>OU426984.1:11838076-13038076 GCA_911387785.2 Aelia acuminata
ACTTTATGAGTATTTATGCTAGAGGATGACAATAAATGAATATTTTTATCAGTTCTGTAAAAAAAACAGATTATTTCGTAATCGAACATTTATTTTTAATTTTATTTACATCTTTTTAATATTTATGAAACAGAGATAAGCCATTAATGACTTACATATACTCACAGTAATCGCCTTGTTAAACATGAGTGCAGAGTAATGTACCCGGTGCAGTGAACTCATGATCGCAATAATATGTTAGAGGTCAGTGTAATCACAGCCTTCCACTCGGCTGCCTCCTCTAATAGTTGTGAACTAACACTAACACGTTGTACATGTAACATACTTCAAAATTATTACAAGATTTTGTTTATTTGACTTTAAAAAAAAAGAAAAATTGAATAACAACCCAAGACAAAATTGATGTAAATGAAAGAAAAAGAATTCTTGTAGCAAGAAAATGGCCAATATTAATAATTATATGTTACATCTTTATTTATGTAAAGTGAACACATAATCCTGTACTAAAAATAATAATAGTTGCAGAGTGGTACCTGGTTAAATAATGATAATATAATTATAGCAACAGCATTGAAGAACATACAAATAATATTTTTGTTAATTTTATAAATGTTTCTTTCCTTTCATTTTTCAATAAAATGCTAAGATAAAGCCATAAAAAAAATGTTCGTAGCAGAGAGGCATTTACGCAATATTAATATTATTTCCAGTATATTTTTATGAGATTTATATTTTTATTTAATGTAGAAGGTTCCTAATTATATTTAAAAATCCAAAGATGGTTTATTTTTTTTTTTTTATTTTTTTTTATTTTTTTTATGATTTTGAGAATTAGAAAATTTCGTATATGCACACTTCAGAAATTTGAAATTGGAAAACTCTCACTGAGTGATTAGTGTTTCAAAAACATCAGAGAGAGCGACCACCAAGCAAATTAAAGGTTATCAAAAATTAAATAAAGCCCTGGGGTACTTCCGTAATTGAAAGCCGAAGAGAGAAGGTCGTGTTAACCTGGCTGAGGATAGGTCGTACAAGACTTGAGGTGCCTTTTCACTCTACGAACTTTACCTTCGAACACCACCCTCGAACAACCTTCGTGAAGTCTTCACGTCGATTGTTCGGGTGTTCTAGATACTTCATCTGTTCGCCTGGGTTCGGGGGTAGTGCTAGTGTCACTTTTGATTTGGGTTTTTCCTGAGTGACAGGAGTTATATTTGATACTAGTGTAATTTGTTATACGTTGCAATTCTTGTCATATTTTTTATTTTTCAGATAATATAAAATATTTTGATAATTGAGATTTTTCTTCATCAGAAGCTAGAGTTGGGTGCGTCAGCCATATTGGTTCGCTTAACGTCACGTGAAGTATGAATGGCTGTTGTGTAACGCAGGTACGGGAGGTTTCGTGGAAGAACTTCTTCTGAGGTGAAGTTCGTAGAGTGTAAAGGCATCTTTAAACACGACTCATCATCACAAACGATATGTCAACACTGCAATAACACCATATCAATTCAACATATTTTCAAGAAATGCCTATATTACACATCACAAGTCAATAGCTTTGGATTGAAAGCCAAACCCTAATTTTTTTTTTTTTTTTTTTTTTATAATTTTTGTCGAAAATGGGTCCGTTAGTATAAGAGAATTTTTCTCATCTTTAAGCTGTGTATTGTAAATAGGGATAATCTTTGGATTTTTCCTTATTTAATTCTATCTGCTATTATAAGGGAATTCAAAGAAGAAAAGCGATGCTAACCGACGAACATTGGGAAATTTTGTAGTTTAGTGGCAAAAATCTATAGCTCCTGACCGAATTAAAATAATCGAATAATTGTTTTTACATTAATGAGTATGGGATCAGTGAGAATATAAATTTATAAAAAATATAGATACCATGAGCCTGGATATTTCAAATTAATTTTTACATGAATCCTTTCATCAGTTTAGTTTAAATAAATTCATATTTTTTTTCTTTTTCTAATAATTTTTCTTTCTATGATTCTTGATAATCTTTCAACTATATTTTTATTATAATTTTATATTTTTTTGTCCTATGTACAACGTCAAAATAATGTGGAACCTTTCTGAATTTATTGTATGTTACATACAGAATTATGTTTTTTATGCATTTATATATAAATTTTATACTGGATTACAAGATTAATTTTTTGATACTCGATGATGGGGACAAAGGGTCCGAAACATCGCACATAAGATAATAAAAATACCATAATAGAAATAGTTGGATGTTAATCATCTGAAACAAAAGACAAATAAAATAGTTTATTACAGGAACAGGGTCAAACGTAGAGAATGAAATGAGTCAGTATTAATATCTATTGTACTTCCTGCTTATATACATGTCTTTTCAGATATTTGCTCTTTTTGAAAGATTTTTTTAATATTCGTTGTCTGAAGAAGAAAAAATCTAAAAAATTAATAAAATCCTATTTTTTAGGACCTTTAACGGGAATCAATAATTGCCAAATTAGTTATTAAATTAATTATAAAATTATTGTCAAATTCAAGTAAAAATATATTTTATGATTTCGTTTAATTCGTGGCCATAAATATATTCAATGTTCAAATATAGGATTTTAAATCTCGAAATCGATCAATATTGATGACATCAAAAGTATTATCCTTATTAAATCTTAAACTCGTTTTCCTTAAAATTGTTTTAAAAATTAAAAGCCATTCCAAACCAATGTACTTATTACATTGCGGATTTTATGTATTTTTTTGTTTAACAATTGATAAATCTGACTTTCATAGCTTACACTATTTCTAGCTAATTTGAGCTCAAAGGATTTTTTTTTTTCATTCATTTTTAAGCTTCTTTGTTCTATGAATTTAATTAATGTTATCAGTTTTCAAAGGTTGCTTTTACTCCTCTCATAGGATTCATAAAGGGAATTAAAATATAGACTAACTCTAAAAGCCCTATTGGCCAGCTGAAAAAAGTTTTAAAGAGATTAAAATCATCAAGTTATCTGTAGCATTATATTTTTTATTTAATATTTTCTGCAGGCTTTACCGACTTTTATAATCTTTAGCCCCTCCAAGTTCTGTAGCGCCTTTGTAGATTTCATCTATCCATCTGTGATCCTTAAACTTGGACACTACTATATTACTGATTGTGACATCATTTCTTAAATTTGATATAGATGGCCGTGAAAGCTGACGAAAGTGTGATGTGACGCATGAGTCGCAATTAGGCATGGGTTGATACTTGAAATGGTTGTATCAGATACAAGTGAAACTGATACTTTTTTTGGATCTGTTACAAAATAGTGCGTGTCACAAGAGTAATTTAAAAATAAACCTAGATATATGGTGATCGTGTTGTGATTAACATTGCTAAAAAAGGTTATGTTTATTTAAATGTGCTTTTTTGTTTATTTATAATGATTAAATAACGGTATTTTGTGTATTTTGTTTAAAAAAAGAACTTCTTAACCGAAAGAACTGATCAGTGTCGAAGTGTGTCAAGGAACATTTAAAAATGACCTCCACCTCAGACACCCCTACTGTTATGGATGCGACAGATTCCATTGCAGACAATAATTCCCACAATGAAACAGGTATCTGGGAAAAAGTAACGGGTCGCAAGAGACAATCCGATGTAGAAAGAGATCCGCGGCAGCAAAAGAGGCCCACTACCTCAGCTCCTAACATTTCAACTCATAACAGATATCAACTGTTATCTAATGATGAAGAAGCGCCATCACAACAAAAAGACAAACAGGTAAATACTAATGATAACGATAAGCCTCCACCTATATATGTTAATGGAGTCGAAAATTACAAAGCATTGGTAGAGTTTTTACAAAATATATGTGGTTCCTCCACATTTAAATTAAAATCAACCAACAGAAATATCTGTATATACCCTGATAACTCAAGCTCTTATCGCCAAATTGTTAGTGCTTTAAGAATACAAGGTGCTGACTTTCATACATATCAGCTACCGGAAGACAGATGCCCACGAGTAGTGATTAAAAACTTGCACTATTCAACACCAAAATCAGTCATCATTGAGGCATTCAAAGAGCATGGCTATGAGGTAGTAAATGTCACAAATGTGTTATCGAGATATAAAGAACCTCTACCAATGTTTTTTGTAGATATCACTCAACAAACATATAACGAACATATCTTTAATATAAGAGCGATATTCTATACCCGGGTGACTATTGAAGAACCAAGAAAGAAGAAAATGATTCCTCAATGCAACAGGTGCCAGCAGTATGGCCATACTAAGACCTACTGCAATCATGCTCCTAGATGTGTAAGGTGCGGGCAAAACCACGAAAATGCCACATGTCAGAAGCCACGGGATACACCTGCTAAGTGTGCCAATTGTCAAGGAGACCACCCGGCAAACTACAGGGGATGTCAGACCTTAAAGCAGCTAAGAACACTTAAAAGGTTACGAAATCAACCGAATCTTAGGCCCCAACCATCTGCGCCTCCTATGGGACCGGAAGACTTCCCTGCACTGCCACAACCTCAGCCCACTCAAAGAGGACCGGTGACTGGACTGCAGCAGCATGGACCCCCGCCATCTGAAGGAAGACATCATCAAAATGTAAGCATGTCAGGCATGAGGCAGGGCGTTGCTCAACCAGCGCAGCCTGCTGATCATGTCACTCCACAAATTTTTAATTTATTAAATGGGTTGAACAATCTTATCCAGCCCCTCTTCACCCTTCTTCAACAATTATCACTAGTTACACAAGCCTTATGTCCTGTTTATGGGCCATAAACGCTTAACTGTGGGTTCTCTGTCTATCCTTCTGTGGAACACAAACGGACTACTCAAAAACAAAACTGAACTTGATATTTACTTACATGAAAAACGAACTGACGTTGCCTTAATTACAGAAACACACCTCACATCACGTAACAAAGTATACATACCGGATTACACTATATACAGAACAGATCACCCGGACAATACTTCACACGGTGGAACTGCCATTATTATTAAAACAACTCTCAAGCACAACCTCATCAATTTGCCACACACACCAGATATACAATCCACTGCCATTATACTACACACAACACAGCACACGATAACTTTAGCAGCAGTATACTGCCCCCCTCGCTATAAGCTGACATCTGCCATGTTTTGTAGTTTCTTTGAAAAATTAGGCAGGTGCTTCATCGCCGGAGGCGACTACAATGCCAAGCACCAGTCATGGGGTTCACGACTGTGTTCTCCTAGAGGGAGGCATCTTCACTCTGCTATCCATAAGCTTTCGTTAAACACTATTTTTCCAAATTCACCGACATACTGGCCCACATCGAGGCATAAGACACCAGACTTACTGGATTTTTTTGTTACTAAGGGACTACAAGCCATATCTCACGAAGTGAGATCAAGTTCTGATCTTTGCTCCGATCACTCCCTTATACACTTGGACCTTTTAGAAGAACCAAGTCATAAAGAAGAGCTTCCAACGCTATCTCGAAGAATTATAGATTGGGAGAGCTACCAACAACGACTAAACCAGATGCTCACAGTTCCCTTATCTCTAAAAACAGAAAATGAAATTGAGGAGGCTGTTGACATCTTCACAAAGAGCATTCAGGAAGCAGCTTGGTCTTCATCACTTCCTCAACGCAAACGAACATCTAGCCATCCCAACTATCCACAATACATAAGGGATCTGATCGGAGCCAAGAGAAGAGCTCGTAAGGTATGGCAGACAAACAGACTACCATCGGACAAACAAACTTATAACAGAACAAATAATGAACTAAAAAGACAAATACAGAAATTTAAACAGACTACCTATGATACATTTTTAAGTAATCTCACTACCGACGATGGAAGCTTATGGAGGCAAACTAAAAAGCTGCTAAAGCATCGCGAGGTGTCAGCGCCACTCCGAAAAGAGGATGGTTCCTGGGCCGTGTCAGACATTGAAAAAGCCGAACTCTTCGCTGACCACCTTCGACTGTTTTTACACCACATACAGACTACTCAGACAATGAACACGAAAATTATATACAAGATTCTCTCGATATTCCTCTACCTATGACATTGCCTCCTTCTTCCTTTACTCCAACAGAGGTTAAACAGGAAATCCGAAAATTGCCCAAAAGAAAAGCTCCGGGACATGATCTAATAACAGCTGAGCTACTCCAAAATATGCCCAGAAAAGCGACAGTCTTCCTCACAACCCTATTCAACGCAATACTTAGGACTACAAACTTTCCACTCCAATGGAAATATTCACATATACTAATGATACAAAAACCAAACAAAAATTCCAATAGCCCTGCTTCATATAGACCCATAAGCTTACTTCCGGTTTGTTCCAAAATTTTTGAAAAATTACTCTACAAACGTATTCTTGACATACTGACCGACAACCAAATACTACCTGAACATCAATTCGGATTTCGTTCACTACACTCTACAATACACCAACTACACAGAGTCACGGACTACATTTCAGTTGCTCTAGAGGATAGATTATACGCTACTGGCGTATTCCTGGATGTAGCTCAAGCATTTGATCGTGTTT
This sequence comes from Aelia acuminata, assembly GCA_911387785.2. Classification (NCBI taxonomy): domain Eukaryota; kingdom Metazoa; phylum Arthropoda; class Insecta; order Hemiptera; family Pentatomidae; genus Aelia; species Aelia acuminata. The sequence continues at coordinate 11,844,619 of OU426984.1, forward strand.
GGCACAATGGACTGCTTTACAAACTTAAATCGTTCCTCCCTTCAACCTACTTCCTTATTCTATTATCTTTTCTCTCCAACAGGTTTTTCTCTGTCCGCCAGGGCTCAGAAACCTCCTCTATACGACCGCTAAGGGCCGGAGTGCCGCAGGGATCAATTCTTGCACCTCTGCTATACATCATTTACACTCACGACATACCAACATACCCCAACACATTAATAGCAACCTACGCTGACGACACAGCGATCATCACCAGACATGTAAACCTCACCCAGGCGTCATCAATCCTCCAACATTATTTACAACAATTACAGGAATGGTTTAAAAAATGGAAAATTAAGGTAAACGGTGAGAAATCGAAACATATCACTTTCACACTTCGACATGACACCTGTGCTCCAGTATACTTGAACAATATTCCAATTCAACAAACTAACACAGTTCACTACTTAGGACTCACATTCGACAGAAGGATGACCTGGGGGCCACACATAAAGCAGAAACGTCTAACCCTAAACAATCGACTAAGGCTTCTGTATTCTCTTTTACACAAACGTTCGGCTCTAAAAATAAGACAACGACTAAACACTTACACTTACTTACTAAAACCTATATGGACTTACGCTTCACAAATTTTCGGGATAGCAAAAAAGACTCAGATCCAAAAAATACAAACATTCCAATCAAAAACGCTACGACTTATTACTCGTGCTCCGTGGTATGTTAGTAACAAAACATTACATACAGACTTACGCATACCTATGGTTCAAGACAGCATTCGGACATCATATAAGAAATTTCATGACAAACTTCATGGACATCCCAACAGACTTATACAAGACATGGCCACAACACACATGCCAGAAAACACCCGAAGAAGGCTAAAAAGGAGCTGGCTAAGGGATCTCCTGGAATAACCTGTTGTAAAGGTCCAAGTTAGGAGTAGATGCCAATGGGTATTAACCTCCCTCATGCCTGACATGCCCACTGTCTCGATTGTTAGCTCATCTGCTTATAGTCGCAGGCTGAGCGACAGGTGTAGATTAAAATGTAATAGATAAAAAAAAAAAAAAAATAAAAAATAAAAATAAACCTAAGCACCGGATATTGCATTTAATGATTCCATAATTTGAGTAGCATCTTTCCTTTTTTAAGTTCTTCCTATTTCAAATATATGTAATTACAGCTCACATGCGAGTATTTTACTCCGTATTCCACATTTTGCTGTTACTATTTTAAGTAAATATTTTATTTTAGGGCCCGGTGTGGCTGTGCGGTAAATCGCCGTACTCCCATGCTGGAGCTGCGGGTTCGAGTCCCGCCCTGGGTGGTGCTTTTCTTTCGTAGGAGATGTATCACCCAGTGCCAAGGGTGTTAGTATGGGCAATTTAGGGCTTCAGTAGAAGCCTTGAAGTCCCCCCAAAAAAAAAAAAAAAAAAAATTAAAAAATATTTTATGTTCCGACTTTTTTACCGGATTTTTTTTTAAAAAATATATCAATGGTATTTTAAAATAGATCCATAATCCAGTGATTATACCAAAACCAATATTATAAAAATAATCTTTAAAAATAAAAGAGTTTCTATTTCAATTTACTCTCCGATACTTATTGTTTTCCAAAGTACTTAGCTAGTTTTTGTTTACAAAATAATTTAATGCCTGATTTTCAAGCAATTCATTTTTATTGCACGTTTTCAAATTTTTTACTGCACGGAATTCCGAGCATAAGTTATAACCCTGAGGTTGAGTCAATAATTAACAACTATATCATGTGGAAGTTTCGAGACTAGATTGTTCTCATAATCATGCCCTGCAACGTTGTGATTAAACGTTAAAAAATTAATAGAAATATTTTCAAAGAAAAGAAAGTGGGTTAGTTATTTTTTCTACGGCCCTGCTTCTGACTCACTAGAGTGGGTAGGAACAAAAAAGAAAAAAAAAAAAAACAAGAGAAAATACGATAATGATTGATGAATATTGGTTAGAGGTCAGTTAGGAAAGGGCGGAAGGGAAAGAGAAAAAATAACGCTTGACGTTCGCTCTGTTTTCGTGTCCGAGGGAAAAAAACAAAAAAAGGAAATAAAAAGTTGAAAACGATTGACACCGGAAGTGCCCACAGCCCCCCAGCTCACGGGAACCTCCATTACGGTTTTAATATTTAATAAACTTCATGGCGGGCCTTAGTACATATGTCCCTCACCTGCATTATATATTCTCATGAGCTAAGTAGGATATACATAAAAATTAAATATCTAAACAATAAATATAATTAAATTTATATTATACGTTGATTGATAGTCAGTTATCTTTTTTTATTTTGAAAAGCCAACGTTTCGATACCTACATGTGGATCTTCATTTGCGCTAAAAGGAGATAAATAAAAATAGGGTAAACCATAGCGTTATTGGCACTCAGTACAGTTATTGGCACCCCAACTTTAACTTAAAAAAATAGGTAAACAAGTCCTAATTTTATTACAAGATATACATACATGAGTCTAATGTTTGAAGGGTCCTCTAAGTCATCTACGAAGTAAGACTTTAACAAACTAACCATAGGGAAGATTTCACAATTAAATCCACAGGGTGCCAATAACTAGATTTGGCACTTTTAAAAATAAATATTGCCATATTGTAAAACTATTAAACTTTTGACCCAAAAAAACCTCTCGGGTCTTTATGAGGTTAGGTAAAGAGGAGCTGTAGGAAGTTTCTATTTGATCCATTTATAAAATAATTTTTTAATGTCACCACTGAAATTTAGTCTTAAGGGTGCCAATTAGTGTAAGGTTTACCCTGCATACACCATTGTTAATTTTTGGTTGCAAAATTGCTTAGCTCACGCCTTCTGTCCCGAAATTTAAAAATTAGAATTTATAAAGGTATAATTCATCCGAGGGTTCTTTAAAGATGTGAAACATGGCCGCTTAAAGCAAGAGATCAGCAACGCCATAAGGTCTTTGAAAATAATGTACTGCGTAGAATATATGGGTCGAAGAAGTGTTGTGTGAACTTTATCCGGTAGATGTAATTGAAATTACAGTTGCTTGTCATATATATACACATATATATTATATATGTGTATAATATATATATATTATACAATATTATATTGTATTTATAACATTATTTAAGTGGACAGGTGCTATTACCTGCAGCAGGTGTTACTAATGAAGTTAAATGGTAATCAAAGGGGACATAATGCGTTCCGATACTAAATTTATAGTGAGCTCATTAGAGTGTATAGTGTATATACTGATAAGGTCGGTATACAGTTCCTGCTACGACCCCTGGAGCGGTATAATAAACATTTCACTCTAATTAAAGTCCACTCCTCTCCCCCCCCCCCCCTCACTTAATTATAGAGTTGAAGTACTATTTAAATAAACGGGTCTCCTCTAAAAAGGGGCGTAGGGGGGGGGGATAATTGGGTCCTTTGGGATACACCCCCTTTTTTATTGTCGTGTTCAACATTTTTAAAAGTGACACAAAAAAAAAATGTAGGTATAAAAAAAAAAGTTCTTGTAAATGGTTTTTATTATTTTTTTTTTTTTTGATACCACCTCACTAACGCATGGAATTACAAAAAAAAATAATAAAATAAAAATGAAGGCTCTGAATGAAAAATAAAAAGGAAGGATAGAAAAAAAATGAAGGCTCCTGTGGAAAATTAATGAGTTCCAATATTTTGATTAGAATTAGTTTCAATTCTGATGGACAGTGACTTGAAATAACAAAAAACCTAACGTCATCGTATAAAAAAAAAAAAAAAATTGTTTATTGAATGAAAAGATATGGCTATCACGTGACGTCCGGTAGATGTGAACCAAACAATCGAAGAAAAAACTTTCTTAGTATTTTAATAATTATAAAAATTATAATAATTTTAAGCCTCTCGCTACATGTAATTAGCCCCTCTAATAAGCCCAGGCGAGTTAATGAATGAAAAAATTTAGTTCGACATTTGGAAGCCAGGAGCGCTAGCTAAACTCAAGCCATAAGGTTATTCTTCATTAGTTCGGTTTGTTATAGTTTTAGCTTCAGCTGTTTTCTTTAAATTAAACGAGATTTTGTATAAATAATTATTTTTTCCATTTTATTTTTAAATAAGGTCATTACATCTCTGCAATGAATTTAAATTGAAAATAAACAAAACCAACTGGATTCCTAAGCGAATTAAGTTTTACAGAAGAGGAAAGAATTGGTCGAAACATTGCCTTTAATCAATATACAATATAAGAGTAAATTTACAACAAAAGATTGCTAATTAGTGAGCGAATAAAAACTAACACTGAGTAAAATAGATAACCTACAGATAATATGAATAAAAGATATAACCTAATGGAATATATACCGAAAATATAGTGTTCATAAAATATTTCTGTTTAATAGTTCTGTTCTCTTCGTAACTTTTCAACCGAATTCGAAAAAGGAGAAGTTACTCAACTTGATAAGGGTGCGGTATCGTCATGAGAATGGTCTCAATGGAATCAGAACATAGAAACCATAAAAAATGGTATATAACAGTACCTATTTGCTGCCAAAATAATTTGTCTTAATCAAGAAAAGGGAAGAAAACGCATTGAGAGAACCGCATTAATAGGGTCTCTTATACCCAAACCATATATGGGATGGTACAAATTTTGGTTTAATCATGATTAAGTTTGGTCTATTATTCTGTAATATTACATTTTAAAGTTATTGTTTCATTCCACCTATTCCACAACTCCCTGAGCGAAGCCGGGCCCCACAGCTAGTACATATATATATTTTTAAGAGTTTCTCCTGATTATGGAAGACAAAACATTTTTCCTAACCATATATTTTGGAAATTACTATGATAAATCACGTTTTTGTTTGTTATGGTTTTACTCATATAGTGGAAAAGATTTTTAAAACAAAGAAACGCGTAGTAAATATGTATAATTTATTATATTTTAAACTCGTTAATAGTAATAATAATACTACTGAACTCGGTGTCACCTGTGGTAAAGTGGTTAGCATGGCAACCTACAAAACTAAAGGTCGCGGGTTCACGTCCCGCGGTGGCACTTGGATCTTCTAAAGGGAGTTAAAAATCCTTGGCTATGCCGTCCCTTGGATAGGATGTAAAATGGAGGTCCTGAGCCTGTACGATGCCAGGTACTCGTTAAAGATCCCTAACCTTATTATACCTGTGAAGGCAAAATTTAGGACTCCCACCGTAACATCGTCCGATTAGCCTTAGTGGCATCAGCCTTAAACATTAAACAAACAAACTAATGAACTCGGGAACATTAGCGTAGTAGTTAGTACTGAGCTACACCAATCAATTCTCCTCCCTTAATCTTTTGAAGGGGGAAAAAAAAATTTTAAATCACAATGAGATAAGTAGAAAAAAAGTTTAAAAAATACATAAATTAAATAAAACAAATCATTGTTCGTGTATAAAATCCGGTGTCATATCATAATTGAATCGGTCGACAATTCCCTAAACTCAAATTATTGGAAAAGAGAAAATAACGTTTCTACTTTTGCGTTAAGAGATTTCCTAAACTTAAATTATTTTCTCTGACACATATTCCTAAGGGGAATACATTTTTCATTGTTTGATCAGTCTATGTTCGATAGATCTGAAAAATAAATGTTTTTTGGACATGTAGGGTTATTCCTGATTATGGAAGAACAAACGATTGTTAAAAAATTTATATTTTGAAAATCACTATACAAAAAACAAGATTACATATATTGTCTTACAAATGAAAAAAAACTTAAAGTATTAATACACGAGGTTGAAATGGGCAAGATTCAAATCTTCTGTAGTTTCTTAGAAAGTCTTGGAGGCAAAAGGTTTACGCCAAAACGTATTTACTGCTTTGTTTACAGGACGCTTTGGGATCCTCTAATTTACAATTGTTATGGGATGGCTACTAATCTTAACGAAGTCCCAACCTACATTCATAGATTTTTTTTTTCTATTATAGAAATACAGTCGTAAATTTTAGTAAAACTTATAATATATATTTTTTTAAATATTTATTTATTAAATTATATTTTAAGAGAGAAAAGTGAATGCGGATTGTAGAACGTAGAAGATTAGATCCCTACGTCAACAACCCGCTTTCGGATTCTCCCTTCCAAATCCCCTTCAAATCCCAGAGATTATATGTAATCCTCTCATCAACTCCTTGTATGCCTAGCGTTCCTGGATTTTTACGTGTGTGGTACGTGTCTCTTTACTTTGCACAAAAACTAAATTAAATTGAAATGTACTTAGATTTTTTTTTTTATGTTTTTTTTAAATTAACATATTTTATGTTTCAGAAATTCACCCGGAGAATTTCATTTTTTAAATCTATAAAATCTATAAACTGAGACTTTTATGGACTCAAACGGCCGATTTTGTAAAAACCAATGTAAAGCGAGATCAGAACGATTATTATAACAATAAAGAATATACCCAGAGATCAGCTGAAGTTATGCAATTTTAATATGGACATGTGTTCGCACCTGGTATCAAAGAACGACTGAGCAAAATTTGGAGAATTTAGGAGAAACGGTATAGGTTTCTATTAAGAACAAACAGAATTTCATCTTTATTTACATACATTATATCTGTATATTCCGGTTTTACGCGGGGAATATCATTTTTCTAATGAAACGGTCGATTTCGTAAAAAAATCATTGTTAAGTGAGATCATTACGATTTTTATAACAATAAAGAATATCAGCTAAAGATCTGCTTAAGTTATGTAATTTCAATGTGGACAGGTGATCGCACCTGGTATCAAAGAACCCCTTAGCGAAATTTGGAGAATTTAGGACAAACGGATTTCTACAAAGAAACACATAATCAAACAAACAGAATTGCATCTTTATTTATATAGATGAATATTAATTTATTTAATTCTTAGTTTTTGTATCTCGAAATTTCTAGGGGGCACAGCCCCTCCCCCCCAGTGGACGCCCGTGTTTAGACTATTTAAGAGAATTTTTAAAAAGAAGCAATATTTAATTTCTCAAATTTGGACCAAGTTTTTATTTCACCAATTTCTCTTAGAAAATACTTATCATTTAAAAGGCATTCCAATTTTTATTTAAATATTTATTTTTAAAAGCTCAAGACAGGAACGCAAGGACACGCGGGATCAAAGTGAAGGAAGGAAAAATCGCTCCTTGATTTACTCCGAGAAGTTTTCATTTCCCTTCGGATTAATTTTCCTTAGCCCCGTGGAAGCGGGCACCTGTTAATACTGTTCGTGCCGGATGGACTAAAGCTTGGACTAACAAATGCTTCTCTCAACATCTTCTAAGGTTCCTTTTCACTGTAAGAACCTTACCCTCGAATAGATAATCCCCCGAACCTGGCCCTACCGGCGTACTACGAACCTATATTTACACTGAAACATTAAGTCAGGGCGAACAACGATGTAAGACTGCACCTATGCACATCAATGCAACAATTTTCAGAACAAATACGGCTGACTTGGAACTAGCGGCTGTTCTGAATTTTGGTCTAACTTATTATGGATATAAACAATGTCAGAAAAATGCTAAATGAAGGTCTAGAAGCTTATCTTAACTAACGCAAACGCAATACTAGCGCTATCCACAAACTATACAACCTTAAAGTTCTGCTCTACTTTAGATTAGCCGAACACTGTACGGAACAGACTGTTCGGGTGTGAGTTTCGCACAGTATATATGCACCTTTATATTTTATAAAATTTCTTCAAAATATATACTTACATAGCTATTCATGTTATTTTATTAATTTACTTAAAGTTTATATTTTATGATAACCATGACTAATTTTTTTTTTTTTTTTTCAGGTAAGAATTCGATTCTTGTTTTTGTCAAATTCCTTTTGGAAGGCAGGAACCATCATCTCTTCTCCTAGTGAGTTTTAAGTATTTAATTATTAAGATGCAACTTCTGGTTAAGGTCAGTCTTAGTGATTCGTAGGTGCCTTTACACCTTACGAACCTCACCTTCGAACAAGTTCTTCGAACCTTGCCGTACCGACGTTAAGCGAACAGCCATTTATACTTCACGTGACGTTAAGCGGACCTATATGGCTGACGCACCTAACGCTAACTTATGATAAAGAAAAAATCTCCATTATCAATATATTTTATACTATCTGAAAAATAAAAAAATAGGAGACGATTAACAACGTTTCACAAATTACACTAGTATCACAAACAACTCCTGTCACTTAGGAAAAACCCAAATCAGAAGTGACACCAGCGCTACCCCCGAACCTGGGTGAACAGATGAAGTACCTAGAACACACGAAGGTTGTTCGAGGGTGGTGTTCGAAGGTAAAGTTCGTAGAGTGTAAAGGCACCTTTATAAGATAAATATATACAATGATTTTGTTATAATTCTGTACCCCGCAGATGAACAACTTAATGTTCCTTTTTTTATCGGAATAAATTGTACGTTTTGAATTTAATATTCCCTGGTATCAAATTTAACATCGATAACAAATATTTTAAAAACTGTAGTTTTTTCACTTTAGAAAATAGTATACCGTAGAGTAGTACCTAATAATGTAGAAAAGTTTAAGAGCGTGGTTCAAAAACAACATTTATGAGTGGAATTACATAAAAAATAGTCAGACGTTTCGACCCAATTTTCAGGTCTTCATCAGGGCTTTTCTGAATTAAGAATTAAGGATCGATTAAAACAAAGTAATATAACTAAGTTATGGTCCAAAGAAACATTTGCTTTCTATGTACATTAGCCAGAACGTGTTATAGGCTTTTTTAGGAGATTAAAGGCTGATGCTCCAAAAATTCCGATAACATCCCAATCAGCGCAGTAGTCCACTTTTAATGTAGAAAATTATAAGTTTTATAAATTATAAAACTGATTCAGGTGAGCTTTGAATAGGAAACAGATCGATGGCGACCTGATGGTTTTTTTCCTTTCATTTCATTACTTCATCGATTATTATTCCCATTACAATCCTTAGTTATGCCGTCCCTCGGATAGAATGTAGCATGGAGGTCACGAGCCTGTACGATGTCAGGTACTCTTTAAAGATCCCTATCCTAATTATACCTGGATAGGCAAAATTTAGGACTCTCTCTGTAGCATTCTCCTATTAGCCTTAGTGGCATAATGTGACGTTAAATAAATAAACAATAAATCCATACATTGTGTGTAATGGAGTGAATAGTTTGTGACAGTAATTATTTTTTCCTCTAAAAAAAAAAAAATCTTATTATTTTTTATGGAAAGAGAAAAGATTGGCCTTTACCGGGATTCGAACCCCGGTCAGGTCAATCCCATTCTCTTCACTCACCTCTTTCCTACCGATCTCACAATTTTTGGGAATCACACGGGGAGTGGACAATATTTGTCCAATTTAATGACGTATCTTGACTTATGACAGTTTTTTTTTTAAATCATTTAATTATTTCTCTGTAATGATAACATGAAATTTATTCTTATAATCTTTAAATATTAAAATAAAAAAAAAAAAAAATCTTTCTAAAACATCTTTACTTCCTTAACCTAAAAAATATTAAAAAACATATATATAATTTTTTTTTTTAATTACGTTTCTAACATCATTTGTATTTTAGCGATGAAAACACCGATTCTCATTAGTATCGATATATTTAAATCGCTGGCAATATCGATGATGGGCTTCGGCAGAGTTATCGCTCCCTCCAATCCTACTGCTGTACGCCACTGTATTTGTAATAATACTATTATCCAAGACTCTCTTGAAGCATTCCAATCACTCCACACATTACACCATGGATAGTATCGCGTTACCATTTAAAAAATAAACTCTGGAACGATTGCGCAAGATCTCGCCAGATGTTCGGTTTCATAATGTTTGTTTGAAGAGCGGAGGCAAGTTGTGTAGAGAATCCTCCCGACAACATTTCCTTTAATTACAACTACCTGAGCGATGTTCACAAGACTTCAAGACTGAATTTAAATGGGCTTCGTTATCTTGCCTCGATCCATCCCCTTCCGAATGACCCTTACGGGGGATAAAGGACTTCATTAGAATAAACTCGGACGAGCTATTAAACAATAGTTTATTTTTACGACTGAAACAGATCTCAACCATATGGTCGGTCGAAGCTGAGAAAGTTAAACAAATTTAAACCAAACACAACCTTTTTAATTATTACCTAAGAGGGAAAAGTGATCTTGTTTTTGGTTAAAAAAATGAAATAACAGAAAAAAAATTCTACTTTTTCATTCAGAGATTTCATTAATTTTATCCATGTTTAAGACAAAAAGAAAGCATTTAAACTAACATAAATTCTTTTATTGGCAACAGATGGTTCTAATACGTTTATCAGTGGTAGAGGATGGACGGTGCTAAAATGCCATAATAGAATTTGATTGATCAATTGCGACCGACTGGCGATTTATCGATTTCCAGATTTGTTTGTTTTTTTAACGTTACTTCGTGCCACGAAGGCTAATCGGACGATGCTACAGTGGGAGTCCTAAATTTTGCCTATACAGTTATAATTAGGACAGGGATCATTAACGAGTACCTGACATCATACAGGATTTCAAGATTTAAATCCCTATATTTGAACTTTGAATGTATTTTAGGTCACGAATTAGACTAATCATTAGTCACTAATGTACTTCTAATTGAATTATTTGACATTTTTTTTCGTTAAAAGTCCTGAAAAAAGGATATTTTTAATTTAATGTTTTAGATTTTTTCTTCTCCAGAAAATAATTATTTTAAAAAACGTTCAAAAGGAGCAAATGCCTGAATGAGATATGTATATAAGCAGAAAGCTCGATAGATAATAATAATGACCCGTTTTATTCTCTATGTATGAACCTCTAACTTACAATCTATAACGCATGTAATAACGCAGCAGTAGAAATGTCTGAATTTTATCCATTCGGCGGCTTCCAAAGAGATAACTGGACATTAACATAACATTTGAAGACCGCAAGCTAAGAACGTCTTCAAACCATTTTTTGTGAATATTTTTTAAGAGCGCAGTTAACACAAAAAAAACGTGTTCAATTCTTGAGATATTTACATTTCTTTTTTGGGGGTACTTGCAATTACAATTCTTTTTGGACTAACAAATACTGTATTGTATTTTTATTAACATTACCATTATTTGAAAATATATTGGGCGTACACTATTTTTTCCCCATTGACTTAGAGTTACTCGGTTGTTTTCTATACAATATTTAAACAATCTTTTTGCTCTCTTTTTCTTTTTTTTTAGCTAATTGTGATTGAACACGTTCTTAGCGTGGGGTCTTCATTTCCATTTTTAAATAATTTTATTGGAAGGGAATAGGTTGAATTATGGTCGGGAATCGAACCCAGGTTCTCCCTCTGCATCTCCGCTCCAGCGCTCTTTTAAGCTAAAGCTAACCGTGGGGTCATTCCCAGCTGTGCGGATCCTTCTACCCGATCATTTTTACTTTATTATATTTTGTTTTTGTTTTTTTATAAAAGTGATGAGGATATCAAAATAAATAAACGAGATAAGTAGCCTCATCTATCGCTAAAAACGACTGAAGGATGACAAGAGAATTAAACTTGATCTCTTGGATATTGAGTTTGGTTAGGGATGGTTCTTATGAAGCACTACCTCTTCGATATATATCCGTGAATATACTATCTCCAAGCTTTATGTGAAGTATATTATGATATCAGAAGGGTCTATTGTGGTCTGCTCTGTGGTCTGGGAGCGGTTTGAATCCCTACATATGTATTAAAGGGCCTTTAATGTTTACGGGAAATAAGGTCCGAAATATGTTTCCTCGACCCTTGGAGCTTACCTGATATCTCTTTGCAAACTCCATTCATCCACTTTACTCTTTATTTTTGTCCATATATATTCTCTTCGAAAGCCGTGGATTGGATATAATTCAGACTTTCCTGTTGCACCATAAACTGAAATCATATCTGTTAATTCTGCACAACTTAACAAGTATGTGGTATTACCCATTTAAAAATGAAGAAAACGTCTTAAAATATTTAAAATGCCACAAGGCAACTAACTGAATTTTATCTTATAATGTTATAAGTTATAATATACGGTACTACTTCGTAAGCGTTGCTCATGGGAATGGCATTTTTTGAGAGGTGAATCAGCTTGTTACTAACTTAAAACATAAAATTTAACAGCTGAATAAATAAACCAAAAGGTATGTATATAAATTATTCATTAAACAAACAAAAACACTTAATTAACTTAATTGTAATTTTTTAAAATTACAACAATGTTAATCGTTTTAGTGTACGTAAAGTATTCCGCTTTACATAAGCATTCTTTACATATAAATATTTTGAGATAATTTACGTTTAACATAACTTATAATTATTATAAAATATTAATATGTACATAATTTTTATAAATTACACTTTGTGTTGTTCCTTTTAAAAATTAGAATTTCAGACCATGCGATGAAATATGATTAATTTCAGTGTCATTTTCAAGAGTTTTATATTACAATAACAAAAATTGGGTGTTAAAACTTAGTAAGACTCGAAAAATTGTTATTCACTAAACTTAAATTTTATTATGAGAATGAATAGTAAATGTTTTGGTATGTTTACCATAAAGTAAATGAATTGCGTGGTACCAATACCAAATGTGACATGACATCAAAGAATATAGTAAAACTTATTACTTGAGTAACGAACTTGAAACGTTTGGGAAAAATATGTATTAATATATTTATTATTGTAGTACTACTGTGGTTTTTATTTCTTTTCTTCAAACATAGATTCGCACCTGTCAGCGGTCTGCGAATATCAGCGAATTCGATGGCTTCAGCAACGCATTAATATGTAAGGCATTTGTGGCATGAGGGAAGGAAAGTTCTTAGCAGCACCTCTTTCCGGGCTTGACACTAATTCAGGTGAGGAGGTCTCTCATCAAGCTTCTTTTTAGCCGCCTTCGAACGGGCATGTCAGCCGTGGCCATGTGGGTAATTAATCTGTTATGTCCTTCCAATTTAACAAAAAAGCGTGAGTAAAGAGGTCGTATATGTTGTTGGATAGTCGGTTGTTGTAAGTCTGTGTGTAGAATTTGGTTACTTTCATACCTGGGAGCGTCCGTAATTAGTCGTAGCGTATGTCTAAATGTAGTTTAAATAATTTTTATTTAGGGAGACCCGGCCAAAGTGAATATGTTAAGGGAGAAATATTTCTTAAAAATACATGGAACCCTATGAATACATATATTAGAGTAAGAGACATATTATCAAATTATTGTAAAAATATCAGTTATGTTAAGTCAATCCTACAGATTAAAAAATATTTTTTTTCTTTTTTGTCAATTATCCACTTTGCCCGGACTACCCGGGCAAAGTGAATATAGTCTCCAGCTTAGAAATAAAGCCTAGAAAATGAGAACTAATTTTAAGAAGACATTATTTAATTACAGATACACATTTCTATGCTATACATGTGCCGTTTTCATGATTATGATTCATGGCAAATGTCACAGCAAATGGGTCCGACACCAGAGTACGATGTACATCCTTTACCCAAACCTTGCACTGTCCACACTGTATCCAATCGCCAAATGGCTCTCCGTCTCTTAGGCTCCCCGTAGGATCCTAGACAGATAAAACAAATGCATTTACCAGGACAATAGCTGCTAACCACTTTGCCCCTATTCACTTTGCCCGGTGCGCGCCATTTTAACTAAACACTAAATTAGACTACGTCCATATAATCTAAAAATCGGCAGTTCCCGCCAAAACTATCTCCTTATACATACTACAGTTTATACTAAACCATGCAATAGATGTTACACTTGTATTGGTTATACAACAAAGATATGGGGCCCGGTGTGGCTGTGCGGTAAAGCGACGTATTCCCATGCTGGAGCTGCGCGTTCGAGTCCCGCCCTGGGTGGTGCTTTTCTTTCGTAGGAGAAGTATCACCCAGTGCCATGGGTGTTAGTATGGGCAGTATAGGGCTTCAGTGGAAGCCTTGAAGTCACAAAAAAAAAAAAAATAATAAAGATATAAAAACTTACCTTACAAATTTTAAGAACCGTACCACTTTTAGTTTTAAACAAATTATCTTACAACTACAATGAAACACAACCAATATCTCTCCGCCCTGTGAAGCGGCTACTACCCCTAGTTCTCGCATTAGCCACCCAAAGCGATAGCGTTGTTACCGTGTCTATGAAAGTGCTTATTCGCCTTGCTCGACCTATTCACTCCTGGGTCTCCCTAAGTAAAATTATAATTTATAATATTTATTTGTTATAATAAAATTATAATTCACGTCAGACAATAATAGCTCACATTGTTAACAGCGTTACTACAGCTGTTCTTGGTACGGAGGTACGGCAAGGTTTGGGGGATTATCAGTTCGAGGGTGAGGTTCGCACAATGTAAAAGTACTTTCAGATGCCTTGCCTTTTTAGGTTCTTTTTTTTAAAATATTGACTGGAGATAGCTTTTCGAAACCTTTTTCTTCTTTCGATTAACATAGATCAGCCTTTATTTATATTCTTTCCGATCCTGGCTGACAGCTATTAACAGTGTCCCTCCCTACCCTCCTCGCACCCCTGGTAGACGACAATGGACCCTCCCTGACACCCTCCCCGGCTTATTAAGCCCACTCGACACGCTGACAAAAGCGAGCCCTCGACTGTTTGACTAGTGACTAACAGATTTATATGTAATCCTTTTATATCGGCTCCATTCACTGCTAAACTGCTCCCCCCAGGCAAAAAATATAATCAAGGGCCCATTACCACCCAGAAAAGAAGAGGGTAGAGGGAGCGCAGTTGTCGAGGGCCACAATTTATGGGCGATTTAGTTCTCATTGTCATCGCCACCGTTTCATATTTGATTTTGTACTCCCTTCTACCGGCCTCTGTAAATCTTTTATTCAATTAAATTTTGCCTATTGATTATATTATAGACTAGCTAAACCCTATCACGCTTTGCTGTGGATTACAGTAATATTAACCTTTTGGGAAATAAAACAATTTAACCCTAGGATCAACAAGGGGTAGCTGACATCTTATAGTGCTTTTACACTCCACGAACCTCGCCCTGGAACAGGTTCTCCCCCGAACCTTGCCGTACTGGCGTTCAACGAACAACCATTTACACATGGCATACAGTGAACGTGACGTTGAGCGAACAAACACCCATCGCTAGCTTCTTATGCAGAAAAAAACTCCATTATCAATATATTTTATTTTATCTGAAAAAAAAATAGGAGACGAATTACAAACGGCGCACTAGTATCACAAACAACTTGGGAAAACACAAATCAAAAGTGACACTAGCGCTACCCCCCAACACCGGCAAACAGATGAAGCACCTAGAATACTAGGTGTAGAATACTAGAATAATTAGAAGGCTGTTCGTACAGTGTAAAAGCATCTTTCGTTTTATCAAGAGGGCTCAACGAACTCATAGCTTTCTTTGATTGTTAATTAACTCTAAATATTTTTTTTTTTATTTATTTCGTGGGATTGCAATATTTATTATAAAACTTTGTATATAAACAAAAGATTTAGGGCCTATTCACACTATCCGCTCCACTCTCGCTCCGCTCCCGGTCCGCTCCCGGTCCACTCTCGCTCTACCCCATTCACACTAGCGCTCCGCTCCCGCTCCACTCCCGGTCCGCTCTCCTAATGTCTTACCATATTCACACTATATAATTTTACACCGTTCAATTTTGAAAGGTTTAAGCTATTAAAGCCATTAATAATCGAAGTTGTCTGTATTCGGATTTTAATTAATGATTAACTTTCAGTTATTTAAGTATTAATTTATTCTTCAATTTTACGGCCAAAAAAAAAAATCAATTTTTCGTTTGTAGAAATAGCTGGTAAGTGTACTTTTCTTGATGAAGAAGATAATATTATCAAAAAATATAATAAGAAGAATATATTGCAACACAATGATAATTAATAATAATAATTATAAATTAATTTAATTAATGGTGAAGAAATAATTTAAATTTTTTTCGGAATGTATTCGAATACGCTTGAAAATTTCAAGTTGAAATCGGCAAATGCTACAAATTTACCGATTGTGTTCTCTTCTTTTCCTGATTAATATGTTAATTATTTTTTGCTTTAATATATTTTTTTGTTAATGATCTGACATTTTTCATAATATACTGCATTTTTATTCGTTTCAAATTAAACGTTATTTTATAATAGCAATGAGTATGTAGTCAATAAATAAATCGGTGACCATTTTTTACGAGTACATTAATTCATAGCAAAATATATCTCAAACATAACATGAATTTTTCACGTCGAAAAACCGCGCGTATTGTTGGTGATTTTTTTTTTTTTATCATTTCAAGCGTATTCTAATACATTCGGAAAAAAAAATAAATTATTTCTTCACCATTAATTAAATTAATTTATAATTATATATATATATATATATATATATATATATATATATATTTTTTTTTTTTTTTTTAATTTGAACTTTTTTGGCCGTAAAATTGATGAATAAATAAATACTTTAATAACTGAAAGTTAATTATTAATTAAAATCCAAATACAGACGGCTTCGATTATTAATGGCTTCAATCGTGAACGGTGTAAAATTATATAATGTGAATATGAAAAGACTTTAGGAGAGTGGACCGGGAGTGGAGCGAGAGTGGAGCGGGAGTGGAGCGAGAGTGGAGCGGGAGCGGAGCGAAGCCGGACCTGTGCCAATATTGTGATTAACCTCTCTCTATTCCTCTGTAGAATATTTTGCCAGTGAGACCGGACCTGGAGCGGAGCGGGAGCGGAGCGCTAGTGTGAATGGGGTAGAGCGAGAGCGGACCGGGAGTGGAGCGAGACCGGAGCGGTGCCGATAGTGGAATTCTCTGTCTATTTCTCTTTAAAATATTTGAGCGGACCGGGAGTGGAGCGGGAGCGGAGCGATAGTGTGAATCCGCCCTTATAGAGGGAAATAAAAGTCATTTTTCGAAATAATTAGAAATGTCATTTCCGTGTTTTCTAAAATTCATAATTTATGATGTTTAACTAATTTAACAAAATTGTGTTTTGTTTTTGAAACACAACAAAAAACAAACATTGTTTTTTGAAATTTATTATCCATAAGATTATTTTATTAAGGTCACCTGTGTTATTGTATCCCCCCCCCCCCATACCCATCATACCCCTTTTGGTTTACCGTAAAACTTTGCTTGGTATAGAACACGTCAACATTAACAAAATACAAATGTCACTATCCATAATTCTTTGAAAAATCACTCGTGCACCCCAGTTAATTCCAAACAATTCGTTATACAATCTGAACCTACAGTATAATCTTACATACAAGACCAATACCGAACATTTCAATCGGGGGTCACCTATGGTGTAGTGCTTTGCATGGCAACCTTTAATACCAAAGGTCGCGGGTTCGCGTCCCGGGGTGGCCCTAGGATTTTTTAATGGGAGTGAAAAATCCTTGGCTATGCCGTCCTTTGGAGAGGATGTAAAATGGAGGTCCCGAGCCTGTATGATGTCAGGTACTCGTTAAAGATCCCTTTCCTAATTACACCTGAACAGGCAACATTTAGGACTCCCACTGTAGCATCGTCCGATTAGCCTTAGTGGCATAAAGTTACGTTAAACAACATTATTTAATTATAGGTTAATAATTTTAAATTATATCCAAGAGCGTTATTTCTTTTCTTTTTGTTTTTTCACATAATTATTTCATCTGTATATAAAATGTTGCAGAAAAATGTCAATTCACGTTTACATTAATCTTGAATGTTCTTCTGACAACTAATATTTTTTTCCTAATTTTTTTTTTAATAATTAAGGTGCAAATCCTCATTTACTTACTCCGTACTTTGGTTTGAATTTTTTATGTAAATATTTTTTTTTATGAAACAACTATCCATTTTCAGACTAAGCTCTATATATAAATAAACATAAATGAATCTCTAAAAAAATAATATTATTAATAATATAATAATATAAAAATTCCTTTCTGCTTTGTATTGTTTTGATAATTTAACAAAATTTAATTATCTCCTAATTCATTCCAAAAAGGGAAATTAATTTTAAAAACTCCTTAAATGTTTCAACACTCTTTTCTTTCATAAAAAAGCTCTACGTTTTTAATAGACTTTTAATTATGAATATTTTTTTTCCTTTTTGCCTCTGTTTAATTTCGTTTTCTCATTTCTTTGAAGTATGAACGTAATTTAATTATTTTTTGTTTTTAATTCAAGGATCGCTCCCTTATTTTGAAAATTATTCGTAGATTTCTTTCATATTTATTTTTCTATATTTTATTTTATTTTTTCCGAACTATTCAAACCGCCTAAATAAATAAAATTCCTCTCACAACTTAATAATTCCTTGAGAACTTGTTTCTTTCAATTTTTTTTGTGCCTTATAAATGAGTCCCGGCAAAGGCCGGCCAATCTTTTCTCATATGAAAAATATTTAAAAATTATATAAAGAAGAAAAATTTTATTGTCAATTATGACAAGAAAATTTTATTTTTATTTATGTATAAATCCAAGAATGTGTCATTTTTGTGTGATTTGCAATCTGCTTATTAGCAATAAGCAAATACGTTGAAATCCTATTGGATGAATTGCTAACTTTACACTAAGTCACCCCGTAGTTCTATCCCGTATGTCCATACTGGTCGTAATAGTACTTTGTAAATAGTAAGTTTGTTTGTTATGGATAATTTCGAACATCTGTCCAGTAACCTAGATAATATTCCAAATCGTTTGTTAACCTTGTGTTGTACGCGCGGTAGTTTACCGTCACATATTAAAAATCTCATGTAGGTTTTATCAGGCAAGTCAGAGGTGGTCGGGAGGGGCATGTATTCTCTAATTAAATCTTATCACTCATCGCAGAGTCCAAATTCAACATGTTCTGAGAAGTGACTTTTCTCTTTTAGTGTTTTAACTCCGAGAGTGCCGGGTGTCGGTAGACTACCGTCGCGCGCCCTTTTACGTATCTCTAGCCATTGGAGCGAAATATAGGTATTAAAAATAAATAATTTTAATATAAATATCTTTATTTGATATGATAAATGCTTTATTTATAACTAGCTAGGGTGCCCGGCTTCGCTCCGGTAGTTGTGTGGCAGTTTTACTAACAGAAAAACTTTTAAATTAAAGGAAATATAGAACAAAATTAGCATTTTCTTGAAAAGTTTAACATTATATCAATATTAAGATTCGAGATCTGCAGTGTCCGCCCAAATAAGGTACCCTATATACTTTATAGGGTGTTGAAAATGGTGGATGAACAATTCATTTTGCTGCAACTTTGTCGAGTCATGCATCATTTTTGATGGTTTCTGTGATTATGAATCCTATAAGCCCATTCCAAGCAGTCAGCAGATAATAAGTTATTAGATTATTAGTTAAAAAAAATATATTTGGAGTATAACTTAAGCGCCGACTACTGTGATGGTCCCATTAGATCCAGAAGTTTAGAAAATACCGAAGATTCATAGAAAGACCTTTCTTCCAGTTCAACCTCCCTTAATATACCCTCCCCCCACCCTAATTTGGCCCAACTCTGCACTTCTCCAATCTTACTACTGTTACTAAGTGAAAACCAAAATATCATGAGGGCACAATTTTTTCATCATGTTTCTTTTTATCCTGAACTATGAGCGGTGATAAAAGCTTATTGAAAAAATTGTATTAATGGAGTCAATTCATCATTTTGTCAACTGGAATGCTCATCATACATAGTAATAAAACCATTTTTCATAACTACGTACAATAAGAACACTTCAAACTTATTATTTTCGGTTTATAATCAGTCTAGTCAGCTCTTCTTTTTTGTTTTATGTCAGTTTTTATTCGCTCACTCATATTGCATTAAATTTACTTAAGTATATGTTAGATATTGATTAAATGTAATGTGTTTATCAATTAATCTTCTTATGAGAAAATTAATTTTGTAAAGTATCCAGTCGGTTTTCCAATTGATTGCAGATATGTAAAATCATTAATTTATTTTAAAAGAAAAGGTGAAACTAATTATTTTCGCTTGATTTTTAAGTAATTTAAAAATAACAGCTGACAAAATATATAACCTTTACAAATATAACGGAATGAATGAACAATAAACATTGAGTGAAACACACCCTAGCACTTCCTGGTGGTCTGCAGCTCGAACTAAATTTTTCATTCATAAACTCGTATGTCATTCTCAGGTAGGCTAATTATATGTTGCGAGAGGCTTAAAATTCCAGTCCTTTTCTCTTCGATTTCACACCCTTAAGAGAAAAACGGAAATCTTCTTCTCCGTTAGGGGACATAGAGTTACACGCTGACATAAATCTCTTAATCGTATGTGGAGTCGTTTCTGAGCCTTTTCGGCACGCACATTGTACACTTTGCTTTATAATATATATTGATTTTAAGGACCATATTCTTTCGAAGTTTTTAATTTTTTGTTCATAATTTTCGACCTTAATTTTTTTTCCTAATTTATGTGCTTCTAAATTTTCCTACTAAAGTCTTTGTTCCTAATTTATATGATATAAGTTTTATTTCCTTTCGAAGATTGTGATTTTTTGTTCCTAATATTTGTGATCGTAAATTTTCTCTTCCTAAAAATATGTCTAATTGATAATTTCTTTCTAAGTTAATTTTTATGATGAAGTTTAAATGTGTTATGATAGCAAGTTAAATTTTTATTTATACAGTAATTTTAAACTTTTAAATTTTTTGTTGCTAACTTTTGTTCTTCAATGTCATAAATATACAGTTTTATTGCAAATAATATTTGTAGTTTGCATGTTTCATTAATATTTATAAGACATGTAAAAAACGGATTTTGAATTTTATTCAAGCCTTTTCTTCTTTTAATTACATTACTTTATAGGTCAATGTATTTAAAAAAAATGAAAATGCAAAAATTTGAATATTTTTGGCCAAGATTTGAGGCAAAAAGGCGTAAAACTGGTGATGCGGTATATTACCGTCACGCGCCTGCTTACGTTATGTTAAGAGGCGCGCCCGGAAGAAGGTTAAGTTGTTTCCTTTTCAGTCCGATGTGGGTTCTCCATGTCAGTCTCTTGTCCAGGTGGAGCCCCAAATATCTTACAGCTTGGGATTCAGGGATCGGTGTATCATTGAAGTACACTTGTGGGCATGAGCCATGGTTGAGGGTGAAGGTAATAAATTCACTTTTCATACCATTCATTTTTACCTTCCACCTGGTAGCCCTACTAAATATATCATCCAATTGGTTTTGAAGGATGGAAGATGTTATATCGGGGTTTCTGCGTGATTTTAGTAGTGCGGTATCGTCAGCGAATGTAGCCAAAAGAATTGGAGAATAATTAAACATGCAATGATGTGGACAAGGATCTTGATTGCTACAACCTATGTGCAGATGAATTCAACATATATTTAAACCTCTTACATCTACATGGCTTTTTTTTTTTTTTTTTTTTTTTTTTTTTAAGTTCCGTATGCTATTGGTTGTTCATCTAGAATTAATTTATAAACAAGGCTAAATAATACGGCCCTTGTCTATCGGTCACGCGGTGTTTTGTTGTACTTTACCCAAGGAATCCTAAACTCGTCGTAATATTATTCCGAACGGACTCGGAATAAAATTCTGAGCTTAGCGGTGCTTATTGGCTAGCTATTGGAGAAGGGCAGATCGTTGGGGGTATGTGCATAGCTAGCCTGCCCGGCATTCCTCTCCCTGAATATATTTTGTCGAAGGGATAAGAAAGAGAAAAAAATAACCAAAGGAGCAATACGGAATTCTTCTTTATTCACGTTATATATTATGAATAGTCATTTGAAAAATGAATGCAACATCTTATAAGATTTTTAGATTTTATACAATTTTTCATTAATATCGTACATAAAGGATCATATTTAGCAAATGAAAACATTGAAGGAGCTACGGGAATAAGAGCTTTAACCTGAAAAAACCTAGGAATCCTAAAGTCGTAAGTATTCCATCTAAAAAACCTCTTGACTTAAAGATTGACAGATCGCAACCCATCAGGCTCTAAGATTTTTTAAAGGCATTAAAAAATCCTAGGTTATGCCTTCCTTCGGATGGGACGTAAAATGAAGGTTCCGAGCCTGTACTATTTTAGATACTCGTTAAAGATGCCTATCCTAATTATACCTGGATAGGCAAAATTTAGGACTCCCACTGCAGCATCGTTCGATTAGCCACGATTAAGTGATGTTAAACAAACAAAATAAATACGTAAATATATATACATACGTATACGAGGGGTGATCAAAAAGTTTCAGGACTGTTGAGATTGCGCGGCAATGGAGTGTCATAGAGCAGTGCGGTTGGCAGCATTGTTTAGCGTGACTCTTCCTGAGCTCAGCTGTTTATTCAGTTTGTTGATAACCTTCTTCATTGCAAAGTTACTGCAGTTTTCGTAAAAAAAAGTTTTTTGTGTTCGGCGATTTTGTGAAATGAATGTAAAGGAAGAGCAACGCGTTTGCGTAAAGTTTTGTGTGAAGTTGGGTAAAATGTTTACTGAAACTTTTCAAATGTTGCAAGTGGCTTTCGGTGATGAATGTCTGAGTCGGTCAAGGTGTCATGAGTGGTACATGATGATTCTCGTTCAGGACGCCCATCAACTTCGACTGACGACGATCATGTTGCAAGATTGAACAGTCTCGTGCGTTCTAATCGTCGACTAACCATTCGTGAGATGGCTGAAGAATTGAACATTTCATTTGGTTCGTGTCAACAGATTTTAACAGAAAATTTGCAGATGAGAAGGGTGGCTGCAAAGTTTGTTCCGAGACTGTTGACTGAGCAGCAGAAAGAACACAGAGTTCAAGTTTGTCAGGAACTTCTTGAAATGGCAAATGACAATGAAAACTTCTTAAAACAAGTCATTACTGGAGATGAAACGTGGGTTTATGGCTACGACGTGGAAACGAAGGTCCAGTCATCACAATGGAAGACAAAATCCTCCCCAACCCCCAAAAAAGCACGTCAGGTCATGCTTACTGTTTTTTTTGGACTGGAAGGGTGTTGTTTACCATGAATTTCTTCCACGAGGTGAGACCATTAACCGCTTTCGTTATCTTCAAACCCTGAGAAATTTGCGCGAGGCAATAAGGAGGAAGAGACCAGAGTTGTGGCGGAGCGGTGAGTGGGTGCTGCATCATGACAATGCGCCTGTTCATTCCGCACTGCTCATTCGCGACTACTGCACCAAAAATGGAATGACGGTCATTCCCCAGCCTCCATATTCACCTGACCTTGCCCCTGCAGACTTTTTCTTGTTTCCAAAACTTAAGAGACCCATGAAGGGAAAGAGATTTGAGTCCGTAGATGACATTAAAAAAAAATCGCTGGAGCAGCTACACACCATTTCACAAGATGATTTCTCAAAGTCCTTCACACAGTGGAAACATCGTTGGGAAAAATGTATAGGAGAGTACTTTGAAGGGGACGACGTCCAATAGCCTGTAGATTTTTTAAATAAATTAATAAAAAATCAGTCCTGGAACTTTTTGATCACCCCTCGTATGTACAATAGTTGACTATTTCTTGAAGAAACCAAGACAACCCAGGAGGGGCATCGGTACGCACCGAACCGGATCGAAATAACAAAACCCACTTCTTTCATCACATCCCACAATCTTCTCATGCCCTACCCATCTAATTGTGTATTTTTGTTGCAATTTTCCGTTTATAAATTTTTAGACTTATTGAGAACGCTTACATTCTATGCTTTATCGTCCTAATGTGATATTTGAATTTTTAACGACGATGAATGAATGAATTAAATGTTTAGTAGAATCGGAGCTTCCGGTAGGTGGAAGGTTGGAGGGGGAAGCTGCCGGCTCGGAAGAAGAGAGGATTATGCGATAATCCTGACGGATATCCATCAAGATGAACCCATCTCCTCCTTCTAAGCTACAAGGCAGGGCACTATCAAAGTGCGAGGGACCCTGATTGAGGGTCGTAAATAGGCAGGGACCCGGCTCATTAAGGCCTCCAGTAACAGTGACAAGTCTTCGGGGGGAGAAAAAACGGGGGAAAAAACATGGTTGGAAAGAGACGATTATTAACAGGGAATGGGGAAAAGGAAAAAAAGATGGGAGGCCGAGCGGGCAAAAAACGGGGAGGGGCGATAGAGGCAGGGAAATCACTTCACGGCCACTTTTTGTATCTATCAAGTTCCAGAGGAGAGGGGACAGCCAGCGGTCACCGGGGGCTAACATAGTTCATGCTAGCTAAAGGAAGGAGTATTTTGAAGAAACGGGTTGTACCTAACGAATACCAGTTACAAAATATTACTTTTATTTACTTATTAAAGTGAAACTTTAACTCGTATATTTAAGAAACGGGTGATGACACTTAACGAATATCTGTTACTAAATAGTATTTTTAATTTCACGTACGTATAAATGAAATATACATATGTACGTGAAATTAAAAAGTAAATATATGAAATATATAGTAAGGGAAAGTATTGCGATCTTGAAAATTTTTGACTTCCGGTTGTCAACGGAATTACACGTTTAGGGGTCCACTGAGTGCAAATAACCCGTTACAAAATAGGATTTTTATTTATTTATTAAAATGAAACTTTAACATGGATTTCTAAAAACCGGGTGAACTTAACGAAATCCCGAAAAAAATACTATTTTTAATTATTTATTTAAATGAAAATTTTGACTTCCGGTTTTCAACGGAAATTTACGTTTTGGGGTCCCCTGATTCCAAATAACCAAGTCCCGCGAAATGGTCTGTATATGTGTGTGTGTGAACAGACTAGCTCAAAAACTATATACCGTGCGAACCTGAAATTGGGTATTTATGTATATGCCCGCGATGAGACAGCGAAAATTTCATCAAAATTGTTCTAATGGAGGGGGCACTTTATTTAATAACTTTTTAGGTTTTTTTTGGATTTTCTTAAAAACGGCTCTAAAGATTTTGATAAAACTGAGTATTTGATGTATTTATATGCCCGTGATATGACAGCAAAATTTCATCAAAATTGATTAAACGGAGGGGACACTTTATTTCATAACTTTTTTCCCATTTTTTTTTTTTTTCTTTCGATTTTCTCGAAATAGCTTTAACGATTTTGATTAAACTCTCCACGTTTAATGAAAATTAGGTGTTGTTTAATATCAGGTAAGCTTTATCATCATTATAATGCGCTGAGGGAGCTTAAGTGGAGAAGGAGCCTTTTTTGTTTACCTATTAAGTACCTTTGTATTTGTTTATATGGAGAAATTATCTCTCTCTCGTTTCGCCTAAAAATAAGAAATGGCTAAATATAAAACATGAAAAAATCACGTAAACATATACAGGAGAAAAAAAGAAAAAAAATGTTCCGTCAACTCATAAAACACGTCGAGCCCACGAATGGGCAGTATGCCTTTAATAATGACAGACCATTATTTATAATTAAAGCCATTCTGTTCATTTAATGGAAGTTATTTTTTGTTTCATGATAACTAGATGAAATTTTCAACATTTACATAGAGAATTATAAAAACAGACGACTTGGAGTATTATGCTTGCATTGCCGAATCATCATAAGTAAAAACTTTTATTATAAAATTTTTGTGTAAGTGAAAGTTGTGTGTTGCACGCTTCGCACCCGATTTTTCTCTTTGAGGTTTAGGAAAATCGCTCGCCATCAAACAGATACTCGTATGCAGCCTTTATATTTACATTTTTTTTTTTAAATCCTTTTGACATTTTTTTAATTTCGTATCGGCGCGCACCTTGCTACCTATACGTATTTATTTATACTACTGCCTTGTTTTTATTAGGAAAAAAATCCGGATTAAACGTTAATACATTAACGGCGTCTACAGTCCTTCTGTTATTTGTTTAAGGGGAGATTAAAACCGGCCATCCCACAATATTTACTTTTTCCTAATGTGTTTGTTCAAATCCCTGAAATAAGCCTTTTATTTTTAGTAAAAAAAAAAAAATAAATAAATAAATTAAATGGAATCGAGAAGAAACTGACAAGGGCAATGAATGGGGGCCCTAACATCAGTTGATTAATTAATTTCTCAGAGTTCAGAAGCAGAAGTCTCAACCCACTTAAAACTTTCAGGTTGCTTCGGATCCGTTTCAAGCTGCCCGCAAAACTTCGCTCAACAGTCAGCCCTGTATAACATTATTTAGGCATAATTATCATCACACTTCGAACAATTATGGAAAATTAGGCATTGGGGAAAACGAGAAAATCGCTCGTTTGGAAGGAGACCGCCATAATCCAAAAAAAAAAAAAAAAAAACTATCGTCGAAAAAACGATAGTCTCCTCAATCGATAGTTTCGATTGTATCGGACATGAAACTATCGATACTATCGATAATCTGAGGTGATGACCGGGGGGTGGGGATAGGAGGTATAATACACGTCACGATTCGCTCTATTTTCTTTCCTTTTTTATTATGGAATATGATGAACATTTCTGTTAATCTAGGATGGGTTCCATTATACCTTGAAATCTTTTTTATCAGTTTCAAGCTCACTCGTAACTGTAAAGAATAATAAATTTATCAAAAGGTCAAAGAAACTGTATTTAGAGGAAAGCTATACCTACCAGGATTCCCAGTTGTCGAAGTTATTTTGAGATGACAACATTCGGAACGCAATTCTCGAATTTGTCGGAGTTTTTGAAGACAAAAGGACGTTGTTGTGACATTGGTCTAGACATACCTTGGAACGTTAATATGCAAACAAATGTTCTCAGATAATTTATTTATAGAGATCGAAAATATTTTTTTACAAAAACTGTTATTTTGCTTCTATGAAATTAACCGAGTAATTGCCAAGTGAAAAGACCGGCGAGCAATTAGTTGTTTAGGTTGTATATCATTCCATTAACTTAAAAGATACGTACGTGAAGGAGCAAAAAATTCAGTGTTTCAGTCTTTTTTTTTTTTTTTTTACGTTAAGTTAATATATTTTTTATAGAGTAGACGAACAGTTCTTGTTAGAAACATAAATAAAATTACAATTTTACATTTTTTTTATTTTTCATTTCAATGAATTCTATAGCACCACGGTGCTTAGAGGAAGATGACACTAACGCTGGAGCCGTTTTTGTCATACAAAATATATGAAAGTGCCCCATCGTTTGACCATTTTTTTGAAATTTTAGCTGTTATATCGTAGGCATATATATATATATATATATATATATATATATATATATATATATATACCAAAACTTAATTTCAGGTCCGTACAGTTTATAGTTTTCTAGCTAATTTGTTCACACACACACACACACACGGACCATTTTGCAGGACTCTTATTCTGCTGGTTATCTGTACTCAAGGGACCCACCCCAAAACATGTATTTCCGTTGGAAACCGGAAGTCTTGATTTTCCACTGTCACAGTTTTTACTTTACTATATATTTTGTAAAGGTAAGTTAAATATAAAGATATGTTTATAAAAAGCCGTAGTGGGCTTGTTTCGCCGCCTATATACAACTTTTCTATAGCATTATACTTGTAATGCTTACTTCGGAAGAAAAAAAAAGAGGTATAATCACGCATCTGAATCACCCGACACATGCCGGATCATCATTAGTGACGCCATTCCGCTTCAGACGCACGGAAAGAAGGAAAAATCGATAGTCACATTTGTCGGAAGCCATCTATAGGAGGGTGAGCGGGTGTTACTAAACGATCGCTCTTTGACAAGAGATCACCGGAGACGCCGTGAGCTCCGGAGTGACAGGGGGATGTCACGTAACGGCTTCGCCGACGAAGAGGACAACGGAACTTGACGGATTGTTTGGCCAGCCAAGTCATCCGCGCGTGTCTCGTTAAGTTAAACCCGCCCCGGAGTCGATCGCTCGCACAATGGAGCGGATCCTTCATGCCCAGTGATTGCACAAATTGAATAGCTCTGCTCAACTGAGTACTTTCAGAGGTGTTTTTTTCCGTTACTAAAGTTGGATAATGTTATATTTACAGATTGGTATCAACCGATTGAAAGGTTATCTGTGTCCATTTACTTTGGGAAACTTTCGGCTCAATAAATACTCGAATAATTAACAAGATTGGAAGAAGTATCAACTTGTAACGATACAGTAACACAAAAATAACCTCATGGTTCCAGCTTCAGAGCAAGATTGACTCTCCAGTCCATTGCTCCTTATATTTAGTCTAAATTAGAAAATTCCAGATGGTTCCCGTCAAGTGTAGAAGATTCTCGAACAGTCACGAAGAAAGACTAGAACAGTTTGTTTCAACTACTCCAGAATTCTTTTCAATTTTATGAGTTTTTTTTTTTTTTTTCACCTTACAATATATATTGTAGCATAAATTGAATAGCTCTGCTTAACTGAGTACTTTGAGAGATGTTTTTTATATATACATATATTTTTTTCCGATAGGTTAAATGATGGTCAGGATTTTCAGTTACAATGATATTTATTATGGTAAGCCAACGTTTCGATCCAACTTGTGGATCTTCATCAGGGCTAAAAGAAAACAAATATATGAGTATCTATGCTAGAGGGTGACAATAAATGGATACATTACAGAACTGATAATAATATAAAAGATGGTGTATACATGAATATTAAAATAAGAGGCTGGTTAACAAGATAAACTAGAATCTGATATTTACCTACTGAGTCCAGGTGGATACTAAGACTAAAGGTAAAAATAAGGTGAGAGGTAGTGGTAGGGGGTTAGTTTGCCGATTTCAAAGGTTTATGACGGGGAAATCCAACGCTTTTTTTTGCGTAGGTAAATATCAGATTCTATTTTATCTTGTTAACCAGCCTCTTATTTAATTATTCATGTATACACCATCTTTTATATTATTATCAGTTCTGTAATGTATCCATTTATTGTCACCCTCTAGCATAGATACTCATATATTTGTTTTCTTTTAGCTCTGATGAAGATCCACAAGTTGGATCGAAACGTTGGCTTACCATAATAAATATCATTGTAATTGAAAATCCTGACCATCATTTAACCTATCGTAATTGAAGAACAGTTGACCATCTCTCATCTCTACTAGTGTATATTTTTTTCCGTTACTAAAGTTGAATAATGTTATATTTACAGATAGGTTGTATAAACCGATTGAAAGTTTATCCGTGTCCATTTACCTCGGGATAAAGATGTATCGACACTTGAAACTTTCGGCCCATATATTGTAACATTTATGTGAAGTTAAATAATTTTTAATAAACAAAAATTATAATTCTCAATGTTTTTATTTTTTTGAAAAATAAATCTAAAAATATATTAGATGAATAGAGACCCAATATATACAGCTTTGAAAAAAAATTGGAGCTAGTAATATTACAGTTGATGTATTATTCCAATACTATTAATTAAAGTTTAGGCATTCAATTATTATTATTTATTTGCAAAAGAATTTCTTGTACAAATAACATACAAAATAAAAGAATTATTTTTTGTCTAGCAGCGCTATGGATTATATACAAATAAGAATTAAATGTAGAAATAATCTTGACACTTTCATGTTTAAAGATAAATGTAAACCGCTTGAAAGGTTATTTATGTCAATTTACCTCGGGATCGACACTTGAAACTTTCGGCCCATATACATTGTAACAGTTGTGTGGATTAAAATAATTTTTATTAAACGAAAATCGTAATTCTCAATGTCTGACTAACATTGAAAAACTCACATAAATAACAAGGTTACTAAAAGTATCAACTTGTAACGATACAGTACATGGAAGAGGTAGGAATTGTTTTTGAATAAACATAATTACAACGTCTGAAAATTTATTCACTAAAATTACCTATACAAGAGTAATTTAATTATTTTTTTAATTGCTAGTAGTGTATAGCTCCTCTGTAAGTCTCTCATTAGTTTTTAGTTTGCCTTGGCTTGTTGGAACAGTTAATAGACTAAATTAGTCGGGCGTTGATTGGTGGAAATTACAGAAAGCAGGGTAGAGGTGTGATGATGTCAAGGTCCTGACAGATTGATCAAACTCGGCAGCTACTGCACTTGACAACCTCCCCCGTCTCCCTTATCCGATCATATTTCAACCTGTCGGTAAAAAATATCCCTTTCCATATTTATATTATAAAAAAAAAAAAAAATAGTTAAACAATATATATGATGCGCAGTATGGATCCCCCTTCTGGCACAGGAGCGGAGGATTTTGATAAATGGTACAAAAATAAAAATAAAAATAAAGAATTTCACGGAGACTTGAAGAATGGAAATTTAGATAAGTATATGCTTGATTGAGCTTCAAAATAAAAGCACTGAAATAAATTTAATATTTCTAAATATGTAAATCGACAGGTCCCAAAGAGATACATTTTGAGTATAAAAGGTTTAGTCCAAAAGGAAATTAATTATTTTTGAATTTTTAAGCTCCATTACTTCTACATTCTATTGCTGTATTTTTCGTTATACTCTTCTAAAGTTCAATGAATATATATATACATATATATATATATATATATATACCAATGAATAAACTCTCAATAGTTGCTCTGTAAAAAAAAGTTTTTATTTTTAATAATCTATATAAATAAAGTTGAAATTCTGTTTGTTTGTTTGTTTATTTGTTCTTTATAGAAATCCATACCGTTTGTCCTAAATTCTCCAAATTTTGCTCAGTGGTTCTATGATACCAGGTGCGAACACCTGTCCATATTAAAATTGCATAACTTCAGCCGATCTTCAGCTGATATTCTTTATTCTCCAAATTTCGCTCAGCGGTTCTTTCAGACCAGGTGCGAACACCTGTTCATATTAAAATTGCATAACTTCAGCCGATCTTCAGCTGATATTCTTTATTGTTATAAAAATCATAATGATCTCATTTTACAATGTTTTTTTTTACGAAATCGACCGTTTCTTTAGAAAAATGAAATTCCCCGTGTGGAAACGGGATATACAGCTATAATCTGTGCATATAAAGGTGAAATTCTGTTTGTTCTTTATAGATATCCATACCGTTTGTCTTAAATTCTCCAAATTTCGCTCAGTGGTTCTTTCATACCAGGTACGAACACCTGTCAATATTAAAATTGCATAACTTCAGCCGATCTCTAGGTATATTCTTTATTGTTATAATAATCGTTTTGATCTCGCTTTACATTGATTTTTACAAAATCGACTGTTTGAGTTGATAAAAGTCTCAGTTTATAGCTTTTATAGACTTAAAAATTGAAATTTTCCGGGTGAAACCGGGATATACAGCTAGTTACAAATAAAATTTATCACACATTAAACTTAATATTCTTAAAACATTTTTCTAAACACTTACCTGTAAAAAAAAAGAAACGTCATTAAATGTTTATTCTTAAGTAAGCATTTCTTAATAACATTTCAAATCGACTGCTCACAATATTTTAAATCAAATGTTTTATCATTAACTTTAACCATATGTTTTAATTCATAAATACAAATAACCTATCACTCTCAAACCTGCTACCACTTCTCTCACTCAAGTCCATGGCAAAAATTAAATTGATTGAGAAATATATTTTCTTTACACATATATATATATATATATATATATATATATATATATATATATATATATATATATATATATATATATATATATATCGTATTATATTATCGAATATGTTACTTCACTGTTGATATAAATGTTATAATTGGGTTCTTTAGATTCAGTCAATAATGAACAACTTTATCATGTATAAGTTTCGAGACGATATTGTTCTCATAATCGTGCCCTACAAAGGACAAAAAGGTTGGAATACAATTATTTGAGTGATATAGGTAAAACTACCCTAAAGTCAACAGTGATATTAATAAATAAAATACATAGGTTGTATGACTGTAAATAATTCAAATAATAAAAGTGTATGAAAACACCTATAATGGATATTGCTATATAAACTACAAAGATGTATAGAAACTATTGATGTAAGTTTTTAACTCTCGAAAAAAAATATTAAAAAGGAAAAGTGTAACCCTCTGCCTTCTGCTATGTAATTTACTTAAATGCAAAATAAAAGAAATCTAACTTAGTAATTTTATTTAGGTTAAATGATAGTCAGGATTTTCAGTTTACAATGATTTTATTGTGGTAAGCCCACGTTTCGATCCAACTTGTGGATCTTCATCAGGGCTAAAAGAAAACAAATATATGAGTATCTATGCTAGAGGGTGACAATAAATGGATACAT
Organism: Aelia acuminata; assembly: GCA_911387785.2. Lineage (NCBI taxonomy): Eukaryota > Metazoa > Arthropoda > Insecta > Hemiptera > Pentatomidae > Aelia > Aelia acuminata. Next base: position 11,876,732 of record OU426984.1, read on the forward strand.
TACAGAACTGATAATAATATAAAATATGGTGTATACACGAATATAAAAAAGAGTGGCTGGTTAACAAGATAAAATAGAATCTGATATTTACCTACTGAGTCCTGGTGGATACTAAGACTAAAGGTAAAAATAAGGTGAGAGGTAGTGGTAGGTTAACAATAAAATCAATGTTAACTGAAAATCCTGACTATCATTTAACCTATCGTAATTAAAGAACAGTTGACTATCTCTCACCTCTACTAATATTATTTATTTTTTCTACAAAAAAAAAAAAAAAAAAAAAAAAGCTTAACTCTATACAAAAAATACTAACTTCTTATAAAATATGAACTCAAATTTACTTACAAGAGTCATCCTCACTCCATTCTGATTGAATTTTAAAAAAATACCGCGATATTGGATTCTTAAGTAAATAATTTTTTTAATGGCATTATAAAATCGAGTGTCGTAATAGCGAGCCGAACCAAATTTTCAAATTTAGACCGCTTGAGTATGTTTCGAAAACGGAGGCGATATTGAATACTTCTAAGGTAGAGGCAGTTAGTATTTATGTATTTAAATCAATAATTGAAAAATTAGTGATAATATTAATTTTTTATATAGTATGGGAAAGTATTGCGAGTTTCCTTCAAACTTTTTTTTTTTTTCTAGTGACTCAAATCGGCTCTAACGATTTTGATCAAACTGTGTATTTGAAGTATGTATATGCCCGCGATGTGACAGCCAAAATTTCTTCAAAATTGGTCAAAAAGCGGGGCACTTTATTCCTGTTTAAAGAGAATCAAGATTTTTTTAATATGGTGTAACTTATATCGTCAAAAAAATGCTCTGAGGTGCGATAAAATGACGAAGGAAAAAAGTTGTTTTTCCTACATAGTACCTTTGTTTTTGTATTTATGGAGAAACTAACTGTCTCATATACTCAAGAATATCATCAATGGATTAATATGAAATGTGAATAAAATCGAGAAACAAATACAGGTGAAAAGAAGAAAAATGTTCCGACAACTCATAAAACAAGTCGAACCCATGCACGCATAAAAGCAGTACGCCTTTTAATACATTTTGAGCAAAAAAAAACTTCGCCATGTCACGAAAAAACAAAGTGAGTGATAAAAAGATTAGGTCGCATGAGCAACCAAATGGTCGGTCTAATACGTAAGTACCCATAGCATAATATTAAATATTGTACATACTATCAATAATCCCTACGATATTAACAGGAAATGAGATGATGCATGCATGAAGTGTATTTGGAAACGGATATTCATTTTGATTAAGCCCAGAGGCCATGTTGACATTGTATCGAAACTAATAAATCGATTCCAATTGGCTAAAGCTACTGAATTAACTAAAACCACTTAATAATCTATCGTTAGAACTAATGTAATAGTAGCCATTATCAATGTTTGCTCAACAACAAGCGAGGGGTCTGCCATCAAAGGCTTTGAGAGAATGATTTTAGCATTTTCGAATGAAATGATAATATGAAATATAAACACTGCGTTTCAATGAAGGACCTAATTTAATGCATGAATTAAACATCAAACTTAAATGAATAAATCGTTTGAGAAATATATAGTAAGGTAAAGTTCTGTGATCTTGCGACGATTATTTTCGAAGTGAAAAACTAAGAAAATGTAAACATTGACGTTAAATGAAGAAATCGAGCCGGATAATTTAGGGAGCATTGCTGAACGAAAATGCTGCAAGAACTGCAGAAGAGGGGAAAATTAACTGTTCAATTGACTTCAGAATGAAAAGTACATTATTCCTCATTTCTTGTAAAATGAAACTATGGCTTGAGGTGTGAGTTCCTACAATTATTTAATCTTTAACACGTTCACGCCGGCGTGTACCACCGGTGGCTCACACTAGAATGCCGCCACTGCCAAATAATTAGATCTTTACCACTTTGACTGCCGAAAAAGAATACCTGAGAGTCATGCTCTTGTTTCTACACAACTTTAATATTTAATTCTCTGACAAGAGAACAGTTACTCGATTTCAGATGACATGGCAGCCAAAGGGTAAGAAAGTAGAAATAATTTCTATATAACGAAAATTAAAATAATGAAATTTTTTTCATTTACATTGATTGAATTTCATTCACATTGATTCATTTACAGTATTCTCTCGCTAATTCGAACTAATAGGGTACAGGGGGTGTTCGGATTACAGAGGGAAAGTAGGGGAAAAAAAAATCATGTAAATTTTATTTTATTAGAACACAAAATATACATATTAAAATATTTTTACTTATGTTAACAAATTATTTTCTAAAGAATTCAGTTATTTTTCTTTGTTGCGATTTTTCTAAACTATTTCGGAGTGCTTCATCTCGAAGATTATGAAGTAATAAAACTTTTTGCCATGGTACGTTGTTTTCGATTGCCCAATCAATGCAGTAGTTGAAATTTTTTCTGCATCTTCATGCTTCACAATGTGAACCACTGTTGACGGTCCCTCATCATCAGTTTCCGATGGCTCCTGAACGGAGCTTACAATTTCATCATCTGTTTTTAGTGCTACCTCATTTTCTTCACTCCTCTGAATCCAATCATTCACTTCGTGTTCTTCGATTTCAACTTCTGGATTGACAGTCTTTAAAAGTTTTGATATTAAAACAAGGTTAGACCCATTTGAAATATCCTCCGTGTCTCTTTTCCCCAACAGTTTGTTCCAAGATGCTCTAATAAGGTTTGGTTGTACGGAATCCCGTACAATTGAATTAATTTAGAACTTATCGAAATTAATTAAAAAATAAATTTTGTAAAAAAAAAGAGAGGGAAAAAACCCTGGGCGGCTGTTCGGATTACTGGACAATTCGGACTATCGAGGTTCGGATTAGCGAGAGACTACTGTACTTGTATTTATATTCATATACTTATATACGTATTTTTAATAATAATTATAATTAATATCGTATTATAAACATAACTAGTAGGACAGTATTTTTTATTGTTTATTTTATTATTGTTGTTTGCCAATACTGCATAATGCCCTAGAATAGCTCTCGCCCTATTGAGCAAACAGCATTAAACAGTCCCGGCGTGAACGTCTTAATAATATGATTTATTATAAATGCATATACGTTTAATAATCTTTTGATACCCTAAGTATCATGTTATACTGGAAAACCATATAATTATAATTTGAGAATATGTTTTAATATTAGATTTTTATTTTCAGGTAAAATTGGATAATTTGAAGTTAAAATGTGGGTATACCTATCAATAATTGTAAGTACAATCGATCGATCTAGAGCTAGGAAATCATAAAGCAAACAGTGATAGGCTTTTAGCGGAGGGAGGGTGGACTGGGTCCTTCGGTGGTCAAGGAGGGAGTATGTGTTTGAGAGAGAGGGAGTGAGGGAGAGAGAGTGAGTGAGTGAGAGGAAGAGAATTATACAACACATAGGTCCTAAGAGGCAGACCTATGTGCCTCTTAGGCACATTTCTTTTAAAAAAACAAAGTTTTCGATAGTATTATTGATAATATTAAATCACTTTTGGAAACCAGAAGATGCTAGTTCAAAACAAGGTCGCGGGTGCACGTACGAATGTGGGCCCTAGGTTTTTTTAATAGGAGTAAAAGATCCTTGGCTATGACCTCGGATAAAATGTAAAATCTAGGTCCCGAGCCTGTACGATGTCAGGTACTCGTTAAGGATCGTTAAAGATACCTGGAAAGGCAAAATTTAGGACTCCCACTGTAGCATCGTCCGATTAGCCTTAATAGCATTAAGGGACGGTATGCAAACAAACAAACAATCAAACTCTTTATATGAAAATATCCATTAGTTGGTACCGACCCCTTACACACTCGGTTCTAGGTCAGATAAGTTCGAGGCCGAACTGACAGAGTTAAGAGACGGATGATTGGAGCTGACAGAGGTTCGACAGATTAGACAGGCGACAAGGCTATGTTTCCTTTTGCTATCTTTTTTCTCAAGGGACCAGGTGTCGATCCATCCACCGAAATTATGCACATTCGCTTAACATAAATTTCCATACTTCAGTCTCTTCGTGGCAAGGAGAAGGTGAAACCGAAAAGTGTCTCGGTATGTCTTCAATCAAAGTATCAAGACCCGTACTGTATGCAAATCAACTGTAATACTCATATTCATCTGGCAATGAGTAAAGATATTCATTGAGAAGTCTAATATTCATTAAGAAGTTTGTCATATTGTACACCATTCTTTAGTTTCCTTTTGTTTTCTGGATTAACTCTGAACTTTAAAGATTACGAAGGGGATTCTGAATTCTTAGTTTTCCGAGGGGGGCGGCTCTAGGAACCCATAGTTTTCCTTTATTGTTAATTCTTAATAACTTTTTTAAAATTTATTTAGATGAAATTACCATATTTACATATTCATAGAACCATAGATGTAAAACAAAAAAAATGTAGAGGGACCTAGTACTAATTTTTGTAGATAATTCAAAATACCATTTCCATGTTTTCTAAAATTCATTATTCATGTTATATAAGATAACATTAACTTATTTACACTTTCGAAAATAGCGTTTTCAGGTACTATAAAGAAAAAAATACATCAATTGTTTGAAATTTATTTCCAATGCCTTTATAAAATCATAGTTTAATAATTTAAAATTATATCCCTTTTTATTCCGAGTCCACAAGCCGGTTTTTTTTTTTTCATTCAATAATTTTTTCTGGATATACAGTACCAGTCAAAAGTTTAGACTCACTTGTATTTAATTCACAATCTTCAAGTTTAAAAAAATAATTGTAACTCAAGAGATAACATTTCAAAAATTATATGATTGTTTCGAATACAATCTATATAAATAAAGATGAAATTCTGTTTGTTTGTTCTTTATAGAATTACATACCGTTTGTCCTAAATTCTCCAAATTTTGCTTAGTGGTTGTTTCATACCAGGTGCGAACATCTGTCCATATTAAAATTGCATAACTTCAGCCAATCTCTGGGTATATTATTTATTACTATAAAAATCGTTATGATCTCGCTTCACATTAGATTATTACGAAATCAACCGTTGGATTAAAAAAAAATCTCATTTCTGTCCTAACAAACTTTTCTTGACCCACGGCTTTTCTAATTGTTTTTTAAGATCCCTGGGTGAAGCCGGGATATAAAGCTGGTTATAAATAAATTAAATATAAAATTATAGTTGTTACGTTGTCCAATAAATAAAATATTGTTACTTATTTATTGTACAAAATCTAAGGGTGTCTAAACTTTTGACTGGTACTGTAAAATGTTACAAAAAGAATTTCAATTCACGTTTACACTTTCCAAAATTGTGTTTTCAGGTACTTTAGAGAGATAAAATCGTTAATTGTTCGAAATTTATTATTATTATCAATGCCTTTATGAAATCATAGTTTAAAAATTTTAAATTAAGTTTGCGAGCCGCTAGCAGTTTTTTTTCACTCAAATATTTTATCTGGATATAAAATGTTAAACAAAAAGATTAAATTCACGTTTACATTAATTTTTAATGTTTTTCTGACAACTACAAATTTTTTCAGATTTTTTAAAAACAGGGTGTTTGTACCCAATGTCTATATATCTGCATATATGGATTCTAAATCTCGTATATACTTATAGTTGATACCTTTCAAATGTATTATTCATTTGAATAGCGAATGATTCCAGCTTTATTCATGTAGTGAACCTCTACCAGGAAGTGTAGTTGATGAGTAGAGTTCTCTCATGAGACCGCAAATGGAGATTGAAGGAATATCGGAGGATATGAAAGGTGTGTCTGGGGTGAATAGAGAATTAGAATATTGCTCTAGGCCATCTCATCCTAGGCTTCGAAACCAGCTCGGATCGGAATATAATTATGTTATCCCTGTGAGACTAGAATATTGTTGTCTATATCATAGCATTACAAGAATATCGAAGCTTCTTTATTTCGGATTTTTTTTTTTTGTATGAGAATTATATATACTTTATACAAACCAAAATTATTGAATGATAATTTTTTTTCATACACAATTCCTATATTTTTTATTATGTTTTCCAATGTGTTTATTATGTGGGCGTAAAGGTTTTTTAATCCAACACAATAATCCCACATAAAGTTAAGAACTTCCTTTATAACCTCTATACTTTAGTAATATATACTGTTTCAAATAATTTTAAAATACATATGATTGAATGAATGGTTTTCTATTGAGCTATATACAAATTATGATAAATACAATAAACATAATTAACTCAACAAAAATATTTACGGCTTGGTTTGGGAACCGTTATCCGGAGGTTGGCCTTCAGCCATTAGACATAAGATATTGTTATTATTTACTGACTAAAATCTTGTAACTAACAGTATTACTACAGATTATTCCTAAAAAATCTTCATTTTCATCTTTTAAATGTAATATACGTAAGCATTCAACAATAAATGTAATAATATAAATACATTTCTAACATGCGGTATTAAACAACCTATAACAAGAACGAGTTAAAATTGCACTTACAGTACCAGTCAAAAGATTAGACTCACCCTTAGATTTTGTAAAATAAATTAGTAACAACATTTTATTTATTGGACAACGTAACAACTATAATTTTATTTTTAATTTATTTATAACTAGCTTTAATAACCCGGTTTCACCCAAGGAATTTTGAAAACAATGAGAAAAGCCTTTTTACTCCAACGGTTGACTTCGTAAAAATCTAATTTAAAGCGAGATCATAACGATTTTTATAACAATAAAGAATATACCCAGAGATTGGCTGTGATGCAATTTTAATTAGTACCAGTGTTCGCACCTGGTATGAAAGAACCACTAAGCGAAATTCGGAGAATTTAGGACAAACGGTATGTATTTCTATAAAGAACAAACAAAAAAACAAACTAACAGAATTTCATCTTTATTTATATAGATTGTATTCGAAACAATCACATAATTTTTGAAATGTTATCTTTTGAGTTACAATATATTTTTTTTTAAACTTGAAGATTGTGAATTAAATACAAGTGAGTCTAAACTTTTGACCGGTACTTTCGTAAATTAGTTGGTAGCCTACCTACCCATTCCAACTAACAATGCAGAAATTTTAATATAAAACAAGAATTCTTACTTAGTAATAGTTAAATAAATATATTGGCCCACTCTAACTGACAATATAGATTTCATACTATAAAACAACAATTCAAACATAGTAATAGTTACATAAGCTGTCAATATTATTTTTATCGTTGCTAAATATTAAATTCCCTACATAAAATACCTATATGGCCAAGCTACTTTACAATAGCTTGGGAATTAAAGCCAATCTTTACCATTTAAGTAATCAGTCGTTTCACTAAATGATATAAGATCTTTTTTAAAATATCTTCTTCTAATTTCACTCAGTATTGGGCATTTAGCTAAAAAATGAATTATGTCCTCTGGCTCATTCTTATTACACAGGGAACATAGTTTGTTCTCATTATCATAATAGACTCTATTGTTCAGTTTTATTATGTTAAAATACATATACTACTAGAAGATGGGCCTAAAGCCTGTAAAGTAAATGGTAAAACATGGGAGGTGAAAAATCATTCTTTTAAAAAAAACAAAAAAAAAAACCTAAGTCAAAATGTATCTTAATAAACTATTTACAAGTTTGAAACTAACTCAAAAAAAAAAAGAAAAAAAAAAGGTCCTTTTGATTTCTTGATATTCCTTCCAACATTTCTTTCTCCTTTCCCCAGCTGATCATTAAACTTGGGAAACGAACCGTTTGCGAATAACGTGGGAGGTTAAATTGAAGAACATAACTCGCGGTTTTGAAGTCGAAGTAATATCCGTTAATTTGAGGCAGAGGTGGGGGAATTTGTTCCAACCGTAATTAAAGGATTGAACCTGAGGAGTGGGGGGGGGGGGGGTTCTGCTTTACACTTTCCCTTTCCAACAAACCTTTGTGAATTAATCCTCTCATTTACTGTTGCTAAATATCTTCGTTTCGTTCCTTACAGCTCACCCGTCGTTAAGTTTCTATTTTTATTTCTCACCTAAGTTAAGTTTCCATGTTTGAGTTTTATTTATTAATGTCCTAATCGCCTACGTTTTTTCATTTACTTACAGTCACTTTATGGTAATAAAGCTATCTATATAGTGGGGCCGGTATGGCCGAGTGGACGCTTGCAATAGGTAATCAAAGTTAAGCAACGTCGAGCGTGTTTAGTACTTCGATGGGTGACCGCTCCCCCCCCGAGTGATGTACCTTCCCCATGTATCCCACCGAGAATCGTGGTGTGGTTTTCCAGGATATCAGTAACCGCCCGGAGGTTCGGTACAAGGACGGTATGCTTCGTTCGTACTATTGTAGACATAGTATTCATAGGTCCTCGGGGCCTGCTGACTCTGGGCTGCCATAATCCTTGGACCTAGACCAGTTTTTAACTGTCCTTAAACCCGAGAGAGCTGACGCCATCGGGAGGAAGGAAATTGCCAAATTGGCACCCATGGGATTGGTTATGGAGCTATGGGCACTGCACCATGGTGACCATGGCTTGCAGCAACATGAAGTTTGGGCTACTCCCTCCAGCCCATCTGTGCTCCCGCAAGCAACACAAATGTCTGTAAGAAGACCACAATGCGAGGCTTAAGGCCTCATTAGACCTAATGCGCCAACCGAAAAAAAAAGAAGTTAATTCTACTCCCTAATCTGCAAACAGTTCTGTCAAACTAAACTGTGTGGCAGATAGCTTGTCTAATTATGTTCCTGATTGAACGCGTCGAATCACGCAGTTATCAGATCAGAATTTTTCAGACGATTCAGATTTCATAGATAATGATTTCATAGAATAATGGGACTGATATTATGAATATTGAGACTAAGATATTTAATTTTTCATCGATATTGTAGGCTGAGTCTTTATGAATGGCTTCTTATGTCGATGTCTCATATTTTCAATAAAAAAAATATATAGAATAAATGAAATAGTATGGCGAACGATAAATGCCAAATCTATATTGGATTAATTTCTTAACAATCTACAATTATGAACATTGAATGGATACGTATGAACAGATTTCTGTTCAAAAGAATAGGATTTACACGATCCCGGAAAGTAAGGCCTCGATGCTCATGCCCTGTGAGCTTTCCAGCGAATTGGGCTGTTAGAGGGGATAATGACCCGGCCCGCTGGAGAAACGTTGCCTGGAATTTTCCAATCAACGAGATTACCTCCCTTGGCTTTGCTGAAGAGCTAATCGGCGATGATAAGGCCAACCCTTGTATCTTCCTTCTATTGCGTTCATATTTCACCTTTTGTGCCTTGTTATAAGGTAGCGATTTACCTAAATTAACCCTCACGCTCTTGGTGTGCCTTCGGTAAGCTTTCCATGTTTTACTTCTGGGAGAGGTCTATTTCGGGAGCTTATGTTTCCGTGGTTTAAATGTATTCACATCGCGTATTTTTCGAGTCGCTTTATTTTATTTAATTCGCTTCGCTCGCTCTTCAGAGTTAAACAAACCCCCAAAATATTTTCAATATAGATCGTGGCCTCAATAAACGGCCGAAACTAGTACCGTGCCTTCTAGTATATATGCTGATGAACAGGGGATGGAGGAGCCCTTGAAAACAAAATTTATATAAGGAAGAAAAAACCATACTCTTTCTTTTCATTTCTTCTAAATTTGGTAGAAAGATTTATATATTATAAGAAATGATTAATTAGAAATATATAGGGTTTCTTATACATAGTGTAAAAAAAAAAATGGGTAATAATGCATGCTAAACGTGGTAGAATGGCGCAGAAACGAGTTTGCTATCTCAATCTGTTGAGGAGATATTTTTTTTTTTAATCTTACTTTTTTTCTGAAAAATGGCAGTTTTCCCAATTTTTTTTAGCGTAGAAACAAAAATGATGATATTTTCTTAATCAGCATTAAAGTAAGCTCATATTCTTAAATATGAGATAGGTTTAGTTATTTTAAATCCACTTATAGTGGGCCTTATAACCCGCAAAACGCAAAACATTTATTAAAACTTCAATTTTTAATAGTTTTTGAAATTTCCTGACTCCCCTGTTCCCCACCGTGGAAGCTGTCACATGTCCTAAAAACTGCGGAATTTAGTTAGATTTTTAGTGGTGTAACCCTTGATACAATTGCACTTCACCTATTCCATCATTAGCAAGAACTATTTATTTTCTTATATTATAATGTTTTTAACGTTTTGGGGCCAGAGTTGGGCATATTTATATTTATAAATACGAATATGAATTTATTTTTATCTTAATTTTAATGTGAATATGAATATAAATTTATTTATATCACAATATTTGTGAATATGAATATAAATAAATTCGTATTTACAAGTGTGAATATAAATAAATTCATATTCACAGGTGTGAATACGAATTTATTCATATATATAAATTTTTCTGTAAATAAAAAAAAAATCACACGAAAAATTGTGAATATTCACAAAAAAATGTGAATATTTACATCTCAGCTGTGAATTCGGCCGTATTTACAAATAGAGATGTGAATATGGAAAAATTCACAAATTGAGATGTGAATTTCTACTAAATTCATAATTTCCCAATAAATATATAAAATTATTTTCAGATTTCTCCGTATTGGTACACATTATTGAGTTAACCCTTTTTATGGAAATCACATCAGATATTACCTGATATCGATTACTAGGTTTTTTGGGGTGCTGATTATGAAAAAAATATCGATTTTGAGATTCCGCCGTCAGGTATCGATTTATTACAACCTACGCGATATAATCGATCTTAGTGTCGGCTATAGGGTTATCTGAGGTGCCGATTTTGAAAAAAATATCGATTTTGAGATTCCGCCGTCAGGTATCGATTTATTACAATCTACGCGATATAATCGATCTTGGTGTCGGCTATAGGGTTACCGGAGATGGTGAATATGAAAATGATATCGATTTTGAGATTCCGCCGTCAGGTATCGATTTATTACAACTTGCGCGATATAATAGATCTTGGTGTCGGCTATAGGGTTACCCGAGGTGCTAATTACGGAAATGATATCGATTTTGAGATTCCGCCGTCAGGTATCGATTTATTACAACCTACGCGATATAATCGATCTTGGTGTCGGCTATAGGGTTACCGGAGGTGGTGATTATGAAAATGATATCGATTTTAAGATTCCGCCGTCAGGTATCGATTTATTACATCTTGCGCGATATAATCGATCTTGGTGTCGGCTCTAGGGTTACCCGAGCTGCTGATTACGGAAATGATATCGATTTTAAGATTCCGCCGTCGGGTATCGATTTATTACAAGCGTCGGCTATAGGGTTATCTAAGGAGCTGATTATGAATGAGGTTATTGATTTATTAAATTCTGTTGAAATATGAATGTTATATAGATTTTAAGCTTCTGGCATAGGCATCGTATTATTGTTGTTATATTTGTAGTAATGTAGGTAGTATTTTGTTAATTTTGGTGTGTAGGTAATTATTTATTTATGAATTCATATTTATAAATTGAATATACTACATTATTGCAAGTACTGACACAATATCAATCACAATGTTACGATTCACACCATAATCTGGGAATTAGATCAGGATTAAAATGATCAGTGAATACTTCTAATTGTAAGTCTGTACAATTTTAGAAAATGAGTTGTTTGCATTTTAAGATGAATGAAAATCTAGTGATCCGACACCAAGATCGATTATATCGCGCAAGTTGTAATAAATCGATACCTGACGGCGGAATCTTAAAATCGATATCATTTTCATAATCACCACCTCCGGTAACCCTATAGCCGACACCAAGATCGATTATATCGCGCAAGTTGTAATAAATCGATACCTGACGGCTGAATCTTAAAATCGATATCATTTCCGTAATCAGCACCTCGGGTAACCCTATAGCCGACACCAAGATCGATTATATCGCGCAAGTTGTAATAAATCGATACCTGACGGCGGAATCTCAAAATCGATATCATTTTCATATTCACCATCTCCGGTAACCCTATAGCCGACACCAAGATCGATTATATCGCGCAAGTTGTAATAAATCGATACCTGACGGCGGAATCTCAAAATCGATTTCATTTTCATATTCACCATCTCCGGTAACCCTATAGCCGACACCAAGATCGATTATATCGCGTAGGTTGTAATAAATCGATACCTGACGGCGGAATCTCAAAATCGATATTTTTTTCATAATCGGCACCTCAGATAACCCTATAGCCGACACCAAGATCGATTATATCGCGTAGGTTGTAATAAATCGATACCTGACGGCAGAATCTCAAAATCGATATTTTTTTCATAATCAGCACCCCAAAAAACCTAGTAATCGATATCAGGTAATATCTGATGTGATTTTCATAAAAGGGGTTAACTCAATAATGTGTACCAATATGGAGAAATCTGAAAATAATTTTATATATTTATTGGGAAATTATGAATTTAGTAGAAATTCACATCTCAATTTGTGAATTTTTCCATATTCACATCTCTATTTGTAAATACGGCCGAATTCACAGCTGAGATGTAAATATTCACATTTTTTTGTGAATATTCACAATTTTTCCTGTGATTTTTTTTTTATTTACAGAAAAATTTATATATATGAATAAATTCGTATTCACACCTGTGAATATGAATTTATTTATATTCACACTTGTAAATACGAATTTATTTATATTCATATTCACAAATATTGTGATATAAATAAATTTATATTCATATTCACATTAAAATTAAGATAAAAATAAATTCATATTCGTATTTATAAATATAAATATGCCCAACTCTGTTTGGGGCTGTGTCTCTATTCTCAGAACATAAATAATTTCTCAATCCTATGATAGTCTTTTATAAATGGTGTAGTATCATATCAATGTCATATGCTAAAACGCACTGTCATACATTTTCTATATCTCAGCTCATAATTGTCCTTTTCCAATTCTAAAAGAAATGAAAATGAGTCAAACTTTATGAAATAAAGCAAGTCTGTTCATTCACAAACAGACCATTTCGCGGTACTTGGTTATTTGGACTCGTAAGGCGTATTACCGCCGAAAACCAGTCGAAAAAGTCGAAATTTTTCTTGATCGCTATACGTTCCGTTTTTATATATTTCATGTATAGGTAAGCGAAAGTAAAAAACTTAAAAGTGTCTTCAAAACAATTGTTGTAACAGGAATTTGAATAGAGCAATATCTCCAGGACCATAGGCTGTGTTAAATCAAGGCTGATGTTCATATTTAACACATCTACAATATTTGCCACTCTAAACATTTTAAACAGTTACACACTGCGAACCTCACCATCGAACATCGATCATCACTGTACCGGCGTACCACGAACCGCTATGTACACTGGGATGTGAAGTCGAGCGAACAATGTTGTCTGACCGCACCTTTGCACATTAATAAAAAAAATATATTACAAAGACGACTGTTCTGGCTTTTGGTGTAACTTATTAAAATATATATATAAGATAAAAGTGGAGGTCACCCGTGGTATAGTGGTTAGCATGTCAACCTTCAATGCTAAAGGTCGCGGGTTCGCGTCCCGAGGTGGCCCTAGGATTTTTTAATGGGAGTAAAACATCCTTGGCTATGCCGTCCCTTGGATAGGACGTAAAATGGAGGTCCCGAGCCTGTACGATGTCAGTTACGCGTTAAAGATCTCTATCCTAATTATACCTGGATAGGCCAAATTTTGGACTCGCACTGTTGCATCATTCGAATAGCCTTTGTGGCATAATGGTACGTTAAACAAACAAACAAACAATCAAACATTTTTACAATCATTTTGACAACGATCTGTTCCCAAAATACGAGTATACTTGGAGTCTAAATTGAAATGCCTTTACAAATGCAAGGCAAAGAAATCTATTATAATTATAGATATATTTTTTTAATTTACTTGGGATTATCTGGGAGTTATGCGGTAATAAGTGAATTGCCTTTGAAGTTTAAAATTTAATGTACGATGTCAGGTACTCGTTAAAGATCCCTATCCTAATTATATCTGGATAGGCGAAATTTATGACTCCCACTGTAGCATCGTCCGATTAGCCTTATAGGCATGGAGTGACGTTAAAACAAACAAACAAAGATAAAAGCAACTTTTAAAAAAAGGCTAAAAGAATCCTAGAAGCTTATTTTTAACCTAACTCGAGCTACAAAAGCGACAATAGTACTATGTCCGAACACTCTGGCGAACATATAGTTTACCTGTTTAAGTTCGTGTTTTATTTAGATTAGCCGAACAGTGTCCGGTTCGTGGTATTCTGTTCGAGGGTTAAGTTCGCACAGTTTAATAGTGCCCTAATTTTCGGGTTCATACCTATCACTGAACCCTTCCTTCTTTTCCCTACTTATCTAAGAACGCACGCAAGAACCACCATCATATTTTATCCTGCGGAGAACTGGACAGTAAGAAAGGACCTGGATAGAGGAGGATTTAACCAATTTGCGGATACTCCCGGAATGCCAAGTAGCCCCCGGCTTTGTGCTAAGTCCGGAGAGCTAGCAAGGTGTATCCGTAAACAGGGCCTGGACGTGAGCTTATGGTTGACTTGGCAAAGTCCTCAGTAAGCCCTTCATGTTTCTGTTACCACCATCGTATTAGGGGATTTGCTTTTGGCTGTCAGGCTTCGCTCGGGATTCGGAGTTAAAAAAATAATATATTAAGAATACAATTTTTTCTCTTAAACTTAATTTACTGACGTTTAGGCTCGGAAGTAAAATAAAACAAAAAACAAAACAAAATAAACTGCAAAAATAAAACAAAAAAGCAAACTGAAGGCCATAGAGAGGAAAAGGTGAAAAACTTGTCAATAGCACAGGTACAGGCAAGTTAGGTTTTAATAATAAAAACCTTTCGCTTCCCTGATGAAGAAAGTATGGCCGGTGCTCAATGCTCCTAGTTTTGTTGATTAATGTAATAAAAGGTTTTAAATAATAAAAGAATAGCATAAAATGTATTTTATATGAAGTTTACCTTTGAAGTTAATAAAAATATTAGCAAAATTAACCAGAAGAACAAAATAATATGAATGAAATGAAATAAGGGAAAATAATTATTAAATACGAATAAAACTTAAATGATTAAAGGAAAATGAAATACACTAATATAAAAACTATTATAAAAAAAAAAAAAAAATATGGGTCAATCGAATGGCCATTGTTAAAATTTAGAATAAAATAATAAACAAACGGTTAATAACTATAATACATAGATAACTGAAGTCAGCAATTTTAACGCTAGAAGGTAAAGTCCAATTTTTAGAAAATGTTATATTGTAATTATTTTACTTTAATTGTCCATCCAGCTGGGAACTTAATCCTCCTCTTCGATCCGTCTTCTAAAATAATGTCTGCAATTGTGCACAATACGCAAATGGACACCCTGGGTGAACGAGAATGTCATAAAATGTTTTCATAGAATGTTGAAGCGTGAGAGAGTAATGTGAACTCGGCTGGCGACTTAGTGAAGCGTCTTTTGTTTTCTAACAAATCTTAATCTAGAATTGGTTAAAAATAATGAACCAAAAATTAAACTAAACAATTATATAAAATAACAAATGGTTACCCTGAACAGCACACGTGATTTCCTAGTAGGGTTAACCACCGTAAACACCTCCCCCCCCTTCTAACTTGGTTAACTCGATTTCGAAACAGCACCTACGTAAAGGAAACGAATGGTGTAAATTATGAAAAATCAAAATACATAACGTCCCCTCTTCGAAAAAATACCTGCCCTCCAATTTTTGTAGACAATGTCCAAATTTCTCAAACTGACGTCGTACATTACCATGGTCTTACTCTTGACAGAAGGATGACATGGGGTCCGCATGTTAAGATGGAACGAAAGACTCTTATCAAACGATTCAACCTACTTTACTCCCTTTTTTCTAAGACTTCAAAACTATGACTGAAATAAAAATTGAATACATATTTATACTTACTGAAACCAATATGGTCATACTCTTCACAGATATACGTTACAGCCAAAAAGACCCACTTACAAATAATTCAGACTTTTCAATGAAAAATATTTAGACTCATGGTAAAAACACCATGGTAGGTACGTGACCAACAGTAACCTCCATACTGACTTACAAATGCAAGCAGTAGACCGACATATAAAGACACTTTATAAACGTTTCCATACTCATTTACATGGTCGTTTCAATCACCTGATTTGAGGCAAGGTAACATACCCATTCCTAGGAGATTAAAAAGGCCTAGGAGAAACAAGGCAGACAAGAGGTACTGCTGATTTCCATCCTTCCCCATGCCTAACATGCTCTTATTTAATTAGCACAGATTTGCCGATTGTCGAAAGTTTGTTGACAGGCGCAAATTATGAAGCCAAAAAAAAAAAAAAAAAAAGGAATCTTATATATTCAATTTAAATATTTAATATTTCATAATGAAATAGTATGTATTATATATATAGAAGTATGTGTTATATATGTAGAAGTATGTGAAATATTTAATATTTCACATACTTTTGATATTTGTTTATATAATTACTCTTGGTTGGTTGGCTTTTGGTTTTTCTAATTTAGCCCTGATGAGGACCTGAAATTTGGATCGAAAGGTCGGCTACAATAAAATATGTAATACTCACATATTAGAGCTACTTATTTCGACCGCATCCCCAACATTTCCTCTTCATTATATCTATTTTTTGGGATTTTTTTATTTTCAAAAAGGAGAGCTGGTTTTCTAGAGTGAAAAATAATCTGAAGAGAAAAAGTTAAATTTAAAAGCGGATCTTTGTTTTATTTTGTTGTCTGGGATATGTAAACTTCTAAATAATATTGACAAAAAAATATTTTTTTTACATATTATCGTCCCTGAAAGCTAAAAATAAACAAGTGATAAGCTTCTCCCATTTTAATTACTGAGAGGGGAAAATAATAGGTCAAAGGCTTGGCAGTTTTGTTGGGCAGCGACCAATTATCTTGTCCCATTGATACCCGCCATGAAAAGACCATTTCTTACAAAGAATCCTATTGGCTTTAACCGCCGGCCAATAAACAACTTTCTCCAACCGCTTTCACTATTGGTCAAAGGGGACAAGTTCCCTACAACAAACATTCTCGGCTCATTGCAGACCGGATATTGCTTATTTTTTATTTGATATCTATTTCGAATTTATTATATTTTCGTTTCTAATTTTATTAAGGTACCTTTAGACAGTGCGAACAACCTGTTAAGAACAGCGTTTGGCTAGTCCAAACAAGACACGAGCTCGAAGAGGTACTATATTTGTTCGCCTGTGTATTCAGGAAATTGCGCTAGTGTCGCTTTTGAGTTAGTTAAAAATAAGCTTCTGTAACTTCTTTTATCATAGAAAAAAATAAAACATTGACTTTATTTTTTTAATATTATCATTCTAACATTTCCTTGTCATCTATATCTATATAAAAAAAAAAAAAAAAAAAAAATTTAATATCATATTCAAAAGTTTTATTCATATTCTTTTGTTCTGTAATTATTAATTAATTTTCATGTGTATATGGTATGTGGGGTGGGGCACAATGAAACAGTCGGTGCACTGGGCGAACCAAAAGGTCTAGAGCAACCAAATTCAGACAGCGAGCGGTTAGGGTGACTCCAAACAATGTCAGCAATTTTCCGCTTTCTACTTGTTGTGTGACAGACTCCAAGTGCTGAAGTGCGGTTTTCTGTGGCAAAACTGAAAAATTTTGCCGAACAGATTTTTGTCTCTACTTATGAGTAATTATTTTATCCAATCTGCTCCTACAACTTTTTCATTATGCATGTATCTCTTAAGATCTTGGCTTTCCTAGCTCTTCACGTTCATCGTAGGAAGTTAAAGACATCAAAATGGCTTGTATGGGTTTCCTTGAAACAAAGGCGTTCGGGGCACAATGAAACGTTTCGTGGAGTCCCAGTGAGTGTATCACCGTGCCGCATGTGTTTTACTTTCACTTACCTATATATGAAATATATAGTAAGTGGAAGTATTGCGATCGTGAAAAATTTCGACTTCAAGTTTTCAACGGAAATACACGTTTTGGGACCCCCTGTGTCGAAATAACCAAGTCCCGCGAAATAGTCTGTTTGTGTGTGTGTGTGTGTGAGTGTGTGTGTGTGTGTGTGTGTGTGTGTGTGTGTGTGTGTGTGTGTGTGTGTGTGTGTGTGTGTGTGTGTGTGTGTGTGTGTGTGTGTGTGTGTGTGACTACACACAGACTACCTCAAAAACTATAAACCGTGCGAACCTGAAATTGGGTATTTAGTGTAGGTATATGCCCGCGATGTGACAGCAAAAATTTCATCGAAATTGCTCAAAGGGAGGGGGTACTTTATTTAATAACTTATTACGTTTTTTTTCGATTTTCTCAAAAACGGCTGTAACGATTTTGATTAAACTGAGTATTTGATCTATTTATATGCCTGAGATATGAGTGTAAAAATTACATCAAAATTGATCAACCGGAGGGGGGACTTTACTTAATACATTTTGTACCAATTTCACGTATGTACATATTTTTTATTTACTCAAAAACGGCTTTAACGATTTTGAAAATACTGGGTATTTGATGTATGTATATACCAAATATGTAATAGCCAACATTTTATAAAGTACCTTTGTTTTTGTTTACATGGAGAAATTAAATGTCTCTTGTTACGCCTAAAAATAAGAAATGGCTAAATATGAGGTATGATAAAAATAAAGAAAACATAAAGAGGAGAAAAAAAGAAAAATTTTCAGCCAAATCATAAAACTCGTTGAGCCCACGCATGCGGAGTACGCCTTTAATGACAGACCATTGTTCATACTTAAAGCCGTTCTGTTCATTTGAGAAGTGGCAATTAACAAAACGCATTAATTTCTAATCTAAGTAAGTTGGTAAGTGAAAGTTGTGTGTTGCGAGCACGCTCCAGATTTTTTCATTGTGCAATGAGCAGTCATTTTTTTTTTTTCATTTTCTTACAGATTGGTGTGAAATTGAGAGCGGAACACAAAAAACATTGTATTAATTTATGACAAGCTTCTTCCTAAGTCAAACTTTCCTCTTTCCTGAAGAATATCGTGCCTATCATAAAGCAGAAGAACGAAATGGAAGCCGAATACAGTTCTTTTTGTTAATTATGGCGTTTTTTTTTTTTCAGCTGTTTCATTGTACCCCGGGCATGCGGCACAACGAAGCAAAATTTTTTTTGTGGAAAATAGCTGCTCGCGGTCAGACATGATGCATAAATTAATCTTTAATGCATGTCTAACATAGATTAGATCCTAATGTAACATGGGAAAAATAAAAAATTAAAAATAAAGACTCAGGTGGGGTGCTATGGGTAAAAAAAACTTTTGTGTTTCATTGAGCCCCACCTCCCCTTATATCTTTTTTTTCTCGCTATATTATCATTGGTTGCTATCAGATTTCATACTTGAATCTCCGGACGAAACGTCGGCACAATATATATGCTATTGCACATATATTGTTTTATTCGACCGTACCCCAACCATTTACATCACCTAAACTTCTACGTTCAATCACCTACCTTCATTGTATTAAGAGATATAGGATCTTTAAATTTGGTTTTATATTTAGCTCTGAGGTAGACCTGAATCTCGGGTCGACACGTCTGCAAAATTTAAGTTAATACTTCCATTTCAACAAACTTAATGATTTAAACTCATCGGCATTAAATTTACTTGAATCACCTTACCAATTAAAAAAGTGGCATTTGTACTGCCATGCTCCGCATCTAACTATATATATATATATATATATATATATATATATATATATATATATATATATACTAAGATCCCCTTGTATTTTAGGGTCCACATTCTTAATGAATGGATGTTTCATCCATTCATTGGCTAATTTTACTCAGGTAACCTAAGGTAGGGAGTGTAATTAGTTTAAATAAGCGCTTTAGAAGGTGGAAGCTACCAATCTTTCTAACAGATGTTTTTCCAGGGGACTTGATGAATTCCCCAAACCTCTGACTAATGACTCGCTAACTCGACGGGACAAATGGATGCCGGGGAGAAGATTTAGTTTAGAGTTTGTTTTCATTAACTTCTCCGAACGCTTATCTCGCTCGCTTTGATTTATGGAACGAACTCGAGGAAAAGGCTTGAGCCCAGGGTATAATCAGTGAATAAATTAACCTAAAAAATTAATACCCCCTCCCACTAACGGTTTTTGCTCCGATGGTATCCTACTAACTTTGAGCCGTAGTGTTCTATTCCCCGTCTATATAATATAACTTGTTTGTTTAATTAACATTACTTTGTCACTAAGGCTAATCGGACGGTGCTACAGTGGTAGTCCTAAATTTTGGCTATCTAGGTATAATTAGGACAGGGATCTTTAACGAGTACCTGACATCGTATAGGCTCGGAACCTCCATTTTAGGTACTATCCGAGAGACGGCATAGCCAAGGATTTTTTACTCTATTAAAAAAATCTAGGGCCACCTCGGGACGCAAACCCGCGACCTTTAGTATTGTAGGTGACCATGCTAAACACTACACCACTATTTCCTTACTTACACAAGTATCAAGAGTGTTCGTAAAAAATATTAAAATATTGGCCATTGGTCACGGAAATTAACCCAAATAAATAGATCAATCACATCATCTTATCAGTTATGAGATGTTAGTATAACCACTTCATAAATTATTGCGACTTAACTACTTATTAACTGGCTGGGATGATAGATGTTTTTGGACTTTTGGAAGATTGCCACAACACGAAAATTTTCGTTATTGCTTAAAAGACTAAAACACTAAATTTTTTATTTAATATTTAATGCTGGAGAGGAATCAAGGCAGTTTTGCATAGATTAGACAAATAGTAATAATGATCGCAAGATATACTCCCTCTGCAATGTATTATTTTTTTGGATTCCGTCCGTCTTCTTACAAATAAGCAATATTGTTTTACCTTTATATCATAGCAAGAAGAAGGTTTCAACTTCTAATATATTTTTTTTCTCGATAAATATGTAATGTATTCGTTATGCATTAATTATTTTAATAATTACCTACAAACAGGGAGACAAAGAGGGAAAATAGTCTTTGATCACAAATAGTCTACCATCGGGGCAGTCAGTACCACTAACCAAATCTCTGAAGTAACCTTCTACCTGCGTTAACACGATCATCTCCTACATATAATAATATAGTAAAGTTCGCATAAGGAAACGGAAATATTAATACTATTGTAATTATATTTTGGCAATGTAGGGTTTATCATTCTGATTCCAACGGAATGCATAACACACAATTGATACCATATTTTGAGTTTTTGTTTTATTGCCGCTTGCAGTATGTAGAAAATAATAATAAATAATTAGTCGTTGATGTCTTGATATATTTTACACCATTAATAAAACACACGAACAACTTACACATTATTTTACACCTCTATATGAATTAACTGGGCTCTGTTCCTAATTAAGTAAAGATGTTAAACCTTTTTGTAAAATATAAATTATTCTTCGCATGTTTTTCAAACTTTATATCAACGATTTTTTTTTTTTTTTTGTGTATGTGTTTGGTGTAACATGCTATGTGTTATTTTTTAATATTCCTTTTTTAACCTGCTATTAAAATTTATTTTTTTGCACTCATATATGAATCTAATTTATTACCATTCTAATAATATTTTTTTTTAAACATAGATAATAAAAATAATTTTATAACATTAATAATACAAACATAAAATGTACACCTCATTTTACACCCCTAGATGAATTTGCTTGGAGTTCTTCCTTATTAAGGAAGGATTTTAACACTTTTTTTGAAATGTAAATAATTCTTACGTGTTTTTCAAACCTTATATGGACGATTTTGTTTTTTTTTATGTATATATGTCTTCTATAACGTGCTATCTATTACTTTTTATTAATATTTCTTGTTTATCCTGCTGTTATTTTTATAGAATCTTTAATTGTAATATTGTTTTATTTAGTCTAATATTGTTTTTTTTTTCAGGTAAGAAATCAAATAAAGCTGAAACTTATTCCGTGATGTTGGGTATGTAAGTAGAATTGAAATATATTCTTTGTTATTTAAGTTTGCGTGATCGAAGAATTTTTCGTAGCGTGTCTCATTGCCGTTATAACTTCAGCATTAGTCCGCCAATGAAGCACATTTCTATTAATTTTTTTAAGTAATATTGAATTAATTAGTTATGTGTTTTGCTTTTTAATTTTTATCTATTTACCTAATTGGATTAAAGCCTTTAACTGTCCTATTTGAAATTTAATTAAAAATGTTAAAAATAATTTAGGTGATCAAGTATGTGGTATAAATATATCAATTTTGAGTTATGTATACTGGTGGAATCAGAATGGCGAAACATACAATGCCAGAATATTATACAATATTACACAATAATATTAATAGTACCGTTCGCTCAAGAAGCAAATATTTTTAATATGTATAAATAAATATGTAGTTAAATATTTTTTAACTTAATAAATATGAAGTTAAATATTTTCTTTATATTTTCAACTGCCCCAATTTCCTTAACCCTATTGGTTGTATAATTTTAAGACCAGGCTATACCTTTTTTTTTATAGCTCATTACTTCTATATTATAAACAGTTTTCCTGACTTTTTTTTTTATCGTTGTCCGTTGATATTAAAGCTTCAGTGTGGATTCTTTTAAAATTTAAGGCCACAATATTTCACCGGCTGTTCATAAAAACCGACGAAATTCCCCCCGGCTCTGTAATAAATTTTCTTTTTCAATCCGACCGGCCAGATTTTTCATACTTCCCTTGTCGCTTTCGTATCTCGAAACAATGTACCGATTTAACTGCCCTTTGTAATCAAAGATAGATCGTAAATGTGGAACTGGGTTTGATGGTTAGTTAAGGTTGTGTCTGTGAAAAGAAAAAAAAAAATAACATTTAAAGGTAAGATACAGGTATTGAAAATGTGCGAAAAACTGGTGTAAAATAATTTCGGCTTTTGCAATATTTAATGGAACCCAATGGTATTTCTGTAGAATCCAAACTAAAGATTAAAAACTTAACTTGTTCTTTACATTGCAAGACTCTATATGAAAAATACAGCATAACCTTCAATTATGGTACCATTAATTTGACTAGAAATGATTTTTTTAATTTTTTTTTTTAAACTTTTTATTTAATAGAAAGGAAAGTTACTCAATTTTGACGGAAATTTTCAAGTATGCCACTTCCATGGATTCTTGTGCTAGATTAATTTAGTCGATTTTTAATGAAATTATTGCATTTTAGTGCAGAAAATGTTGCTAACAGCTGAAATTCTATTGTCTTTTAGAATCGGACTCCGAGGTCCGATTTTCGATAAAGAATGGCGTAAATCCTGTATCGGCCTGTCCTGCGCCTATTATGTCTAGTTCCAATCCTTCCCAAAAGATAATGCCCTTGAGACGCTCATTTAATTCCCTTTTAATCAAAAGATAACGCTTTCGTCAGAGCATTCCCATCGGACCTCGACGCCCGATACCGTCTGTGGCTCATCCCAGCAGTCGGGCCCCGGTTTCCTATACAGTTCAATTCAGGATACCCCTAAAAATGTCGCCGTACCTAACGTGTTAAGATAAATTTCTAAACCTTCTTTTAGCATTTTTCTGAAGTTGCTTTTATTCATAAAAAGTAAGATCAGCCGCTGGTTCCAAGTCAGCCATATTTGTAATGAAAATTATTGTATTAAGGTGTATAGGTGAGGTCATACATCATTGTTCGCACGACTTCACGATTAAGTATAAATATCTATTCGTGGTTCGCCGGTATGCCAAGGGTCAGAGGATTACCTGTTCGTGTGGGAGTTTGTCACAATGTAAAGGCACCTTAACAACTCTGCATTAATACGCCGCTCTCTCCCCTCACTCAGGAAAAAAATCTGGGGTCTGTTAGCGAAGAATACCTCCAGTTACTTTCATGACGCGACATCCAGTTACTTTTAGTAAACAGTTACTTCTTTTAAACACTTATTTTGGCACTAGTACTGAAGTGCGGCTTATGCGCCGTTCACTAAGGCGCCCTTCAAGGTAAGGCCCGATCTCCACGGAAAAGGAACCTTTTGAGGGTTTATTTATCTCTGAAGAGCGAGCGCAGCGAGCGGGAGTCAAAAGCTAGAATTTATTAAAGCCAATCAAGGCACTTTTTAACTGAAATAAAGGCGATAACATCACGGTCACATAACCTTTCAAAATAGGCCACGCCCATCATCCGCTCTTCAGTACCGTTGCGCTTATTTTGATAACAATATTTATAATCTGTAAATAGTATGTAATTGCAAATAATGGCCTAGATGAGAATAACAAGAATATATTTCAGCTATGAATATTTATTAATGAAAAAGAAATTACAATATTATCACTGAAATTAAAAATTAAGGTTATCAGTGTTTATAACCACTATAGATTGTTGAAAGTAACTGTTTAAGTAACTGTGGTCTTCGCAAACAGACCCAAAATCTGTATAGGCCGAAAGGCTTAAAAGGGCAAGCCCAAAAATGTATATAGGTAAAAAAGCTATATTAATTAGATAGCCTTATTAAGACTAAAATAATTTCAACTCTATAAAGTGGAGTAAAATTGAAATTAGTTAGTAATTACTAAGCTGGGAAGGGAAAGTTGTGTTATGCGCCCTGATTCATTCTTCTTTTTTTTGTTTCCTGTAATTATTAACATACCCATTATAACATCAATTACATAATCATTAAATTTGTATTACATAATGATCACACCTGTTATTGTTTAATACTTTATTTATTTATTTTCATTTAATTATTTATTTATCAATTTATGTAGTTGTTTATTTATCTATTTATTTATGTGCCTATTTATGTACACATTTATTTATTTATTTATTCAAATTAAATAAAGAGATTTGTTTTTAAAAAATGTCTATTCAGAATTTAATCAAAAATTGAAATTTTCTTATCAAAGTCAGGTACATCCAACATATTTTTTAATGTTAAATGAGATTTAAAAAAGAAAATATGATAAAAAGTTGTCAAAAATGTTTGTTTGAAGGTAATTGTTAGAAAAACGACGAAAAAGAACAAACAATTTTTGTTAAATTGATTGATTTTTTAAATTGACCTTTTTTTTGATCAGTCCTGAAAAATTGTTGGAAATGGATGTAGCCGGTTTTGAAACCAAACGCCTCATATTAATCGGTATGCTGTGTCATATAGCAACCTAATGTATTTGGGCAGAATTGCTTGTTTTTGTTTTTGAAATAAAACATTTCTCTCTTGTACTAAATACTTACTATACCCGGGGCACAACACAACGACTTATCGTCCCCTTCGCTTTCAAGAAAAGGAGAGGAGGTTGAGATCTCCGAGAGGCCGGTAGGAGATAGCACTGATTTATTCCGAAATTATCTAAGGGTCCTTTTCTGCTCCTGGTACTCTTGTATTGTTCCGCCGCCATTGTATCCTTGTTATCCTATTGAGAGAGCTCCTCTGCATTTCCTCTATTCCAAGTAAGGATTTATATGAGTATCTCTATTCATAAATAAGAAGAAAAGTATATATGTTGACCTTAGAAAAATATATGTCTTCATGATATTTCAAGTTAATCTAAGTTAAGTTTGAGTCATTATATGTCTTCGTGATATTTCAAGTTAATCTAAGTTATGTTCGAGTCATTTCATGTCAGATGAACACACTTTTTCCCTCATCATCTCAGTTTTTAATGAAATTTAGTACATTGGATACCTTCCATTAGACTAATACAAATACCAAATTTCAGCTCAATATCTCAACCGGTTTTCAAAATATACCTATGTAAACCCATTGAGTATATAAATGAGACATTCATTTAAAATTTAGTTATTATAATTCAAATAATTACCTTGTTAATTTAGTTTAAAAAAAAAAAAAATTACAATGATTTCAATCGAACTATTCTCAGATCTTATGTTCTTCTTAATACATTTGACATGTATTTGTATGTATTTGACAACTGGGCTTGAAAGAACATATATACAATGAATACGTGTAATTTAAATTGTATTTCATTTATTTTTTATTTTTGGCAATTATTTATTTAACGTGTTACGAAGTTCGCTGGGCCAAGAAAAGAAAAATACTTCCTTGTGATAGAAAAAAAAAAGTATCCCTAATCAATTCGACAGAAAAGTTTTTAGTCGCATTGGATTTTATCCTGAAAGGAATAGAATTCTGCTGGAGGAAAATGAGAAACTTTTACGACATCTTCTATAGGAAACTGATTAAAGACATAATTCTGGAAAATGGAGAAGAAATAGAAGAAGAAACGATATTACTAATGAAATGACCAAGAGAGAGAAAGGGAGAGAGAGTGAGAGAGAGAGAGAGAGAGAGAGAGAGGGGGGGGGAGAGGTAATATTCCCCCACCTCTGGCTACTAATGCTAACTAAATACCTTCAGATCTAGTGGTCTGATTCCAGCAATGTCCCATCTCTGGAGAATTTCATCTTGGAGAAAAAGATTAAGGAAGCGATTGATTAGGAAATAAGAAAATAAATAAAAAAATCAGAAAAGTCCCCTTAATTATTAATCAATGTTTGATTATGGTGTTTCCGTCGGAATCTTTAGAACAAATTTTTCTGGCTTTTCAATTTCATCCAGCTCTTTTTCGGAAACATTCTAACTCATCGAAATAGTTATAATATGATATGTATTTAATATAAATAATTCGGAATACGGTGAAATCAAACAACTAAATGTATATTAACAAATAGTGCGCCGAAGTTTCGATCTGAGATACAAGTCAAACAGTATATGAATGACAATATTGAATTCCTATTCATAAAAATATTTTTTAAGCTGCCTTCACACTGTGCGAACCTCACACCCGAACAGATAATCCCCCGAAACTTGCCGAACTGGCGTACCACGAACAGCTATTTACACTGAAACGTGAGTCGAGCGAACAATGATGTTTGACCTACTCACCTTAATACAATAATTTTCATTGCGAAGACGGCTGACTTGGAACCAGCGGCTGTTCTGGCTTTTGCTCTAACTTATTACGGATAAAAGCAACGTCAGAATAATGCTTATAGAAGGTCTAGAAGCTTATCTTGACTAACTCAAAAGCGACACTTGCGCTTAAATAATGAAATGCATTGATTACTTTATGGTTGTATGCCTTGTAAACCCCAATAAACAAACAATATACTAGTGCTATCCACGAACATACAGGCGAACAGATTAAGAGTACGTACCTG
This sequence comes from Aelia acuminata, assembly GCA_911387785.2. Classification (NCBI taxonomy): domain Eukaryota; kingdom Metazoa; phylum Arthropoda; class Insecta; order Hemiptera; family Pentatomidae; genus Aelia; species Aelia acuminata. The sequence continues at coordinate 11,903,913 of OU426984.1, forward strand.
TTCGACTTCGTGTGTTATTTAGATTAGCCGAACACTATTCTGAACAGGCTGTTCGAGGGTGAAGTTCGCACAGTGGGCAAACGAGTTAAGAAATACGCGTTGCCCCTGACAATCGATACATGTTTGGAATTCCGAAGGTAGCCAGTTCGAAACGCGGAGCAAGAGGAAATTTAATAATACCTGGCATTAGTCCCACACCCTCTCCCCTGGCCTGGGAAACTTCGTATAGTCTAAACGGCGAGGAAGGAGAGGATAAAAAAAAAAAAAGTATCAAGTGATATTGAAAGTTTAAGACCTGATTGAGATTATAAAATAAATAATAAATAAAAAGGCAAAAATTAACCTTTCAAATTCACATAATTAATATTTTTTTGCAGTGGTTAGCACAGCAACGTACAATACGCCGCGGGTTCACGTCCTGCGGTGGCCTTAGGATTTATATCGGAAAGGACGTGTAATGGAGGCGAGGAGCCTTTACGAAGTCAGGTACTCGTTAAAGATCCCTATCCTAATTATACCTGGTTAGGATATAGGATTTAGGACTCCCACTGTAGCTTCGTACGATTAGCCTTCGTGGCATAAAGTGACGGTTAAACAAATAAACGAGTCATTCCATGTCACATCAACACACTTTTTTCCCTCACCACCACAGATTTTAATGCAATTTGATACATAGAATACCTTCATGTAGACTAATAAAAATACCAAATTTCAAATCTCGGGCATATTAATACATCAAATACTCAGTTTAATCAAAATCGTTAGAGCCGTTTTTGAGAAAATAAAAAAAAAAGTAAAAAGTTATAAAATAAAGTACCCCCCCGTTTTTTTTTTTTTAACCAATTTTGATGAAATTTTTGCTGTCACATCGCGGGCATATACATACCCAATATCAAGTTCGCACGAGTATAGTTTTTGAGCTAGTCTGTTCACATAGACCATTTCGCGGGACTTGGTTATTTGGACTCAGGGAACCCCAAAACGTGTATTTCCGTTTAAAACCGGAAGTCAAAATATTTCTCGATCGCAATGTTTTCCCTTACTATATATACTTCATTCCCTTATTATTTCATATACTTCCCATACTACTATTTCATATATAGGTAAGTGAAAGTAAAAATAAATACAGAAATTAAGGGATTTAATGTATCGAAATGTATTTTCCTATTTTCTACATTATCCATGCTATTTGTTAGTTTTGTTAATGTACTTTGAAGTATCTTTCTTAACTAAGATATCTAGAAGAGACAGATATGGTTGCAGATAGGGAAGCATATAGCGCCAGACAGATCACGTACTAGCGACCTGAATGCCAACTAACGGAATCAACAGACTGTACTCCGCGTCGCTACCGTTAGCTTCTTCGGAGTGTAGCGCTACTGTGATCTTGGAGTATGTGGTGCGATAGTGTACCTTCAAAGGCTCCGAAGTTTATTATACCAGAGGAAATAACAAAAATGAACATACCACAGCAACCATTGTTATGAGTTCAATATCTATTAGAGAAACTATAATTTCTGTTTTAGTGTTTCACCAAGGGGGTGATTTGAACAAGGTAATCCTCAACTGCCAGGATTTTTTTACTTTATTTTTGTTTCGTCTTAAGGCCTGTTCTTTACGGATGTGAAACATGGCCGCTTACAGTAAGGGATGAGCAACACCTTAGGGTCTTTTTAATATTTTGGCCGAAGAAAGATAAGTCAAAATTGTTATTTTCATCACTAGTACCAAAATTGGTAGTTTTCGGTGCGCGGTACATTAAAACACTTTTATATTTCATTAGTAACTTACAGGTACAATATAAAAATTTAAATTGAGATCTTTTATTTTTTTTATTTTATTTTTTTAAACCTCTGTTTATAACCTATAATAGAAGAAAATTACTTATATATTTACATTAATATTATTATTATAGTACAATTATGATTATTCATTATATTAAAACCTTTGTTTGACATTGCCTTTTGGAATACCGATAACTTTTGATTAAAGTGGCTTTAAGATTTTTGCCATTTTTGAGAGACCAACAAGCATAACTTGGTCACACACAACCCGAACATTTGTTCTTTCTAAAGTTAACGCACCAAAAAGATTTTTCAGGCCTAAGCCCGAAAAGTATTACTTTACGGACTCAAACCGAGTATTGAGAACATGTTTTGATGCAGTATGATGAAAAGAGAATTTAGACGAGTACAGAAGCAGAAATGATTGAACTTTACCTCATAAATATAATCGGAGTTACAGTCGAGAGTCGTTTAAAGTGGACATACAAAATTGCGAGTCTTAGTTGCGGACGAATACCTTGGTGTATGGAGCCGTGTATGGACCGATTCTGAACCCAAAATTAAAATGATTAAATTTCAACATATAATCCTTATATATATAAAAATCTCCTGTCCCGATGTTTGTCTTTCTATAACTCAGAAACTACTCAATCGATTTTAATGAAATTTGGCTCAATGTTTATGGTTTTGGCCAACTTAAGAGATAGGATAGTTTTTAACTTGATTAGTGACAAAAAAAATGCCTATATAGCCAATTATTGCAAATACAGTAGATCGTGTTTCGATTTATTAACATAGATTCATATGTCGATTTCATTACCTTTTTGTTTACAAGCATGCTATTATAATTACGGTTATAATAATTTTGTATTGTGTTATTAGTAAGTGCAGTTATTTGGTCTTATTGTTCCATCTTTATATTCTGCAGGCAAATAGTATATAGTAAAAATCTTTATATTTATTCTTAATTTTCATTTAAGAATAAATGAAGAAAAGGTTACAACCAAGTCTCAAAAGTGCAGGTATTTTTCCTTCCTTCCTATTTTATTTTTATTCTTTCCAATTCCTTACTAAATGCTCAAACACTTTGCTGTGGTCCACCCTGATATCAACTTTTAGGAAAGTAAATACATTTTAATAACAAAATAGGCTATAATTGGAATAGTCCTTATATGTTTGTGAAATTTAAAAAATGTCAGCGTAGATTTTGTATTGTATTATGTAAGTGCAGTTATTTGTTCATAGTGTTCCATCATTATATTCCACAGGCAAATAGAAGAACAAATCTTTGTATTTATTCGTAATTTTAATTAAAGAATGAATCAAGAAAAGGTTACAACTAATTCTCAAAAGTGTAGATATTTTTCCTTCCTTTTCCTTTTTTATTTGTATTTCATTGCGATTGCTATCTAAACGCTCAAACACTTTGCTGTGGTCCACCCTGATACCAACTTATAGAAAAATAAATAAATTTTAATAACTTAAAATAGACTATAATTGGAATAGTGCTCTGTATATGTAAAATTTAAAGATATTATTAAAGGTCCCTATCCTAATTATACCTGGATAGGCAAACTTGAGGACTTTCACTGTAGCATCGTCCGATTAGCTTTCGTGGCATAAAGTGTTGTTAAATCAAATAAACAAACAAAAATATTAGGATATAATTAATTCAACGCATTGTGGCTACTGAGCCACAGCAAAGCATGGCAGGGTCTGCTAGTGTAATATATAAAGGTGCCTTTACACCTTACGAACTTTACCTTCGAACACCACCCTCGAACAACCTTCGTGAAGCCTTCACGTCGACTGTTCGGATGTTCTAGGTACTTCATCTGTTCGCCTGGGTTCGGGGGTAGCGCTAGTGTCACTTTTGATTTGGGTTTTTCTCAAGTGACAGGAGTTCTTTGAGATACTAGTGTAATTTGTGAAACTTTGTAAATCGTCTCCTATTTTTTTATTTTTCAGATAATATAAAATATATTGATAATGGAGATTTTTTCTTTATCGTAAGCTAGCTTTGGGTGTGTCAGCCATGTTGGTTCGCTTAACCTCACGTGAAGTATAAATGGCTGTTCGCTTCACGTCGGTACGGCAAGGTTCGAAGGAGAACTTGTTCGAAGGTGAGGTTCGTAAGGTGTAAAGGCACCTTAACAGTTTTATTTGAAGCGAAAATTTGATTAAAGTTCAACATATATTGTATATAACTGTCACGGAATGTCAATTAGATCCTATTGTCTGAAAAAATTTTCAGCCCTCCCCCCCAGTTTCTACGCTGTAATGTGCCGATCCCTGGTTCTAGCGCGGTTGGGAATGGTTTGTTCAGTGGTAAGAGCATTGCAACGGAGGGCCTAGGTTAGATTCCCGGCCGAGGTCGAATCTTTTCTCTTCTAATAAAATCGTTTTATAATAAAAAATTATAACTTTATTATCATTACTATTAATAATTTCAAGCTAAATTAATAAATTAATTATATTTTAATAAAGTAATTCATTGCTAATATTATTGATACGTTCTTCATGATACGTCGACTGGCATGAAGTAAATTAACTAAATTACATCACGGTCTCTAAATATTTAATCGAATAGCTGTGTCCAACAACAGGAACATCGTATCCACCCCCCCCCCCCCCACGATGCCAGTAATGTGGGTACTATAATTATACTCTGATCATCGAGTTCTCTAAATTAATGTATTGTTAATTGTATGTATGATACTCATTTAGTTTAGTCATGATAATGCTATCAGTGTAAATTATAATGCGGTTCCACAAATCTGCTTATGTTAACAGCCATTAGGCTTATGAATCCATTAGTCACGGTTCGAAGCATGGCTTACCTAATGGTATTGCTTGGGTATGTGTGTTCATAACATAACATATATATCTACATTATAACATTTCCTTCTCTTTCTTTTACATTTTGTTATTTGTACGATTTATTTTATTTTTTTACAACCATTAATAAATATTTGTTCAACCATAATTGAATGTGCCCTTTTTGTTTTACAAATAAATTTTATCAAAACTTGATTCTTCTATGTCGAAATAGTTTTAGTTAACTTAATCTATAAAAAAAATCCGTTTCATTAAATCATATAAACCAATCTTAAATCTTGACGATCAATTTTTCTAGGTTAATGACGTAATTCAGTAGTGAATCCTTTCAGGACTATTAAATTGTGCTGCAAGTAAAAGGATTTTTAAACAGATATCAAATATGTATTCAATGCAACCCTGGGTGTTTTTTTACTTCCACTTACCTATATATGAAATATATAGTAAGGGAAAGTATTGCGATCGTGAAAAATTTCGACTTACGGTTTTCAACGGAAATACACGTTTTGGGTTACCCTGGGTCCAAATAACCAAGCCTCCCCCAAGTCTGTGAACTGACTAGCTCAAAAACTATAAACCGTACTAACCTGAAATTGGGTATTTGATGTATGTATATGCCTGCAATGGTACAGCCGAAATTTCATCAAAATTGGTCAAACGGAGGGGGCATTTTACTTAATAAATTTTCTCAAAACTAGCAACCAGTAAATAAACTCGACTGTTGATGAAATTAGGTCAGTTAAAAAAATAAATAAGCAATAATGATTCGAAAAGTACTGAGAACATCCAAGTTTTGCAATACTGATACTCTATAACTAACTTATGGATGTATACAAAAAATGTGTGTAGTTGAAGAATGGCGTTTACATATTATCGAAACACGTCGATTGCTAATCAAAGTAATCTCGTAAGTGAAAATTGTAAGTTGCGTGCTTCGGACCAGATTTTTTGTTTAATTAACGTCACTTTACGCCACTAAGGCCAATCAGACGATGCTACAGTGGGATTCCTAAATTATGCCAACTCAGATATTAGTAGGATAGGGATCTTTTACGAGTTAGGAAGACCGACATCGTACAGGCTCGGGACCTAAATTACGTTCGTTCCAAATGGTCTTGTGTAATTAATTATTCTATCTATTACACTACTGGTGACTCCTATTATGCTTTATTCTATTTTTTTATTTTTTGAACAATTATTATATATATATATATATATATATATATATATATATATATATATATATATATATATATATATATATATATACAGGGTGTTTCGGAATTGCACGGCACTATTTTAGGTACGTGTTCTCTAACACAAAATAAACAAAAAAGTTCATATTAACATATATCTCAAACTCATTTATTAAACAGATATCAAAGGTTAAAGATTTATTATTTATTTACTGCATTAAGACTGACTGTACAACGTTTAACGTGTTTAATACTAAATAAAAGGTTTTAATCACCTGATAAACAAATGAACGATAAGCAATGACAGTAGTTGCTCATCTGTTTGTCTAGTTCTGTGTGTTTTAGTGTGAGTGAATCTTGTGACACAGTTCAATTTATGATTATCATGGGAGATACCACAAATATATTCACTTTTGATGAACAAACAGACATGCTTTTAACTTATGGCGAGGTACATACAAACGGTGCTGCTGCTGTTCGAAGATATCGTGAAAAATTTCCTAACCGAAGAATACCAAATCGTAAAACGTTTGAGGCCATTGAAAGACGTCTTAGGGATAATGGTACGCTAAAACCTATACGAGTGAACGCCGATCGACAACGATTTCGACGAACTGCAAACGTAGAAGAAGAAATACTCGATGCTGTTTAGTTATCTCCTACTACTAGTACCAGAAGATTGTCACGTCGTTTCGATGTTTCCTCTACCAGCGTATGGCGAACTTTACGCGAACAACAATTATATCCATTTCACGTATCAAGTAGGCAAGATTTGTTACCACAAGATTATAACAAGCGAAGAAATTTCTCCCAGTGGTTAATTTGACAATGCACACGAGATCCTAACTTCCTGAACTGCATTTTGGTTACTGATGAATCTTGCTTTACAAGAAACGGGATTCTTAATTTTCGAAATACCCATACTTGGGCCGAAGAAAACCCTCATACGACTGCTGTTGGACATTACCAACATACATTCTCTTTAAATGTCTGGTGTGGTCTTCTAAGCGACAAAATCATCGGCCCCTTCTTTTTGCCAACAAGGCTGTCAGGTATATCTTACTTGCATTTTTTGCAAAATAATCTGCATGATATTCTAGAAGATATTCCGCTAGGCATTAGGCAAAGGCTGTGGTTTATGCATGACGGTGCTCCAGCTAACTTTTCTCATAGTGTCACTGATTATTTAAATGCAACTTATGGAGACCGATGGGTAGGTCGAAACGGACCTGTTAAATGGCCACCACGATCTCCGGATTTAACGCCATTAGATTATTTTGTGTGGGGCTGGATGAAGTCTATGGTTTATTCTGCGGCAGTTGACACGCAAGAAGAGCTAAGAAATCGGATCGTGGAAGCCGCAGTAACTATCAACCACCATCCTGATGCTATACGAAGAGCCAGAGAAGCATGGATTCGTGGTGCTGAATGTTGCATTCAACAAAACGGAGGCGCCTTTGAACATTTACTCTAAATGTTGTAATAATAATAAATAAATAGTAATAATAAATCTTTAACCTTTGATATCTGTTTAATAAATGAGTTTGAGATACATGTTAATATGAACTTTTTTGTTTATTTTGTGTTAGAGAACACGTACCTAAAATAGTGCCGTGCAATTCCGAAACACCCTGTATATATATATATATATATATATATATATATATATATATATATATATATGTATAAGAATATTATAATAATTGAATATTTCTTACATCTATACTAGAATATCGCCACAAGATTGGATAGATATTCACTTTCCTAAAGTTGTAATCAACGAGGCGTAAGGTAATCTGATCTGTATGCAAATCTCGGATACATGCATAAGTTAATTTCCGGTATGCATACATTTCTTGTTAAATTAATGTATGCAAGTCTAGTCAGCATTGACAATGCCTACCATCGCTAAATCCGACATAAATATATATTCTGCACTTCCGGCAAAGTTATCTGTCAATGTTTGTCAAAGTTTCTGGCAAATTTAACTGTCAATTTTACGATTAAATTTTAATATATTCCACGAAAAACTTGATTTGATCTTTGAGGAATAAAATTATTATTTTTTATAGGTATTATGAGGGTCATTTTCAAAATAAATGTACCATCACGTCACATTCCAAATAAAATTTTTTAGTTAATTGGCTGAGTGAAAGATATCGATTTAATGATAAATATGTCCCACAAATTTATGATTCAGCTAAATTATATAAACTGCAATATGAAGACACACAAAAACAATAAACTTTGCAATCCAAAATTTTACGACTACTAAAGAACGCGCCTTTGTACGTTAATAACAAAACACTAGCGACTTATCTTCTAAGAAATAAGAACTCTCTATTCTGGCTTTTATAACAAGAGACTTACTAACGACATGACCACGGCTGACATGCCTTTTATGAGGAGACTGAAAAGGAGTTGGATGAGAGACCTCCTCTCCTGAAACAGGTGATTTGCTGCTGGGCACTATTTTCCCTCATGCCATAAAATGCCAACGAAACATGAGTTTATATAGCATTTGCTGGTTGTCGCTTAGTTGCGAATGGTGCGAATAAAAGTATAAAGTTAAAAAAAAAAAAAATGACATTGTTAAGTTCAAATAAATAATTGTGTCATTGAAATTGATAAACTGGTAGAAAACTAATAATTCTTTAAATTACCTTGTAATTTTTTGTTTTGGGTAGTTCGTTGCTTCATCTTGGCTTATAACAAATTTCGAAGATATGAGGGAATGCAGTGGACCAAGGATTTGATATCGGATTGTGAAGTTTAAGTGATCCGCATGTTTGTTCATGTGTGGTTAGCAATAATTTTGTGGCTCTTCCTTGGTTAAAGACGAAAATTTTGATATTTCGTAGACAAATCTAATGCAATCTATTCGTTTATTCGACAGGAACACGACCATTGGCGATAGTCAGTAATTGCTTTGTTCAGCAAATCTCCGAAAGATGGATCGCTTAGCAATGCAAATCGCGCTCATTAGCTGAAGACCGATTGGACTATTTATTGGCAATGATACGCTGTAACCTTTCCCAGTAAAAGATGTTTTCTGTACTGCTTTGCAATGTGGCGAAAACTGTGGGCTGATATCGTTGAAGAAAAAAGGTTGACACGACTAGAATTGGCCCCAGGGTTAGGTAAATGCTAACAGCACTTCGACGGAGATGCAAAATAGTTTCACTTCCAATAAAATTATTTAAAAAAATATTTAATAATTATTTTGAAATCATAAAAACTAAATTTTCAACAAAAAAAATTTCATTCAATTTTTTAAATAATTTTTTTGCTACATTCTTCCCTTAGAACCGAAAATCCTTTCAATTCTGCACGTGCATAATTATGTACGCGAAAAAAGTTCTATTTTTTTAAGTTAAGTGGTACATACGCGATGGGAAACATTCTGTCCCATAGACCAGTATCTTGAATAAAAAGATAAGAAACAATCTTCTCATAAAAAAATGAAAGAAAAAAAAGACAAAAAATTCCTCATTTTTGAAAATATATAATAAAAATCTTTTTCACTGTAATATATGTTTAGTTCTTTATGAACATATCGTCTTGTGTTTATTCTTATGTTTAAGAGACTGGTCTATTTTGCTACAGCATTTTATGTAAATTTTATGATTATAAAATGAAATAAAGGATTTTTAAAAAAAAATATGATATATATTATATCTCAAGGTTTTTTTTTGGTCGATAGGCCATAAATGCCTTAATACTTCATCAAATTTCATGAATTATCATTTAAGGATCATTTTAAAGCTTTCCTTAACCGCTACACCGGAAAAATAAAAAATCTGGTGCGTGCGCGCAACACACAACTTTCACTTACCAACTTACTTAGATTAGAAATTAATGTGTTTTGTTAATTGCCACTTCTCAAAGTTATACATTTTTTCACATTCATTTCTTATTTTTGTTTTCATTTGCTCAAAAAAAACAAAAAAAAAAAACACTAATTTCTTTTATTATTAAATAAAAGTTTTTACTTGTGATAATTCGGCAATGCAAGCATAATACTCCAAGTCGTCTGATTTTATAATTTTCTATGTACTTGTTGAATATGTCATTTAGTTCCCATGAAACAAATAATTTTCATTAAATGAACAGAACATCTTTAATTATAACGCATTGGTTTTTCATTAAGGTACGAATGCGTGAGCTCAAGGTGTTTTATGAGTTGACGGAATATTTTTCTTTTTTTCTTCTGTATATGTTTACTCGATTTTTTTCATATATCATATTTAGCCATTTCTTATTTTTAGGCGTGATGAGAGACAGTTAATTTCTCAGTATAAACTAAAACAAAGGTACTTTATAGGAAAACAAAAAAGGCCCCTTCCCCATTTAAGCCCCATCAGAAAATTTCAATACTGATAAAACTTACCTGATATTATTGAATACCTAATTTCCATTAAACATGACGAATTTGATCAAAATCATTAAAGTTTTTGAGATAATAGAAAAAAAGGTAAAAATTGGAAAAAAGTTATGAAATAAAGTGCCCCTACCGGTTGATCAATTTTGATGAAATGTTGGTTATCAAATCTTTGGCATTTACATACATCAAATGCCCAGTTTGATCAAAATCGTTAAAACCGTTTTTGAGCAAATAAAAAAAAACACGTGAAAATGATACAAAATTTATTAAGTAAAGTCCCCCCTCCGGTTGATCAATTTTGATGAAATTTTTACAGTCATATCTCGGGCATATTATTATATCAAATACTCAGTTTAATCAAAATCGTTTGAGCCGTTTTTGAGAAAATCGAAAAAAACGTAAACAGTTTTTAAATAAAGTACCCCCTCTCTTTGAGCAATTTCGATGAAATTTCTGCTGTCACATCGCGGGCATATACATACACTAAATACCCAATTTCAGATTTGCACGGTTTATAGTTTTTGAGCTAGTCTGTTCACACACACACACACACACACACACACACACACACACCATTTCGCGGGACTTGGTTAATGGGACTCAGGGGACCCCAAAACGTGTATTTCCGTTGAAAACCGGAAGTCGAAATTTTTCACGATCGCAACACTTCCACTTACTATATATTTCATATATAGGTAAGTGAAAGTAAAAAATCAATCATTTCACCTTCGATTGCGAGTTATAATCTAAAAACCGCGGTTTTTGCGAGAAAATCGATATGATTGATATTTCTAAATGGTGTCAACCTTCTCAGGTTTTCAAGGAGAAAATTTTCGGTCGTATTCATTTTTTTATGAACCCCTTCGTTTGTGAGTTGTAAGCGAGAAACTGCAATTCTCAGCGAAAATTTCAAAATGGTCGCAGGGCTTTTTCGAAGGTGTGATTTTTTCAACACTCATCTATGACCATGTCGCACTACATACGCACTTACAATACTGAATATACGGTTTGTACTTTAATACAGAAGTATTTAGATAGGTGAGAGGGCGAATGCTTCGCGCTGGTCAGCTATTATTTGATATAATTGACATACAGTATCCGGTGAATATAATAGAGGTAATAAAATGGGCATGTAAAATAGCGAAACTCGGTTGTGAGTGAACAACTAAAAGATTAATAAACAACTAGGAAATTTCCGAGGGGTAGGCCGAGACGTAGATGGGAGGATTGCGTAAGGCAGATCTGTCTGGAATGAGTTCCAGGTAGCGAGTTGTGGAGTCGGCTTCGAACCTTCGGGTTCGTAAAACGTTCATTATTATTGTTATTATTATCATAGACAACCATCTATCGTGATGTCAACAGAACATCCTTGGGCGCACTCAGCCCCTTTTAAGTGATTATTTCTAATAATAAAATTTTTAAGGAGAATAACAACCGACAAGACCAACGTAGATTTTAGTGGTCCGGGATTTTTTTTTTATTTTAAAAATATCCAGCATAATGACGTCGATAAAGATAAAACTATCTAAGCATTATTATGCACATATATTATATATGATATCAAATGACCGAAGGATGTGAGTCAGTTCAAGTGACTCAGTGAGTATTCAATTCAGTCGCGTGTGGCAGAGTCCGGCCCAATCCCTAATGGACGCTAGCTCGTAGGATGTGTTAACACGCGTGCCTTTGTGCCTGTATCCATTCCACGCACGCCACGGTTTATTTTTATGGAAATTATTTATTATTATTCATTTCTTTGTGAGTCAATGTTATGTGGAATGAGATATTTAGAGTTTTCTTTACGATTAATTGTCAGTATTTTCAGTCAAAACATTTTTTATTTGGCAAGTCAACATTTCGATCCAAACATGTGCACCTTCATCAGGGCTAAAATATAGACAAATATATGAGCAACATGTAATGTAATTTTGCTAGAAGATGAGATTAATTACAGATAGTAACAATAAGAAGTAACAAAATCCAGCTGATGCAATCTTTACATGATATGGGCTCTTTAATAACCTGATAATTATTCAAAAGATAGTAAAATTATACATGAATATTTGACTTTACAATTAAAAGTATATATTTTTTATAAAGGAAGATAATGATGTTTCTAGTACGATGATCATAATTAAAGGCCGGATTTCGTGCAGTAAAATTTTTAAAAACGTGCAATAAAAATTAGCCAAACGTGCAAAAACGTGCAATAAAAATAAAAACACTGACAAAACGTGCAATAAAAATAAAAAACATTGACAAACGTGCAATTCAACCTTCTGCTGTGTGAAGAGGTGGTAATAATTGAAAAAATCAAATATTAATTTAACATATTTATATTTTTATTGTAACATACATATGTGCTTACAAAAACTACAAAAAAAATGTTTGCTAGGAATCATAATTAAACAAAACTAATAATATATATATAGAAAAACATAAATTTTCGTAATTTTCTACTAGCTATACAATCATGTACATTTCCAGATTATGTTCCGTAAAGTTATATCGTCGGTCATCTAATATGTGTTTCAACTGTGAAAACATGCGCTCCACATTAACACTTGTGATGGGACATCTTTTGTAGTTACTCAATATTACTGGATCCACCTCCACATCTGCGTCTTCTCCGTTGAGAGCTTTGTTGTAAATTTGTAAAATTTTGTAACCCGTGTTTTTTTTCTATAACTAATTTAAATTTATCAAAAATTATTTTTCCCTTTTCGTTTTCGATTTTTTCTAATTCATCTCCAACTTTCTCTATAATATTAATCTGTGACGTCAACGTTAAGTTTTGCTCTTCAAGCTTTTTTATTTGCAAAGGTAGAACCGATAAATGGGATCTTATAAATGCTAGATCTGATGCAACAGATGTAAAATTTAAAACAGATTTTACTTTTTGCACCGATACTGCGTCATCTTCAAGAGTAGAAACAAACTCTTTAAAAATATTAAAGTGATCTGAATAAAATAGGGCTGCTTCGATCCATGTTCCCCATCTAGTTATCACAGGTTCTGGGGAAGGGGGCAGTCCATACTAATTCTATAAGCTGTCACGCGGTGAGGAGCTTTTAAAAATATTTTTTTCCCATTATTAACAAGTTTGTTGACATTTGGGAAAATTTCCCTCACTTTTTCAGCTACACGGTTTAAACCATGCGCAACACAAGTTACGTGTACCATATTTGAATAAAAAACTTTTAATGCTTCTCCAGCTTTTACCATATACGGAGCGGCATCGCTAAAAAATAAAAGGATTTTATCTTGGTAAAATGTTTGACGGAAAAAATTTGCTAAACAGTCGTTCACAAATCGAGAGACAGTCTCGTAGTTTGTTTTTGGAAGCTGCTTGCATGAAATTAGATATGGTTTGGGTTCAATCTCCGGGTGTAGGATTCCAACAATTAAACTGCAAATATAAAGTCCCCGTGGGTCTGTTGTTTCATCTACCATGATGTAAATATAATTAATTTCAATTACTTTTCGCATTTCTTCAACAGAATGTTTAAAATAGTTTTTGAGATAATTTTTTCTTAGGGTGCTCTCGTCAGGAATGTTTTGTTTTGTGTATTTTTGCAAAAAACACTTAAAGGGCTTGGACTACAGTTTATTGAATGGAATATTGGAAGCGACCATGGCGTAACATAAATAAGCAAAAAATGTTTGTTTATTGTCTAACGACGAGCAGCTTTGTGTGAGTAACTGTTGAATTGGGGCTCGCTTGGATTTTTGTGCTGCAGTTAACTGTGTGAGCCCACCTATAAAAATAAAAAGATATTGGGAATAGTCAAATGCTATCGTGTGCTACTTATGAAAAGATAGAATCTACTTACGTGAGTTGCAATGAGCATCCACATGAGATTTTCGATTCGAACCAACTGATTTATTGCAAGAAGAACAAAAAATTGTTTTCTCGTCTGATTTCAATTCTGGGTATGGTTTTATCCAAATTTTGATTTTGGAAGATTGGCTGGCTGTCACTTTAGGCATTTTCACTATTGTACTTGTTTACCGAACTAAACTCAACTTCAGAATGAAATGAAAATAAAGGAGTAGGTGGGAAGGTTGGGTCAAATCAAATTAGAACTTCTAAGAAAGTTAATACAAAGGTACGTTGTTCGACATAATATTATTTCCTTAACGAGTTCGAAGAAATATTTTGAAATCATGAATCATTTTTTCTATCTTAGAAAATTAGGTAGTTAAATAAATTATAAATACATAAAAACATCGGTATTATTGTTGGTGATTTTAAAATAAATCGTAACTATTCTCTATAATAAAAATTAAAAAAAAAAATCAATATTTTTAATGAAATATCAAAAAGTGCACTTTCGTGCACTGAAAACCTAAAATGTGCAAATTTGTGCAGTAACCCTCAAAATGTGCAATTTCGTGCAAAATAAAACTTACATATGTTAATCCGGATGCCTTAATTCGTGTAAATAACTTGTCCCCGATCGATTATAAGCAACCGAAAAAAAAGTGCAATTGCACGAGAATCCGGTCTCTAATCATAATACATTCAGAAGGCGAAAAAAATCTCTCTGGGTAGAAAAGGACGTTTTTATGACATTTCCCTGGACATAGCTTACCTTGAATTGTGAACACTTCAAACAGAATCTTCTCAGGTAATTCAATCAGAGAGGTTAAAAATATTTTTAAACAAAAATGATTTGAGTTCTATGTCATTAACAAAGTTATTTCCAAGTCAAGGAACTCTCAGGTACCACCTTTCACGTTATAATTTTTTCCCTCAGTCTATGTATTACTCTGGACTCAGCATGGAAAATGTAGATTTTATTTTATCATGTTAACTAACTACTTATTCAGATATTCATAATACAATGATTGGCGAATAAAAATCTTCCATTGATTTCTTTATTTAAACGTTACATTTTTAAAATTAGCGTTACACTAACGTTTCGGACATTACACGTCCATCCTCTGGGTATTTTTCTAATACTCCATACATTCTTCTCGTTTTTTGGTGGTAATGATCATCTATAGCTTATTATTCTATCCTTTAAAACACTTCTCCATTACATCTGTAATAGGTCACATTTTTTCGTCTTTTGTTCACTGTTTTTTAAACATTTACCACTTAGGTATTTTAGTTAATGTTTAGTATTAAATATTACCGCTTACATACGTAGAAAATCTATGCCAATAACTTCATCCAATCTTTTCGGGAAAAATGTGTAGAATTTAATTCTCTATCAGCCTATGAGTTCATATTGCCAACAAATAGGGAAGGAACAACATTAAAACCAGTTTTTTACGAGTGTGGGCAACGTCTGGTGTTTTTATAAAAAATTTCGCAGCAATATCTCTAAAAAGAAGGACACAGGGACGAGAGAAACAAGAATTTCCATTAAAAATTTTAAATAAAAAAATTACCAAAAATAACTTATTGCGATTGTATATTTATCTATTGTGTTTAGGATAGACTGATAGATAATAGATTTCTGAACATTATGGAAGTTAAAAAAATAAAATGAAGTATTGCAGAATTTTAACGTGACAATCTGGTAGATTTGAAGATTTGGCAACAGCGCACGCGATCTACTGCCATCTCAACGTAGAATGGGCTATAGGCGGGTGTCCTTGGACTTAAGAATTTGAGATTAAGTTTGAAATTGATAAAAATTAGTTCAAGCTATAATAGAACCCATCCTGTATTAACAGAAGTGTTAAGCATAATTCGTTAGAAAAAATAAATAAAATTACATGCTTACATTTTTTTTATTTTCCCTTTAAGTGAATTAAAATCATTATCTTACTCCATAATGAAAAAAGAGAAGAAAAAAGTCCATATGAAAAACTTCACTCCCGCCTCCACTGGTCATCACCATATACTATCGATAGTATCTATATATAGAATGCTATATATGATATATAGTAGTATATAGTAACACTATATATGATAGTTTCTAGTGGTGTAAAACAATTAATATTTTTTTAGCTATCGATAGTACTATCGAATAATTTTTTTTGAACGGGAAAAGTGATACCCTCTGCCTATCAGCACCATTCTACTATACAATTCACTTAAATGAAAAATAAACAAAATGTAACGATGTAATTTTATTTTGTTTTTAACGAATTAAGCTTAACTACTCTATGCAAAAACTATTAACTTCACTTTAAAAAAAAACAAAAAAAAAAAACAGAGTTATCCTTAAACCTGCTGATTGAATTTCAAAGTTATACCATTTTATGGGATACTAATTTAAATAATTATAAATCATGAAAGGAAACCCATTTTTGGGCTAATAATATATTTGTCTATGCTAAAATCGATAAAAACTGAAAAATCTGGATAAAATATGAATGGTTTACTCATGTATGAAGACCACACGCTAAGAACGTGTTCAGTCACATTTTACAAATTTTACAGGATAGCTAAAAGAGAGGTTAAATCTTGTATAGAAAACAACCCAGTAACTCTAAGTCAATGGGGAAAAATAGTCTATGCCCCATATATTTTCAAATACTGGTAATGTTAATAAAAATACAATACATTATTTGTTACCTTGTCCAAAAATAATCAATGACCAAAAAAGAATTGTAATCGCGTGTGCCCCTAAAAAAGAATTGTAAATACGTCAAGGACTGAACCCGCTGTTTTCGAGTAAACTTCACAGATTTGTAGTCCTCGAAATGGTTTACTATAATGGGCTATAAAACAATATTCACAAAAAATGGACTGAACACGTTCTTAGCTTGGGGTCTTCATAGGTTTTCCAACTTGATGGAATGATGTAAAAAAAAAACAACAACTGATTGCTTGCAAGTTTCTCGACTTGAAAATCATTTCATTAGTGAAAGAAACCAAATCACATTCCCCAATAAAAAAGAAAAGAACTTAATCTATAAACTTAACTATGCAAACCCCTCTCTCCCTGTTGTCACCAAATACTATCGATAGTATCGGTAGTTTCATGTCCGATACTCTCGATAGTGGAGATCATCGATAGTTTTAGATCACCGCGCCCCGTTGTATTCCTTATGAAACCAAACTAAGAATTTTTTAAAAAATAAATTATATGGATACATGGAAATCCTGACTCCAGGCTAAGATGGCCTCAGCTTCCAGATGCCAGTAGCTCCTTAGCACCTCGGATCGGTTAGGCATTGTCCGCGGATTATGCACGCACGGACGGCGACGAAGGAACCCGCCGAACGGGAACCACACATCTTCTTTGTGCCCTAAGAAGTTCGTCCCTGTACATCTTCCTCAAGCCTACGGCCATGGAGAATGGACAAAAAGCAGCGTGAAAGACTCCAAACAATTTTCGGCATTGAGAGAAGGCTATCGCTGTTTGCTCAGGGATGCAAAAAGGCCTGACTCCTCTGCTGTAACTGTCCTCTCAGTTTGCAACTCCAACAGCTTTCAGGAATTCGCTCATTCATCGTCACAAAGGAATCACTCATCTTTCTTCTCACGTGTCCTTGTTGACTCAATAGCTTCCAAATCTTCATTGTGTTTTCTTACGTGCTGATATGTATACTTATACAGTGCTTGCCGCTTAATCCGTTTTTTCGGATATTCCGTAGAAAAATTATAGGAATGAACCAAATGGTCCTTGAAAATTTATTTTTATAGGATAATCGGTTGTTGGTGAGGATTTTTTTTTGTTCGGGAAATGCTACGACAAATGTGTACTGACATTTTATTTCTTCTAACTTCTTCTTACTTCCTGTAATCTAGCTTTTGTTCGGGCTAGGAATACAATAGAAGGAATAATCCTGTTTATAAATTTTATGATTTTCTATGAATAAATTAGGTAGCAATTCCGTTCGTTTTTCAATTTGTTTAACTTAAAATTCGCGGAATTTGATTGAATTGCTAGGAAAGGTGACTTGTTTATTTTTCAGTTCATATCAGTTAGTTCCCGAACAGTGAACATTTTTTTTTTTTTTTTTTGTCAAGTTCGTCATGTCCTGCCGTAAAAGAGAGGAAAGGTCGGTAACGCCGAACTTTCAGCTCTGAAAAATTACCGAAAAATTAAAAAAAAATAAAAATATGCTGCTCTAATATTGTGAATCCCGGTTTCAACGCTTTCCGATCTATAATATAAATATATGTCTTCTTTGTATTCAGCTCGATATCTACTTATGACGGATTAAATAAGTTTGAAAAAAAGAATATTCATTAAAAAAACTGCAACGGAATTATTACTCAAAAGTATATACCTTAAATAATATCTTTTTTGGGCCATTTATTGTCGTTTAGTAAAAATATTGCAGAAGTTGAAGAATAACTAAAAGAAAAATAAGATTAAGGTGGTCTCAAGCCTACAACAATCAGGCTAAATACATCTTCAAACGAACATTATTTATGTCAGTATTTCTAGCATGCGGTAATTATAGGGGAACTTTTATTTTTGGAACGACATTGCGGAAATTTCACTCAATGAATTTCTTTAAATATATAAATCTTTTGATGAAAGATAGTTGACCGTTAATATATAATGGAGAAGGAAATAATTGGGGGTGCGCTCGAAATAAATAGCACTAATAAGTAATACAAAATTACATATTTTATTTTTGCCAGCGTTATCTTATTAACTTAGGCTCCATTGTTACAGACCATTGTAGCATTATTATAATATTTTCACCTACAGTTCAAGGGGTGGGTCACCTGTGGTGTAGTGGTTAGCATGGAAACTTACTGTACTAAAGGTCGCGGGTTCGCGTCCCGAGGTGGCCCTAGTGGGGATTAAAAATCCTTCTCTATGCCGTCCTTCGGATAGTATGTAAAATGGAGGTCCGAGCTTGTGCGATGTCAGGTACTCTTTAAAGATCCCTATCCTAATTATACCTGGATGGGCAAAATTTAGGACTCTCACTGTAGCATCGTCCGATTAGCCTTAGTGGCATAAAGTGACGTTAAAACAAACAAACCGACAGTTCAATATTACTTCAAATTTATTACCTCAGATGTTATGTAGATTTTTATCTCATTTTCATTTATTACTTCTATCATGGTATTATTTCAATAACTCCCTCTCTCTAAAATTCTCAAATATTTTTTTTAATTCTATAATTCTTTTACTTTTTTTTATTTTACTTTTACTAAATCTAGTTAATTTGTTTAATGCTATACATACAATTGATATTTCTTTATACAATTTATGTTATTGGTTGATGCCTGTTTTTTTCTCATTTAGCCCTGATGACTTGCATATTAGTATTATTTATTTCGACCCCCATCCCAACTATTTCCTATTCAAAACTTTAAGAAGTTCACTGAGGGAACGAAATATGATGAGTAGATACATAAATTTAGATGTGCCAACCAGAAACGGACACTACACATGGTAAAATTAAATTGTGGAGGTACTTAAAAGAAAACAAAATCTGTCACTAATGCTAGCCCAGATTGGGCAGTGGCATTTGCCACCTTGCCACGTGCTAGAAATATATTTAAAAAAACAAAAAAATTACTTTATTTACTATTTTTATCATTAGTTTATGGCTAACTAGTTGCTAAAAGCTAAAAGTTCAAAATTCGCTCTAGCCAGCTGGAGAAATCTCCGAAACTAGTTCCTTCGTGACTAACCGCTGGAGAAGTGGTGACCCACGATTTGGAATTCATCGATTATCGAGAGTACACGATGGAGAGAGAGAGGAAATTAATGACGAGGGGTTGATTGATCGAGGTCTGCTCTCTCCGCGATGTCTGTGCGCGGTGATCGCCTGCTAACTTAGGGAAGTATAAAGTTTTGGAAACAAACTTGTTTCATTTCAATTACCGATATAAAACAAAAGATGTAAGATAACCCCGTGATAAGTAGCTGAGTTCAGTGATATTGTAACACCTATACGGGTTTAAATAATTTTATTTTTAAAAAATCTTTAGCCATTTCCGCCCACTTCCCTCAAAGCGAAGAGTTATTGTTTTTATTCTTCAGCTCTATTCATAGTTTGGATCCGTTTCTAATTTTGGATATTTTTTGTTCTTTGTTTCAGGTGAGGAAAATTTTTAGTGACGAGAATTGTTGATGGTATGTAGTATATGATAGAAAGAAATATTTGTATGTATCGTATAGGTGAGAGATAGTCAACTGTTATTCTTTACGATAGGTTAATTGATTGTCAGGATTTTCAGTTAAAACTTTTTATATTGAAAAGCCAACGTTTCGATCCAGCTTGTGGATCTTCATCAGGGCTAAAATAAAACAAATATATCTGCATGTATGAATATTTTAAATAAGTAGCTAGTTAGCAACATCAAATAAAATCTGATATATGGGGTCACCTGTGGTGTATCGGTTAGCAAAGAAACTTACAATACTAAAGGTCATACTTAGCCATTTATAATTAAGCGGATTTTGGTAATGATTGCTTCAAAATTTGTAATATTCCCATGTGAACGAAAAAATATGGTGCGGTAATAAAATTATGGTGCGGTGCGCGCAACACAAAACTATCACTTATCAACTTACTTAGATTAGAAATAAACGGTTTATGATAAATATATGTACGCCATTCCGCCAATTCACACTCATTTACTTATTTCTGTCTGTATTTGTTCTCTAAAGCTCACTAAAAAATTTTATCGTTAAATAAAAGGTTTACCTAGTGATGATTCGGCAATACTCCTAGTCCTATTATTTAATCTAATTCTCTATGTAGTTATTGAAAGCTGCGTATATTTCCCATGGAACAAATTAAATGAACAGAACATCTTTAATTATAAACAATGGTCTGTCATTAAAGGCGTACTCCGCATGCGCACGAGCGTGGGCTCAATGTGTTTTATGAGTTGAAGGAATATTTTTATTTTTTTCTCCTATATATGTTTACCTGATTTTTTTCATGTTTCATACTATTTATAATTTTTAGTCGATACGAGAGAAAGTTAATGTCTCCATATAAACAAATATAAAGGTACTTTAAAGGAAAACAAAAAAGGCCCCTTCCCCATTCATGCCCCCTCAAAAAAAAAAAAAAAAAAAAAAAAAAAAAAAAAAAAAAAAAAAAAAAAAAATAAATAAAACCTGTACCACTACAACCCATAAAGGGTCTTGGGTTCAGTACTATGTAAGGAAGAATACTGTTTCTTGGTCAGCGGTCGTGCAAGGAGGTGATTTGACCGTGATCACGCTCAACCGCCAGGTTTTTTCCCCTTAATTTTTCAATCAAGGGTACCCACTTTATAGAGGCTGGGTTTGCCCTAGGAGGGTCTCACGGCCCACGAGACGAACTGTGGCGAATAATAAAGATATCATAAGCCATGTCAGTTTCGAACTCGATGCCCCCTCAAAACGTTTTAATAATGATAAAGCTTACCTGATATGAAATAACACTTGATTCTCATTAAATGTGACGAGGTTAATCAAAATCGTTAAAGCTATTTTTGAGAAATTAAGCTATAATTTAAGTTAATAAAGCTATTTAAAATCGAAAGAAAACGTAAAAATGGGGAAAATAGTTATGAAATAAAGTGGCCCCTCCGTTTAATCAATTTTGATAAAAAAAATTTAAACTTTATTATATAAGGATGAATTGATTTTCATCGACGGATCTAAGTAGGAAAACGGTGTGGTATGATTGCCCCGAACTAGTAAAGATAAATGGAAGTTTTTATATAATATTAATTTAACCATTATTGTGGGTGACCACCTATTTTTTAAATTATTTTAAATAATTTATTTTTGAAGAGTCAAGAGATGCCCAAAGTTGGACAAAAATTCTTATATTATTTTCTGGCTTAACTTGGAGTTTATTTTACCTTAATTAGTGTTTATTAAATCTTGAAACAATGCTCCACAACTGAAGAGGTAATATTGCTTACGGAGTTTTATTTTTCCTTCTCGAGTTATTAAACATTCCTTCCGAATTAAAACACTTACCTCCCCATATTCAACAATATTTATTCGAATAAAACAACAAAATTTTAAATTAAATGAAATTCTAAGTATTTACATTTCGCTATTCATTTTTATGAGAAATATTTCATGTGATTTCATTTCAGTTTTAACTTTTGTTATTTCCTTTTCACTTTATACAGTTTAAATTTAACCATAGTAAAATTCTTTTTCATTAATAAATATTCAAAAACAAAAATGTGTAATAAATAAAATTAGTAAATAAGATCTCAATACAGTATAATATATTAAAATTACAGCAGTAAACAGATAAACAGCATTTATTGAAAAGCATAATCTTTATTGATGTAGACACTCATGTTTTATTATGTAATATAATTAGGTACTATAATTATTTTCATACATTATGATATAAAAATACGCTAGACCTGGATTTATGGGTAAAACCAATTATGGCAAATTTAAAAAAAAAAAAAAAAATAAAAAAAAAAATTAATAAGCACAAGCGCTTTTCCAAGAGAAGTTTTTAAGTATTGAAGTTATTTGGGGAATATACAAATGAGAATTGGAACCTCCACAGAAAACTGCATTTCAGATCTCTCATCCAACTTTTTTTCAGTCGCCTCAATTTGAGTAAAGGGTTCGTATGTGTTGTTCGTGAGTTGTAAGTTGTAAGTATGCTGAGTTTTAGTTCTAAGTAGCATTGTTAGTCTTATAATGTAGTTTTCTTATGTCAATTTTGCAGAACTGTGAGGTGTAAGTCCATATGAGTTTTAGTAGTTATGTGCATTTGTTAAGTTTCTGTTTGATACACCATTAAGATGATTTAAAAAAATAAAAATAAAAAAAAGATAGAAAATTTAACATGTAAATATAGACGGTGGCGAATTTATAACAGATAAAAAACAATTTGTTTCAAAAACAGCTTGGTGACGATTGAAGTTAAATTTCGGTACTCCCCAGTACCCTCATTTTCTGGGTTAATTACAGCAATATTTTTTGAATTTTGCGTAGGTACAACAGATTTCGCTTTTCAGCCATTTTGTATCTGCGGGATTAAATTTATATTTTGTTATCTGTTTATCTTCAAATACAGAAATTTGGTCTTATATATAACGTTTTTATATTGTTAGACCAAGGAACTTCAAAACAATTGTCATTAAGTTCCATGAGTGATCCTCCCCTTGATAGATCATTTGAATGTTATATTTCCTTTAGGCGAAAATATTATAATAAACTTGAAGGATGGATATGGGCTGAAGAAAATACATCGCCCGGTGCGTGAAGATAAAGGACAGAGGACAGAGGATGTATGGTAGGATATCCATAATGTTCTGCGGGAGAGATCCTTGTGATGTTTCCTGAGGACAGGCGATCAGTCCGGAGGATAGTTATGTGGACCCAGAACATCCCAGGATACGATCCTAGGACCTCCTCCCTCCAGGATATGCTCCATAATAATTGAGAAGTGGAGGAATGGTAAGTAGTCACTTCCTTCCAGTTGCTGCTACAATAAGCCAATAAACGTTAAGCTCTCATAATCACCAGCTCTATCTAGTTTGAACGCCGAAACGTATAATATCTGAAAAGATATTCGTATTTTTTATATTTAACCTTAACCAGTTTTTTTTTCTCATAAACTTGTCACTTTTAGTTTTTTATTTAAATATAACAAGTTATTTTTAGTAACCAAATAATTTGTCACTTTTAGTTTTTTATTTAAATAAGTTATTTTTATGGACCATATAAATTTGTCACTTTTAGGCTTTTATTTAAGTATAATAAGTTATTTTTTGCAACCATATAAAATTGTCACTTTTAGACATTTATTTCAGTGTAAAAAGTTATTTTTAATAACATATAAATTTGTCACTTTTAGGGTTTCATTTAAGTATAACAAGTTATTTTAAGTATCCATATAAATTTGTCACTTTTAGTTTTTTTATTTAAGTTTAACAAGTTATTTTTAAACCATATAAATTTGTCACTTTTAAACTTTTATTTAAGTACAAGTTATTTATTTATTATTATTTTTTTTTTTTTTTGGGTCACCTGTGGCAAGTTAGTGTTAGTGTTAGTGTTAGTGTTTAGCATGGCAAGTTACAATACTAAAGGTCGCTGGTTTAATGGGAGTAAAAAATCCTTGGCTATTCTGTCCCACGGATAGGACGTAAAATGAACGTCTATCTAAGCTCGTCTATCTAAGCCTGTACGATGTCACTTACTCGTTAAAGATCCACATCCTAATTATACCTGGATAGGCAAAATTAAGGACTCCCACTGTAGCATCGTACGATTAGCCTTAGTGGCATAAAGTGACGTTAAACAAACAACACAACACTACTAGTTATTTTTTGTAACCATATAAATTTGTCACTTTTAGGCTTTTATTTAAGTACAATTTATTTTTTTTGGGGGGGGGTCAACTGTGGTATAGTGGTTAGCGTCCCACGGTGGCCCTTGGAATTTTTACTGGGAGTAAAAACCTTGGCTATTCCGTCTTTCGGATAGGGCGTAAAATGGAGGTCCCGAGCCTGTGCGATGTCACGTACTCGTTAAAGATCCCTATCTTAATTATACCTGGATAGACAAAATTTATGACTCCCACTGTAGGATCGTCCGATTAGCCTTAGTGTCATAAAGTGACGTTAAACAAACACACAACACTACTAGTTATTTTTTATAACCATATAAATTTGTCACTTTTAGGCTTTTATTTAAGTATAACAAGTTATTTTTAGTAACCATGTAAATTTGTCACTTTTAGGCTTTTATTTAAGTACAAGTTATTTTATTTTTTTTTTGCGGGAGGGGGGTTCACCTGTGGTATAGTGGTTAGCGTCCCACGGTGGCCCTTGGAATTTTTACTGGGAGTAAAAACCTTGGCTATTCCGTCTTTCGGATAGGACGTAACATGGAGGTCCCGAGCCTGTGCGATGTCAAGTACTCGGTAAAGATCCCTATCCTAATTATGCTAGGATAGACAAAATTTAGGATTCCCACTGTAGGATCGTCCGATTAGCCTTAGTGGCATAAAGTGACGTTGAACAAACAACAACATAACACTACAAGTTATTTTTAGTAACCATATAAATTTGTCAGTTCTAGTTTTTTATTCAAGTATCACCAGAAATAATCACGCCTAAAAACAACTGTCTGGATATTCTTCCTCCAATGGTGTGTTTAAAGGTACCTATTAGGTTTCTTAAAACTTTGCAATTTATATCTCAGTTAAGCTTTATTTTTTAAGGATGTGTGCCAAAATTTCTTCATTTAATTTCATCCAATATCTCTTTCTGATCCTGATCCTACTAATTTCATTGCTTTCCATCAATTTCTATATGCTTCATCGAGTTGATGGAAAGTTATGTCAAGCTGCTAGGTTTTTAAAAGAAATGCCGACCAATTCCGGGGATCAAACTTTGTTAAATAAATCATAAAACAATACACTATACACCTGACGATGCTTAAATAAGCCAATTTGTGAAAATAAAGTATCACATGGAGAAATTGGGTATAGTTAATCTATAGATTATGCTGTAATTAACTAATCTATATAAATAAAGTTGAAATTCTGTTTGTTTGTTCTTTATAGAAATCCATACCGTTTGTCCTAAATTCTCCAAATTTCGCTCAGTGGTTCTTAGATACCAGGTGCGAACACCTGTCCATATTAAAATTGCGTAACTTCAGCCGATCTTCAGCTGATATTCTTTATTGTTTTAAAAATCATAATGATCTCACTTTACAATGTTGTTTTTTTAACAAATCGACCGTTTCTTTAGAAAGATGAAATTCCCCGTGATAAACTGGGATATACAGCTATAATCTATGCATATAAAGGTGAAATTCTGTTTGATATTTATAGAAATCCATTCCGTTTGTCCTAAATTCTCCAAATTTCGCTCAGTGGTTCTTTCATACCAGGTGCGAACACCTATCCATTCACTTCAGCCGATCTCTGGGTATATTCTTTATTGTTATACTAATCGTTTTGATCTCGCTTTACATTGGTTTTTACAAAATCGACCGTTTGAGTCGATAAAAGTCTCAGTTTATAGATTTAAAAATTAAAATTCTCCGGGTGAAACCGGCATATTACAGCTAGTATTTTATATTTATATTGTATTAAATTTGATTGGTTACACTCGTTTAAATTCGTAAAATCGTATTTTTATTTAATTTTTTACATTTGGGGGGGGGGGCGTGACTCCCCCCCCCTCCCCCCCCGGTGGTTACGTCCGTGCTTAAGTGCAACCGGAGAGGGAACACTTAACTTTCTTTCGCAATGAAAATTGTTTTCTTTATTATCAAAACCAGTTACTCGGAAAGTAGGGTTTAAAAAGAAAAGGAGACCCCAACTCCCAAGATTCAACTTTTTTAAAGAATTCATAAAACAATACAGTTCAAGCTGAAATAAAAAATTATATAATTAATCAAATATACAATACGCCTTACAATACTTTTAAAAAAACGATACGGTTCCAATTTGTGAAAATAAAAGTAACAGATAGAGAAATAGTGTATAATCAATCAATTAACTAATTGAGCTGTAATTAACCAATTATTTTATACAGGGTGTCCAGAAAGAGTATTCGGGTTTTTGTTACTGTGAAATGATAAGAGGTTTTATGGCCCAAGAACTTCAAGAGTTTAAAGGATATAACTCTAGAACATGGTTTCAGCAAGACCATACTTCAGACATCAATTGCTACGGTAAACGAATTATTCTAAAACAAAGTGATTTCTCGTAGAGGCACCATTAGCTGGCCTCCCAAGAGTACCGATCTCAGTCCTCTCCACTTCTTTCTGTGGGGATACCTGAAAAGTAGGGTATACGAAAAGAAACCGACGAATCTAACGCAATTGAAGCAAAATATAAGAACAGAAATGACGGCAATCTCAGTAACAATGTGTCAACGCGTTTTTAGAAATCTGCGTTTGAAATTCGAGGAGTGACAGCAGCGTTATGGTTGACACCTAGACAACATTGTTTTTTCTAAATTTCTTTCCAGTTCATTTTGTTTAAATAAAACGTAAACATCCTACTTGATATTCTATATTTGAGATTTTATTCATCTTTCAAACCCCGAATACTCTTTTTGGACACCCTGTATTTATATTTTATTAAACTCAGATGTATTCGTAAATGATATTTTTATGCCCGTAGCTGGACCAAAGTTCGCTTCAACAAGTACGTTTATGCTTTCTACGAAGCAATGTAATAATTATTCTCTGGGCTGTGGGAGCGAACATCGATACAATAAACGAGTATTGTTGGGATACAGGGAGCAGTGTCCCAATTTCCCGCCAATATCCCAGATTATGGCGGGATATCTAACAGTGGGAGAATATGAAAGAGCTCTGGTATCATTGTTTGTTCGCGCACGGCTCCTCTGTTTTTATTCCTCCTCTCGCCGTAGAGGATTTAATATAGACATTGATCAGGGTTTTAATATCGTGGCCAATGGGGAGAGATATTGAGAACGGATTGCCTCGGGGTTCCAAGATGATAAGGTTTTAAGTCTCAATCTTCGAGGAAGTCCTTCAAGATGAGAATTTACTGCTAATAGTCCTGTAATCCGACGAGAAAAATCTCAAAAAATAAGTTGTAGAATTTTTTTCGATAACTATGAAATAATATTGAGTTCATGAATCCACTCTCTCTCTCTTTCTCTCTCTCTCTCTCTCTCTCTCTCTCTCTCTCTCTCTCTCACTCTCTCTCTCTCTCTCTCTCTCACTCTCTCGCTCTTTCTCTCTCTCTATGTGTTTCTTTTCTCTTCTCTCTCTCTCGCTCTTTCTCTCTCTCTCTCTCTCTCTCTCTCTATATATATATATATATATATATATATATATATATATATATATACAGTAAAATCTGTCTAAAGGGTCCCTTCTTATTTTTCCGTTTTGACAGGTTTCCGTTTTAGACAGGTTAAGCTGAAAAGTATGAAAAATAAGCATCTGTAACTATGTTTTTGTTTAAGCAATTTAATAAAACTCCAGTAGCAAGATAAGCATTTATTAAATTAGAAAATGCATAAATCCGTTAAAAAAGAATAAAAAAATAACATTTTTAAGATAAGCATTTATTAAAAATAAAAAATACATAAATACATTTAAAAAACGTTTTTAAGGTAAGCGTTTATTATTAATAGAAAATACGTAATTACGTAATGATTTTTTTATACATAGCAGGATAACGTCATATTAGGATCTTTTGATTCTCCAGAACTTATATTTAACACTACATACTGTGCCTTTTTCTGAAGCTGTCAAGCCATCCAGATGATGCTTTAGAATCAACATTACCTATTTTCGGGCTACTTCCAAAGCTTCTGCTTAAATCATGGGCCCAGAAATCGGCATTCCTCTCGCTCGGGCACTTACGAACCATTCCCAAACAGTTAATTTCTTCATTTAAGCCAACTTTTTTTGGCCCGTTTTGACTGGCCGCAGTTTCACTTAATCACTGATCTTTAATTTTATTCTTATTTTTAATAGCTTCATAAACTTGTGTTTACCCGATTTGAAATTTTTCAGCTAAAAGTTTAACCGATGTTTTTTTCATTTCGTGCTCCTCAATCAGTTTCACTTTTTCATTGAGAGATAAAGTTTTGTTTTTACGAACTGACATCTCG
This sequence comes from Aelia acuminata, assembly GCA_911387785.2. Taxonomy (NCBI): domain Eukaryota; kingdom Metazoa; phylum Arthropoda; class Insecta; order Hemiptera; family Pentatomidae; genus Aelia; species Aelia acuminata. The sequence goes on from OU426984.1 coordinate 11,932,596, forward strand.
AATAAGAAAAATTAATTTTGATAAAGGCACTACTCACAAGTGTATATTTCAAAAGCTTTAAAAGGAGTAAATAGAAAAGCTAAGAAATAGAAGGAGGATTACCGGTACAGCCATAGTAAGGAGGATTACAGGACGCGGTTCTTCGAAAATTCCATTTCCTGACTTTCAAGCTAAAGCGCTCATAAGAGCAGAGTATATATTGGATTAAACAGAGAATGATTCTTTGAAATCTGTCTCGTACCGGGTAGTCCATTAATGCGACTAACAACTATTTTCCGTTTTATGAAAATTTTCGTACCGAAAAAAGTTTTCCGTTTCCGGGTTAGACAGATTTCCGGCTTATGCAAGGTGGTTTCAGGTATAAATTCGGTCCGTTCCGAGATAATTTTTCCGTTTTATACAGGTTCCGTTTTAGACAGATTTTAATTTTATTACAAAATATACATGAGTCTAATAGAAGGGTCCTCTAAGTCATCTATGAAGTAAGACTTTAACAAACTAACCATAGGGAAGATTTCACAATTAAATCCACAGGGTGCCAATAACTAGATTTGGCACTTTTAACAATAAATATTGCCATATTGTAAAACTATTGAACTTTTGACCCAAAAAAACCTCTTGAGTCTTTATGAGGATAGATAAAGAGGAGCTATAGGAAGTTTCTATATGATCCCTTTATAAAAAGATTTTTTTTTTAATTTAACCACAGAAATGTAGTTTTAAGGGTGCCAATAACTGTACGGTTTACCCTATATATATATATATATATATATATATATATATATATATATATATAATTTTTCGGTTCCATTACGAACTTCTGTTCGGGAAACTGGTCATATCCCCGAGAAAACTCTATAATATAACCGAGAGAGGAAAAGAGCTAGTTATTAAAAAAAAAAAAACTTTTTTTGCGCGTGACTAAAAAACGTTTGAATATATATTCTTATGTCCTAAATTTTGCCTATCCAGATATAACTAAACAATCTTTTTCTTCATTGCATCCTAGTGGTCAGTAAGTACTTAAGAGAAAGTGTGTCCGTCCTGGTTTGAGCAATGATGTAAAACTATCGATAGGTTTATGAAATATCGATAGTACTATCGAAAGATTTGTTTGATTGTTTGTTTAACGTCCCTTTATGCTACTAAGGCTAAACGCACGATGCTACAGTGGGAGTCCTAAATTTTGCCTATCCTGGTATAATTAGGATAGGGATCTTTAACGAGTACCTGACATCGTACAGGATCGGGACCCCCATTATACGTCCTATCCGAGGGACGGCATAGCCAAGGATTTCCTACTCCCTTTTAAAAAATCCTAGGGCCTCCGCTGGAGGCGCGAACCCGCGACCTATAATATTGTAATTTGCTAATCTTATCACTAAACCACAGGTGACCCCCTATTATTTTAGTTTAATTGACGTTGATCTGCGTTCTAATTCGGTAGGATTTCGAGGTAAACCATGTAATTTGTCCTGCAGGTCACCGAACCTCTCTCAGGATGCAATGGATTCCAAAACCTTTGACCCCCAAAAGTGTACCATTATAGCGTAGAAAAAGTAAAAATGAATCCTATCAAATATTTCGTGTCTAATTATTTTATATTATTTTGCAATAAGGTCGTGATTCGATAATTTGTCACTTATTATCGGCCTACATTCAAGCTTTATTTTCCTTAATGATTTAGAGAAACGCGGTAATTTTTTTAAATTTTATTTTTATTCTTGTTAGTAATATACTTTTATTTATGGCGTAGGAATAATCCTAGCTTTCTCTTAGCTTTTAAATGCTCTCTCCTGTGTAAATTGTATCTTCGTGTTTACTTACAAAATAAAAATCCCCTTCACTTACGGTACTTTAATGTTGGAAAGTCGCCTCAATAATCGAACTTCATTACTTCAGTATGGCGTAGCGAAATAACTTCTGATTTATTTTTATTTTTTTATTATTACGTTGTTACAATTAAAAGGGATTAAATAATTTTAATGTCGGACAAACAATAAAACAAAAATAATCAACAAGGTTACAAAAATAACGATATGACTCTAGCTTCAGAGCAAGACTAATCCTTCAGTCCGTCGCTCCTTATATTTAGTCTTAATTAGAACAGTGTAGAAGGTTCCAGACAAGTGTAGATTGTTCACGAACAGTCAGGAACATGTACTAGAACAGTTTGTTCCAACAAATACTCTAGAACTCTTTTAAATCACATGTTTTATTTCACAAAATGAATAAAATTAATTTAGCAACTCTTGTTTTGTTTTTTTATCGTCACTTTATGCGACTAAGGCTAATCTGACGACGCTACAATGGGATTCCTAAACTTTGCCTATCCAGGTATAATTAGGATAGGAATCTTTAAATCGTACCTAACATCTTAAAGGCTCGGGACCTCCATTATACGTCCTATCCGAGGGACGGCATAGACGAGGATTTTTTATCCCCATTAAAAAATCCTAGGGCCACCTCGGGACTCAAACCCGCGAACTTTAGTATTGTAAGTTTAAATTTACAACTCTTTTAATAGTAATTAAATTTATAAGAAATAAATGTGATTATAACTAGTGTCGTGAACAGACTTGTAGACAGACTATCCATTTTCAGAATACCTAATCATTGACTACAATAATAGTTTAAGTCTAACTAGGCTGGATCTGCTGTAAATTAATCAACTCAATTTATTTAATTGAATGTACGCAAGGTTTTCTTACCAAACAAAGCATTTCAATCGGTTTTATATATTTTTTTTATTTGCTCGTTTTTAATTTGTTTAAGCACTTTTTTCGTCGTATTTAAATATGAGTTGTCTTTAAATTATCATATTTGCTGATTAGAAACTTCAATTTTTCCAAAAGGGAAGTTTGTTTGTTTGTTTATTGTCCATTTTTATGCTACTAAGGCTAATCGGACGATGCTACAGTGGGAGTCCTAAATTTTGCCCCTCTAGGTATAATTATGATAGGGATCTTTAACGAGTACCTGACATCGTACAGGCTCGGGACCTCCATTTTACGTCCTATCCAAGGGACGGCATAGCTAAGGATTTTTTACTCCCATTAATCCTAAAATCCTAGGGCCACCGCTGGAATCGAACCCGCGATCTTTAGTATTGTAGGTTGCCATGCTAACCACAACACCACAGGTGACCCCCTCAAAAGGGAAGTTTTTATGTTTCATGTGTGCAAAGTATTGAATCTGGAAAAAAAAAAAAAAAAATTTAAATTCTACAGTATATACTTGCGGTTGTAGTTACGATTGTCTTATTGGTTCGGTGCCTTCAATATTAGCTGGAAATTATATTTTTACTAGGGTAAATAAAAAAAAAAATAAAAAAAAAAAAAATGCTGTAACACTTATGTGGGTTAAACAATTTTATTAAACGAAAAACACAATTTTAAATGCCACACAGATTATTGAAACACAAATAAATATTACTCACTCACTCACTCACTGTTGGGCGCTACAGTCCTTGTAGGACCTGGGCCTCTGCCACCATTCTTCCCCATTCCTCGCGGTCTCCAGCGAGGCTTCTCCAATTTCTAATCCCCAGTTTCTTCAAGCCTTCCTCTAGGTCGTCTATCCACCTACGCCTTGGTCTGCCCCTTTTCCTTTTCCCTCCTGGTGCACCATTTAGCATCATTTTTGGCAGTCTGCAGGGCTCCATTCTTTCAACATGTCCCAGCCATCTTATTCTGCCTTTCTTGACAGCACATAGGATATCAGACTCCCCATACAATTCCATTAGTTCGGCGTTGCTTCTGATTCTCCACCTGTGCTCTTCTTTGACGGCTCCAAAGATCTTCCTCAGGACTCTTCTCTCCCAAACCATGAGAGCTGTTCTGTTTTCCTTGGTCAAAGTCCAAAATAAATATTATCACTTTGTAAAATAGAAATAACCATATGACTTAAACTTCAGGACAAGACTGACTCTCCAGTCTCTTAGTTAGTAGTGTGAGGACAGGCCTTGAAGGTTCTGCGCTTGCGTGGAAGGTACTCGAACTTCATAGTCACAAATATGTACTATGATAGTTTGTGCCAAATGTAGTTCGTTCCAACAACAAATCTTGATTTATTCTGAACATATGTCTTGTGTTTTGTTTCACAGAGTTGGGCAAAAAGAAGTTGAAATACAAATTACAACACTACTGACACAGTAGTTAGGAAGTTGTTGAAACTACAACTACTTTTATAATTTGTAGTTGATGGACCACAACTACAACTACTGTAGTTTCAAAAAAGTAGTTGCATTTTTACAACTACAACTAGTAGTTGCAACTGTAATTATGGGCCTGAAACTACAACTACTTTTATTGATAACGAGTAATTATCGATATCTAGTATTATCGATAAGGAGTATATCAAATGCAATTCAGCTAATATATAAAACATGGGATTGATCGAGAACCTGAGGTTAAAAAAAATAATTGACTGCCGGAAGTCATGGAAAAATTTTGTATTACGTAAATGTATTGTACTATTTTTAAAACAGATTATCAACCATAATGGAGCCCATTTATCTATGGAGTATTTATCTAAACACAAAATAAAAATAGCAAAAACATGTGATTTAATTAGGCGTTGCTTAGCAAATGTAGTTGCCGCTCTAAACTACATATACAACTACTTGTTGTATTTGCCATTCCCAACTACTTTTTCCCAACTACTGTAGTTGAAGTTTTAAATTACAACTACTTAACTGGTAGTTGAAAAATACTAGTTGCGCACTTCCAACTACAAACTACATGTAGTTGTCTGTGTAGTTAATTACAAATGTAGTTAACTACTGCCCAACTCTGGTTTCTCATTGCAATACTTTAAAGTTGAGAAGGAAACAATTTTTTAAACTTGACAATTTTAAATACTGATTTCACTTTTATTGAATAATATTCCAGATAGGAAACCGAATCGTATATCAATTTATTTATATAAATCAATATTCTACCAATCAATCTATCAAATGTTATTATTTATGGACTTGGGGATGCTTCAGAATGTAAACAATACCAGTCAAAAGTTTATACTCACTTGTATTTAATTCACATCTTCAAGTTTAAAAAAATAATTGTAACTTAAGAGATAAAATTTCAAAAATTATAGGATTGTTTCGAATACAATCTATATAAATAAAGATGAAATTCTGTTTGTGTGTTTTTTGTTTGTTCATTATAGAAATCCATACCGTTTGTCCTAAATTCTCCAAATTTCGCTTAGTGTTTCTCTCATACCAGGTGCGAACACCTGTCCATATTGAAATTGCCTAACTTCAGCCAATCTCTGGGTATATTCTTTATTGTTATAAAAATAGTTATGATCTCGCTTTAAATTACATTTTTACGAAATCAACCGTTGGAGTCGAAAAAAATCTCATTTCTGTCCTAACGAATTTTTCTTGACCCACGGCTTTTCTCATTGTTTTCCAAATTCCCTGGGTAGAACCGGGATATACAGCTGGTTATAAATGAATTAAAAATAAAGCTATAGTTGTTATGATATTCAATAAATAAAATGTTGTTATTTAATTATTTTACAAATTCCAAGGGTGAGCCTAAACTTTTGACTGGTACTGTTATTGAAATTGGTTTTGACTAAATAAATAAACATTTTGAGTAAAAGACAATTTAGGGTATGTTATTGCAACAAACACAGTCCGCGCTCGACCCGAGCCTTTCAATATTCGGGAAAGCAGTCTCGATATATAGATTCAAATATTTGTTCATTCTCATAAGAAATTCCATTTCTTGTCCGTACATTTTTTTTTTCTTATCCTGTGCAATGAAATCTGGGAGGCACTTTTTAAAAGAGGATAAACACATCTCCGCAAATAAGTGTCGATGTGGCAAAAAAAAAAAAAAAAAAAAGCTTAATAAATTGAATTGAATTTTTATTTTCTGGAGTCAGATAATTATTTTTATAATCGAAAAACATATATATTTTGTCGCTTAGGAATTTTGATAAACATCTATAGTGTAGCGTAAAACAAAACAAAAAAAAAAATATATATATACGGTTTAGAATAGTTTTAGACAGTAACAGTTGGGACAGACTTTAATAGCACATGTTTGTGACTACGATATTCGAGCATCACCATCTAAGCCGGCCCAAGAGTTTCTAGACTGTTCTCCTCACGATATATATATGGAGCGATGAACTGGAGAGTTAGTCTTGTTCTATAACTCAAGTCATATTTTTATTTCTGTGTTACAAAGTGATAATTTTTGTAAACTGTTTAAATATTTATGTTCTCATAATTTGAGTGGCATTGAAAACTTTATTTTTCTTTTAATAAAAATTGTTTAACCCACGTAAGTTTTACAATAGTTTAAGTTGTCTAGATTTTTTTTTGTTAATGAAAAGTTTCCTATTAAACAAAAAAGTAAAAATAAAATAAATACGTAGCATAATTTACACAATCAATTAAATGGAAGGCAGAATATGAGGACTAGTACAATTGGGGCTACGAGGCAAATATCGGAAACCAACAACCAATCAGAAGCTCGAATCCAATCTCGACACACCAATCAATGGGATTGTTTATAAAATAAACTGAGAATGGTATAAATACTAGTTACGATGCTTGTGAACATCGATGTTTGTATATTGGATATCGATGTTTCTTCGTCGATTTCGTTGCCATGCTTCCTAGAATCATAATACTTGTCTCTCTGGACATTATAAGAAATCATCTATGTGTTATCCAATCGATTTTGTTCATGTTTATATTATAATGCACGTTATATTATGAATAGTCGGTCGATTATACAGTGACAACCTTAAATTGTGGCTATTCACGTTTAATTAGGTCAGGGATTTTATCGAGTACCTTGCATCGCACAGGCTTTCCGCAAGAACTAATTTGTGAGACCCTTTAAAAAAAGGCCACCTGCCTGGATGCGAACACGCGACATTGGGTTTTAATAGTCGGCTATACTAACCACCACACCACAGGGTCACCCTAATTGATACGATTTATATTATCATTTTTATTTTTATTATTTAATTATCTTAATTCTGGTTTGAAAGAGGGAAGAACTATCGTTAAACTTGAGAACCGGTATTATCAGAAATTTTTTTTTTAGGATGTTATATCATTCTTGTTTGGGCAAAAGGGCTTAAATTGTAAAAAAAAAAATTTTGTCTCGTCTTTTTAAAATTCATAATTGACTATAATTTATTCGTTATTCATAATTTATTACAGTCTCTGTTGAAAGAATAAAGTAACGGGACTCTTTCACTCTTTTTAGACAAAACGAGTATTCGGGGTTTGAAAGTTGAATAAAATCTCAAATATAGAATATCAAGTAGGATGTTTACGTTTTATTTAAACACAATGAACTGGAAATTTATTTAGAAAAAACAATATTGACTAGGTGTCCACCATAACGCTACTGGCACTCCTCGAATCTCAAACGCAGTAAATAGTGAGCGTTACTGTGAAATGATAAGAGGTTTTTTGGCCCAAGAACTTCAAGAGTTTAAAGGATATAACTCTAGAACATGGTTTCAGAAACACCATACTTCAGACTTATCAATTGCTACGGTAAACGAATTATTCCAAAACAAAGTGATTTCTCGTAGAGGCACCATTAGCTGGCCTCCCAGGAGTCCCGATCTCAGTCCTCTTGACTTCTTTCTGTGGGGATACCTGAAAAGTTGTTATACGAAAAGAAACCGACGAATCTAACGCAGTTGAAGCGAAATGTCAAAACAGAAATGAACAATGTGTCAACGCTTTTTTAGAAATTTGCGTTTGAGACAACTACACTATATTGTTTTTTCTAAATAAATTTCCAGTTCATTGTGTTTAAATAAAACGTAAACATCCTACTTGATATTCCATATTTGAGATTTTATTCAACTTTCAAACCCCGAATACTCTTTTTGGACACCCTGTATTATTGATTATTCTGGAATTAAGAAATACAGTCAGAAAGAATTTATAATGATTTTCAATAGCTTGGTAAATCGTTGTTTAAGCTTCACATTCGATTTGACCAAACACCAGTGATATAAGGTCACCATTAAAATCGAAAATGTTAGAATGAAACCCCTCCTCCCACTCGGCAGTATTTACTAAGCACTAAATGAAATTATCTCAGATAATGTGAAACAGTATCTGGCCAATGAGGGAGCCCGTTAGAGGAGAGAAATGGAAACAGAGTTATAAGACCATCAGTCATTGGCCGAGGGAGGAAGGGAACATGGCGGATCATCTTTCTGCAGCCCATCTCTCTGATAAATAAATGATGGGGGTGTTTGTAATGTATGATCCATTCTTAGTTTAAAAGGTTATGTACAAAAATACTTTTGGCCAAATTAAATTTTTTTAAAACAAATCCCAATCGTTTTTAAAAAAATAATAATATTGTTATAAAATAAATCAGTGAGTATATATATTTTAGAAAAAAAAACATTAAAAACGGGAGTCTGTTTATTGGGAAAAAGGTTTAGGAGAATAAATCGAAAGTACTTGAAAGTTTAAAAGTACTTGAATCAAACGCATTGAGGATATTTATTAAGCCGATTTAACGTTCTATCGCTTTTGATTTTTATTTTTCTCTTTTTGATGAAAAATAGATATCTACATTGTTTTAAATTAAAAACTTTTTAGGTACTTAATCAAGCTCAGACGATCTTAATGTATTTCGTTTAATGAAAATCAAGTATTAATTATTATCAGCTTTTTTATCATCATTAAAATATTTTCAGCGGGCTTAAATGAGAAAATCAGGACTTTTCTGTTTTCCTATAAAGTATCTTTGTTTATGTTCATATGAAGAAATTAACTGTCTTCCGTTATGCCTGAATATAAGAAATGGCTACAAATGAAATATGAAAAAAATCTAGTAAACACATACAGGAGAAAAAAAGAAAATTGTTCCGACAGCTCATAAAAGATCCGCAGTACGCCTTTAATGACAGACGATTCTTTATAATTAAAGATGTCCTGTTTATTTTATGGAGATTATTTGTTTCATGGTAACTAAATGATGTTTTCAACAACTACAGAGAGAATCATAAAATCAGACGCTATGGAGTATTACGCTTGCATTGCCGAATTATCACAAGTAAAAACATTTATTTAACAATAAAAAAAATTACTTGAAAGAACAAATATTAACAATGTCTGACTTTGAAAAATGACATTTAACAAAACACGTCAATTTGTAATTAGAGTAAGTTGGCAAGTGATAGTTGTGTGGTACGCGCATAGCACCGGTTTTTTTACTTTTTCTTTCGATTTTCTCAAAAACGGCTCGAAAGATTTTGATCAACTTCGACATTTTAATGACGATCAAGTATTTCTTAATATCAGGTAAGTTTCGTCATCATTAAAATATTTTGATTGGCCTTACATGGGAAAGGGGACTTGTCTATAAAGTATCTTTGTTTTTGTTTATATGGCGAAATTAACTGTCTTTCGTTATGCCTGAATCTAAGAAATGGCTAAATATGAAAAAAATCGAGTAATCATTTACAGAAGAAAAGAGAAAAATATTCCGTCAACTCATAAAACACGATACCCCACGCATTCGAAATACGTCTTTAATGAGACCATATTTATAATTTATGAAGTTCTGTTCACGTGAAAGAGTTGCCAACGTGTTTTGAAACATAAATATTTAATGGAAATAATTTGTTCCCATGAATGAAGTCTGCATTGCCGAATTATCACAAGTAAAAACTTTTATTTTTTAAAAAACAAAAATAAGTAAATGAATGTGGAGAAATGTGTGAATTTGAGGAATAGCGGTTACATATTTATCAAAACACGTCAATTTCTAATCTAAGTAAGTTGGTAAGTGTAAGTTGTGTGTTGCGTACATCGCACCAGATTTATTTTATTCATGATGTTCTTCTGAAAGATTTCAAGTGTGATGATCAGATAACAGTCATAATTAAAATTTTACGATTTTTGGGAGGAGTTAGCCATATGAAGTGAGTATTAAACATTTGTTAAGACGAAATAACATTCATTCCAAGTTCGTCATGTCCGGTCTCGACCAAATATCATCCTGTTCTATCAATGAGAGGAAACAGTATACTGAAAATTTAGCTAAAAAAAAAAATGCTGCATTAAAATTAGGAATCCTGGTTTAAACACTTTCCGATCTACAGTATATTTATATCGTTTTATTTAGCCCGATATCTAATTATGACGAATTAAATTTGTTTGAAAAAATAAGAGAATGTTCATTTAAAAATTACACTCAAGTCCTCATTTTTCGTTCAATTCGTTTTTCGTTTATCTGCTAAATTTTAACTTGACCCTATTGCAACGGAATAAGTGCAACCACTGTATTATCGATAAATAATAGAAAATTAGAAAATAGATAGGAGTATATAAAAATATTATATATCTAAATTATTCTCTAATTTTGTAAAAAAAAAAAAAAAAAAAAATCTTGTTAATCTTTTGTTAGCGGTACACAGCCTTTTGTATTTGTGGGAGGATGGGTGGGACAAGAATCATATTTTCTGCCTCCTTGATCCGGAAACATTTGAGGGGCACTTCAAAGGATGGACCAGCGCGCCCCCTTTCCCTTCAACAAACAACACGCACCACTTTCTTTCAACAATCATTTTCTCCATCGCGTCCTAGTGGTCAGTAAGTACCTAAGTGAAAGCGTGTCCAGGCTTGAGTAGTACAGGCTAAGTAAAACTATCGATAGGTTCTTGAACTATCGATAGTAATATCGAAAACTTTGTTTTTAAATGATAAAGTGAAACTATACTTTGTCTTATCCGTATTTATTTCTAGCCAAAGTTCTTGGCCGGCTTTCATCAAAGATTTATATTTAGTTCTATTGTTTCCACGTCCTATGCGAGGGACGGCATAGCCAAGGATTTTTGACTCCCTTTAAAAAAATCCTAGAGCCACCACGGGACGCAAATTCGAGAACTTTAGGTAGGTTACTATGCTAACCACTATACCACATATGGCCCCTTAGAAAATTTTATTATGATTTTATTTTTTTACCACCTGTACTGTATAAATACTGATCAAAACTTTATTCAGGAAATTTATTCTCTCACGTTCTCTTCTAAGGAAATTGTTAGCACTGGATGAAATAAAAGCTGATATGCATTAAGATTCCCTGATGAAAAATGTAAATTACGTTTTGCGATTTTTTATTTATTTTACGTTACGATAGTTACTAATTTGTGGGAAAATAGCTCGTTGGATATAGGCAAGCCTCTAGGATCAAGGTCTACTAGTTAGTGGGGCATGGGAATGCTGCAAACACTCTGTAGTAAGTTTCGTAATCGACCGACGTGTGATCATCCATCGCCTTGGTGTGCTATCAAGTTATATCAGTGTGAGAGGAGGCTTTTCATTTAGCGATCAACTCAAGGGTAAACCGGATCAGAATACGCACTAAGTATAGGAGAACTCGATTATTAATATCGAGGTAAATTAATTGTATGGAAGAAGATTGCCACAATCCAGAAAACTGAAATTCTCCTGGAGAAGGATATGTTGTGTAATATTATTGCTACCTACCAAATTTATGGAAACTGCTTTCTTGAGTTAAATATGGGATAATCCAGTATTTCAATTATTTCTTTCATCAATGAAAGATAATGCGTTTTGTTAAGTAAAGGGTGATGAGTGGGGCCTTCTCAGAACTAGGACGATAAAGAGGGCTTAGGGTACAAAGTTTGGCCCTATGTTATTACATAACATATTTATATATATAGCTAACATACTATTTGGGCACCTAATTAAACTAATTATAATCATTCTCACTAATATCTAGCTACATAATATTTATATACAACCCCTCATACAATATAATATAATAACAATTAACTGTGCATAATAATTTATGTGTGTGGGTCACATCACAAAGTGAAACATATTTTTTATTTATCTATGTTAGGGCCTTCTTTTGTTCGAAGAGGATTGTAAATGCTCCATTGTAGCAGTATTATTATGACACGGATCTATATTTTCTATCCCAAGATAAACTGCAGAAGATCGGAACAGAATGCTGTTCCGCGGAGGAAGATAAATGCCGGGCATTGTAGAGATATCCAATAAATCCAGTTAATGTCCGGATTGAATAAATTTCCATCGGAGATGTGATCGATTCCCCGCCCCCCTCATCCCCCCCAACCCTCTGCCATTTAATAGGTAGATGTCGGGGGGGGCGGAGTATACTAAGGGGGGGGGATAAGATAATATTGGACGCTGTGTTAAGGGGTTTATTTTAAGGCTTCTCTATCTCTCCTCAACTTGTTAACATTATACTCTACTCAAGTCCCGCGAAGTGGTTGGGTATTTGGAGTATGCATATACCCGCGATGTGACTGCAAAAATTTCATCAAAATTGATCAACCGGAGGGGGTACTTGCATAACTATTGCATAACTTTGTTTTCCATTTTTAAGTTTTTTTTTTTTTCGATTTTCCCAAAAATAGCTTTAACGATTTTGATTAAACTCGTCATCAACGAGAATCAAGTATTCTTTAATATCAGGTAAGCTTTATCATTATTAAAATGTTCTGAGAGGGCCTAATGGGGAATAGGAAAAAAAAAATAGAGTAATTATATAAAGGAAAAAAAGATATATATTCCGACACCTTATAAAAAACTTTGAGCCCGCGCATGCGCATTACATCTCTAATGACAGACCAATGCTTTATAATTAGAGATGTTCTGTTCATTTAATGGAAATTATTTGTTTCGTACTAACTATATGAAGTTTTCAACAATTACATAGAGAATCATAAAATCAGAAGACTTGGAGTATTATGCTTGTCTTGCAGAATCATGATAAGTTAAAACTTTTATTGCATACTAAAAAAAAATAGTGTAGGGGAGAGCGGGGTTGGTTGGCGTAGGGGGTAGGTTGGCCATTGGCTTATAGTTTCCGTCACACCTGTTGTGAAGGCCCCACCATTATACCATGTGACCCGCTCGACCTCGGGAGTCTTGTCCTGAGTTTTCAATCTGATGCTAACAGTGTAGAGAAGAGCGTGCTTCATTGATTGATTTTACAACATGTAAGTAAGTAAATTTTTATATTTTCAGTAAATTTGGTTTAAAGGGATGGCAAAACATTCAACTCCGATTCTGTTCACATAGGTCCAAACTTTGAAAAACCTAACCTTTCGATTAACCAGTTTCTTGTTTGATTGTTCTCCCCTGTCCTGGCAGCCATCTTTCATACGATCTCTCCTGTGGGGTTAGTTGGCTCTCTTCAACTTTTTTTTTTTGGAGCAGTAGCAATTCACAAAAGCAAAGTAAACATAAACAAAGGTGAAACTACCAAATGTCTTTAGTTCCAGGGAGGAGGATGAGAGCAATATTTCCTATGCAGAAAGTGACGACAGTCTAAACTTCTATCTTCTTCTATTGTCATTCTATTTTCCCTTAAAAGCTGTTAAAAACCTATTCAAAATTATTATAGCATTATATTGCAGCTTTTAATAACAATAATATATGTCAGGTAGTACTTGAATGAGATGGGTAAACAACTCCACCTTCTAGGCCAACCTGCCCCACATAGTGGGTTAATTGGCTTACCCTGGATTAACGAATTCTTCAATTTTCTATAATCCTAGTATTAAATATTATGTGTTGAAAAAAATACTTGAAGTACTCTAATACTTGGAGTTTACACTGGTATCAGTCATATTGGGATTATTTTAACAGGAACGACTCAACAATCAAAAAAGTGAAAACTGTTGCCACCCAACCCCGCTCTCCCCTACTTCAAAGAGCAAATATAATAAAAAAAATCTGGTGCGTGCGCGCAACACAACTTTCACTTACCAACTTACTTAGATTAGAAATTGACGTGTGTTGCTAAATATCATTTCCCAAAGTCACACATTTTTCTACATTCATATTTTATTCATATTCTTATTTTTGTTAATCGTTAAAGCCGTTTTTGAGTAAATAAAAAAAAACCGTGAAAATGATACAAATTTTATTAAGTAAAGCCCCCCTCCCGTAGATCAATTTTAATGAAATTTTTATAGTCATATCTCGGGCATATAAATACATAAAATACCAAGTTTGATCAAAATTGTTAAAACCGTTTTTGAGTAAATAAAAAAAACACATGAAAATGATACAAAATTTATTAAGTAAAGTCCCCCCTCCGGTTGATCAATTGTGTTGAAATGTTGGTTATCACATATTTGGCATATAAATACATCAAATACCAAGTTTGATCAAAATCGTTAAAACCGTTTTTGAGTAAATAAAAAAAAACATGTGAAAATGATACAAAATTTATTAAGTAAAGTCCCCCATCCGGTTGATCAATTTTGATGAAATTTTTACAGTCATATTTCAGGCATATAAATAGATCAAATACTCAGTTTGATCAAAATCGTTAAAACCGTTTTTGAGTAAATAAAAAAAACATGTGAAAATGATACAAAATTTATTAAGTAAAGTCCCCCATCCGGTTGATCAATTATGATGAAATTTTTACAGTCATATTTCAGGCATATAAATAGTTCAAATACTCAGTTTAATCAAAATCGTTAGAGCCGTTTTTGAGAAAATCGAAAAAAACTTAAAAAGTTATTAAATAAAGTACCCCCTCCCTTTGAGCAAATTTGATGAAATTTTTGCTGTCACATCGCGGGCTTATACATACTCTAAATACCCAATTTCAGGTTCGCACGGTTTATAGTTTTTGAGCTAGTCTGTTCACACACACACACACACACACACACACAGACACACACACACATAGACCATTTCGTAACCAAGTAATGTTATACTAATAAATACTTAGCAAACCACAAGTTTATTTTTCAACATAAATATGCCAATCACTTCCAACACACCAACTAGGTGTAGGTGAAACTAGCATAGACCATCTAGGTATGCAATTTTCCCACTTCGATTCCATATATCGATGTTTTTTAGATACTTCAATACCGTTTTTTTTTTTAAATGAAGTTTTTTGTACTAGGTACCGATTCCATCACATAGGGTTACAAAATATCTCCATTTTTTTTTTTAATATTTACACCCTTTTCTGAACTACAGCCACGTCCAACCCCGATGTTAAGAGACAAAAGACTAGAAAACCATGAATACACAGAGGATATTTTTTCCCCCTCTCGTGCAATTTTTTTTTTTTTTTTTAATCAGAGTTTTTAGAAATTTCTCTATATATTCCGGGAAAGATCACAAAGAATGTGATATTTTTTCATGAATTTAAAGTAGAAATATTAAATTGAAAACCTTTTATTTTATATATTAAAATATAAATTTTTTTCAATAAGGTGAGATTATTCGGTTCATGGGAAAAACTGGTATGAGTTAACTTTTCCACGAAAACGCTGACACAATATCGAAGCGTTTAGATAAGGGTTGTGAGATAGCCGCCTGTCACCAACTTCCTAGGATCATGGCTTTGGTTCCGATACCGGTCTGATAGTATATTTAGCACCTATTTAATATATCTAGGATTATTTCTATACAGTTTGAATATATATATAATATCTTGTACTAAAACTATATGATGCATAGGTTAAAAAAAATCAGGGTTTTCATTTTTTTTTTACTTAGGAATGGTAACGTTTCGATCCCTACATATAAATCTTCATCAGGGCTAAAAATAAGAGAAATATACGAGTATCCATATTAGTTATATGACAATTAAATGTTAATCATGTAATTATTAATTGTAGATAGTAGCAACAAGGAGTATCAGAATAATGGAAAACTAATCCAATAAGATAGTAAAATTGTTTAAATATTCATATATAATTTTACTATCTTTTATATAATTATCAGTTTTGTAAAGTAGCCATGTCATGTAAATACACCATCAGTTCGATTTGTTTTCCAATATTCTGTTATTCTTTGTTGTTACTATTTGTAATTAATAATTACATGATAAACATTTAATTATCATTTTTTAGCATTCCACCCTATACGTTGGACTATTCACATAACATACCTTATAAGTACTTAATCCATGCAATCCAGGATATTATAATTATAGAATGATAAACTTTCAGGATTTTCAGTCAAAAGCTTTTATTTGAAGAATCTGCATTTTGATCCAAACTTGTGGATCTTCATGGGGCTAAAATTAAGACAAAAATGTATGATCAACGTAAAGTATCATTGCTAGAAGATGAGATTAATGACAGGTAGTAACAATGAGAAGTAAAAAACATCAGCTGATGGTATGTTTACATGACATGGGTACTTAAGAAATCTGATAATTATGTACAAGATAGTAAAAATATTAATATGAAAATTTAAATAAACAGCTGTAACATGATCAAATAAAATCTCACATTTACCTTATTGAGACCAGAGGAATGCAGAGAGTGAGGGAAAAAACATTTGTAATTAATCTCATCTTCTTGCAATGATGTTGATCATACATATGTCTTACATATATTAGCCCAGATGAAGATCCCCACATGTAGGGATTGAAGCGTGGGCTTTCATAAATATAAAAAAGATCAAACTAAAAATCTGGTCTATTTATCGACCTATCGTAAAGAAAAATAGTTGACTATTACACACTTCTAAATTTATATACTCCGTAATGTTTTACATATTTAAACATTTTTATTGTGACGTCCCGAGGCGGTCGAATAATAAATAAGCGTTCTAATTTTTTCCTCCCGCCTCCAAAAAAACTTCCTATTTCTTAACCTTGTTTAAATTGATTTTTTTTTATTTACTTATTTTTATTTAAATGAACTATTTTATATAAAAAAAAATGAAACAAGTAAATTTGAGTCGAAAAAAAAACAATAAAAAATCTGGTGCGTGCTCGCAATACACAACTTTCACTTACCAACTTACTTAGATTAGAAATTAATGCGTTTTGTTAATTTCCTCTTCTCAAATGAACAGAACGGCTTTAATTATGAACAATGGTCTGTCATTAAAGGCGTACTCCGCATGCGTGGGCTCAACGAGTTTTATGAGTTGACTGAATATTTTTCTTTATTTCTCCTCTATATGTTTTTTTTTATTTTTATCATATCTCATATTTAGCCATTTTTTATTTTCAGGCGTAACGAGAGACAGTTAGTTTCTCCATATAAACAAAAACAAAGGTACTTTATAGAAAACAAACATACAAAAAAGGCCCCAACCCCCACACCCCAAAAAAAAAACCCCTCAGAACATTTTAATAATGATAAAGCTTACCTGATATTAAAGAACACCTAATTTTCATTAGACATAACGATTTTGATAAAAATCGTTAAAGCCGTTTTTGAGATCATCGAAAAAAAGGTAAAAATTGGGAAAAAATTATGAAATAAAGTTACCGCTCCGTTTGACCAATTTTGATGAAATGTTGGCTATCACATACATCATTACCCAGTTTTATCAAAATCGTTAAAGCCTTTTTTGAGTATATAAAAAAAAACACGTGAAAATTATGCAAAATTTATTAAGTAAAGTCCCCCCTCCGGTTGATCAATTTTGATGTAATGTTGGCTATCGCATCATTGGCATATACATACATCAAATACCCAGTTTGATCAAAGTCGTTTAAACCGTTTTTGAGTAAATAAATATAACATGTGAAAATGATACAAAATTTATTAAGTAAAGTCCCCCCTCCGGTTAATCAATTTTGATGAAATTTTACAGTCATCTAGGGCATATAAATAGATCAAATACTTAAGTTTAATCAAAGTCGTTAGAGCCGTTTTTGAGAAAATCGAAAAAAACTTAAAAAGTTATTAAATAAAGTACCCCCTCCCTTTGAGCAATTTTGATGAAATTTTTGCTGTCACATCGCGGGCGTATACATAAACTAAATACCCAATTTCAGGTTCGCACGGTTTATAGTTTTTTAGCTAGTCTGTTCACACACAGGCCATTTCGCGGGACTTGGTTAATTTGACTCAGGGGACCCCAAAACGTGTATAACCGTTGAAAACCGGAAGCCGAAATTTTTCACGATCGCGATACTTCCACTTACTATATATTTCATATATAGGTAAGTGAAAGTAAAAAGTATGGGCATGAACATGATTCTAGTAAATCTAAAAATTTATTTTTTTTTTTTACTGAAAAGAGAAAATTTTAAACGAAATTAAGGCTTGGCTAAAGGCGGGAAATTCTTGTTATTTTTCGGTTGGAAAATTATTAAGCTCACAAAACCTATAATTCTTTCGATGGGTTTTCACGGATGTGAAACATAGCCGCTTATAGTAAGGGATGAGCAACGCCTTAAAGTCTTTGAAAATAAAGTACTGCGTAGAATATTTGGATGATTCAACAGTAGAATTTAGGCGGCTACACAATGAACTGTACCGGTAAAGGTAATCGAAGTTATAACTGCGTGTCGGTTAAAATGGGCATTCAAAATTGTGACACGTAATTTCGAAAGAATACCTAAAAGATTCATAAACGGTTTACCGACGGGAAAACGTGCGAGGGGTAGGCCTAAACGAAGGTGGGAAGATTCGGTGAGGCTGATCTTGTGGAGTTGGAATTGGACGGGGGGAGGTTGATGGAGGTGTGTAGGCAGCGATTGCTGGTGTCGGCAGCCTTTTTTATAATTATTATTTGTTTTTTTCTCTTGGTAATTTTAATACTCGATAAATCGAAGTATTTCTGGTGTCACTTACGATTCAGCAAGAGGCAACTGTATACAGTTTTTAATTCATTTGATTAGGAGTTTGAGGTATCGATTGTAACGAGCTCGACGCGGGGTCGATTAGAAAACGATAGCAAACAATGGGCCCGTATGATTGCATTCGATAGTTTGCCAAAAATCATATAGATCGATGTCAAGGTGAAATCGATCTTGGACTTGGAAGACCTTGCGAATTAATGAAGAGAAGGCCAGATGGTATCTGCTCCGCTCGCAGGGAGTGGAATATTTCGTGACTTCGACCCAAGTCACGCGTCTCAGCTACGGGGAATTTTCTCTAGAGAGATTAAGGGAGAAAATTATTTATTTATGACTTCCTGGCTTATAACGTTTTTCCTCCTAAAGTATTCCCCCTTTTTAGCTCTAGATTAGGATATTATCCCTCTGAGAAGCGAGAATTGATTTTCAATTGTAATTTTGTGTTAGAAATACTTTATAAATCTATTACTGAGCATTATAATAATATTCCATGATATCAGTTATAGGGATAAATTACAATTTTTTACACCTTATAAAAACTACTCATATCTTCACTGGGAACATTATAGATACGTCACATATGGTTTAGCTGTTAGCATATTAACCTACCTGAAGTTCCCGAATTCACTTTCCGTAGTGACCCTAGGATGTTTTAAAGTGAGGAAAAAATCCTCGGCTATGCCGTCCCTCGGATAGGACGTAAAATGGAGGTCCTGAGCCTGTACGATGTCAGGTACTCGTTAAAGACCGTTTGGTTTCGCTTGGTGAGAACGCGGAAACTATCGCACGAAATAAAAAAAATGTTGATGAAAGCCGGTCAAGAACTTGGGCTGGAAATAAATAAGGATAAGACAAAATGTATGGTGGTGACGAATTTTCCATTCCTAGCTCATTAAGCCGTAGATTTTCGGTCCTTTGAAGTTTTGGCTTCCTGGCCCCAGGATGTACTTACAATTATGAGGATTATAAAAATATAACCTTCAACAATTAAAAATTTCCACCAGCTAATAGTATCAGGGTCTCTGGGCTTCCTAACGAAATGTTTGTTAAATAAGAATACCAAAGATAACAGTGGTCACATATGATGTAGTGATTAGCATGGCAGCCTACAATACTAAATGTTCGCATCTCGCGGTTGTTCTAGGATTTTAATGGCAGTAAAAAATCCTTGTCTATGCAGCCCTCGGATAAGACGTAAAATGGTGGTCCCGAGCCTGTACGATGTCAGGTACTCGTTAAAGATCTCTATCCTAATTATACCATAATTATAAGGCAAAATTTAGGACTCCCACTGTAGCATCGTCCGATTAGCCTAAGTAGCATAAAGGAAAGTCGATCAAACAAACAGCTAATTAGATATCTACGTTTGGTATAGTAGCAGTATATATAATATATATTTAGGCAATTAGACAGATTAGCGTTAGTGGCATAAAGTGAGGTTAGTTAAACTAACTTCAAAATGGGTGACTTCAAATTCCCAATAAAACATCAATAAAAAATCTAATGTTTGAATGGTCCTCTATGTCATCTATGAAGTAAGATTTTAAAAAACCAACCATAGGGAAGATTTCACAATTAAATCCACAGGGTGTCAATTACTAGTTTTTGCACTTTTAACAATAAGTGACCCAAAAAAACTTCTTGAGACTTTACAAGGATAGATAAAGAGGAGCTATAGGAAGTTTCAATTTGATCCCTTCATAAAAAGTATTTTTTAAAATTTTACCACAGAAATGTAGTCTTAAAGGTGCGAATAACTGTACGGTTTACCCTATATTCTTCTTAACCTATAACTACCTCATTGGGACGTAGTTAACATTTTATCTTTTTCTTTTATTTAATAGTTAAAGAATGAAAAGAAAAATTACCATTGCTAAATCGAATTAGTAGTTATTGCTGATTTTCTTTTTTATGGTTCTAGCCTTAATAAAAAGCACTTATAAGACAATTTTAATTTTCTTTTTATGAAATCCTTTTCTTTTCTTTTCTTTTTTCTCCCTTCTTAGTCGAATATTTTAATAATCCACCCTTCCTCTGCTGTTAGTAATAACGTCAAGATCAGTTTTCAACTCTGACCTGACTTTAATAAATTTTTATTTTCCACCCATCTTATATTTCTCTTTTTGTATTTTCATCTTGTATAGTCTCGTAGCTAAGTAAGTACCTGATTATGAATGTATTTGGAATTTAATAATATGATTCTTTTCATATTCCCTACAGAAATTCTCCTCTCGAGTTTTATATTTTAAACGTCAAAGGCATTTTTTATATTACCGCATAACTTCTAGGTAATCCCAAGTAAATATAAAAAATATATAAATATCATTGTTTTCTCTACCTTGCATTTATAAAGGCATTCCAATGTAGACTCCAAGTATATTTTGGGAACAGATGTTTAGATCTGTTAAAATGTTTGAGAGACTTTTTGGTCTACTGAAAAATATTCGAGTATTAAGTTTATCCTTTTCTCTATTGTATTTATACGTGGGGTGGGCTGTTGAATTTTTTATTTGGAACAATAGGAGCTATAATGCCTTTTTTTATTGTACTTTTTTCTTTTCTTTTAATTAGGTAATAAGATAAACATTACATTTTTTGTTAATATAAAGTTCGATAAAAAATCAAAACGTCAAGGAAAATGGATTTAAAGGAAGGTAATACCAACCGTCTTTAATTAACCGCGCGCCCGGAATCTTCATTTGTCGACGAAGTCTATTTGTAAGGTACAAGACACAACAATATTCAGAACGCGATCATAGAGTGTGTGGAATATACTCTAGGACTACACTATGTAGATATGCACTTTTTGTTAGAAAACTAAATAAAATTACTCTGTAACATTTTATATTACATTTAAATGAATCAAACCGTTGAAATGCAAAAGGGTATAAGTGACAAAAAATTTAAAACAAGTTTTTTTTTGTCAAATTGTTAAATGTACAAAAGCCATTCTTCAGAAATGGGTATTAGTAATGTTATGTTGTTAGAAAGTAGTTGATTTAATGAATTCAATAACTGTATATTAAACAGTTGAGTCGACTATTATTAAAAACCTAGAATTTGAATATGATCACATTATGAGAATTAATAATAATAAGTCAAGTTATTGTGTTTAATTTTTTTTAGAATTTTATTTTTGTTATTTTGTTTTTTCGTGTTTACCCTGTTATATCTTCTTCTAGTTAATCTCGCATCTTCAAAGAATATATCCGAGGCCGTTTAATCGGGAAAATATGTAAAGCAACATGGAGAAGATTTTTAGAGGGGAAAGAAATGGCGAAGTGAATAGGTAATTCTCGAGACAATATGGGCCGTTGAGTGGGGTTCCGGCTGGCTCAAGTAGTCGAGATAGGACACGTCTTCTCTCGACAAAAAACACTCGCTAACAGCCCGGGCTTAATACGCGATCCCCCCCACTTCAGAACGTACCTCACTTAAAACCTTTTAAATTCTCTGCTTAATTTCGTATCTGAACGGGAAAAAAGAACTCGCAGACATTTAGATTTTTTTTTATTTATTTTTTTACTTTCACTTACCTATATATGAAATATATAGTAAGTGGAAGTATTGCGATCGTGAAAAATTTCGACTTCCGGTTTTCAACGGAAATACACGTTTTGGGACCCCCTGAGTCGAAATAACCAAGTCCCGCGAAATGGTGTGTGTGTGTGTGTGTGTGTGTGTGTGTGTGTGTGTGTGTGTGTGTGTGTGTTTGTTTGTGTGTGTGTGTGTGTGTGTGTGTGTGTGTGTGTGTGTGTGTGTGTGTGTGTGTGTGTGTGTGTGTGTGTGTGTGTGTGTGTGTGTGTGTGTGTTTGTGTGTGTGTGTGTGTGAACAGACTAGCTCAAAAACTATAAACCGTGGGAACCTGATATTGGGTATTTAGTGTAGGTATATGCCCGCAATGTGACAGCAAAAATTTCATTAAAATTGCTCAAAGGGAGGTACTTTATTTAATAACTTTTTACGTTTTTTTACGATTTTCTCAAAAACGGCTCTAACGATTTTGATTAAACTGAGTATTTGATCTATTTATATGCCCGAGATATGACTGTAAAAATTTCATCAAAATTGATTAACCGGAAGGGGGACTTTACTTAATAAATTTTGTATCATGTTCACGTGTTTTTACTTTCACTTACCTATATATGAAATATATAGTAAGTGGAAGTATTGCGATCGTGAAAAATTTCGACTTCCGGTTTTCAACGGAAATACACGTTTTGGGGTCCCCTGAGTCCAAATAACCAAGTCCCGCGAAATGGTCTGTGTGTGTGTGCGTGTGTCTGTGTGTGTGTGTGTGTGTGTGTATGTGTGTGAACAGACTAGCTCAAAAACTATAAACCGTGCGAACCTGAAATTGGGTATTTAGTGTCTGTATATGCCTGCGATGTGACAGCAAAAATTTCATCAAAGTTGTTCAAAGGGAGGGGGTACTTTATTTAATAACTTTGGAAGTTTTTTTTCGATTTTCTCAAAAACGGCTCTAACGATTTTGATTAAAATGAGTATTTGATCTATTAATATGCCCGAGATATGACCGTAAAAATTTCATCAAAATTGATCAACCGGAGGGGGGACTTTACTTAATAAATTTTGTATCATTTTCACGTGTTTCTTTTATTTACTCAGAAACGCTTTTAATGATTTTGATCAAACAGGGTATTTGACGTATGTATATGCTAAAGATGTGATACGCAACATTTCATCAAAATTGATCAACCGGAGGGGGCAATTTACTGAATAAATTTTGTATCATTTTCACGAGTTTTTTTTATTCACTCAAACTTAACTTTTCTTCTAATGTTTACCTTTTTTTCGATGATCTCAAAAACGGCTTTAATGATTTTTATCAAATTCGTCGAGTTTAATGAAAATTAGGTGTTCTTTAATATCAGGTAAGCTTTATCATTATTAAAATGTTCTGAGGTGGCTTAAATGGGGTAGGGGCCTTTTTTGTTTCCTACAATGTACCTTTGTTTTTGTTTATATGGAGAAATTAACTGTCTCTCGTTACGCCTAAAAATGAGAAATGGCTAAATATGAGCTATGATAAAAATAAAGAAAACATATAGAGAAGAAAAAAAAAGAAAAATATTAATAATATAAAGTCAACTCATAAAACTTTTTGAGCCCAGGCATGCGGAGAACGCCTTTAACGACAGACCATTGTTCATGATTAAAGCCTTTCTGTTCATTTGAGAAGTGGCAATTAACAAAACACATTAATTTCTAATCTAAGTAAGTTGGTAAGTGAAAGTTGTGTGTTGCGAGCACGTACCAGATTTTTTTTATTTACTAAAAAATGGCTTTAACGATTTTGATCAAACAGGGTATATGATGTATGTATATGCTCGAGATACGACTGTAAAAATTTCATCATAATTGATCAACCGGAGGGGGGACTTTACTTAATAAATTTTGTACCAATTTCACGTGTACATATTTTTTATTTACTCAAAAATGGCTTTAACGATTTTGAAATAACTGGGTATTTGATGTATGTATATACCAAATATGTAAAAGCCAACATTTCATCAAAATTGGTCCAACTGAGGGGGCACTTTATTTCATGACTTTTTTCCACTTTTTACCTTTTTTTTCGATTATCTCAAAAACGGCTTTAACGATTTTTATCAAATTCGTCATGTTTAATGAAAATTAGGTTTTATTTAATATCAGGTAAGCTTTATCATTATTAAAATGTTCTGAGGGTCTTTTTTTTGGGGGGGGCCTTTTTTGTTTCTTTCTTTCTTTCTTATAAAGTACCTTTGTTTTTGTTTACATGGAGAAATTAACTGTCTCTCGTTACGCCTAAAAATAAGAAATGGCTAAATATGAGATGTTATAAAAATAAAGAAAACATAAAGAGGAGAAAAAAAGTAAAATATTCGGTCAACTCAGAAAACTCGTTGAGCCGATGCATGCGGAGTACGCCTTAATGACAGACCATTGTTCATAATTAAAGGAGTTCTATTCATTTGGAAAGTGGCAATTAACAAAACGCATTAATTTCTAATCTAAGTAAGTTGGTAAGTGAAAGTTGTGTGTTGCGCGCATGCACCAGATTTTTTTTTTAATGCTATAATAAAATATATCGTAACATAAAAACAAAAACCATATATTGAAACGAATTCTTGACTTTTTGAACATTTACGAACTGAATGCTGCGACCGTTTTCAGTGACATTTTGCAAATTTTACAGGAGAGCAAAAAGAGTGTTTAAATCTTGTATTGAACACAACCTAGTAACTCTTAAGTCAGTGGGAAAAAATAGTGTATGCCCAATATATCTTCAAACATTTATAATGTTAATAAAAATACAATACATACAAATACAATGACCAAAAAAGAATTGTAATTGAGTGTGCTCCCAAAAAAGAAATGTAAATATGTCAAGGGCTGAACCCGCTGTTTTCGTGTAAACTACACAGATTTGTAGTACTCGAATTGTTTACTCTAATGCGCTAATATTCACAAAAAATTGACTGAACACGTTCTTAGCGTGGGGTCTTCAACTGTTTTAGAAATTGTTCATGATTGATCGAGAATTTATGCTTTTAGAGAACCTTCTATAATGGTCTAATTTAGACTAAATATTATTAGTCTTGCTCTGAAGATCGAATCATATGGTTACTTTGGTGTTACTGTGTCGTTACAAGTTGATCTATTTTGTAACATTGTAAATTATTTGATTTGGTATTGTTTTTTCTGACAATTTATATTATTATTTACGCCAAATATAAATTATTTAAAGGCACAATTTTATTCAGGATTCTAACAAAATATGCTTATCTATTCAATAAATAAAAAATATGTTCATGCAAAAAATATAAGACTGAAAAGTGTAAAGGTGCCTTTACACTCTACGAACTTTACCAACGAACCTCACCCTCGAACAGCCTTCACGAAGGCTGTTTGGGCATTATAGGCGGGCGCAAGCGACGGTGCTGCTTCTGCGACTGCGCTGCAGGAACTAGAGAAACGGGGATAAAAGCGGGGCCATTACCTGGGATTCGTAGGGTTTTTTGGCGTTTTTAATTTATTTTTCCATAATTAAAACCCGATTGAGCAAAAAATCATTTGAAAAATATCTAATAGGTATTGCTCGGTCCCTCAGTGTTCAATTAGAAAATCAAAAGACGTGTCATTTCCTTTTATTTCCAAAAAATAAAAAGCTTCTTTAAGAGTGGATTTTAAAATTAAGAATAGATAAGCCTGTTTCGAAACATATGATGTAGTCTTTATTTTAAAGAAAGAGACTATATTTATCCAGGTAAATATTAGTATTTGACATTTTATTATTCAAAAATGCTAGTTTTATGCAAATAACATTGAGACCATAGTGTCATAGATTTGTTTTTCTTTTTTAATTTTCCCCATTTTTCTATTACATCCGTTGTAGTTAATTGTTCCATGTTTTCAATGCGAAGCCTGAAAGTTTTGAGAAATAAATAAATAATATGACAAAGAATCTAAGCTGTCATAACAATGATTGTGTGAATAGGTAATTAATGTTATTACTAACCGAAAAACGTCGAGTAAAGTTACAATGATGTGTTTGCATTTACCAGAACTACCAGCTTTACATGTACAATGACAAGAAAATTGCTTATTATTATTAATAAATTTGATTTCCACTTTTATTTGATGGGACAGTCCTTTAAGATTGCTAGTTTAAAGGCACGAGGCTTGTAAAATAACTGTTTTTTTATTTTTAGATATTACTCCACATGTAAATATGTGGTTTGCATCAAGAATAGCCTGCCCATCAATTAATGGTCTTTTAAAATTACCAATTATCTCTATCACATCAACTAGGTCTAACACCGTTCTTTCCGACATTTTGCAAAACTACTAGCGCACCCTATATTCGATTGCGCCCGCCTATAGGTACTTCATCTGTTGCCTGTGTTCTGGGGTAGCGCTAGTGTCACTCTTGATTTGGGTTTTCCCAAGTGACAGGAGTTGTTTGTGATACTAGTGTGCCGTTTGTAATTGGTCTCCAATTTTTTTTTTTTTTTTTAATAAAATAAAATATATTGTTAATGGAGATTTTTTCTTCATCAGAAGCTAGCGTTGGGTGCGTCAGCCGTATTGGTTCGCTTAACGTCACGTTATGTATAAATGGCTGTTCTTGGAACGCCGGTACGGCAAGCTTCGGGGGAGAACCTGTTCGTGAGGTTCGTAAAGTGTAAAGGCACCTTAATGGTTCGCTCATACATGCCTTCCCACTGGATGGAATAATATACAAACAAAACATCTGATTGCCTGCCAGTCCCTTGACTTGAAAATTACTTAGTTAATGGCATATAAACAAAATTAAAGTTTTGTAAAAAAAAAAACTACTTTCAACTTACTTTATTTAACTACCTGAGAACATTTTTTGTAGCTGTACACAGTCCAAACGTCATTGAAAAAAAAACCAAAAAAAAAAAACCGACACATTTGAGCATTACGTTCCGAATGATGTCAAACAAAATCAACTATTTCGACAATTGGGAATCCTAGTTGCATGGTTACTTAAACAGTGTTGGTAAAGCTTTCCTCTGAATACATTTTGTTTGACCTTTTGATAAATTTTTTATTCTTTGCGGTTACGACTATGCTTGAAACTGATAAAAATTCAACAGGATATCAAGAAGGGGACCAAATTAGTCTCAACAATACATTTTTTTTATTTATAAGAAAAATGTTATACGTTTATATTATACTTTTATATTACTTTTTATTACTTATATTATTACTTTTATATTATACGACTATGCTTGAAACTGATAAAAATTCAACAGGATATCAAGAAGGGGACCAAATTAGTCTCAACAATACATTTTTTTTATTTATAAGAAAAATGTTATACGTTTATATTATACGTTTCGGCTCTTTTGAGCCATCTTCAGTTCTATCTAACAAAATATTCTATTATTGAACTGACAGCATCCCATTGCTGTCTCATAATATTCATGTTTACATTTTTACATTCTGGTGGACGTTTCCGACCAGTGTTTCCATATTAATCACCAACCCTCTCTTTTGAATATTAAATTATTGGGCATTCTAAAGCCCCGTCCACACTTGGAGACTTGTCTCCGGAAACATTGTCGGCCGACTGTCTCTCCGGTGTTTTCTATTGTATCCGGCGATGTCTTCAGCTAGTCTGCTGACTGTCGGCCGACTGTTGGCGGATATGTGTGTTTCTGGAGACAAAAAACGCTGTTTCCTGTTTCCCAAATGAAGTGGAAACACGGAGACAGGTACAAGTGTTTTCATTCAGTTCACAGCCAGAATTCACATCGTGCGCATCACTGTTTAGTGGATTTGCACTATTGTTGAAGGTGTACTGCAAACTGGTAAATGAATCACCACTTGCCAGGTATCTCAACGTTACAGCAAGCCGGATGGTTGCTGAAATCGAAGCTCTGTATCGCGTACATTTCTTTGAGATCTTTGGCCCAACGAATCCTAACAGAATCTCAAAATCTGTCGGCGTCATTCTTGTGAAGTTCCGGAAACCTGCACCATCTTCTAATCGGAGGTCACTTAATAAATTGTGGCCATAATAGGAACTTTCTTCAAGAAACTTGCGAGTCCACCATCGCCTCTTCCTCGGTAAATCAGCCACATTATTAAGGACGATGAAGCACGCAGAGGCTAAAACCACGTCCTCTTCGGTCACCATGTCGTCAAACACTGGCTTTCTAGTGTGGACGCAAAACAAGTCGGAAACTTGAAACAAAAACTGTGTCTGCAGACAATCGGCCGACTGTCTGCAGACAGTCGACAGACAGTCGACCGACAGTCTGCTGACCGTCGGCCGATTGTCTGCATACACAGTCTGCAAGTGTGGACGAGGCTTAATAAAGAATCTGTTGAATATTGCTGAGTTGGTGTTCCATGTTACATGCTGCTTGGTCTCTGACCTCATAAATAGTGTATACATATTAGTGTTGTAAAACTATCGAAAGTACTATCGATCATATCGATAGTTTTAAACTATTGAAACTATCGAAAGTACTATCGAAAACTTATCGATTATACCCCCTAGGGTGAACAATGTTCGGCGCTTACACCCATGCCATCTTTTATCTGCTGAATGAACTACTTTCTAACAAAAAAAAACATTACTTATACCCATTATTGGCTTGTCTGACCAAGAGACCAAGCAGCATGTAACATGGAACACCAACTCAGCAATATTCAACAGATTCTTTATTAGAATCCCCAATAATTTAATATTCAAAAGAAAGGGTTGGTGATGAACATGGACACACTGGTCCGAAACTTCCACCAGAATGTAAAAATGTAAACATGTATATTATGAGACTGCAATGGGATGCTGTCAGTTCAATAATAGAATATTTTGTTAGATAGAACTGAAGATGGCTCAAAAGAGCCGAAACGTCTTATAAATAAAAAATCTGGTGCGTGCGCGCAACACACATCTTTCACTTACCAACTTACTTAGATTAGAAATTGACGTGTTTTGCTAAATATCATTTCCCAAAGTCACACATTTTTCTACATTCATATCTTATTTTTGTTAATCGTTAAAGCCGTTTTTGAGTAAATAAAAAAACCCCGTGAAAATGATACAAAATTTATTAAGTAAAGTCCCCCCTCCCGTAGATCAATTTTGATGAAATTTTTACAGTCATATTTCAGGCATATAAATAGATCAAATACCAAGTTTGATCAAAATCGTTAAAACCGTTTTTGAGTAAATAAAAAAACCATGTGAAAATGATACAAAATTTATTAAGTAAAGTCCCCCCTCCGGTTGATCAATTTTGATGAAATTTTTACAGTCATATTTCAGGCATATAAATAGATCAAATACTCAGTTTAATCAAAATCGTTAGAGCCGTTTTTGAGAAAATCGAAAAAAAACTTAAAAAGTTATTAAATAAAGTACCCCCTCCCTTTGAGCAAATTTGATGAAATTTTTGCTGTCACATCACGGGCTTATACATACTCTAAATACCCAATTTCAGGTTCGCACGGTTTATAGTTTTTGAGCTAGTCTGTTCACACACAGACACACAGACACACAGACACACACACACACACAGACCATTTCGTGGGACTTGGTTATTTTGACTCAGGGGACCCCAAAACGTGTATTTCCGTTGAAAACCGGAAGTCGAAAATTTTCACGATCGCAATACTTCCACTTACTATATATTTCATATATACGTAAGTGAAAGTAAAAAATGTATTGTTGAGACTAATTTGGTCCCCTTCTTGATATCCTGTTGAACAATATAGTCTCAAGAACTGAATGTCTTATAACTGATAAAAATTATTTCAAGGTATAATGGATCCAATCCTTCATTTACAGAAATGTTCATCTATAATTGTGCATTATCCTATCGTTTCAAATTAAAAATTCTACTATTCTACCCCCCCCCCCCCCCCGTCATGACATCATAGTATCGATAGCTTTATGTCCGATACTATCGTATAGTATCCATATCCACTATCGTATAGGAACAACAGCTTAAAATGAATTTTTTTATTTTTTATTGTAAAAGTTGAATATTTCCACAGTTTCCAATATGGAACTCATCCATTTCCACTTAATCCTGTGGAGTGGACATGGCTTCCCTCCAGTTCTGTAAGGACCCTCGGTAAAGGATACAAAAAGTCCTGGGATGTCCTGAGAGCCTGTTGCTGACATTGACAAGTTACTACCAGCCAACATCCAATTTTTGTGCCATCGTATCCTCTCTCTTTCTCATCGCAAATCGATCAGTGCCTGTGCTGCTTTTGATATCCCTCGTCACACCTACATATTTTGAACAAATTGTGTTACATAGTGTGTTTTTGATACCGTTAATCGGGGTGACTTCGCAAACTGGGGGTGCCTTTTTCCACTTTCTTTATAAAGGATAATTGCTTTTACTCAAGTTACTAATAAACAAGAAGAGCAAGAGTCAGAAAATTAAGGTAAAAATGCTGTCCCAAGTCACTTACAATCTTGGTAATTTCATTCTTGTTTATGTACCTCGGGAAATAGTCTGTTAAATATTTTTTAGCACAAATCTTAAATATAGGATTTACCTTCTACTTGCGGACGTCAGATAAAGGAAAAACATTCAAATTTTCTTATAGTTCCAAAGCGAGGAGTTATTTATTAAAGAAAGTCCTAAGCAGGGAAGGAGTTTTTTTCTGAAACTTTTTCCTTATTTTTTGACTACATTTTTTTTTCTCTTCATACGAGTACATTGATTCGCACCTGACAGCGATCTTCGACAATCAGCGAATTCGAGGTCTGCAGCAACGCATTTTAGAACACGAGGGAAAGAAAATGCTCGGCAACATCTCTTTCCGGGCTTGATACCTTAGGAGAGTAGGTCTCCTATCCAGCTTCTTTTTAGCCGCCTTCCTACGGGCATGTCAGCCGTGGCCATGTCGTTAATTATTCTGTTATTATGTCCTTCCAATGTAACAATAAAACTTGAGTAAAGTGTTCGTATGTGTTGTTGGATAGTTGGTTGAAGTCTGTATGCAGAGATTGGTTACTCACTTACCTGGGAGCGTTCATAATTAGCCTAAAAATCTTGGATTGAAAAGTTTGTGATTTCTGTAACTGCGTCTTTTTAGCCGAAAATCTGTGAGGCGTATATCCAAATGGGTTTAAGGAAGTAGGTGTATGTATCTAGTTTTTGTCTAATTTTCAATTTAGAAGATTTGAAAAAAGTAGTAAAGTAATTTTAAACGGGATTACATTTGATTTTTGAAATATTATTTTATATTTAACATGAGCTATTTAAATATTTTCTTTAATGAACTATTGTGATACTTATACTTTTTTCATTAAATTTTTTCTCGAATACATTTTTTTTTGTGTTTTAACTTGACTCTTTTTAACACCCCCGACGGTCGAGATTCCCCAAAAGGCAAATTTGTTATCTCTATGATGGAAAAATATTGAGTGGGCAAAGTCACGCCTTTCTTAGGGAAACTTTTCCCACCCTAATATTTAATTCCTTAAGAGTAAGATAAACCCACATATGAAAAAAAAATAAAATTACGGTAAAAAAAATTAAATCGACTTCGAAAATTAAAAACCAGTAAAAATGAAAGCACTAAAAGTATGAAATACTAACCTTCTGATTTTTATGAATACACAACGAAATTGAAAATGGTATAAATAGGGGAAAAATGCATTACGAATAATTTTATTTTGACTTGTACGAGTAACACTAACTGATTAAATATTAATTATTAAATTCAAATTATCAATACAGCACGAACAGGTTCAATGCAACAGAATCTTTTCAGAGGCGGTGCAAAATTTAACATTTTTAACACTAGAAATAAGGAAAATCTTAAAATTTTCTAAATGGATATTCTCTTCCCATCTATTGATATCTAATGAAATCGTAATCAATAACATGTGATTTGGATTTTTTTCTATTTTTCGCTGTCTCCGAAAAGATTGTGTTGTATTGAAGATCATATTTAATATTTTAATTTAATAATTTTTTATTGACAGTCAGTGTGTATTCGTACAAATCAAAATAAAATTATTCGTCTCTTCGCGCCCAGCGGTGGCCCTAGGATTTTTTAATAGGAGTAAAAAATCCTTAGCCATGCCGTCCCTCGGATAGGACGTGAAATGGAGGTCCCGAGCCTGTACCACGTCAGGTACTCGTTAAAGACCATTATCCTAATTATACCTGGAGAGGCAAAATTTAGGAATCCCACTGTAGCACCGTCCGATTAGCCTTAGTGGCATAAAGTGACGTTAAACAAACACAATCAATTATTCGTCTTATTGCATTTTTCAGCTTTTTATCCACATGTTTGAATCGAAACGTAGGATCTCCACATAAAAACTTCTGACTGAAAATTCTTAATAATTTATCATCTTATAAGTGTAAACAAAAAATAGATTTTGTTGTTAACAAGAATTTCGGAGGCCTAATCTTGTATTTTTCAGAGGCGCGGTTTTTCATTGTCATCTCTAATATTATAAAAGGACAGGAAAGGCGTAACAAGAAGAAAAAAAAACTTTTTGCTTTGGTTATTCTCTTAAAGAATAGAGTGGAGAGAGTTGCCGAGCGAATCAGGTTTTATAATAAGCCGAGCTGTACCGCGGGGCGTTTCTGTCGTGAGCTGTAATTTGTAGGGCTTTGTCTAAGGCCTGATTCAGAGGGACTACAGACATTGCTGTACCTGTTTAACATCGAATTATGTTACACATGTTAGAGTTTATACTAGACAGATAGATAATGTAGTTTATATCATATCTAATATAACTATATAATAATACAATCATCATATACTTATTTATAAGGCCTTTTTTTTTTTTTGTCGGTACGCCATAACTTCCTTAATACTTCATCAAATTTCATGAATGAGGCATCATTTTAATGCTTTCCTTAACCCCTTCACCCGAAAAAATATACAAATCTCTCATTTCGCCTTTGATTGCGGGTTATAATCGTGAAACTGCGGTTTTTGCGAGAAAAATGGTCGTAAAGGTTTCTAAATGGTGCCAATCTTTTTAGGTATTCAAGCAGAACATTTTTCGGCTTAGAACATTTTCGATTAACCGCTCCGTTTTGCGAGTTGTTCGCAAAAACCTGCAATTTCCAGCGAAAATATTCACAGGACTTTTTCGATGGTGTCAATTTTTTCATTTTGTCGAAACGAACATTTTTGTTACCTACACTTTTTCGATTGTCGCCGTCGTTTGCGAGTTACAAGCAAAAATAGGCGATTCCAGGCAATAGAATCAGCACACTCGCTTTCCGCGAAACCAATATGTGTATTCAAGTATTTCGTCTTCTAACCTGATACCAAAGAAAAGGAATTTTGGAATCTCAAAAAACAAATAATCTACAATTTACACACTTCTTATATTTACTTCAACCCTCAACTATGCCCATGACGCTCTAAATACGCACCACCCCTACACCCGAACAATATACAAATCTCTCATTTCGCCTTTAATTGCGAGTTATAAGTGCAAAACCGCGGTTCAAAAAATCAAAATGGTCCTAGAGGTTTCTAAATGGTATCAATCTTTTCAGGCTTTCAAGGAGAACATTTTCGTTCATATACATTTTTTCGATTAAACCCTTCGTTTGCGAGTCACAAGCAAAAACCTGCGATTTCAATCTATCATATCATGTTGCTAAGAGCCTTTTTTTGTTGCTACGCCATAACTTCCTTAATATTTCATGAATGAGGCATCATTTTAAAGCTTTTTTTAACCCCTACACCCGAAAAATATACAAATCTCTCATTTCGCCTTTGATTGCGAGTTATAAGCGCAAAACAGCGGATCGAAGGTGTCATTTTTTTTAGTATGTCAACACGAACATTTTTGGTTATATACACTTTTTAATAAGGCACAGAGACAGCCGCTTACAAAGGCTGTTTGCTGTTGTGAGTTACCAGTAAAAACTACCATTTACATACATCAAAATATTTAATACATAATCTACAATTTAAACATATCTATTCTTTACTTCAACCCTCACCTATGCCCATGACGAACTATTCGTTACTAAATATACAGATTCCAAATATACAGTCCTTTAATTAAGTGGGATTTGAATAGGTTAGAATGCGAATGTTTCGCACGGGTCAGCTAGTGTATATTTTTTCTCAAGGCCTTTTTTTGTCGGTACGCCATAACTTCCTTAATACTTCATCAAATTTCATGAATGGGGCATCATTTTAAAGCTTTCCTTGACCGCAACACCGGTTTGTACTAGAAGGTTCTCGAACAGTCGCTTACATGAACTAGAACAGTTTGTTCCAACAAATAGTGTAAAACTCATTTTCAATCATATAACTCCCTTTTTGAACACATTTTATTATATATTTTTTCTGTAATCGTTGAATAATGGTAACATTACTAAACTGAAATGAGTGAAGAAAGTGAAAAATTTTGCAATAGAGTGAAGAAAGTGATTACTTTCTTCAAAAGTGAAGAAAGTGAATTGCCTTCTTAATTAGTAATAAGTATAAATTAAAAAATAATTTGAAGTTGGAAATTAAATGCTTTTAAATGTTTCTTAACATTGTAAGAATTTATTTTAACAAAATGAATTGAAATGTGAATGAATTATTGGTGGAAATAATCAATATATTTTAAAATTTAAATATAATAATAATTAACTTCCTTGTTTATAACCTGCACTTGTTTATAACCATGCTTATAACCTACCAACAACATACCATAATCTTCACAACATCCTAATTTTGTTCATATTCTGGTTAAATCTGATCATGTATCACACGATTACAGAAAAAATTTAATATTACACTCGTGAAAAAAGTAGAAATTACAACTCTCGTGAAATTACCACACTCGCTTCGCTCGTGTGAGTAACCGTTTCACTCGAGTTGTAAAATGATCTACTTTCGTCACTTGTATAATAAATAACTATTTTAATTCCAATTTTTTTTTCTTTTCAGGTGAGTTTTCCTCAAATATTTTTCACTGATCCCTGAATATTGCAAGGTAAGTATAATACTGAAGTATTATGGAGAGGCTTAAGGTGGAATTGGATAGAAATATGTTTTACTTCTTTCTTTTTTTTTTCTTCAACACCTTCACAAGATTAGATAATGAGCATATTTGTACTTACTCAGCGTGTATACTTTTTAAATGTTTTAAGTATAACATAAAAACTATTTTGTTTGTTTATTTATTGATATTGTAGGAGTAATAAATTTTGCCTAACCAGCTATAATTAGGATAGGGATCTTTAAGGAGTGTCTGACATCGTACAGGATCGGGATCGGAGCGTCAATCCACGAAATTTAGAACTGTAGGTTGCTACACTAAACACTACACCATAGTTGACACCTAAGCACTGTTTTTATTATTTTTTAAATTTCAATGGCTGCTAAAAACTTATCGTTTTTTCCTATAGAAGTTGCGATTGATCCGGTTGTAAGCAATAAAAATAATAATGAATTAATTGTGACACATGGTCAAAAAGGAAATTTACTGAGCATTAAAGCAGAAAGAACTAAAAACAGAAAATTTTGATATGCCAAAATTTTTAAGGTATTTATAGGGGATTTTTTGCGAGTTGTGATTTAAAAAGTTATTTTATTCTCCAAGAGCGCGAAACATACCGTAAACACGGGCGACTTGAGCACTTGGGGGTTACTTGAGCCCAAAAACTGAAAAAAGGTGTTTGGCTCTCTGGGTATTTTCGGCATAAGTTTAACGACATAGTTCAATGCTATGCTGGTAGGCAGAAGCACTAGGTAGAGAATAGTTCGAGTTTAGGAGGTTTGAGAAGTCACCATTAGGAGCAGAACATTTATTCGAACTGCGCATCTGTTGTTCGTTGTTTTTTTGTTCTTTTTACTCTGCATACTTTAGTCTGTATAAACATCAGGAGTAGTAGTTTAATAAAATATTTAAAAGAAAACAATATGTTGTGCCTATTTTTAAAAAATAATGTTTTTTCCAAATCTGGGCCGGGTTTGAGGTACTTCAAGAATCCAATAAACTAAAAAACTTGCAATACTCATATTCAAGTACTTTTAAAGAACATATCTCCAATTCTTTATTTTTTTAAATTTTGCAATACTTCAACCGCGTATAAAGTTGGTTTAAAGGTTTTAAGGGGGGGGTGCAGAAGTTGCACCCCACAGTCCTTCCCCTCCTGGATCTGCCAATTCCTGGAGCTTCTTGACCTTTATGTTCGTTTCCCACAACTAAAATTCTACTTATTATGCATATTATTGGTTCCTTAAACTTCCTTACTTTTAAAAAGTAAAATTCTATCTTTAAAAATGTAGCAAATTCTTTTCCAAAGGGTGCTGCAGCCCCCGCAGCTCGCCTCATGGATCCGTCAATGTTGTAAAGACCACGCACATTTTTTTTTTTTTTTTTTTTTTTGTTATTCAATGATGGAAACAGAAAATACAATCCTAAAGTAAAAAAGAAATTCAATATAAAGGAAGCAAACAAGTGAATTCCCTGACAAAAAGTTCCATTGTTATCTCTTGGAGAAATCACGGAGGGATTGTCTGTCAGTCAAACAAAGACTGGCACCAGTCAAGAGATAAGGTGGATGTCACCTTTGTCAGAGGAAAAAGTTATTTGAAATTATTTAATATTTTTCACAGTTATTCAAAAAATATATTTATATTGTGTATATTTATATCATAACAGTGTTACGTGTTTAAACAAATTTAGGGTCTGTTTGCTAATACCACATCCAGTTACTTGATGAAGCAACATCCAGTTACTTTTAGTAAACAGTTACTTCTTTTAAACACTTACTTTGGCACTAGTAATGACTTCAAATTAAGGCTCGATCTCCACTGAAAAGGACCCTTTTGGGGGTTTATTTATCTCTGAAGAGCGAGCGGGTGTCGAAACCTAGAATCTATTAAAGCCAACTGAAATAAAGGCGATGGGAGTTCGATAACATGACGGTCACATAACCTCTCAAAACAGGCCACGCCCATCAGCCGCTCTTCAGTACCTTTACCTTTATTTTCTTGACAATATTTACAACCTTTATTTGCAAATAATGGCCTAGATGAGAATAACAAGAATATATTTCAGCTATGAATATTTATTTATAATAGAACACACCCTTGTTCTATGTAATATTTCATTTTCTTGCAAAAACTGTAATGCCTTGTTTTTGTCAGAAATTTCTTGAGCTGATTCCAAATTAAGGTTATCATTGTTTATAACCACTACAGATTGTTGAAAGTAACTGTTTACTAAAAGTAACCGGATGTCGCGTCGTGAAAGTATGTCTTCAACGGATGTCTTCGCAAACAGACACCAAATTTATTTTAATAATGTTATTTACGCATATTGCGGTATTGAAATGTCGAACAAACAATAAGAATGCCGATTAGTAACTACGTTACAAAATAGTAACTAGTATTGACAGAACAGTGACTCAAAAGTAACTGTTAATTTTCATTGCGATTTCAATTGCGAGATCGGTGGGAAATAGGAGAGATTGACTTGACCGGGATATGTGCCTGGTGGCTCAAGCGGCAACAGTGCCTTACTAGTGATGAGGAGATCCTGGTTCGAATCCCGGCCAAGGCCAATCTTCTCTTTTTATAAAAAGTATTTTATATAAAGAATTTTGATGCTATCAGATGACAATTCACAGAATTGATTATACAATATATATAACTAGCTAGGGTGCCCGGCTTCGCTCCGGTAGTTGTGTGGTAGTTTTAATAACAGAAAAACTTTAAAATTAAAGGAAATATAGAACAAAATTAGCACTTTCTTGAAAATGTTAACATTGCATCAATATTAAGATTCGAGATCTGCAGTGTCCGCCCAAATTAGGAACCCTATATACTTTATAGGGTGTTGAAAATGGTGGATGAACAATTCATTTTGCTGCAACTTTGTCGAGTCATGCATCGTTTTTGATGGTTTCTGTGATTATGAATCCTATAAGCCCATTCCAAGCAGTCAGTAGATAATAAGTTATTAGATTATTAGCTAAAAAAACTATTTTTGGAGTACAACTTAAGCGCCTACTACTGTGATGGTCCCATTAGATCCAGAAGTTTAGAAAATACCGAAGATTCATAGAAACTTTCTTCCAGTTCAACCTCCCTTAATATATCCCACCCCACGCTAATTTGGCCGAACTCTGCACTTCTCCAATCTTACTACTGTTACTAAGTGAAAACCAAAATATCATGAGGGCACAATTTTTTCATCAAATTTATTTTTATCCTGAACTATGACCGGTGATAAAATATTATTGAAAAAATTGTATTATTGGAGTCAATTCATCATTTTGTCAACTGGAATGCTCATCATACATAGTAATAAAACCATTTTTCATAACAACATACAATAAGCGTAGGTAATTCCTTGTTTTCTTTATTTAATTTTTTTATTTTATTTTAGTTTTTATATATATTTTCTTTTGTTTAATGTATTCGAAATAGTCTTATATATTGTTATCATTTTGTTCAAATATTGTGCTAAAACATAATAACATGAAGTAATGTATATTGTATTATCATGAGTGTGCCTCTAAGGCATGGAGCATGACATAATTCAAATAAACGCTCCTTACGTAGGGTTACTACGTAAGGAAAATTATATATATATATATATATATATATATATATACATATACATATACATACTTACATAAGGACTTGGCATACATAGCCTGTCCATGACTCTACTATCAGGGTCAAGTGCTCTCTCAATTAAGATCCGTTCCCTCAGTTCCTCCACTCACTCTCTTTCTCTCTGTCTCTCTCTCTCTCTCTCTCTCTCTCTCTCTCTCTCTCTCTCTCTCTCTCTCTCTCTCTCTCTCTCTCTCTCCCTCTATTTCTTCTTGTTTTATTTTCCCTCCTCACAGTTCGATCCCAACGCTACCAGGAAATGCTCTCAATCACTTCCCGTGAGAACTCTTTGATATATTAGATTACTCATCGCCAAACTACCCCATTACTGTATCAGCTATGTGAGGGTCAGGTGAAACTACAACTATCCAATTAGCTGAAGGGTTGTTTCGTGAGTTGAAACGATACCGTGCTACAGTGCCTTGTTTCTTTTCTGTATTGAAGGGGTCAGTTAGGGTGTAGTGGTTAGCATAACGACCTACAATACTAAAGGCCGCGGATTCGCGTCCCGCGGTGGGGTCAAAAATCGTTGGCTATGCCATTCCTCGGTTAGGACATAAAAAAGAGGTCTCGAGCCTGTACGATGTGAGTAACTCGTTGGATCTCTATCCTCATTATACCTGGAGAGGCACAATTTATTACTCCCACTGTAACATCGTCCAATTAGCTTTTGTGGTACAAAGTGAGGTTGAACAAACAAACCTAACCTAATGTAGACAATAGGGTATCAGGAATTTAAGGAATGTTCGAGGAGTATGTATTGAATAATTTCGGTATCAAGACATTCCCCCGAGGCTTCATTTCAGCTTTTATTGTTTTTATTTCTGAGATAAGAAATGTGTAAATCAATCAAATTTTAATCATTGTCAAGCTAATCATGGTTATGAAGAATGCAGAATAAATAAATGCTCATACACTTGAGTTTAATGACTTGGAATCAAACCCGAAATCGACTAATGGAGGTGATATATTCGTGTAAGGAATCGGGACCAGAGGTTATGTGAGAAATATTTAACACGTTCACGCCGGCGTGTACCACTGGTGACTCACACAAGAATGCTGCATCAGACGCTTAAGTCAATCACATAGCTTTACACAACGATGTATAATTGTATTGTTTATTTTATTAATATTGGATTGTCAATACTGCATAATTCCCCTCCGATAGAGCGAAAATGAATTACAGCCCCGGCGTGAACGTGCTTCAATCAACTGTATATCTAAATAAATCAATATTAAATACAAGTGCATGGTTAGTGACTTAATTTTTACTTAGGGGAGAATAAAACTTAATAAATTGAACGACCATCGACTGTTATAGTTAACTAGCCTACAACCACTTACTGCTGTTTGTAAAGAGGGCACCACATGTGCGTTCTCAAGTTGTTTTTTTTTTACTTTCTTTCTTTCTCTGAGGTCTATAAATATGGATGTGGACCGATGAGGACTCTTACAGAAGCCTCTTGATATTCAATTGGCTCACTAAGCTCGTCAGTCATCATTTGAATAATGAGCATTTTCTTATGCGAATAAGGTACTTGAAGGAGGAAGCAGGAGTGGGCCGACTATGGTAGGAGATGGAAAGCGATTTGAATAATGAATTGTTTCCAAAGCAAGAACCATATATAAAACTGTATTGGCTAAAAAAATCAAGAAACATATCTTAAAATATTTCTTGAATAATCAAGCTCATCAACGTTATGTATAGTCAATTTAAAGTAGTCAACTGTTTCCTTCAAGATAAGATGATAAATTATCAGGATTTTCAGTCAATTATTTTATATTTAGAGAGCCTACGTTTCGATCCAAACATGTGGATCTTCATCAGGGCTAAAATGAAGGCAAATATATCAGCAACATGTAAAGTATCATTAATGGAAGATGAGATTCATAAGAATTCATTACATGATATTTTACATATGAACCATGTTGAAAAAAAAAATTATCTGCTGTATACAGTACCAGTCAAAGGTTTAGACTCACCCTTGTTTGTTTGTTTAACGTCCATTTTTATGCTACTTAGGCTAATTGGACAATGCTACAGTGGGAGTCCTAAATTTTGCCTATCCAGGTATAATTAGGATAGGGATCTTTAACGAGTACCTGACATCGTACAGGCTCGGGACCTCCATTTTACGTCCTATCCGAGGGACGGCATAGCTAAGGATTTTTTACTCCCATTAAAAAATCCTAGGGCCATCGCTGGAATCGAACCCGCGATCTTTAGTATTGTAGGTTGCCATGCTAACCACAACACCACAGGTGACCCCCAGACTCACCCTTAAATTTTGTAAAATAAATAGATAACAACATTTTATTTATTGAACAACATAACAAATATAATTTTATTTTTAATTTAGTTTAGTTAATTTAGTTTATTTTATTTTTAATTTAGTATATCCCGGTTTCACCCACGGAATTTTTAAAACAATGAGAAAAGCCATGGGTCAAGAAAAGTTTGTTAGGACAGAAATGAGATTTTTTTCAACTCCAACGGTTGATTTCGTAAAAACCTAATGTGAAGCGAGATCATAACGATTTTTATAACAATAAAAAATATACCCAGAGATTGGGTATTAATATGGAGAGGTGTTCGCACCTGGTATGAAACAACCACTAAAAGAAATTTGGAGAATTTAGGACAAATGGTATGGATTTCTATAAAGAACAAACAAACAAAAAAACAGAATATTACTTTATTTATATAGATTGTATTCGAAACAATCATATAGTTTTTGAACTTTTATCTCTTGATTTACAATTATTTTTTTAAACTTGAATATTGTGAATTAAATACAAGTGCAAGTGAGTGTAAACTCTCATATATTCTCATGACTGTTCTTTACGGGCGTGAAACATGGCTGCTTACAGTAAGAGATGAGCAACGCCTTAACGGCTTAAAATTTTAGCTGAAGGAAGATAATTGATCAGGAAAATTTAGACAACTACACAATTGCTTGAACTTTACCCGGCATTGGGCATGCACAATTGCGAGTCAGTTGCGAATGCCTTAAAGATTGATAACGCTTTGCCGACTGGAAAACGTCCGCGGGGCAGGCCCAGGCGAAGGTGGGAGGATTCGGTGAAGGATGATCTTGTGGAGTTGGGATTGGACATCATAAATTTTTACCAACTTTTATTTTGTGTCACCTCTCATTATATATATATATATATTTTTTATTTTGGATTTTTTTTTTTTTTATAATTATTATTCTGTTCTGCTAGACACCTGACTTCAGTGTCATTGATATGTTTAGCACATCCACTTCTATTTGTTCAGCACTCAAAATAGTAATAGCATTTTTACTACCGTGTCTAACTCGTTTTTTTATTTTTTTACTTTCACTTACCTATATATGAAATATATAGTAAGTGGAAGTATTGCGATCGTGAAAATTTTCGACTTCCGGTTTTCAACGGAAATACACGTTTTGGGATCCCCTGAGTCAAAATAACCAAGTCCCGCGAAATGGTCTGTGTGTGTGTGTGTCTGTCTGTGTGTCTGTGTGTGTGTGTGTGAACAGACTAGCTCAAAAACTATAAACCGTGCGAACCTGAAATTGGGTATTTAGAGTATGTATAAGCCCGCGATGTGACAGCAAAAATTTCATCAAATTTGCTCAAAGGGAGGGGGTACTTTATTTAATAACTTTTTAAGTTTTTTTCGATTTTCTCAAAAACGGCTCTAACGATTTTGATTAAACTGAGTATTTGATCTATTTATATGCCTGAAATATGACTGTAAAAATTTCATCAAAATTGATCAACCGGAGGGGGGACTTTACTTAATAACTTTTGTATCATTTTCACGTGTTTTTTTTTTTAATTACTCAAAATCGGCTTTAACGATTTTTATTAAACTGAGTATTTGATGTATTAATATGCCTGAGATATGACTGTGAAAATTTCATCAAAATTGATTAACCGGAGGGGGGACTTTACTTAATAACTTTTGTATCATTTTCACGTGTTTTTTTTATTTACTCAAAATCGGCTGTACCGATTTTGATCAAACTGCGTATTTAGCGTATGTATATACCCGAGATATGACTGTAAAAATTTCATCAAAATTGATTAACCAGAGGGGGGACTTTACTTAATAAATTTTGTATCATTTTCACGTGTTTTATTTATTTACTCAAAAACGGCTTTAACGATTTTGATCAAACTTGTTCTTTGATGTATGAATATGCCAAAGATGTGAAAGCCAACATTTCATCAAAATTGGTCCAACTGAGGGGGCACTTTATTTTATGACTTTGTTTCCAATTTTTAACTTTTTTTCGATTATCTCAAGAACGGCTTTAACGATTTTTATCAAATTCGTCATGTTTAATGAAAATTAGAGTAGGAAAAAGCCCACGCATGCGGAGTACGCCTTTAATGTCAGGCCATTGTTCATAATTAAAGCCGTTCTGTTCATTTGAGAAGTGGCAATTAACAAAACGCATTAATTTCTTAATCTAAGTAAGTTGGTAAGTGAAAGTTGTGTGTTGCGAGCACGCACCAGATTTTTTTTTTTTTTTATTTCATTTTGAAACCTTGTATTCCATGTTTCACATTATATAAAGTTCGATTTATATAAATTTTAAATAGATAAACTATAATTAAACTTATTAACAAAATAAAACAGTATTAACATTAAATCGCTTCGTTAAATAAACTCAGAGAATTATGAAATTATTACGCTTTTCCTGTTTTCTCTCTTAGACTCAGTTGTATAATGCTGTGCGGTTCGTAGAGGCCTAACCTCAATGATGTAAAGTAGAAAACTGTTGGGAAATAACAAAACAAATTCCTTATCCACTTTTACAAAATCCAACTTTAAAAAAAAAAAAATGAATACACAAAACTCGAGAGTTGTAAAGATGGTATAACAGCAACGTATTTTCTAACTAATTTTCTGGATATTATGGGTGGTAAGAATCTGATACTAAAGGAATTCGATTGAATTTGTTGTGCTAAAAAGTTCAACCAAAGACCATAATATGGTTCTGAATTCAGAGGTGGGTATCAGAATATTGTTTAGAAAAAATTGGGGACAATGGTATGTTTAAGTTTGAATGAGAGAAATTGGGTCTTTGCTTCATTCATTTTTAGCCTCCATCTCCCAACCCAACATGCTATCTCGTCTAGGTGATCCTGGAGCACTTCAGCTTTTGTGCCACCTTTGTTTGAAGTCAGGATAGCTGAGTCATACAGTAATTGATCATTTTCAATTGATCACCTGTGGTGTATTGGTTAGCATAGCGGCCTGCTATACTAAAGGTCGCATGTTTTCAAAGGGAGTAAAAACCTCTTGCATATGCCGTCCCTTGGATAGGACGTAAAATAGAGGTCCCGAGCCTTATTGGCTTACCACAATAAAATCACTGTAAACTGAAAACCCTGACTGTCATTTAACCTATCCCTATCCTAATTACACATTTTTTACACATCCTAATACGCCCATTTTAGTAGCGTCCGATTACCATTAGTCACACCTGGGCAAAAAGTGTTTTAATTTTTATTTTAAAATACTTTATTTTAAATAGCAAGTATTTAAAATAAATTTGAATAAAATGCATTTTAACCTCAAATCATTTAAAGTACTTTTCGATAAAATTATTTTAAATGCAAAATAAAAAAAGTATTTTGTATTTTAAATTAAAAAAATTAAAATACAAAATACTTTTAAAACATATTAGCTAGTGCATTCCAATTGATTAATAAATAAATATTTTTTTTTAAATCGACTCGAAAATTGACGCAATTCATTGATAAATCGGCAGTTTTTATTTAATTTTTTTTCGGTTGTCTTTGCTTGGTGTAATGTATCTGGTACTCAGATCATCTTCGCTTTCGTTTTGTCGAAATTATTAAATTAAATTTCTTTTTCTACAGATCCAATCTGATTCGGAACCTATTTAAAATAATTGGGCAACCCATTGGACTATTCGCTATCCATACACCATCCAAAGACCTCCGTCCATTATCAGCCC
This sequence comes from Aelia acuminata, assembly GCA_911387785.2. Taxonomy (NCBI): domain Eukaryota; kingdom Metazoa; phylum Arthropoda; class Insecta; order Hemiptera; family Pentatomidae; genus Aelia; species Aelia acuminata. The sequence goes on from OU426984.1 coordinate 11,977,286, forward strand.
TAACGCAATGACCGATTATAACTTTATTGAATGTATCAGTCATTTACATTTCTACTAAGTTTCCTAACTCTTTTGGTGTTGTCTCAAGATTGGGATCCTGTTTATGCCTTCGTGTATGGCTCTAACATAGTTTTTGATTTTTGACTATCGAATATACCGGTAAAAAGTCTATAATTAGCCCCCATAAAAAACCTATTTATTGTAAAAATTATGAGGAATCGGCCTTGTAATTTGACTTATGAACAGTCTTTGTATCATATTTCGTGACAATTAAATATGGCGGTAAAAAGTTAATATTTTACCCTCCACCCCAAAATCTATGCATAAAACCATGTCGGAGAAATGAAATCATTAGACGTCTATTTAGATAATCAAAAACCACCAATGTGACAAAATTTGTTTAAATCGGATGAAGCGGTGCAAAAATAATAATTGCGCCCCCCCCCCATAAAAAACAAAAAAAAAAAGCAACACAAACTGGAATAAATATACTTGCTCTAATATTTAGGAGTGAGAGCTCTAGTGCAAAAGACTACACTATACTATTACGAAAATTGTTTAACTTCAAACAACCTACTAAAGATTTATTTTATTTTATTATTTAAAATACAAATGAAAATACTTTTTTTTAATTTTAGTATTTTAGAATTAAAATGAAAATACTTTTTTTTATTTGAGTATTTTAGAATTAAAATGAAAATAAACATGTGATTTATTTTATTTTAATTCTAAAATACTAAAATAAAAAAAAGTATTTTCATTTGTATTTAAAATACTTTTATTTAAAATAATGCCCAGGTCTGCCATTAGTGGCATAAAGTGACGTTAAACAAATAAACCTATCCTAAAGTAGCCAATAGGGATTCAGGAAGTTAAGGAATGTTCGAGCAGTATTGAATAATGTCGGACCCAATATACTGGCCTGAGGAACTCCTGCTTGTAATTCTTTTTATTTCTTAGATAGGAAAACATGAAAATAATAAAAATCTATTTACTTATTTTAAATAAAAAAAACATAAATTAATTATCTCGTTTATTACACGAACCCTTTGAAGCTTTGATCCCACGCTGATTAATTTAGATATTTAGCTCCTCAAAGTCAAGTGTTATTGATTATTCCCAATTAGTCATTGTTTATATTAATTTATAGTTTAAACAAGCTGTTATTATAAAATTTTATTAGTGTAATATTTTTAATAGCGAGGAATATCTCTTCTTAAACTCTTTTTATATAAAGTTTAAGAAAGTTTTAACGAGAGGATGTTAAAAAAAGGGATTTTCGCGATTCATGAAAAGGTCTCTCTAAGGTTTATATTAATCTTAACTCTACGTTACTGAATTATTTTAATTATACAGCAGTGCACCATATAATAGTCTTTACATTTTTTATATAATTGTTCTAAATAAATATTGTATTAAACATGTCTTTGAGTAAGTTGTGTGTCTTTTGTTTCTTAAAACCGTTTAAAACTCAATTGATTTCAAGATGAATATTTATTTCAAGATTAAATAAATATAAATACAATGTTGAACGTTGATCGTCTCGATGTCAGGTTGCCGTGTCCCTGATTTAATTAAATTATAATATGGGTTAGTAATGAGGTCCGTTAAGGTCCATGGATCTTAATTATCTTTAATAATTGGGACATGCAAAAAATAGACAGAATTACGCAGTGGAAGAATATTATAATTGGTGAACAATATATACATATATACATATAGACAAATATATCTAATTACTATTAAAATACAAGCCTGGGCAAAGGAGTGGGGGGCCGACAGCAATACGTCTAACTGGAAGGAAATTCGGCTAGAGACTCTTTTTGTGAGTCGGGGCCTTCTCAGAGCAAGGGCGATAAGGAGGCTTTAAGGTACAAAGTTTGGCCCTATGTTATTTCTTAGCATATTTATACAAACTCAAATATATTCAATTATCTATTTGGGCACCTAATTAAACTAATTATTATAATTCTCACTTATATCCACGTACACAATATTTCTATAATAGCCCTCATATAATATAATATAATAATAACTAATATACATAATATTTATATGATAAATGGCCTAATAATTATATGTGTGGGTCACCACAAGGTTACCGGAACCACATTTATCCGGACTGTTATTTGTTAATATTTTCCCGATTTATAATTATTTATACTAACATTAAGTTTATAATGTTATGGGGAGTTACGGTATAAACTAATAACAATTAAGAAATTAAACTTGAAGCTACATGAAAATATTTTTTTCAATTTTACAATATATATATATATATATATATATATATATATATATATATATATTAATATATTTATATTATCTATTTAATACTATTGAATTCAATTAATTCATTTATAATTACCAACAGCTTATACAGAGAAATACCAATTAGGGTCTGGCCACACATGTCCGCACCGGATCCGCACCGCAGCACTAATATAGGTTATGTTCAGAATATTTTTAATTTAACTTAAATATTACCTTTAGTTATGCCTAAAGTGGCCTGTGTCTGACATGTGTGACCTGACCTTTAGGCATAACTAAAGGTAATATGTAAGTTAAAATAAAAATATTCTGAACATAACCTATATTATTGCTACGGTGCGGATCCGGTGCGGACATGTGTGGCCAGACCCTTATACACAGAAATACCCGATTTTTTCTACATTAAGGGTGCCAGTTATTTTTTAAATAGTTACTTTTTTTCAACAAATGATTACTTTTAAAGTAATCGCTTTAATTAACATATGACCAGGTAAACAAGAATACAGGTTAATGACATAGTTATTTTAAATCAATACAAAAACAATTAAAAAATAAAAAAAAATAAGTTAAATTAGAAAAAACAAAACAGCTATTTCTTCAAATATTTGATGGAATAAATTTCTGTTATGCAACTTATCATATTGCAAGCCACTTTTTTTTTTGTTTAAAGTTCAATTTCATATTGTTCCCTTGATCACAGTTTTTAAATTTTGCTAAGACACCTTCATCTTGAAAAAAATGTAGTACATTTTCTTCTTCTTTACACAACAAAATTAATTCAATTAAATTCATCTCTATATCCATTTTACACAGTAAATAACCTCTTTAAGAGTTTGTAGGTGTCATACGCTTTAATTTATTTTATTGTAAAAAAAAAGAATGATTAACTTACTTAAAGTAATCATTTGATAATAAAAAGTAACTGGCATCCTTAATATAGATAAGACCCCAGAAATCAATAAAATAAAAAAATTTAAGTTTCTTTTTTCAAACAAATATTAATTTATCTCAAATGAGTGAAATATGGGAAAAACCAAGGTGTATAAATTGAGATAAATATTTGTTAAAATGTGATGATTGGTTTTTGATATATAGTAGGATCTTCGATGATGGGCAGAGAGCCCGAAACGTCAAAGATCCTTCTTCAAGATTAAACGAAGAAATTTAATCAATGTAAGGGTTTTGTTGCTTCAAATCAAGAGGTTATGAGAGCTATGATAGTGAGACCCAAATCAAATGTAATTTGATTTTTTTAATTTTTTACTTTCACTTACCTATATATGAAATATATAGTAAGTGGAAGTATTGCGATCGTGAAAAAATTCGACTTCCGGTTTTCAACGGAAATACACGTTTTGGGGTCCCCTGAGTCGAAATGACTAAGTCCCGCGAAATGGTCTGTGTGTGTGTGTGTGTGTGTGTGTGAACAGACTAGCTCAAAAACTATAAACCGTGCGATCCTGAAATTGGGTATTTAGTGTAGGTATATGCCCGCAATGTGACAGCATAAATTTCATCAAAATTACTTAAAGGGAGGGGGTACTTTATTTAATAACTTTTTAGGTTTTTTTCGATTTTCTCAAAAACGGCTCTAACGATTTTGATTAAACTGAGTATTTCATCTATTTATATGTCCGAGATATGACTGTAAAAATTTCATCAAAATTGATTAACCGGAGGGGGGACTTTACTTAATACATTTTGTAACATTTTCACGTGTTTTTTTTATTTACTCTAAATCGGCTTTAACGATTTTGATCAAACTGGGTATTTGATGTATGTATATGCCCGAGATATGACTGTTAAAGTTTCATTAAAATTTATTAACCGGAGGGGGGACTTTACTCAATAAATTTTGTAACATTTTCACGTGTTTTTTTTTATTTACTCTAAATCGGCTTTAACGATTTTGATCAAACTGGGTATTTGATGTATTTATATGCCCGAGATATGACTGTAAAAATTTCATCAAAATTGATTAACCGGAGGGGGGACTTTACTTAATAAATTTTGTAACATTTCCACGTGTTTTTTTGATTTTCTCAAAAACGGCTTTAACGATTTTGATTAAACTTAGTATTTGATCTATTTATATGCTCGAGATATGTCTGTAAAAATTTCATCAAAATTGATCAACCCCAGGGGGCACTTTACTTAATAAATTTTGTATCATTTTTACAAGTTTTTTTTATTTACTCAAAAACGGCTTTCACGATTGTGACCAAACTGGGTATTTGATGTATGTATATGCCAAATATGTGATAGCCAACATTTCATCAAAATTGATCAACCGAAGGGGGGACTTTACTTAATAAATTTTGTTTCATTTTCACGGGGTTTTTTATTTACTCAAAAACGGCTTTAACGATTAATAAAAATAAGATATGAATGTAGAAAAATGTGTGACTTTGGGAAATGATATTCAACAAAACACGTCAATTTCTTATCTAAGTAAGTTGGTAAGTGAAAGTTGTGTGTTGCGCGCACGCACCAGATTTTTTTTTTATATATTTGTGAATGATCTCCATCCAGCGAGATCATTGGTATTTAGTAATATTTTCACCATACTACGATGTAATCACCTGTTTTACACACCTAATTTGCGGTCCGAAAGCTACACTTCGCCGCCCTAGGGCCGAAAATGAGCTGTTTATTATTTTAATTCATTCATTTCATTATATACATTACATAAGTTTGTTTTGCTCGTATATTTAGTTATTTAGTAATTATGGCTAATAATATATCAGAATCTATAAATAGAAGAGCAAAAGAAATCATAGCAGATTTGTTACCAGCAAAATCAAAAGATAGGTATGATGAAGAGTATACAAAGTTTTTGAACTGGTTATTACATTAAACATTCATCATGTCCCCATAACCACAAGATAACCTTCTAACAAAGAGGTACACTTAACCAAAAGAAAATCTTGTTTTTGATTAATGTTATATCGTATTAATATTTATTGTAGTATGGTGAAAAATAGCGTTCGTGCCTCGGGCAAAAGTGCTTTTGCAGGCGTCGAGATCATGAAAAGTTCGAGGGCCGGCAAACGCCCACTTTCGGCCCTTGGTACGAAATATACTATTTCCAACCTCTACCTATTTCTCTTTTATTACTGGACATACTCATACTAGGTAGCTACATCATTATTAAGCCGTTAAGCTGTCGTCTTGGATAGACTAGCTTACGTCGCTGTTTGTCCATTTTTAGCTGAGGGATATCGATCTACGTTAGCCCGAAGGTCGGCAAAAAACAAAGGCTGTCCCACTCTCAATGAGTGCTGTCCTAAAGCTTAAGAATTACCCTCTGGAGGAGGTTTAATGGGTGATTCTAAAACTAAGGTTAATGAGTTAAACATTAACCCTGATAAAAAAATATATTTTGGCTTCATGTTTAAATTTTCGCCTGTCAACAACCATCGACGATTAGCAAATGTGCTCTGTGCTTGAATTGAAATAAGGGCATGTCAGGCATGGGGAAGGATGGCACCCGGCGGTACCTCTTGTCTGCCTTGTTTTGAGGTAATCTGGATTTTTAACGAATGAGATCTCTCATCCGGCGCCTTTTTAATCTCCTATTTATGGGCATATCAGCTGTTGCCATGCCTCTAATCAGTTGATTGAGATGACCGTGTAAGTGTGTATGGAAACGTTTGTAAAGTTTCTTTATATGTTGGTCTACTGTTTGCATTTGTAAGTCAGTATGTAGGGTATTGTTGGTCACGTACCATGGTGCTTTTACTATGAGTCTTAAAAGTTGATTGAAAGGTCTTTGTAAGTTGGTCTTTTTTGCTGTACCATATATCTGTGAAGAGTACGTCCATATTGGTTTCAGTAAGTATGAATATGTATTTAATTTTTGTCTCAGTCCGAGTTTTGAAGTTTTAGAAAAAAGCGAGTAAAGTAGATTGATTCGTTTATTAAGGGTTTTTAGTTTCATCTTAACATGCGGGCCCCATGATATCCTGTCAAAGGTAAGACCAAGGTAATGTACGGTATTAGTTTGAGAAATTTGAACATTGTCTATGTATACAAATTGGAGGGCAAGTATTTTTTCGAAGAGTGAACGTCATGTATTTTGATTTTTCATGATTTAGTCGAATTTTCCATAATTTATACCAGTCGTTTAGTTTATGTAGGTGTTGTTGTAAAGTTAGTGAGGCATGTGTAGGATCTTGATGTTTAGTTAGAGTTGTTGATAAGAATTGTTTAATCCGCGTGTGTGTAACAAAGATCAAACTGAAAATCGTGTCTATTAATCTACCTATCATAAGTAGTTTCCTTAAAGTTTTCTTTAGTTTTTTTTTAATCGTGTGTCCTTCTGCCCCTCTATAAAATGAGTCTTATGCGGATTTCAACTGGCCATTGAGTCTTTATAAGAAATAGACGAATGAATGAACAAGGAAATACACTTAGAAAAATCGACTAGAGAAAAAGGAGGTTGTGATATTGTAAAAAACTGGAAGGGCGAACAATGATAAGTAAGTGATGCGGATGTTAGCTCGCCTTTCTTTTGTTGTATTCTTTTTCTTACCTTAACAGAAAGCCCAACAATTATTTTGAATCTGCAGCATTTACTAAACGATATATTTCGTTCCTTATATCCTCTGATTCATTTTTATCTGAATTTTCCCCAAATAATAATTCTTTATTTGTTTGTACTGGGAGGTGTCCATTAAGAACAATATTAAATAATATAAAAATTGCGCTCTAGAGCCTTATAGGAAAGCTTAAATAAACAAACCGAAATGGAACAGCTATTAATGATGTGGGAACCTCTAGTGTAAAAAATAAAATTAAAATTAAAATAAAATTTAAATATTGTTTTAAGTTAAAAGAAACTAGTTTTACACAACAAATAATATATCCGTATTTACACACTCACTTACAGATGAGCGAAGGAGTATTTATATTTTCTTAAAAAAAATAAAATAATAAAACAAATGTTAATAAAAAATAAAATGACATCTTCCATCGGTTTGAACGGTTTTATTCTTTATTCCGACTAACGAATAATTTTTGAACGAATTATTTACTTTTTTCTGTCGACTTTTTAGCTTTTACATTGCTTTTACACTGTGCGGACCTCATCCTCCTATCGTTTGATAAGTAGATTCTAAAAATGTAGAAATATTTTATTACTGTTATGTATTATATTATTTTAATGTATAATCGAATAATAATAATAATAATAATATTGTGGCTGTTCAGACTTTTTCTCGTAACTTATTACAGATATGAGCAACGTCAGAAAAATGCCAAATAATATAGAAGGTTTAGAATCTTATCCTAACTCATAAGCGACACTAGTGCTATCTTTTAAACACACAGGCGAACGGACAAAGTACCTCTTTAATTAAGTGTCTTGTTTTGATTAGCCGAATAGTCTTTAGAACCGGCTGTTCTAAGGTGATGTTCGGACTCTGTAAAGGCACCTTAAAAGTTGTATATTTATATTTTAAATGCTGTCCTTATATTTTTTAAGGACATCGATATCGTCAAGGAAATAAATCATACTCTCTTCATTTTTTTTTCTTTTTTTCTTGAATATGAAACTCGCTGAGGACACTAATAAGGAGGAGGAAAACTCAAGCGCAAAAAAGACAAATCGGAAAGGTCTTAAATTTTCAAGTGTATTTTTCTCTTTTTTTTCCCTTCCGTCCCTTCCTCCTCTTCCTCGTTTATCGGAAATATGTTACGTATAACTTTCCCTTATTAAAGAAAAGAAAAAAGTAAAGTAGAAGAAAGAAAAAAAAATCGAATTATTATAGCCTCTCGCGCCCGTGAAGTTGACTTAAATCCGAGAATTAAGTCCTAACTGAATTTTACAACTGCTTAGAAAACCCCTCCCCGTGGGAGGTGGAAAACTTCCGATCGTATTTATTGGAATCTACTCCAGAACGTGATCGGATTGGTTGAATTTTTTTTCTTCATATTTTTTCCCTTCTTCATTCCCTATCAGAACCAATCCGGTCGTAAATTTAATTACTAGTTTTCACGATTGGATGTATAAAATGGCAGTTGACCCTAAGAGATGTTTGATTGGTTGGTTTTTCCCGTTCGATTGACTCTTTTGTTCGAAAACCAACCAATCAAAAGTGTGGGTGGGGCTTGACGGTTAGTTCAGGACTCTTTGTTGGAACGAATTTCTAATTTAACTAAAGCGGCGTTTACTGTTACTTTGAACTAATGTATTCAACACTTATGTTGGTTTAAATAACTTTTATTAAACGAAGATAATTATTCAAAATGTCTGACAAACAAGAAAAACTCAAATAACTAACAAGGTTACAAAAAGTATCAACTTGTAACGAAACAGTGACACAAAAGTAACCGTATGATTCGATGTTGAGAGCAAGACTAACTCTCCTGTCCATCGCTCCTTATATTTAGTCTGAGTTAGAACAATCTAGAAGGTTGCGGACAAGCGTAGAAGCTTCTCGAACAGTCACGAACACGTACAAGGACAGTTTGTTCCAACTGTTCCAACAAAAAGTCTAGTACACTTTTCAATTATAGGTATGAATTAGGCTAGCCTTTATCAGTGACTAATTATGGAGGATGTAAACCGTTAACGCCGACCGTATAATACGTAAGTACCGCGTCAGAACCACAGCTACTATTTTAGGGTAGCTCACAGTCTACTTTAGTTGTTATTATTCCCAAATAATTATGAACAAATAATTTTTTTATTGTATATAATGGAGAATATTTATATTTATAGTTTATGGCTACAGTTTAATGCGTAAGTACCTTAATACCATTTCTACAAAATATAATTGATAAGAAAGTAACAGAGTACGGTATACGTGGAACAGTGTACGTAATATGGGGCGACCAATTCATACGTGATTTCATCATAATTTAAAAATGATTTTTGTTATTATTATTCGAAATTATCATACAAATTAATTTCTTGATGGTAGACTATGTTGCGTTTGCAACAGAGATTTTTTAATACCTAAGTTAAAGTCTGGTCACACATGTCCGCACCGGATCCGCACCGTAGCATTAATATAGGTTATGTTCAGAATATTTTTAATTTAACTTACATATTACCTTTAGTTATGCCTAACGTTCAGGCCACACATGTCAGATAAAGGCCACTTTAGGCATAACTAAAGGTAATATGTAAGTTAAATTAAAAATATTCTGAACATAACCTATATTAATACTACGGTGCGGATCCGGTGCGGACATGTTTGGCCAGACCCTAAGAGTTATGATATTACGAGTTTTAGTAACAAGAAATGTATGTAGGGCTCACCTATGATGTAGTAGTTAGCATAGCATCCTACAATAACACTCGCGTCCCGCGGTGGCTAAGTGTTAAGAAAATCTTTGGCTAGGCCTTCCCACCGATAGAACCTAAAATGGAGGTCCCGAGCCTGTGCAATGTCATGAACTCGTTAAAGATCCCTATCCTAACTATTCCTGGAAAGGCAAAATTTAGGATTCCGACTAGTAGCATCGTCCAATTAGCCTCATTAGCATAAAGGGACATTAAACAAACAAACAAACAAGAAATGTAAATCAAATAAAAATTAATTATTGTCAATGTAATCATAAATTACGAAGAATGCAAAATAAATGAATGCTCATACTTAAGTTTATTGACTTTCTATCGCGCGTTACTAATCATTTCATATCATAACCCATTTAAACATAACATACTAAGCTCGGTTCTTTATCGACAGATTTGCTTGATTTGCTAGAGGTGGAGAGGTACAAATGTTTCAAAATTATAAGCAATAAAATTTAATGGCAAAATGCGCCCTATTGTCTAAGAGTTTATATCTCAAGAACATGCAAAGGTCACACGCTAATATTTTTATTTATAAACAGTCCTTTAGTTTAGTTTCTACAGCAGTTTCACTTTGAAAAACGATGAGATTTTTTCTTACCTATCATTTAGGTACACAGGGGGACACTTTTAATAAAAATTACTAACATTTGTGGCTCAACTGCCTCAACTCCATTGTGGGTCGAACCCCACACTTTTTGTAGGGTAAACCATACAGTTATTGGCACCCCAACTTTACCTTAAAGTAATAGGTAAACAAGTCATAATTTTATTACAAGATATACATGAATCTAATGTTTGAAGGGTCCTCTAAGTAATGAAGTGAGACTTTAACAAACTAACCATAGGGAAGATTTCACAATTAAATCCACAGGGTGCCAATAACTAGATTTGGCATTTTCAACAGTAAATATTGCCATATTGTAAAACTATTAAACTTTTGACCCAAAAAAAAAACCTCTTGAATCTTTATAAGGACAGAAAAAGAGGAGTTATAGGAAGTTTCAATTAGATCCCTTCATAAGAAGTATTTTTTTTAATGTCGCCACTGAAATTTAGTCTTAAGGGTGCCAGTAACTGCACGGTTTACCCTACCACACATATATGTAATTGAGGGTAAGAAACATTAATTCATCATCTTTTCGTATTATTATCTTATGTCGTCATATTCTAATTGAAATAAAGTAAAGAAATAAATTGATGTAAGATGGAGTAATAACGGTTAAAAAAACAAACAGGTTATTTCGAGGGGGAGAGGCACTACAAAAGGTAATCGGAGAGGAACAGTTAATTTCGTTAACTGTAGCTCACAAATCTTACCGTAATTAACTTCCATCTCCCCTTGTCTTATCACTCTTCTTTACCCTTTAGCATTTACCCCATCTTCCTTCCTCTACTCTTTACCATTTACCATCCTCTGCAGGTCGCATACAAACGTCTCTATTAGGGCGACAATGAGGTTGATGGTCTGGCAATAGCCGTTGTAATAGAGTCGAGACGGGATATAAAAGAGAAAAAAGAAAGAAAAAAAAGGGAAGAATGACTTTAATGGAGAAGCTATTAAGAAATTATGTTCCGAGTTTCCATAGCATAAAGAAACATGTTGGAAAAAGTTGGTAAGACGATGTTTTTGATGTCGAGTTGTTTTGTGCATCGTTTAAGATTTAATAACAGCATTAAAAAAAAGTTTGATAAATAATCAGGGTTATCAGTTTTATCGTTTTTTATTTTGAAAAGCCTTCATATTATAATATGTATACTGTACCATCTATATTGTTAGTTTTTGAAATTCCTTTTTAATTTTATTTTCTCTTAGTTGTCATGTAGCCTTTCACTTTAAAAGCGTTGGGTTTTCCTGTAATAAACCCTTGCAGTTGGCAAACTAACCCCTACCACCTCTCACCTTATTTTTACCCTCAGTCCCTGTATTATTCTGGACTCAAAAGGTATGAATCAGATTCCATGTTATCATGTTAACCAGCTACTTATTAAAAATTTTATATTTATTTTTACTATATTTTATATTGTAACACTTCTGTGGGTTAAAGAATATTTATTAGCGAAAATATAACAATCATCAATGCCAATGAATTAATACAACTCAAATATTCGAGCAGGTTACAAAAATGATAACGTTATAACACACAATCATATGACTTGAGCTTCACAGTCAAGACACAGACTTAGACTAACTGCCACAGTCACTCGCTCCTTATATATAGTCGTAAAATGAACGTTCTGGAAAGTTCCAGGTCTTCATGGAAGCTGGTGGAACGCCGTAGATGAAGGTCATACAATCTAGAACTAAACAGTTCGTTCCAACCGCTTAGTTTGTCCCAACAAACGGTCTGGGATATTAAACCATATGTTTTTTATTTGACAATTTAACGTTACAATATAGTTGGAAATGTTTTCTATGATTCTGTTACTATCTATAATTCATAATGATAAAACATTTAATTGCCATCTTCTAGCATAGATACTCATATATTTGCCTTCTTTTTATCCCTGAGGAAGATTTACAGTTTGATCTTTTTTTATTTTGGATAGGTAACGTTTCGATCCCTACATGTGGGAACTTCATCAGGGCTTCTGAGTCCAGAGTAGTACAGGGATTCAGAAATAGTAATACTGGAGTCTCTGTATTACGCTGGACTCAGAAGCCCTGATGAATATCCGCATGCATGGATCGAAACGTTGGCTTTCCTAAATAAAAAAAAACTGAAAATCTAATCTAAAATAGTAGACTATTACATACCTGTTAATTAAAAAAGTTTGTTTATCAACACAATACTGGCGAGAAGCTCCTATAAAAAAAAAAAAAAAAATAGAACAGGATGGTCGAAAATTTTTTTTTTTTATTTATTCAATAGCTCAACCCGACCACCCTTCGCTGTGGCTTACTGTAATATTAATTTTTTTTGGAAAATAAATGAATGAAAGCCAGTGAAATTTATCCAGAAAACATCATTACACATAATATCCTACTTTAATTTACTGTAGAATAGTAAATCCATTGTTAAGGCCCTAAAATCTACTGAAAATAAGCTTTTTCTGGAAGTATTGTATTCCTTTTTTTTATGTGCATAGCGAATAGATGTCGGAAATCAGAATCTAGTTTAAATTAATATTAGCTATTTGTGGGTGCGAATCGTGGCCGCCGACCTTGAAAGATGAGCAACGGCTTAGGGTTTTTGAAAATAAAGTACCGCGTAGAATATTTGGACCCAAGAGGGATGAACTAAACGGAGAATTCAGACGCTTACACAACGCCGAACTGAGTGAACTTTACCCGTTAAATATAATTGACGTAATTGCAGCAAGACGAATAAAATGGGCGTGCAAAATTGCGAAACTTAGTAGTGAACGAATTCCGAAAAGATTAGTAGGGGCGGTGCCGAATGGGAAACCCGAGACGGAGGTGGGAGGATTGGGTTAAGGCAGATAAGATGGGTCTGGATGGCGGTAGGTGGATAGAGGTGTGGAAGGAGCGAGTTGTGTGGGCATCGAACCTTCGGGTTCCTTAAGCCTTTATTTTATTATTGTTATTATTTAAGAGGCCTACACTATCAAAACTCTTAATTCTGAAAGTTTGAGAAAGAAAAGTTCAAAATTCTATGAAAAAGTTTTTCATTGATGCATTACTTTTCCGAAATAATATCATTCAGCCTTCTTTTTAGATTAGTTTTTTGCAGACCGAGTTCACTTTTAACTTATTCAATATTACAAACTTTATCCATATTACAAACTTTTTTAGAAATTAACTAAAATATAAAAAATAAATAATTGAGTTATCTCCTACTAGAACCCTGAGGCATAGTTTAATACGATTAATATAACTTTACGAGCAGACCTGGCCATGCGTTGCTATGGTTTAGTAGCTATAATATGTTGATTTAATTATGTTATATCCTTTTTAATATACATATAGATAAATTATATATACTGATAAAGATAAAAACGTTTCAGCTAATTTAAAATAGAACTTTAGACAAATTTAATATTGTTTGGTAAATAATTTAGAAGGGTTAAAGTTCTTATTGTTTGTTTTAAGTCACTTTATGCCACTAAGGCTAATCGGACGATGCTACAGCGAGAGTCCTAAATTTTGCCTATTCAGGTATAATTAGGATAGGGATCTTTAACGAGTACGTGACATCGCGCAGCCTCAGGACCTCCATTTTACGTCCTACCCGAGGGACGACATAGATAAGGATTTTTTACTCCCATTAAAAATCCTAGGGCCACCTCGGGACGCGAACTCGCGACCTAAAGTTTTTATTTTTTACATCTCTTATTTGACTATAGTAAGGATTAATGATCCATTCATTTAGCACTTACTGTAATATGTCAGCGGAGACGAGATTGAATATAAATAACGCACATGTAAAAGGAATCAATTAAAAATATAATTGTAATAAGGTTTAGTACAGGAAAAATGTAATAAATTAATCTTTTGCTTAATACATACTGATACACATATTAATTCAGAATATAGCACGTATTGATATCGTATCAGTAAGTTCTACCTGAAACAGGTAGTGTAAAGCGAGTATGAGGAACCTCAGAGCATGCTGCATGTTCTTACAGTACTACTCACTAAAACATAAAAATTTAATTTTATGAATGAGATAGATAACGTTTATAATTTATAACTTTTTATAATAATAATTTACGTTTTTTTTTTTATTATTAGGATTCACAATTCTAATTGTAGCGCTAATAGGTGCAGAATGATTTTGATTAATCTGTCTTTTGCTAAAACAAATAGATTCGATGTTTTCCTGACACCTGAGAAGGCGACACATTATTGCCCATAGGCAAAACATGGTTTTTCCTATTCCAAGCTGGAAAAAAATAGATTTGTCTAATGGATGCTTACCCTCCCTAAATTTCGAAAGAAAATAAAGTGTTATGTCAAAAAATCAAACCGCCATCTGTTGAAAATTTATATAATTTACAAATAATCACACTCAATAATCAGCATTCAATTTGCAATAAAAGAAATATTGAGGACAATAATCAAGATAAAAACCATCCTATCTTTTAAGTTGGACTAAACTATAAACAATGAGCCAAATTTTATAAACAACGGTTGAGTAGTTTCTGATTTTACTCCGGACAAACATCGGGACACGAGATTTTTATATATTTAAAGGTATTTAGCTAAATAAGCTCCATATATAGCTTGAATATAAATTATAAAGAAGCAAGTGAGATTTCTGGATTTTTATGATTAATAAATATTTCCAGACACGAAACATCTCCGTGCGGGAGCGTTTACTGGTTCCTATAAATAATCGTTGCACCATTCGGCCCAACTGCAATACGTTGTAGTGTTAAATACTGCATCAATTCAACTCCGCAGTGAGAGGAATTGTAAATTAGCATTTAGTCTGTAAAATTTAAAAATGTTGCTACTGGGCTATTCGTAATACCAATATTAATATTTCGACTCCCCCCCCCCTCAGTAGATGGATTTACATATTTATTGCTTGATCTAACGCCGCTTATAAAATTAAAATGCTACAAACGAATAGGATTAAAAAGAATAAAAATCGCTTTTATAATTTAGTAGAATTTTCCTTGTCGATCACACACGTGTTATTAGTTTTATTTTATTATAAAATTTACTTATACTTCGTTTTGCATCCAGTGTTTTTATATTTCCCCAAATATGTCCTCTTAAATAAAAAGAATTTAAATAATTTCCATACACGAACGCGTACACTATCATTGTATTAATATTTAGCTTTTCATCGGTTTAAACCTGAAATTGGGTATTTGTTAAACGTATATAATCGCGATGTGACAGTAAAAATTTCCTTAAAATTGATCAAACGGAGGGGGCACTTTATTTAATAAATTTGGTCTCATTTTTTCGATTTTTTCAAAAACGGCTCTGACAATTTTGATCAAACTCGTCATGCTTAATGAGAATCAAGTATTCTTTGATATCAGGTAAGTTTTACCATCATTAAAATGTTTTGAGGGGGCTTAAATGGGATAGGGACTTTTTTTTTTTCCTATAAAGTACCTTTGTTTTTGCTTATATGAAGAAATTAACTATCTCTCGTTGTACCTAAAAATATTATATGGCTACATATGAAATATGTAAATGTAACCACGAGAAAAAAAAAAAATGTTCCGACAATTTATAAAAAAACTTTTTGAGCCCAGGCATGCGCAGTACACCTTTAATGACAGACCATTTTTTATAATCGAAGGTGTTCTGTATCATGAGAAAAAGTTTATAAAGTAACCAAATGAAGTTTTCAATAATTGCATAGAGAATTATAAAATCAGAGGCTATGGATTATTATGCTTGAATTGCCGAATTATCACAAGTAAAAACTTTTCTTTAACATTAAGAAATTTTAGTGAACTTTAGAGGGCGAATATAAACAAAATTAAGTAAATGGATTTGGAAAAACGTGTGAATTTGAGGAATGGAGTTAACATTTTATCAACACACGTAATTTTCTAATCTAAATAACTTGGTAAGTGGAAGTTGTGTGTTGCGCGCATCGCACCATATTATTTATATAGATTTTTTAAGTAGGGGAGAGCGGGGTTGGTTGGCATAGGGGGTAGGTTGGCCATTGGCTTATAGTTTCCGTCACACCATTGTACCATGTGACCCGCTCGAGCTCGGGAGTCTTGTCCTGAGTTTTCAATCCGATGCTGACAGTGTAGATAAGAGTGTGCTTTATTGATTGATTTTACAACATGTAAGTAAATTTTTACTTTCACTTACCTATATATGAAATATATAGTAAGTGGAAGTATTGCGATCGTGAAAAATTTCGACTTCCGGTTTTCAACGGAAATACACGTTTTGGGACCCCCTGAGTCGAAATAACCAAGTCCCGCGAAATGGTCTGTGTGTGTGTGTGTGTGTGTGTGTGTGAACAGACTAGCTCAAAAACTATAAACCGTGGGCATCTGAAATTAGGTATTTAGTGTAGGTATATGCCCGCGATGTGACAGCAAAAATTTCATCAAAATTGCTCAAAGGGAGGGGGTACTTTATTTAATAACTTTTTACGTTTTTTTCGATTTTCTCAAAAACGGCTCTAACGATTTTGATTAAACTGAGTATTTGATCTATTTATATGCCCAAAATATGACTGTAAAAATTTCATCAAAATTGATTAACCGGAGGGGGGAGTTTACTTAATAAATTTTGTACCAATTTCACGTGTACATATTTTTTATTTACTCCAAAACGGCTTTAAGGATTTTGAAAAAACTGGGTATTTGATGTATGTATATACCAAATATGTAAAAGCCAACATTTCATCAAAATTGGTCCAAATGAGGGGGCACTTTATTTCATGACTTTTTTTTCCAATTTTTACCTTTTTTTCGATTATCTCAAAAACGGCTTTAACGATTTTTATCAAATTCATCATGTTTAATGAAAATTAGATTTTCTCTAATATCAGGTAAGCTTTATCATTATTAAAATGTTCTGAGGGGGCTTTTTTTTGGGGGGGGGGCCTTTTTTGTTTGTTTCTTTCTTTCTTATAAAGTACCAATGTTTTTGTTTAAATGGAGATATTAACTGTCTCTCGTTACGCCTAAAAATAAGAAATGGCTAAATATGAGATATGATAAAAATAAAGAAAACATAAAGAGGAGAAAAATATTCAGTCAATTCATAAAACTCGTTGAGCCCACGCGTGTGGAGTACGCCTATAATGACAGAACATTGTTCATAATTAAAGCCGTTCTGTTCATTTGAGAAGTGGCAATTAACAAAACGCATTAATTTCTAATCTAAGTAAGTTGGTAAGTGAAAGTTGTGTGTTGCGAGCACGCACCAGATTTTTATATTTTCAGTAAAGTTGGTTTAAAGGCATGGAAAAACATTTGACTCCGATTCTGTTCACATAGCCCCAAACTGCTTTGAAAAACCTAATCTTTCGACTAACCAGTTTCTTGTTTGATTGTTCTCCCCTGTCCTGGCAGTCATCTTGCATATGATCTCTCCTGTGGGGTTAGTTGGCTCTCTTCACCTTTTTTTTTTTGGCGCACTAGCAATTCACAAAATCAAGGTAAACATAATCAAAGGCGAAACTACCAATTGTCTTTAGTTTCAGCGAGGAAGATAAGAGCAATTTTTCTTAGCCAAAAAGTGACGACAGTCTAAACTTCTATCTTCTTCTATTGTCATTCTATGTTCCCTTAAAAGCTGTTAAAAACCGATTCAAAATTATTATACCATTATAGTGCAGCTTTTAATAAGAATAATATGTGTCAGGCAGTACTTGAATGGGATGGCTAAACAATCCCAACTTCTAGGCCAACCTGCCCCACATAGGGGGTTAATTGGCGTACTTTGGATTGACGAATTCTTCAATTTTCTATGATCTTAGTATTAAATATTATGTTGTGAAAAAAATACTTGAAGTGCTCTAATACTTGGAGTTTACAGTGGTGTCAGCCCCATGTTGTTATATTAACAGGAACGACTCAACGATAAAAAAAGTGTAAACTGTTGCCAACCAACCCCGCTCACCCCTACTGTTATTTTAGTGAATAAAAAAAAATTTGACTATAGACTTGGTGCGACACGTGTTTCTCTTCATAAAGTATTTTTATGCTTTTTTTATTTTTATCAAGCACGAGGTTCCACCAGCTCAATAAACAATTTTTCACTTTATTTTATTTTAAAAAAAAACAATATCCGTTCAAGCCGACATTCTTATCACACTCAGCACTGCTCACGTGTCTATGATCAATATTTTGTTCTTTTGTAATTTATATATATATTATTTTGTTAATAATGTTAATATTTTTTGTTTCAGGTATGTTTCTTGATTCAACTTCCTTCATCACCCCCTAATCGATCTGTAAGTTTGTCTTAATATATTTTTAAATTAAACATCTTGTTTTAATGAATTTAAAGAAAATTTATTTCGTGTTTTTTTATTTTTTATTTCTATGATCCCAAAATTTTTCATCTTGTTACTGTCAATCTATATAAATTCGTCCAGAGGTGGATGCTTCAACATTTTTATTTTCTTTAATATTTTTATGATACAAAGTACAATAGATTAGAGGTACAATAATACTTTTTTTTTTTTAATTTTTATTGGCGGTAATTTTATTTTCTACTATACGCGTGTTTCTCGCTATTTTAGTGATCTGCTTCAAATCAAATATATCGTCTGCTACTCATCCTAGAACATTTAAATAAAAACCAATCTCTTTAGAAATATTTGAACATCAATAATGGTTATTAAAATTATGAACTTAAAACTAAGTATAACGGTTCACATACCCCTTCAAAGTTATAAGCAGCAATTTTACAAAAATGTGTTTTCAAAAAAAAAAAATTTACAAGAAGGCAAATGATAACCTTTTTCAGAGAGAACCTTCTGTATAATATCTAATATCATCATGTGTTATTTCTGAATTTAATTAATATGCATTATGGTAAAAGATTAATTTGGCACATGTTTGGATATATATCTATTGTGATTATGATCCTATACTATATCATATTCCAATTATATTCTTTTTTATTTATTACATGTGTGTTATTTATATTTAATTTCGCCTCTGCTCAAATAATCCAGTAAGTGCTAAATGAATGGATCATTTATTATTACTATAGTCAAATGTGAGATGTAAAAAATAAAAACATTAACCCTTCTAAATTCTTTACCAAATGATTTTAAATTTGGCCTCAATTACTATTTTAAATTCCGCTGATTTTAGATTAGCTGTTTTATCTGAGGCTATTTTAATTTAAATTAATCGGGCCTTTATTTGTTATTTGTTCCTTTCTTTTCCACAAGGTACCAGTGTTATTGAGGGGAATCATAAGAAAATGAAGAATATGAATGAATATCTTTTATTATTCTCAATTAACATAAAATAAAAATTTAAATGCACTATAAAGGTTAAGTGAGCTGTTCATGTTTACAGTAAATTAAATTTCACAATTCACTTACAAGCATTTAGTGTCCATGGTTCACAAGTCTTCTTTCTTTTACCTTTTCAGGCTTTTCAATCTTTTCCTCTTTTCAGACTACTAATTAAGATAAAGCATATTCATTCAAACTGAGACGGTGTCACCTATCCGTCTCCTGGCGCCTCTGCCGTCTTCTTTTCTTTTTTTCGCCGTCTTTCTTTTTTTTTTACTTTCACTTTCCTATATATGAAATATATAGTAAGTGGAAGTATTGCGATCGTGAAAATTTTCAACTTCCGGTTTTCAACGGAAATACACGTTTTGGTGTGTGTGTGTGTGTGTGTGTGTGTGTGTGTGTGTGTGTGTGTGTGTGTGTGTGTGTGAACAGACTAGCTCAAAAACTATAAACCGTGCGAACCTGAAATTGGGTATTTAGAGTATGTATATGCCCGCGATGTGACAGCAAAAATTTCATCAAATTTGCTCAAAGGGAGGGGGTACTTTATTTAATAACTTTTAAGTTTTTTTCGATTTTCTCAAACTAACGATTTTGATTAAACTGAGATATACTTAATAAATTTTGTATCATTTTCACGTGTTTTTTTTATTTACACAATAACGGTTTTAACGATGTTGATCAAACTTGGTATTTGATGTATTTATATGCCCTAGATATGACTGTAAAAATTTCATAAAAAATGATCAACAGGAGGGGGGACTTTACTTAATAAATTTTGTCCAATTTTTACCTTTTTGATCGATTATCTCAAAAACGGCTTTAACGATTTTTATCAAATTCGTTATGTTTAATTAAAATTAGTTGTTATTTAATATCAGGTAAGCTTTATCATTATTAAAATGTTCTGAGGGGGCTTAAATGGGGAAGGGGCTTTTTTTGTTTTTCTATAAAGTACCTTTGTTTTAGATTATATTGGGAAATTATCTGTCTCTCATCACGCTTAAAAATAAGAAACGGCTAAATATGATATATGAAGAAAATCAAGTAAACATATACAGGAGAAAAAAAGAAAAATATTCCGTCAACTCATAAAACACCTTGAGCTCACGCATGCGCCGTACGCCTTTAATGACAAACCAATGCGTTATAATTAAACTGCTCTGTTCATTTGAGAAGTGGCAATTAACAAAACGCATTAATTTCTAATCTAAGTAAGTTGGTAAGTGAAAGTTGTTTGTTGCGCGCACGCACCAGATTTTTTGAACAGCTGACATGAGCCAAGCAGCTCATAAAGCAGCTGAAACGTTTTTATCTTTATCAATGAATTTTGATTTGACTGTATAAAAAAGAATAGGATATAATTAATTCAACGCATGATAGCTACTTAGCCACGGCAACGCGTGGCCGGAACTGCTCGTCAAATAATATTTTTCTTTATTTCCGTCTCTGAGATTAATCTGATGAGATTACTTTTGTTTTTTTCTTTATTGTTAGAAGGTACGCTATCCCTTCTTTTCTCAAGGAAGCAGGTTCGTTTCCAGGATGTTCCTCATGAACGAGAGCTTTCACCCTCGCGTGTTCCCGAAGAGGATAGTTAAAGGGAAACGACCCGATAATTTTGTTGCGAAGTACACAACAGAAGAAGTTAGCAATTGTGAGGAGAGAGCGAATACTGGGTATAATCCAATTGAGCTAAGTACAGTTCTTTGTATTAACGTGAAAGGTCTGATGTCTTCTCATAATATACTGGTTGCTAACTCGAGAAATCATTTGCCGTAAAACAATCAAGCTTTCTCTTAAAAAAAAAAATACCTAGGTTTCCGTGCTTACTTTTTTTAAAACCAAGTAAAAGGAGTTAAAAAAGGAATATAACTTCTATAATCTAATTAGTCATTGGAGTCATGAATTACTCATTACAGGATCTAATTAAAAAGTGCAGATCGTTTTACAAATTTGGATACTGGCAAAATTAGATGGTTATTTAAGTCATATCAGAAGATATTGTCACAACTCATAATACATCACTATTGAGTTATGCATAGGGTTACCCATACAGTTATTAGCACCCCAACTTTAACTTAAAAAAAATAGGCAAACAAGTCCTAATTTTATTACAAGATACACATGAGCCTAATGTTTGAAGGGTCCTCTAAGTCATCTATGAAGTAAGACTTTAACAAACTAACCATAGGGAAGTTCACAATTAAATCCGCTGGGTGCCAATAACTATTTATCTGTCTTTATCTAGATAGATAATTAGGAGCTATAGGAAGTTTCTATTTGATCCCTTTATAAAAAGTATTTTTTTTAATTTAACCACAGAAATGTAGTCTTAAGGGTGCCAATAACTAACTGTACGATTTACCCTAACGTTGGTAAGCCAAAAACCTACATAGCCAGAATATAGTCACAAAAGTATTAATAGTTCCGTTCGCGTGAGGCGCAGTTTACCATATTCTTTTATGAATGTGAAATTGATGAGGAAATGAGGGCAAGTTTTAAAGCCGGTAATGCTTGCTACTTTTTTACTAGCAATCTCTATATATATAAAAGAGGCTTTGTCTTGACTGACAGAATCAACGCAGAGCAAAAACTACTAATGATAGAAACTTGAAGTTCGGAATTTAGATTTTATACGCTATGTAGGTAACCACTAAGAAAGGAATTTAAAAAATGTATCCCTTAAGGGGTTTAAATGGCGAAATTGTCGTTTAACTCTAACGGACACCTATTGTTTCACTTCGAGAAAAAATATCTAATTTGGACTCATTTTAAAGTCGATACGACGAGTTTAACTCGAAAGCCCTACGGAAACCATTGGGGCGTCGAAAACCATGTTGTAAAGCCGAAAAATGAAGCGTTCGCGACGAGTAATCAATTTTCTGTTTCGGCGGTTTTAGTGAACTCTCCATTGCGCGCCTCCCTCTCTCCTACCGAGCCGGCAGCTTCCTCCTCCAACATATCACCTACCGGAAGCTCCGATTCTAGTAAATCTCCTTAACATCAGTTAACATATTATATTAAATCAATACCAATACCATATAATGATCACAGAATTAATTTTAAAGGCTCGCGGGCAAAGCCGCGACAGGGAATGCTAGTATTGACATATATTCAGACGAAACGTTCATATTATTTCTACTCTTTTATAATGTATACTCTTCGTAATTAAAATCAATGTATCACCATTAAATATAACTTTTAATTTTCCAATGTTACAAAACTTTAGAACACCATTAGTTGTGAACAAGACTAATAAGTTTATGATAATTTAATTATTGACGGCAGGAAATTATCGCGTGATCAACTAGCAACTTGTTTTTGATAAATGAGGAACAGCTAACAGATATAACAAGTTACAGTACTGGAACTAGTTAACTCCCAGTTATAAACTAGTTACCGGAGGAACTACTTTGAGTACACGTTCCAGCCAGCCAATCAACTGAGTTAATAATAACATTACAAGCTAATATGCCTGATCAATATACCTCCGAGTTGATTATTTATTTAACCTGAATTAAAATTTCATAGATTTTAGCAATATTCACACAACCAGAGTTCAATATTATAGAGCTTATATTTAGAAAAAAAAAACATATTTAAGATTTAAATCAGAGTTTATCTTTCTTTTTTAAATATACTGTCACCATACCATTCTACGGTCTAACGTTCATTCAAGGTGTACTGTGAACCTCAAATACTGTCGACAAAGGATTGATGGTAATGAAAATCGAAGAGTAAAAACCTCATCTTCAGTGATTTGTATTGATTTAGTTGGATTTTTTAAAGTTTAAACTGGTCATGTAATTTTGTCAATTATGTTAAAGAAAAACTCTAAACCAAAGGTTAAAACTTATATAATATTTCTTTTCCAAACTTAAACATATATAAGTACATATGGGGTGATTCTATAATTTTGGTGGTATTTGGCTCTTAATTTTTTTGGAATTTCATAGTGATCTTTGCTTATGTTTCTGGTTGCAGATGGCTTGATCACTTGCTCCTTGCCAGTGATGTGGAGTGTGCACACGCTCAAATTCATAGTTTTCGAGATAATGATTTTTAAAGAAAGTAATGTTCTAGGGAGTAAAAAAATGTAACGCATGACATTATTATATTAATTTAAATCTTTTAAAAAGAATTATCTAAATTTTTAAGTCTCATTTCGTCTGAAGTCAGTCTAGTTCTTATATAGGTATAATGAATTCGATCCCTACCATAAAGGTAGTTGAAGAACTAAAAGTTAACTATTGAAAGTTCAATGTTTATTTGGTGGTTTGGGGGGGGGGGGGGGAAGGGGGAGTTTTAAGCATACTTAATCGAAAACTAACTTTCTGAACTGAGAATGATTAGTAATCAACATAACCAAGTTTACAAATTTAATCACAAGTCTCTCCCTGACCAACTTTGTTTTCACTCACTAGCTAAAACAAAATCAGTATCAGGCTAGGGAGTGACAGTTCAGGGAGGGACCAATCGGCCATTTATCATCAATTTTGGCAAAATTAGTAAAAGATTTCCTAAAAGGAGGTTGTGAAAAGATTCGAAAGATCTATAAAACTGTTAGATAGAAACCGAAACTAAAAAAAAAAGTATATATATCGTTTACCATCATTATGTTGCTAAGGTATAGAAAGTGACTCACTCTAAAAATATTTTTTAGCTTTAAACCTTCCTCCACGTCTTGAAAGCAACTGAAGTAGGTAAATTTAGGAAAAATGATATGATTCGACTTATAGTCGGGTTCATAACAAGGTTCCCCCTGTATGTTCTCAGCACGAAATTTCCTTTTCTGAATTGGTGGGTATATAAAAAACTAGCTAGGGAGTGACCTCACAACTGTGTGACAAAGGGAAAAGCTGTTGTGGTACTTTGCCTGTACCCTTTTGAGTCCTGGGTCAATTATATTTTGGATCCAGAAAGTTTGCAGATAAGATTGGTGCCTGATTTTTAAAAATTATGGTGACGGAAAAGGATTTAATTTTACAATTTTTAAGTACATGACCTTTACTTTGTGATAAGCTAGGGTGTGACACAAAGAGTATTGTTATTGATTTTAGTTAATGTTATCCTGTCTTTAGGCCGTTGAAAATTGAAGGGGTCGGGGCAAAATAGTGCCAAGCAACATTTTAAACAATAATAAACGGTAGCCGCAGTATGCTGTATATTACGCAGGACTATATATCTATGTTTGAAATGCCACCTAATTATGACTATAGAGGCTCTATATAGTCATATTTAGGTGGCATTTTAATCATAGATATATAGTCCTGTGTAATATACAGCAAACTGCGGCTACAGTTTATTATTGTTAGAAATGTTGCTTGGCACTATTTTGCCCCGACCCCTTCAATTAGATAGCAGTGTTCTTTAGCTATGAGGTAATAAACAGCAAAAAAATAATTAAAAAATTCTTCAGGTGGTTGTCGATTTATCATGTTGTGACACAAGTACCATCATAATTTTAGAATCACCCCTATACATATCTACTGAAACATATTTGAACATACGTATTATATATTTAAAACATTTTTTACCATACTACGATGTAATCACCTGTTTTACACACCTAATTTGCGGTCCGAAAGCTACACTTCGCCGCCCTAGGGCCGAAAATGAATATTTCGCCCTAGGGCCGCAAAATCAGCTGTTTATTATTTTAATTCATTCATTTCATTATATACATTACATAAGTTTGTTTTGCTCGTATTATTGTTTAGTTATTTAGTAATTATGGCTAATAATATATCAGAATCTATAAATAGAAGAGAAAAAGAAATCATAGCAGATTTGTTACCAGCAAAATTAAAAGATAGGTATGACGAAGAGTATACAAAGTTTTTCAACTGGTTAAAAGTGGAAAATGTAAAACCTGTACCTCTCTTTATTAACTTACATAATAACATAACGTAAAACAATCCATACATTAAACATTCATCATGTCCCCATAATCACAAGATAACCTTCTAACAAAGAGGTACACTTAACCAAAAGAAAATCTTGTTTTTGATTAATGTTATATCGTATTAATATTTACATGGTAGTATGGTGAAAAATAGCGTTTGTGCCTCGGGCCAAAGTGCTTTTGCAGGCCCTCGAACTTTTCATGACCTCGACTACGTCTCGGTCAAAAAATATCTCGGGCCGGCATACGCCCACTTTCGGCCTTTGGTACGAAATATACTATTACACATGTCTTAAGTCTCAAGTCTCAAGTCGGCAAACAGATGGTTGCAACTTAATATTTCACATTACAGTAATAAACGTCTGGTAAGTTCATTGAAATAGTCACACATGAATTTTACAGTAGAATTACAGAATCCTACATCTAGAATTATTTAAATAATAATTTCTTAATTTGAATTGGAAAAATATAAATGATTGAAATATTTTTATATCTTCTTACTAAAGGCAGCAGGTGTTATAGAATAGTAGTAATAATACAATTCTTACTGACAGTCGTATTATCGTTAAATGTTATCGACAATCTGATTGGCCCAAGGCCAGAGTTGAACAATAAAATCTAGCCAATGGGAGGAGGCCTTTGGGAGAGATCAGGCTACACTCGCAATTTACCGTAGCGTTTATTGGCCTGTTAATGCCATCCCGTGGGCTTGTATCTTAACGCTTATTGGTCCGCTGTAACGGCCCCTCTAATTGATTGGTTCGATCCTATCGGGTTCCGTGGTTTCAAAAAATAAATCTTTCCGCGTTTTTCGAGCTGAATCAACAGTCATCAGTCATCAGACCTCTCTCAGCTCCAGCTTCTCCTAATTTAGGTTGAGGGTTGAAGTTTTAAATGTAAAATATTTGGTGATTTTGAGAAGTGCCATAGTTTTCATACACCATATTTTCAAAATGGCTACAGAAAAACCTTTAAAAGGTAGTTACTATTTCGATGAAGCTTCGCTGTACTTTTCCCCTCGATTTAATTTTTTTTTAATTTGGTGCGAAGCGCGCAACACACTTACCACCTTCCTTAGATTAGAAATCTAAGTTTTTGATAAATTTGTAAAAGCCGTTCCTCAACTTCAAACATTTTTCTACTTATTTCTATTTATTTATGTCTCCATCGCGTCTAATTTTATAATTTTGTATTCAGTTGTTCAAAACTTCGTTAAGCTACCATGGAAACTAATAATTTCCATTATGTTTCAACGCCTTTACTTATAAACAATAGTTTATTGCTTACGCTCTGTCTTAATGGCGTACTTTGCATGCGTGGGCTCAACTTGTTTTATGAGTTGTCGGAATTTTTCTTGTTTTCTCCTGTATTTGTTTACTCGATTTCTTTTATATTTCATATTTAGCCATTCTTTATATTTTTAGGTATAATGTGTCTCATTAAACATTAAAGACGAGTATGATAAAATCTTTAAAGCCGTTTTTAAAAAAATCGGAAAAAAGTGAATTTAATATATATATTAAATTTTGTTGAAAAGCCAGTTATTAAAAAAAAAAACACAATTTAAAAACATATAAAACTGGTTCAAATTAAGTGGCTTTTTAATTCATAATCCATGATATTAGGTTTTGTATCAACTATGTAAGTTATGTCTGATTTTGTGCGCATACCCACAGTTTATTAACAAATAAAAAAATAAAATTTTATGTCTATAATATCTGATAATTAATACTTTAATAAATCCAGGGCAAAACGTGGGTTGGGTATCTCACAGTATCTTGTATCTCACGGTATCTTAACCCTCCCTAATCTATTTATATTTTAAGCTCCTACTTTATAGCTTCAATCTCGGACTTAATATTATTATAAAGGATGCTTGATTCCGACTTTATCACGAAATATTCCAGGTATTTTATTGATACGTTTAGCATGTGGACATAAAGGAAACCAACAGCTTTTGTTAAGTCTCTGTTAAACATTAAATAAACTTTATCGTAAAAACACCATAACCTTATTATCATTCGGATTATTCGATCGATTTGATAGAATTAATATTAATACTGCTTAATAAAATGTGTAATGGTCAACTGTGTTCTTAAAGATAGGACGATAAATTATCAGGATTTTCAGTCAAATATTCTTTATTAGGAGGGCCTACGTTTCGATCCAAACATGTGAAGCTTCATCAGGGCTAAAAAGAAGACAAATATATGAGCATCTATTCTAGAAGATAAAAATTAAATGTATACAATGTAATTATTAATTATGGAGAGTAAAAATAAGGAATAACAAAATGATGGAGTAGTCACCTGTGGTGTTAGCATGTGGTTAACATGGACACCTACATTACTACAGGTCGCGGGTTCGCGTCCCGCGGTGGCCCTCGTAATTTTTAAGGGAGTAAAATATCCTTGGCTATGCCGTCCCTTTGGACGCAAAATGGAGGTCCCGAGTCAGGTACTCGTTAAAGATCCCTAGCCTAATTATACCGTACCCATGTCATGTAAAGATACTGGCAGCTGGATTTTGTTACTTCTTATTGTTACTATCAGTAATTAGTCTACTAGCTACGATACCGAGCTTGTGTGTTATGTCAGGTATTCGTTAAAGATCCCGGGTTTGTTTCGGATTAGGTAAGCCAGTGATTTTATTATAAATAACTATTACAAAAAGAAGAAAATACACCTCAGAAACATATGTATTTGTAAAGGGTGTTTTTTTTGGAGGTGTACAAGTTAAAATTATAATAAAACAAAGAAATATATTTTTAATATCAATGAAAGGAACTTTATTGAATAGAAAACTTCATGACATTAATGTTTAAATATGATTTCAGCCATGTGGCCACCACGGCTAGCGCGTACAAGGCGCAATCTGGAACACCAATTTTCACAAACTTTTCGCACTATTTGCGGCCGTATATCGCCAATAACTCTTGGAATGTTGATTTCGAGGTGTTCAATTGTCTGTGGTTTATCGACATAGACAAATGACTTGACATAACCCCAAAGAAATAGGCTTCATCGGAGAACAAAATTTTGAATGGAAATTCAATATCCGTATCAATTTGTGCTTCAGCCTATTCGCCGAATTGGCGGCACATGCGATGGTCGTTCGGCTTTAATTTCTGCACCAGTTGAATCTTGAAAGCTTTTAATCCCAGATCCTTTCGTAAAATCTTCCATAAAGTGGAAGGACACAACCCAAGTTGCTGAGAACGGCGACGATTCTATTGATTTGGATTATCTTCAATGCTTTCCTGTACAGCGGATGCAGCTTCTTCAGTGCGCACTGTTCGGCGTCTCATGAGATGCTCATTATCATTAAGAGTAAACGTGGTCCGAAAACGATCCATTGTTATTCGAATTAGCCGCTCTGAAGGACGATTATGTACACCGTAAAATGGACGAAGTGCCTGATAAGTTTGACGAACAGAACCATTATTTCGATAAAAAATTTCAACAATTTGTAAGCGTTGCTCTGGTGTATGTCTAACCATAATGAAATGACAAACCAAAATAAACAAAAAGCAACTATCAGCTGTTGAATATGTTATCAAATAAAGCAGTGTTGCCAACTCTAAGTTGTACACCTCCAAAAAAAACACCCTTTATATATAACTTCAAAACAGAAATATCCTAACTTCAGGTTAATATAAATTACTTTCAAAGGCGAAAATCAGCGATGTTCTTCAAAATTATCACTTTTTCACTCGTCTATTTCAAAGTGGAGACCTTCCCCTCCAATACCTTTCTGAGTATATGTTTCCACTATACTAATGCTTCTCTTCCTATTCCAATTTCCTTAAGGCAAAACTTCACCCTAGCGTATTCATTTACTCAGGAATATATTAAAACAATAACTTTCCTTAAAGGCAGGCGACATTGTTCGAGCCAAGATCTGCTGAAGAGGCCAATCGCTGTGACAAAAACACTTGGATCCTCTTTCAGGCAGTCTCAACTTCATGGGATGCCCTTTTTCGCATACCTCGTTACTGGGTAGGATTCCCTTGCTCTGTATAACCTTAACAGCAGCTTCCTCATTCTTCACGTGTTCACTTAAATCAAAGATATTCATGAATGAACTGAATTAGAACAATTAACAAAAGGTAGGTACAAATGGAAAGGTTAGAAAATAAAATTATCGCATCATAATTTTAAATATGTTATTAAGTCAGAGTAATTTTAATGAAATAATCACGGTCACTTAAAAAAATCACTACCTAATCCGAAACAGACCCAAGACTTGGTTTCAGCCGATCAGCCTTAGTGGCATAAACGGACGTTATACAAACAACAAAATAATTGAATACAAATCCAACTAATGGTATCTTTAAATGACGTGGCTACTTTACAAATCTCATGATTATATAAAAGATAGTAAAATTGTACACGAATGTTTAAATAATTAGCTGGTTAGCAAGATAAAATAAAATCTAATATATACCTTCTGAGTCCAGAGTAATACAGGGGGTAAAAATAAGGTGAGAGGTGGTGGGGATTTATTTATTATTAAGTAAAATTAGGGGGTTAGTAATATAGAAAAATATATGAAATAGGAAGAGACGAGGAGCGATTATTTTTCAAACTACCAGGGACAGGCCACGATTATACGACCCCCTTCCTCCGGAAACTGCTAAGGACGGACTTAGGAAAAGTGACAAGAAGGATGGGCGAGGAGGTGGAAGAAAATGGACGAGGTGAAAAGAAAATGGACAGAGATCTGTTATGAGGGGGAGGCTGTCAGGGATCGGAGAAGCCTATTACAGACTCCTCGGCGATAAATTCCCTGCTGTGCTCTATCCGACTGCTCTGTACATCCGTGGTAGACAGCTGGTGCCTTTTCCGCAATTAGTGCAATTACAAGTGAGAAATTGTAATGTGAATACAATTTTTACTTCATGATTTAAAAAAAAATCTGGTATAATTTTGAAATAAATTAGAGTCAACTGTGGTATGGTCTTGCATAGCAGCCTACAATTGCTGGTTCGCATCCCGTGGTGGCCCTTAATATATATATTTTAAAGGGAGTAAAAAATCTTTGGCTATGCCGTCCCTTTGCAAGCAAAATGGAGGTCCTGAGCCTGTACGATGCCAGGTTCGACAGATATGGTTTTATATCTGTCGAACCATTTAAAAAGTTCCATACTTTTCCATGCTACAAATTTTAAAGTTTGAACAGTATTAAAGGTGTTTAATGAGTAAAACTAAAGCCTGCAAGACCACACACGATTATATTGCAAACTTTTGATTCAAGATGATGCCTTTCACTTTTAACGATGTGATACATGATTACTTAATATTGTTTAATTGAGAAAAGTGGAAAACAATTGTTCCTTGGTGAAGATTTCTTTGGGGTCACGAGGTGGTTTAGTGGTTAGCACGACAACCTACAATACAAAAAGTCTCAGGTTCGCGTCCCGCGGTGGCCCTAGGATTTTTTAATGGGAGTAAAACCTCCTTGTCTATGCCGTCCCTTTGGACGCAAAATAGAGGTCTCGAGCCTGTACGATGCTCAGATACTCGTTAAAGATCCCTATCCTAATTATACCTGGATAGGCAAAATTTAGGACTCCCACTGTAGCATCGTCCGATCAGCCATACTGGCATAAAGTGACGTTAGCTAAACAAACTTCAATATGGGTGACTTCAAACTGTCAATAAACATTATTGAATATAATAATTTAAGTTATTTTTTCTAATTTATCATTAAATATCTCATTAAAATTTTTAGGAAACATTAAAGGCATTGAACATTGAAGGCAAAATATTGTGTCCATTGATAAAACTGATGTATTGTATTAAACAAGTTTGTTATGTTTATTTTAAAGGAAGTAAAAAGTCCCTAGCTATGACGAGGACCTAAAATTGAGGTTCCGAGCCTGTACTATGTCAGGTACTCTTTAAAGATACTTATCCTAATTATACCTGGATAGGCAAAATTTAGTACTCCCACTGTACCATCGTCCGATTAGCCTTAGTGGCATAAAGTGACGTTAATAAAT
Source organism: Aelia acuminata (assembly GCA_911387785.2). NCBI lineage: Eukaryota > Metazoa > Arthropoda > Insecta > Hemiptera > Pentatomidae > Aelia > Aelia acuminata. The sequence continues at coordinate 12,008,653 of OU426984.1, forward strand.
AAAAAGATGTTCTTTTGTAATCGCATCACATTGAGATTTGGCTTCGTAATAGTCTGAGTATGGTTCATACGGAAACCAAAATTTTAAAAGTTTTCCGGAGGATGTTTAAAATGCGTTGCTTGGGCATAACTCGAACACTATCAATTTTATGTAGATAAGTTTGAAGTTGGAATATTTTGCCATTCCCGAAAAAAAGAAAAAAAAATCAATGAAATGGGACCACAAATGGGGATTACTAATCAAGTTTCCGCCTTAAAAAAAAACAAAAAAAAAACAGTAATTTTCTAAATTCCCGATTTTATTTTAAATTTAGCTAAAGAGGTCACTATTTCCAGGCCCCTTCCTCAACAAATCATTCCGTTTCTGAGTTTGAGGTCTTTTGCGTGATTCCGCAACATATTTTGTTATTTCTTTCAATTCTATCGATTTGAATACACATTTGATGTCCCTTTAAACTTTCTTTTACATTTTTCCTCACTGAATCTAAACCTAAAAAAAAATCTAATGAAGACAGCAAGCTGTCCTTTTCCATTCCATTAGTTTTTGAATTCTGGTCTTTAGCTAAACCGCATGATATTTCAACATACCCAGTTCTATAAATATATCAGTATTATACAATGAAACAAATTACCTAAATTTGTATTTTATTTTGAGACAAATCGTCGTCACCATGCTAAAGTAATGAATGTGCAACTAAAAACATATGCATGGTGACAACGAAATCTAGTTAACATGCAACAAGGGGGGCACCTGTAATAATTGGGGTTCAATATAAAGACATGCAAGGCATGTAACATATATAATTCAGACTGAGACACTCCAAATTTAATCGGGTTTGTACGTGTTGTCTAGAATGGAGGATGCCTTTGAGTAAAACTCACATGATCTTTTATAAATTATTTGCATATGTACATAAACTTCTAACTGAACTATATATATATTAAATTAAAGTTTGCCTTTGATTTGATCCTGGGCGCCACGGAATAACTCTGATACGTTAATGGTACCGGAGAACCCACAAATATTTTCTATAGAATTCTATTAGAAAAATAGAATGATGGAAACACAATACATATGATCGAAAAGGGTTCTAGACTTGTTGATGGGGCAAACTGTTCTAGTATATATTCGTGGATAATTTACGCTTGTCAGGAACCTTCTAGACTGTTCTAATTCAGACTAAATATAAGGAGCGATGGACTGGAGAGTTAGTCTTCCTCTGAAGCTCGAATCATATGGTTACTTTTGTGTCGTTACAAGCGGATACTTTTTGTAACCTTATTTACTATTTGTCTGACATTTTGAACTCTTATTTTCGTCCAATAAAAATTATTTAAACTCACTTCAGTGTTAATTTGACATTGAAATTTTTAGTTAAACGAGAAGCCAAATCTGGGATAAGATTGAATAGCGAAAGGGAAAACAATAGTTAGAAATCAATTTGCCATCTGTGAAGAATCGGACCAGACATTTTGGATTTCATGTCGAATTAAAAGTTACAACTAGTCACGCTTTTCGGATAACTAGTTACGAAACCGCATGGAACTGTTACTTGTTTTGCTCCAATGGAATGTTATCATTAGTTTCACTAGAGATAGTTCTCTTTAGTGTTCCAAAGAGAAAGAAAAAGACCATTCCATTCTTCTACCCAAAGTCATCCGCCTCATTAGCAATTTATCCTTGCCTAATTTAGAAGGCAGCGTTTGAAACTTTATCCATTAGCGGTTTGATAGAACAATGGAGAGTGATGACTTGAACCGTGTGTCTACCGTACCTTAAATATCTTGAAATGCACGAATACACGAGGTGGGAGTGGGTAAACTTTTATCATTTTATCAGATTTTTACCAAATTTATTGTGTACATTTTGAATATAAGAAGGTTAAATCCACATGAATATTACCGAGGATGAGTTTGGAGGGTGGAGGTAGGAAGGAATCCCCAATCAAAAAAAAGTTTTCATCATACTGCATCAAAAACATGTGTTTTCAATACTCGGTTTGAGTTCATAAAGTAGTCCTTTTAGGGTCAAGGCCTGAAAAATATTTTGGTGCGCTAACCTTACTTGCTACCAATATATATTAATAAACATTTTAATGTCTAGTCTGATTTAATTAAACTAGACCGCGCACCGAAAACAACCACTTTTGGTTCTTGAGATGAAAATAACTATTAAAGAATAGAAGAAAAATTATTATTATTATTATTATTACTATTAATTCAAAAATGTGTCAGTTTGTATGATTTGCAATCTCCAAATTAGCAATAAGCAAATGGGTTGAGTTACTATAGGATAAGTTGCTAACTTTATACTAAGTTAGCATCTCTCTCGGTGTGGAATTTAGGGGTTTATGTTAGATGTTAGTGTCTGTGCTAAGGGGTTCGTGTTAAAATTAGTCTTCGGTGGAAGTTTTTGTAGTATTGTGTGGCTGTATCGGTAACCGTTGGGATATTCAGGTCCTTGTGCAGTAAGTCATTTGTCATATAGTATGGTGCCTCTGCTATTTTCCAAATTACTTCGTACTGGAATGATTGAATTCTTTGGATGTTTGAGGATTTTGCAGAACCCCATAGTTCTATCCCGAATGTCGATAATGGTCGTATTAGTACTTTGTAAATAGTAAGTCGTTAGTTACTGATAATTTGGAACGTCTGTCCAGTAACCTAGATAATATTCCAAATCTTTTGTTAAGTTGTTTCCTTTTCAGTCCGATTTAGGTTATCCATGTCGGTCTCTTGTCCTGGTGAAGTCCCAAATATCTTACTAATTGGGATTCAGTGATTGGATTATCATTAAAGTTTACTTGTAGATGGGAACCATGATTGAGAATAGAAACTTTTTCCGTTTTTTATTTCCCCTATTATGTTAGTACAAAACGTTAAAAATTCTTTCTTCACTAAAGAATGGAAAAATAAATAATGAAAATAGGACAATTATCAAGAGCTACAGGCTTTTTGATTTTTGATGATATCGCACGGCGGAAAGAAGTTTACCCCTCGAAATATTTCAATTTTGAATTATGCATGCCGTTGGAATCAGAATAAAAAAAAAACCTTGAATGTCAGAATAGTATTGAAAATTCCGTTCGCTTACAGTGCAATTTACCATACTCTTTTATCAAATATTTCAATTTTGTTTGTTTAATGTCCCTTTATGCCATAAGGCTAATCGAACGATGCTACAGTGGAGTCCTAAATTTTGCTTATCCAGGTATGGTTAGGATAGGGATCTTTTACTAGAACCTGACATCGTACAGGCTCAGGACCTCCATTTTAAGTTCCTATCTGAGGGATGCCATAGCCAAGGATTGTTTAATCCCTATAAAAAATCCTATGGTCACCGTGGGAAGCAAACCGCTACCTATAGTATTGTAGGTTGCTAGGCTAACCACTTCATTACAGGTTACCCCTTCGAAAGCATTGAATTGATATGCTTACGACCCGAGTTCGAATCGGGCTTGGCTCATGATATATTTATTATTCTGTCACGGACTGTCTCATGGGCCGAGAGACCTTCCTGGGGCAAACCCAGCCTCTTTAAACTGGGTACCTTTAATTGAAAATTTAAGGGGGAAAACCTAGTGGTTGAGCGGGATCATGGTCAAATATCCTTGCACGACCGCTGACCAAGAAACAGTGCTCTTCCTTACATACAAGTGAACCCAAGACCCTTCATGGGTTGTAGTGATACTTTTTTTTTTTAACTAACAAGAAATTAGATCATTTTATTGGTAGTAGTTAGCCTATTGAAATATTTTCGTAGATTCCTGTTTCATTAATTTTTTGAGCATAAAATGGGGATTTTTCAAAGAAGGGGAAATTTTCAAATCTGGACAATTGTTAAAAGTTGATGTATAAAAGGGTCCTACGAGACATTTTACGAAAATCAGTGTTGCAAACTAATAATATGTGTATAAATTTCTAATATAAGTTAGAAATTCGGGGCTATGATTAATTCCCCGTAATGTAACCTTTAGAATTTGATGAAGAGTGGAGGGGGGGTCGACAAAGGAGGAGCATTATATCTTTTTGCTCGCTAAAATTATTAAATCGGGCGTGGAGAGCTGAATAGAAGGACAATTCCCCAGGGCCCGAAGATATTAAATAAACACACAATGGGCCACGTCACATTGCAATTTTTTACATCACACATTACGCTCTCGACAAGTTTTTCTACTCTGTTTTTTCTGTTAGTAATTTCCTGATGGCTTGTAATTTAATGTATCTCCACCTTGGTCTCTTTCTTAAGATGCCATCCTTCAAAATGTTTCCATAATGGTTTTGTACAAAAAAAAACAGCGTCGTTATTTTTGTTCCGAAACCGATGACTTCCTCATGTCACTTGTAGTTCCTCAAGTTAGTATCCACGGTGCAATCCTTTAAACTGTTACATAAAATTTACAACTTCCAAAACCTGCAAGCTCACATTCCAATCCTTGAAGGATAGTGTCATGCATGGATTTCAAAAAAGAATCCCAACAAATAACATCTACCCTTCGGGGTTACCTGTGGTTTAATGGTTAGCATAGCAACCTATAACATTACAGGTGCAAGGTTCCGTCGGATAGGACGTGAAATGGTGCTCCCGAGCCTGTACTATGTGAGGTACTCGTTAAAGGTCCCTATCCTAATTATACCTGGATAGGCAAAATTTAGGACTCTCCCACTGTAGCATCGTCCGATTAGCCATATTGGCCTAAACTGACATTAACAAACAACAGCAAAAATACTTATTTATTAAGAAATAAAATAACAGTTCACCTTAACCATAATAAGAGGCTTTTACTTTCTCAGACATTATTAATTGTATATTATAAAGTTTTTTAAGTAAAGAAAAAAATCTGCCATCCTGTCACCAGAACATATCCAATACTTTTGACTCCAACTTGACGAACGTTAAACTTGGAATCCGCATACAAAATTTAAACGACAGGAAACTGCACGACGAGTGCCCCCCTTGGTAATCGTATGGTTAATTTGTGTACAAAATGTTTTTGTTATTCGCTAGGGATCTTGTATTTGTTGATAAACATAAAATTGAAATAACGAGTATTCTTAATAGGTTATTAGGTATTAACCAAAGGGTATTTAACAAGCAGAATATTAATTATGTAAAGGAACAATTATTTGTTTGTTTGTTAAACGTAACTTTATGCCACTGAGCCTAACCGGACGATGGTAAATTTTGCCTATCCAGGTGTAATTAGTTTAGGGATTTTTAACGAGTACCCGACATCGTACAGGCTCGGGACCTCCATTTTACGTCCAAGGATTTTTTACCTGCGACTTTTAGTATTTTAGGTTGCCATGCTAACCACTATACCACAGGTGACCCCAAAGAAATCTTCACTAAGCAACAATTGTTTTCCACTTATCTCAATTAAAAAATATTATTAATAATGTATTTAACGATGTGAAAGGCATCATCTCGAACCAAAAGTTTGCAATATAATCGTGTGTGGTCTTGTAGGCTTTAGCTTAATTAATTAAACACCTTAAATAATGTTCAAACTTTAAAATTTGTATCCTAAAAAGTATGGAACTTTTTAAATGGTTCGACAGATATAAAACCATATCTGTTTAGGTTTACGACGAAGATGTTGTTTGTTTAGTTAACGTCACTTTATTCTCATAAGGCTAATCGTACGATGTTACAGTCCTAAATTTTTCCTGTCCAGGTATAATTTCATTAATTTCAGAAAAATTTAGCCGAGAAGCCAGGTTAAAAGTTTTTCTTTCGAATTTTCTAATGTACGGCTGGCAGCTGGTGTAGAGAAGGTCCGAACTGTTCGCTACGTGCCTTCTGGGCCCCATACGTGTTGCAAAACTTACGGACACCTGCCGAGCAGAGCTATATGTCATTACCAGCCGAGCCGGATAATTTTGTGGATGAAGAAAAGAAGATGGTTATAGAGAGCTGGTAGAACGAATTGGTAGGAGTGCACTATTGGGAGCAATGGACGAAAAGAAATTCGTCTGGCTCTTGATAGCTTATACCACCTACGTGTAAAACAAAAAAACAACTGCACTTCATTGTGCAGTGTCTGGTGTAGATAGTATCATTAGCGGTCCCAGGAAAAAAAATTCTGGGGGGGAGGAAAAGATCGTTATAAAAAAAATCTGATGCGATGCGCGCAACACACAACTTGAATGACATTTCTCAAAGTCACACTTTTTTCTACATTCATTTACTTATTGTTGTTTGTATTTGCTCTTTAAAGTATTTCAAGTAACTATTTTTTTTTATTATTAACTAAAAGTTTTTACTTGTGATATTTCGGCAATGCAAGCATAATACTCCAAGTCGTCTGATTGTATAATTCTCTATGTAGTTGTTTAAAACTTCAAATAGTTACCATGAAATAAATAATTTCCATTAAATGAACAGAACATCTTTAATTATAAACAATAGTCTGTCATTAAACGAGCACGGCGGATGCGTGGGCTCAAAGCGTTTTATGAGTTTACGGAATATTTTACCGTACCTACCTTAGAGAGAAAATACAAAAAAAATAAGTAAATGAATGTGGAAATTTTATTGAATTTATCAAAACATGTCAATTTCTCATTTAAGTAAGTTGGTAAGTGAAAGTTGTGTTTTGCGTGCATCGCACCAGATTTTTTTTTCATTTTGAAATGCGGACCCCATATTGATCCTGTCAAAATTAAGATCGCGATAGTAGATTCTTAATCATAATCTTTTACAAAAATATCACAAATTCTTGGAATATACTGTGTTTGCTAGATTTTAACATCTGTGTTGTACAAAAATATGTGAAACGAAATTATTTGATGCTGCTTCTACATATTCAGAAGGTTAATTAATCCGATATCCTGCCGGAAATCCCGAAGGAATTGATAACGAAGGAAAGAGAAAACAAAGGGCCTCCTGTAACGACTCTTTTTTATCGAGCGTGCTTCCCGAGGGACCGGGATAAATCTTTCAATAAAACGGAAGAGGATGAGTTCGATATAGCCTCACCTCCGCTCTCTGGGGATCTCTCTCTCTCTCTTCATCATTATATCGATTTATTGCAGTTGATATCGATTAGAAGTCAATATCGAATTGTAGATATTTAGAACTGCAAGCTAACCTAGAACTTGGACTAGCCTTGGCAATCTATCTAAGGAAACAACGATTTAAAAATTACACCACAGCCAGGAAAAGTTCCGTCTGTAATTATAGAAGACGAATATAATAATTATAGAAGATATGGTTATTACAAGTCTTGGACGTAGGCGAGATACTAAGCAACTCTATGATGATGACAGAAAATTAATTCTTTGTTTAACGTCACTTTATGCCACTAAGGCTAATCGAATGATGCTACAGTGGGAGTCCTAAATTTTGCATATCCAGATATAATTAGGATAGGGATCTTTAATGAGTACCTGACATCGTACAGGATCGAACCTCCATTTTACGGGCATAGCCAACGATATTCTTTCTCCATTCAAAAAATCTTCGGGCCTCAGAGGAACGCGAACCTCTTGTTCCTTGAAAAAATTAACCTCTGGTCCAGAATTTAATTGTAGTTTCGTAGTTTCTTTCTTTGTTTTTCCTGTACGATGTCAGGTACTCGTTAAAGATCCCTATCCTAATTATACTTGGAGAGGCAAAATTTAGGACTCCCACTGTAGCATTGTACGATTAGCGTAAAAATGCATAAAAAGCGTACTCGTTACACAACGGCAAGAGATGGTTACAACTCCAAAAACTATTTTGGATAATCACATGTCAAGTTTCGCATTCGCAATTCTACTATGTACCTCCAAAGAGCGACTAGGGAAAATAGTCTTCGATCACAAGTAGTCTACCATTGGGGCAGTAAGTACCACTGGTACTAACATAACTCAAAAGTAGCCCTCTAGGTAGAGACTTGGGGGATCGTGTTAAAGTAGTTACTTTAACACGATCATCCCCTCATTATAAGAATATTGTAAATTGGGCCTTATGTTAATACTATTGCGACTATATTCTGGCATTTGTACACACAATTCAAAATTGATATATTTTGAGTTTTAACCATCATCTTGCCAACTTGCTATGTAATTTAAGTAGCGATACTTTAGCATATTCTTTTTATTTTAGCTGTTAAATATTTATTGTCCTCTCTAAACATGCCTCACATGTTTAACGTTCATAAATTAAGCTCTGTGAAGGCTCCCATTTTCCTGAACCTCGTAACGTTAGGTTAACTATGGGAAGGAGGGCCCTTAATTCCGGGAAGTTGTCCAGGGATCTCCTATAGCTCTTCCAGGATATTGTTAAAGAACAGTTTAATAAATCTGAGAGTAGAAGGAGTGGAGCAATCGGGGAAAGTGGTTTTTCCCTTCGCAATAGATCTCCTAACCAGTTTCTATTCGGCTCCTCAGGAAAAACTATAATACCATCCTTGAGACCATTTAATCATTAATTTCTTTCCAAAGTGTTCGTCTTCTTTTTTCTGAAGCGCCTCAGAAGAAAGTTATAATTTCTTTAGAAATTACACCCTCTTACTTTCCTTGAATAATCGTTGGGAGTTTTTTTTTTTTTTTTTCAATTAAATTAAGAAGCCTTGAACTTTTATAAGAAAATCTTTTGTGCCCCCTCCTCTACTTAGTATTATTGTTATTTTTTCTTATATATTTAAAAAAAATGCATTTATAAAATTGCTGATTTTAAATATGGCGATACTGCGAAAAATTAACCATGGTCGAAACAGAAATTAACACACGCTAAACAGTATAAACACATCATCTCTTAACCTTAGTTCGGTTAACCTAAGTAGCTACTTACAAAAAAATATTCCCAACTTTATTTATTTAGATATGCACATGACGTTTTTCTCTTTTAGCCCTGATTATGCCCTAAAAGTTGGCTCGAAACGTCGGCTATAATAATAAAAAATATTTAAATCTCACATATTTGTATCACTTATTTTTACCGCACCCCCAACCATTTCCTGTTTATAAATAAATATATTTATTTTTCAAGTATACGTTCTCCAGCAGGAATATGCCTGACTTCGGAAAGTTCCCCCTTTCTACTAATACCCAGTTCGCAGCCTACAATCAGTTCTGAAGAGAAGCAGAAATTGTTGCCCTACCGATAATGGCGGAGAAGTGTACACGGAACCCGTTCCAGATAACTGTGCTCTACTGTAACAGTTACCAGTAAAGCACTATATTAGGGTAATATAGCTACTATAGTTGTGCGGAGAGTGGGTGGTATTTAGGCTCAGTCTCCCAGAACCAGGATCGAATCCGCTTGGAGATCCCGTTACTTTTCGGGTTAATGATTCCAACGCGACGCAATGGCCAACTCGTCTGGCTGGGATTTACTCGCTACTGACCAACATTTATAGTTTCTTTTGGAGGAAAATTCACACTTTTATAACATGAAGTAAACTCCCGATTATCCGAGGTTGGCGTGACCTCCGGACAATCCGATTTCGCAAATAAACTGAAAAATAACAAAAAAGGTGAAAATACTTTAACAGATTATATTGATTCAAAAAAATTCTTTATTTTATATAGAATCCATTTAAATCGCAATTAATCAAGACAGCATATTAAATACAAAACAGGAAGCAGCCCATATCCCAAAACACTACTCACACATAAATAATAGATAAATAATAGATCCCAGAACGCTTCAGGGATGATGTGCCAGACGACATGTTTTTAATTGTGAATTCCTTATGCACTAACGACCCTATCTTAAGGAGAAGGTAAGCATGCGATTTTTAACACTGTATAGAATGACAAACGGTATTATATCAAGTGTTTCGGCAAAAAAGGTTAAGTCATCAAAATGTGAAGCTTAAACAACGATTTACCAAGCTATTGAAAATCATTATAAATTCTTTCTGGTTGTATTTATTTATTCCATATTAATAAATGAAACTATATTCTTTCAACTGAGACTGTTATAAATTATGAATAACCAATAAATTATCGTAAATTATGAATTTTAAGAAGACGATACAATTTTTTTTTTTTTTTTATGACAAACCCTTTTGCCCAAAGATATAAAGATATAAAAGATATAAAAGTGTTAGTTTTATAAATTTCATTACATTATATATATATATTATTTCCTGTTATCCCTCAGTGGGACATAAGGCCCTTAAGAAGTTTCGCCACCTATCTCGATCTGGAGCCATCTCCCTGAGGGTGGCCCACGTATGATTTTGGCTTCTAGCCTCTTCCTGGACAGAGCTCCTCCACGTCTTCCTTGGCCTTCCGACACGACGCTGTCCCTGAGGGTTCCATTCAAGGGCCTCCCGGGCGATGGTATCTCTCCTCCTTAATGTGTGGCCGATCCATCTCCATTTCCTGATTCTAATATCGGCTTCTACTTTCTTTTGTTTTGTTTTTCTAAGTAGTTCCTCATTGGACATGATTCTTGGCCACCAAATTCCCAAGATATACCTCAGGCACTTATTACAGAAACTTTGCAAACGGGCTGTGATAGATCGTGTCACTCTCCAGGTCTCTGATCCATAGAGGAGAACGGACTTCATGTTTGAATTGAAAATGCGGAGATAAATTTCATACTGTCTATATATTTGTTGTTGATTGTATTTTTAGATGAATATGGCGCTGGACGCCGAAAGCTCCATATAATTATACCAAAAAATGAAATATATATTTATGAGATCTATTAGGAATGTATTTTTTTTTTAAATGGCCCGAATCGTATTTATATTAATATTTATTAAAGGGGTCACCTGTGGTGTAGTGGTTAGCATAGCAACCTATAAAGGACGCGGGTTCGTGTCCCGGGGTGGTTCTAGGGTTTTTTTTAAAGGGAGAAAAAAATCCTGGCTATGCCGTCTTCGAATAGGACGTAAAATGGAGGTCCCGAGCCTGTACGATGTCAGCTACTCGTTAAAGATCCCTATCCTAGTTATACCTGGAGAGGCTAAATTTAGGACTACCACTGTACCATCGTCCGATTAGTCTTAGTAGCTTAAATGTTCGTCAAACAAACAAACATCAACAATAAAAATCATTTTTCAAAAGTAGTATTATTTTTCTGGCCTTTCTCACTTAAAATGGGCTTAAAGGTATATTATTAAAGTTAGCATAAAATGGTAGGTTGATAATTAATCATGATTTTCAGTTTGATCTTTTTTTAATTTGTGAAAGCCAACGATTCGATCCCTACCTGTCGATCTTCATCAGGGCTTCTGAGTCCAGATTAATACAGAGAAATGAATCTCCTTATTACTCTGGACTCGGAAGACCTGATTAATATCGACATATAGAGATCGAAACGTTGGTGTTCCTAAATAAAAAAAAAGATCAAACAGTATATCCTGATTATTTACCTACCTATCGTAAAGGAAAACAGTTGACTATTACGCTCCTCTAAATTAGCATAAAATTGTATTTAGCAATGTATCTTAGTTATCATCCAGGTGACCTTATAACGTCTATTAGCAATGGATATATACATATATAAATATTTATATGTATCAGAAAGGTGGGCGCCTAATTGCAATTAAGTTATGAAAAATGTTTTTCGCTCACCTGAAAAGTAGTATTTTTGGAGATTCGCTAGTTAACCGAGCACTCAACCTAATGATGAAAGAAAAATCTTCAAAGAATTTTGAAGAGATATCTGTAATACGTGCTGTAACACTTATGTACGTTAAACAATTTTTTATTACTTTTTATTTTTATTTTAATTGTTTATATTAATTTAGTAAGAAGAATAATGATTTACAATGCCGCACAAATTATTGAAACAAAAAAAATTAACCAGGTTACAAAAATTATCACTTTGTAACACATAAATCCTTAAACCATATGACTTGAGCTTCACGACCAAGATTAACTTTCCTGTCCATCGCTCCTTATATTTAGTCATACGAAGAACAGTTTGGAAGGTTCTAGGCCAGCGTAGATGGTACTCGAACATCGTAGTTACCAACATATACGATGACAGTTCGTTCCAACAACAAGTCAAAAACTATTCTAAATCATATGTTTTGCGTTTTGTCTCACGTTATAGCATTTTTTTTTTTTTCAAGGATTTACACCTATCGATACTATTCCTTCGGATCTCAATTGGGTGTATTTAAAATTAACGAAAAGATCATCGGGGTTCGCGCGGATAATCGGAAGTTTACTGTAGTAAGAATTATTGTATATATATATATATATATATATATATATATATATATATATATCGTTAGTTGATGATAAAAGTTTCTAAGGATTGGTGGAAGATGGTAGAAGATATTAAAGAGCACTTCCGGAACAAAAGTGGGCTATTAATCTTCTTTTATCCGGGGAATCCATTTCACTGGCATTCCCACAATGTTTTTTATTAATTTTCTTTTCTTTACTTATAAAACTTTATAATATACAATTAATAATATCTGCCAAAGTAAAAGCCCCATATGGAGGGGTCGGGGCAAAATAGTGCCAAGCAACATTTTAAACAAAAATAAACTGTAGCTGCAGTCTGCTGCATATTACGTAGGACTATATGTCTATGATTGAAATGCTACCTAAATATGACTATACAGGGTGTATCGCAAGTAGATGACAATATGCAAGATGGAAAAACTAGATCAAAAATGTAGTTAAACGCCGCCAACTGCATGATTCTATCTCATTCCGTTGCACAGATATGCCGTTCCAAAGGTTATTTCGAGAAAACCGTGTTTTTTGTAGGAAAACCTCAATTTTCTCTGCTTCCACACATTTTTTCTCAATGTTCCATCCCAGTTTTGAATTCAGCATTAAATTTCCTTTAAGCCTAATGCACATTCAATGTTCACAAGTATCTTTTCAGAAGCGCAATAACAGATCAAAAAATAAAAATTTTACAAAAGTGTTGTCAGCGACAAATTTTCGAGGATCACTACTCTTCCAAAAAAAATCCTGCAAGTTGCCGAATCTTACAAAAGTTGTAAAATTTAATCACCTTTCTAACGGTGTACTCGAAACTGCAATTATCTCTCAATTTTGTAATGCAATTGGAATGGGAAGGAGAAAAAACTGATGTCATGCTTATTTTGTAGGATCTTATCTCCAATAAATTTAATTTATTTTTTATGTAGATCACGAAGAAAAATTAAATTAATTCTTACATGAAAGTTAAATAGTAAATAAAATGTCTTTGAACATTACGAAAGTTGCTGGAACTGCCTCCTCCTTGCAGTACACACTGACGTCATCTGTTTAACACGCACTTATATCATCCTGAAGTAGATCATAAAAAGTATTTGAATTTAACCAACAAGGTAAGAAAACAGGCTCTGTCATATGCAGCCCACAGACTCCTAGACTGTGTTCCCTAGTGCCAGGTGGATTATGATGAGACCAAAGGTGAGAGTTGCGTGAGTTAAAAATTCGATGCGATCAGGGAAGTTACGCCTCTCGTGCCACTGTTGAACATACCATCCCGCAAACACCATCCGTAGCTCCATATCACGCGGTAGCAACTCCTGGACAGTAGTCAGGTGATAAGGATATTTATTGTCTTCCCTGAGAGCTCTAAAGACTGTAGAGTGCGATATTCCCAGTTGATTTGAAGTGCGACGAGTACTATTTGATGGATCATCATCTGGAAATCTTTGCCGATTAGGAAACATACTGCGAAATTCCTTTTGTCTTCTGGTCTTCACGAATACCATTGCCTCTCGCAGCCCCATATGCGAAAATCATGTCAACGTACTCTTCAGCTGTGTATAAATTTGGCATTTTACTTCTTGAACTCAAATCGAAACTTACTTAACAGACTGAAGATTTGCACGATACTGACAATTATTATCAGTATTAAACACAAAGTAGGTAGACGAAGAATTAAAGAGATAAGGCAAACAAACCTTAATGCGAACATAATCCGTAAGAAGTAAACAAAAACATTCATCATGCCATACGTTCTTCACGTTCTTTTAGGTTTCAATCACCTCTCTAGTAGATTTATTAAATAAATATTTGTAATTTACAAGAAAAATAAATTAAATTTATTGGAGATAAGATCCTACAAAATAAGCATGACATCAGTTTTTTCTCTTTCCCATTCCAATTGCATTACAAAATTGAGAGATAATTGCAGTTTTGAGTACACCGTTAGAAAGGTAATTAAATTTTACAACTTTTGTGAGATTCGGCAACTTGCAGGATTTTTTTTGGAAGAGTAGTGATCCTCGAAAATTTGTCGCTGACAACACTTTTTTAAAATTTTTATTTCTTGATCTGTTATTGCGCTTCTGAAAAGATACTTGTGAACATTGAATGTGCATTAGGCTTAAAGGAAATTTAATGCTGAATTCAAAACTGGGATGGAACATTGAGAAAAAATGTGTGGAAGCAGAGAAAATTGAGGTTTTCCTACAAAAAACACGGTTTTCTCGAAATAACCTTTGGAACGGCATATCTGTGCAACGGAATGAGATAGAATCATGCAGTTGGCGGCGTTTAACTACATTTTTGATCTAGTTTTTCCATCTTGCATATTGTCATCTACTTGCGATACACCCTGTATAGAGCCTCTATAGTCAGAGGTCTATAGCCTCTATAGCCGCCTGCAGCTACAGTTTATTTTTGTTTAAAATGTTGCTTGGCACTATTTTGCCCCGACCCCTTCATATTATGATATGGTATGGGTGAACTGTTATTTTATTTCTTAATAAATCAGTATTGTTTTTTTTTTCTTGTTTGTTAATGTCAGTTTAGGGCACTAAGGCGATGCTACAGTGGGAGTGTCCTAAATTTTGCCTACCCAGGTATAATTAGGATAGGGATCTTTAATGAGTACCTGACATCGAAAAGGCTCGGGACCTCCATTTTACTTCCAATCTGAGGGACGGCATAGCCTAGGATTTTTTAATCGCATTAAAAAATAGGGCCTCCTCGGAACGCGAATCAGCGACTTTTAGTATTGTAGGTTGCCATGCTAAACACTACATCACAGGTGACCCGATAAGCATAATCCCCTTATAAACAGTTTCATAAAATCTATTCTTTGTTTCACAAAGGGTACATATCGGTGATTAGCACCATATGTATCTAAAATAAAAATTCTACAATTTGCATTCATAACAAATTGTAACGCTTACGTGGATTTAAATAATTTTAGTTAAAGTACATAGTAACATACAATGCCACAAAAACAATATAAACTATAAGTTTAATCAAGAATAGTTACAAGTTAGTAGAAGGTTACAAAAAGTATCAACTTATATTTTTATATTTTGTCTGAAATAGAACTGTCTGGAAGGTTCTAGGCAAGCGTAGATTATCCTCGGACAGCCACTAATATGACACGTTCTAGAACTGTTTGTTCCAACAATAGTCTAGACCTCATTTAGATCATGTGTTTTTGTTTCAAGTTACATTATATAATTTCACTTAACTTCTTTTTAAAATTAAAAAAAGTTTTCACGCGCCTTTTCAAAACTAGACGAAACAATTACTGTCTTAACAAACTCTTATAGAGCTATAGATTTCTTGTCCTGATTTTTGCCGATATTAAAAAAGTTGAAATCCAGCCAAGCCTTGACAGAACTTAAGAGTTGAAAAGTCTGTCGCAGAAGTCATTTGTTATGGGGTGTTGTTTTCGCTTCTTAAACTTCAACTTGGAATTAGTCAACAAAGAAATCAAGTTTTGGGTCGGGTCTTGGTTTATAATAAACACACAAGTATTAAAGATGAAAATTTTTAAATCTATTTTTTTTTTAAATCATTAATTTGGTTTAATCCTAATCGATGGCTAATTAATTTAGCCATCGATTTCGTTTTTTCTAGTTACCAGCGCCCCAAAATTTCTCTACGTGTTCAAATGACTTCCCTCCACATCGATATCAGCAAAATATTAATCACTTCTACGTCTCATTGTAGATTCTCTCTTATCCTTCTTACTTATTTCCAGACCAAGTTCATGACAGGCACTCATCAACGAATCCTATCTTCTACGTTTCTGTATTTTTCATCATTATGTACAATTTTTAAGTTGCTTGTTTGTTTAAAGTCCCTTATGCTATTAAGGCTAATCGGTCGATGGTACAGTTGGAATCCAAAATTTTGCCTATCCAGGTATTATTAGGATAGGGATAATTAACGATTATCTGACATTGCGCAGGCTCAGGACCTCTATTTTATCAGAGGAACAGCACAGCTAAGGATTTTATACTCTGATTTTTTACTCGCCATCTTAGGACGCGTACCCGCGACCTTTAGTATTGTAATTTGCGACCATGCTAACCACTACACCATAGATGTCCCCAAATTTTTAAGTTATCCGATGTTGCTTAATATCTAAGGGTGCCTGAAATTTTCTGAAAATGAAGTTTTTTTACTGGCTAGTTGGAGATACAAAATTATTTAATTTACTATAATTTTGTCTATCGGTGTTTTTTAATTGTTTTGGATGTGGTGCGACCAGATTATTATTTTTGCTGACTTTTCGAACTAATTTCTCCCTTATAAATGAATATCTAAAACTTACATCAACAAATTAGCGAAAATTAGATGTCCGTTATATTAATATTGCAACCAATTTCTCTATTGTTACCTAGGATTGATAAATTATTGCATCTGAAATTAATTTTTCAATCTTTAATTCTTTTTTTTTTTTTTTTTACAGGTATGTTGACGAAAGGACATTTTCCTGATACTGGTCAACATCATCTCTTTAAACGAATATAAGTATAAAAAATAAATATTATTTTCAAATCGCGTAGTTTTAAGCTCTTGTACGTATCACTGAAAATATTGATTTATTTGAAAGTTCATTATTACTACAATATTTATTTTCATAACTATTATCTAACTTTATCACTTTTAATGTATTAATATCAAGCTTTTCATCGGCTTAAACCTGAAATTGGGTATTTGGTGTACGCATATAATCGCGATGTGACAGCAAAAATTTCATTAAAATTGGTCAAACGGAGGGGGTACTTTATTTTGACTCATTTTTACTTTTTTTACGATTTTCTCAAAAATGGCTTTAAAGATTTTGATAAAACTGGGTATTTCATGTATGTATATGCCCGCAATATGACAGGAAAAATTTCATAAAAATTAATCTAACGGAAGGGGCACTTTATTTTATAATATTTTTCCCATTTTCACACGTTTTTTTTTTTATTTACTTAAAAAAGGCTTTAAGGATTTTGATCAAACTGGGTATTTGATTTATGTATATGACAGCAAAAATTTCATAAAAATTGCTCAATCGGAAAGGGCACTTTATTTTATAACATTTTTAATTTTTTTTACTTTCACTTACTTATATATGAAATATATATTAAGGAAAGTATTGCGATCCTGAAAAATTTCGACTTCCGGTTTTCAACGGAAATACACGTTCGGGTCCCCTGAGTCCAATTAACCAAGTCCCGCGAAATGGTCTGTGTGTGTGTGTGTCTGTGAACAGACTAGCTCAAAAACTATAAACCGCATGAACCTGAAATTAGGTATTTGGTGTATAGATATACCCGCGATGTGACAGCAAAAATTTCATCAAAATTGGTCAATCGGAGAGGGTACTTTACTTAAAGAATTTTATCTAATTTTTACGTTTTTTTCGATTTTCTCAAAAACCGCTCTAACGATTTTGATTAAACTTGATATTTGATGTGCCTGCGATATGACAGCCAAAATTTCATCCAAATTGATTAATTTGAGGGGGTACTTTACTTAATAAATTTTGTATTATGTTCACGTGTTTTTTTTTATTTACTCAAAAACGGCTTTCACGATTTTGATCAAACTGGGTATTTGATGTATGTATATGCCTGCGATGCGACAGCCGAAATTTCATCAAAATTGGTGAAACGGAGGGGGTACTTTACTTAAAGAATTTTATCTAATGTTAAGGTTTTTTTTTATTTACTCAACAACGGCTGTAATGATTTTGATAAGACTGGATATTTGGTGTATGTCAATGGTCACATTGTGACAGACAAAATTTCATCAAAATTGGTCAAATGCAGGGGGCTCTTTATTTCATAACTTTTTTTCCAATTTTTACATCTTTTTTGGAATTTCTCAAAAACGGCTTTAATGATTTTGATTAAATTAATCATTTTAAATCAAAATCAAGTCATTTTTGTTTTATTATTTATAGAAATGGGAATTAAAATTACATGTCAATTTCTAATGTAAGTTGGTAAGTGAAAGTTGTGTGTTGCGCGCATCGCACCAGATTTTTTTCTTAAAAACGCGCATCTATCGTTTTTGATGACACTCGTCATGTTTAATGACGTTAATGAGTTATGTAATGAGAATCAAGTATTCTTTAATATCAGGTAAGCTATATCATTATTAAAATGTTCTGAGGGGGCTTAAATGCGGAAGGGGCTTTTTTGTTTTCCTATAAAATTCCTTTGTATATGTTTATATGGAGAAATTAACTGTCTTCCTTTATGCCTAAAAATAAGAAATGGCTAGAAATGAAATATAAAAAAAAAATTCGGGTAAAAATATACAAGGGAAAAAAGAAAAATATTCCGACTCATAAAACCCCTTGAGCCTACGCATGCACAGTACTCCTTTGATGACAGACCATTGTTTATATTTAGAGGGGTTCCGTTCATATGAAAGAGTTGTCAACGTGTTTTGAAACATACGTATTTAATGGAAATTATTTGTTTCCATGGTAACTAAATGAAGTTTTAAACAACTAAATAGAGAATTATAAAATCAGAGGTGATGGAATATTATGCTTGGCATTGCCGAAATATAACAAGTAAAAACGATTATTTAATGATATGAAATTTTTGGTATATGTACTTTAGAGAGCAAATTCTAACAAAAATAAGTAAATTAATTTGGAAAAATGTGTGAATTTGAGAAATGGTGTTTATGTATTTATCATAACAATTCGATTTCTAGAAATGATTTTTTTTTCGAGATGGAGGTGGTGGTTAGGGCAAAAAACTGTGTGAGTTTGAGGCCTAGGGTAACTGTTGATTTTACGTGGTTTGTATTGCTTGAAAAAGGCAACGCATGTGTTGTGAACTGAACAGCATCTCAAAGATCCTTCTCAAAAATAAATAAAATAAGCGAATTCTATTTGCTTTACTCTCATCCCCGGGAGCAGAGCTGAGAGTGTACAAGGGTTGAAATTTAGCTTGTCCCAGCGAGGCCTGGCTTTTATCTATGCAAATTGTATAATAGGCTTTAACCTGTGTTTTACCTGAGGTGCTTCATTATTCCACAGCCGAGACCTAGAATTTTTTTTTCTGTCCTTAGAGAAATCCTGTTTTAAACAAATTCTGAGGAAAAAGATTTCCTCTTTTTTTTTTTTTTTTTGCCTTCCTCATTACCAAAGGTAGGAAGTTTAATATTCGTGTTGAAAGAAGGGGGAATTGAATTAAAATATAATTAATTTACCATTTTTAATGGAAGAGAAAATAAAAACCGTTCTAGGGTTAAAAAAAATTACGTACTTTCTTGCCCTACAGCGGGTATCAATTTGTGATTTCCTCTCAGATCCGATTTTTTTATCACAAGATTTAGAGAACACTATACAGTAAACCCTCGATATAGCGAACTGGTAGGGGGTTTGATATTCATAGTTCGCTATAACGAGATTCGTTATAACCGAGGATTCTTTTTTTTTTTTTTATTTTTTTTTTAGCCAATGGCCGCACTAATTTGATCATATTTAGAAGGAAATTCATTAATTAGAACTAGTTAAATTAAAAGGCATGTATGTAATTTATTTTTAGTTAAACAATATATTAATTAAACAATGGCATACATTAGTTTACCTGCCAACTTCACTTGAGAGTTCTTTAGCCTTAGCTTTAATAAGAGGGTCTGAGGTTGGTATTTGAGATCTCATTTGTTTAAAGTAATTTATCAATTTTTTTCCAAATAGTCATGAGCCGCAGAGCGCAGTCCTTTATTTGATGCTGAAGTTAATCCTTGACTTGCGGTAATGGTTGACAATGTTGATTTAGGAATTCCATATTTTTCTGCGATGGTTTTCTTAATTAGAATTATAATCGATATAACCTGGAGAATTTTCAATTTTTACACGATTGATAAGGATTTACTTTTGTGGCACACGTTTACCAACGAACTCATTGTGTATTTAAAAAAGAGTATAAACGACTACAGAACACTGATTCGAATAATACAGAGGTCGAAACGGATTAGTTAAGAGTAAAAAAACACCTCAATTCTAGAAACTGGAGCTACTTCGTCTTCCCGCGCTCATTCTACGTAATACAGTAAAAAAAAAAAATATATTAAAAATTCTTGCAGTTCGTTATAACAGAATATAATAATTCTCAGGCATCAAATTTAGTTCGTAGTTCGCACTAACCGAGGGATTTCGCTATAACGAGGGGTTCAGCAGAAAAATAATTGTAATTTTGGGGGGATAGTGTTTTGGTTCGCTATATCGAGGTGTTCGTTATATCCGAGTTCGTAATAATGAGGGTTTACTGTACAACCATCCCTATTGAGTTTTCGAAGACACACTTGCTCCAATTTTAGGCATTTTTAGTAACTATATACTCGACAGAAGCTAGTTTGATACTGGCAGAACGACGAGAATGGAGAAACAAAATTTAACATCCAGGAACCGCTGAACCCCCAGTTTTGGGAAATTAGAGGTTTGTGTTGGTGTACATCTCCCAAGTTCCCTTTATTACTTTCACTTACCTATATATCAATTCGATGATCTCAAAAACGGCTTTAACGATTTTTATCAAATTCGTCATGTTTAATGAAAATTAGGTGTTCTTTAATATCAGGTAAGCGTTATCATTATTAAAATGTTCTGAGGGGGCTTTTTTTGGGGGGGGGGGGGTTGGGGCCTTTTTTGTTAGTTTGTTTTCTATAAAATACCTGTTTTTGTTTATATCGAGAAATTAACTGTCTCTCGTTACGCCTAAAAATAAGAAATGGCTAAATATGAGATATGATAAAAATAAAGAAAACATAAAAAGGAGAAAAAAAGAAAAATATTCAGTCAACTCGTTGAGCCCACGCATGCGGAGTACGCCTTTCATGACAGACCATTGTTCATAATTAAAGCTGTTCTGTTCATTTGAGAAGTGGCATTAACACAACGCATTGATTTCTAATCTAAGTAAGTTGGTAAGTGAAAGTTGTGTGTTGAGCGCACGCACCAGATTTTTTGTTGTTTTTTTTCGACTCAAATTGACTTGTTTCATTTTTTTAATATAAAATAGTTCATTTAAATAAAAATAATTAAATTAAAAAAAAATCAATTTAAACAAGGTTAAGAAATAGGAAGTTTTTTTGGAGGCGGGAGGAAAAAATTAGAACGCTTATTTATTATTCGACCGCATGGGGACGTCACACTAAACATTTTTAAATCTGTAAAACATTACGGAGTATATAAATTTAGAAGTGTGTAATAGTCAACTATTTTTCTTTACGATAGGTCGATAAATAGTCAGGATTTTTAGTTTGATCTTTTTTATATTTATGAAAGCCCACGCTTCAATCCCTACATGTGGGGATCTTCAACTGGGCTAATATATGTAAGACATATGTGTGATCAACATCATTGCAAGAAGATGAGATTAATTACAAATGGTTTTTCCCTCACTCTCTGCATTCCTCTGGTCTCAATAAGGTAAATATGCGATTTTATTTGATCATGTTACAGATTTTTATTTAAATATTTTATGTTTATTAACATATTTCCTATGTTGTTTTGATGTGTATTAAAGAAAATTACAATTTGTAATAGTTTTTTTCTTCAATATATCAAATAATGCAATTTCGTGCAGTAAACCCCAAAACGTGCAATTTCATGCAGCATAAAACTTCATTAAAACATCCCATTAGGCTTGATTCGGATACGTACGTTGAGTTCGCTCTATTCTGACTTTCCAATAAAAAGATGCAATAGCACGGGAATCCGAGCTCTAATTATAACGCGATTCGCGAAGTTAAAATGGAGAAAGAAGTCTGTAGGTTAATAACTGTGAGTTTGGAATTCCGCGCAACACACCTTCAACAAACGTGGATCGATCCTGGTTTCCGTAGAACCATATTAATTTAGAGCGCTCCTCTTATAGACGTAATGGAAGTAATTGTTCTATAATGGCATGGATGTAACGTTATAAAATTAAACAGGTTGTTGCTATTTGGAAACGCGATACGACACCATTAACCGGCCACCGTGAAGCTATGCGGACCCACAAAGAAGAGTGAGACACTCCCCTCTTTAATGAGGCCTTCGAGAACTAACTCACGTACCCGGGCTACAGTTAGCCGACGTGCGATATGCCTTGCGGTACTTCAAGCTACTTACTGTTAGCTTTCATCTTTTTGCCACTTTTTTATTAAACAAGCTTTTAGGAAGAGACTATTTAATTATAGATATAGAATGCAAGGCCTCAAAGTCTCGTATAATTTCAATAATTCACTTAATCGTGCAGGTTACATGCCAAATTTTCGCCTATTCAGGCATCTCCAGGGCTACAACAGTTTCACATGCAAGCTAGAAACAGACTGAAACCTTCCCATATGGAAGGAGGGCTAACAGGGAAATATACAGTGTTGCCAACATTCAAACAAATTTAGATAACAGAGATAATAACTGAATGAGGTCTATAGAAAATTAAACACAATATTAAAGTTGAAGAAGGTT
Organism: Aelia acuminata; assembly: GCA_911387785.2. NCBI lineage: Eukaryota > Metazoa > Arthropoda > Insecta > Hemiptera > Pentatomidae > Aelia > Aelia acuminata. The sequence goes on from OU426984.1 coordinate 12,031,246, forward strand.
CAAATAAAGTAATTTTAATTTTACATCTACACATATATACATACACACTCACACCCATTACACACATAACATCATGCCCTAGAATTATAAATATATATAAAAAACATATGAAAAGCAAAGGCAAATCTAGAATAAATAATTTACTGTTGGTTTAAAATGTTAATAGTTTCAGCAAAAAAGTTGTTAAGATTTCTTGCATCAGTTTTAAAATTGGCAACCTTATTAATGTTTGCAGCTATATATAGTGCTTCAAGATATTTTAATTTTTGCTCAGAATTTTCTTTATGCAAAATTATAGTTTTGTCATAATCGAAGCTATGCTTATGCTTGGAAGTGTGTTTAGCTAGTGCAGTTTTAGGTTCTTTTATTCCTTTATTTTTATTTTTGTATATATATTTCCCTGTTAGCCCTCCTTCCATATGGGAAGGTTTCAGTCTGTTTCTAGCTTGCATGTGAAACTGTTGTAGCCCTGAAGATGCCTGAATAGGCGAAAATTTGGCATGTAACCTGCACGATTAAGTGAATTATTGAAATTATACGAGACTTTGAGGCCTTGCATTCTATACACTTTTTTATTTTATTTTTTTTTTAAATCATAACACGCCTCTGAAATTTCACAAATAGGTAACATGAGAAAAAAAAAATTGAAAGGCTATAAAAAAAATTAATCTCTCACGATTAACACGTTAGGTGCGGTCCCCGGGGTCCTATGCCTTACATTCCCTTCTTAGCAGCCGATTTTCACGTGAAAATGTCCGAAAGTCCGAACACTTCTAATACTCAATTTAGTCTATTTTAATGCTTATATATTCCACATTTAAGTTGAGTCCTGCAGACAAATGCCTCGTTTGCAATAAGGAAGAAAACGAAACTCTCTACCACTTCATCTGTACTTGCCCGATCTACTCAGCTTATAGAAAATGCTACTTGCCTAACTTCATCAACATTTTACCACATCAGTACCACCAGATTATACAAATTGTCGACATACCTACCCACAGAGCTTTGTTCGAGTATATAGTGCGAAGTCTCAACCTCCGGAGATTTATGCTAGAAGAATAGATCCGAAGACATGATAATAGTCCTGATATTTTGATTTATTGTTGTTAAATCACTATATGTTATTTATTCTGTTTTGGTGCCTCTTATTTATTCTTTATTGCTATTTTCTTGTTATTGCTTGTTATTGTTATTGACTTGCTTGTTCGTCTGCTATTATTTTTCTTTGTTTTGTTTCTGTTTGGTCGTTGCATTAAAAAAAAAAAAAAAAATGTTAAAAAGATGGAATTAATATTGAGAAAAATGCATTGTATACACTCAAATTAATTGTAATTGTACACACTCCATTTGTATGGGGGACATCACCGTAAACAAATAAACAATTATTATTAGTGAGATTATTGCATTTTAGTGCAGGAAATGTTGCTAACAGCTGAAATTCTATTGGTTTTTAGAATCGGACTCCTAGGTCCGATGTTCGATAAAAAATGGCGTAAATCCTGTATCGGCCTGTCCTGCGCCTTTATTTATTGTTCCAATCCTTACCAGGAGATAATGAATGCCCTTGAAACGCTCATTTAATTCCCTTTTAATCAAAAGATAACGCTTTCGTCTAAGTATTCCCATCGGACCCCGATATCGTATGTGATCATACTAGCAGTCGGACCCCGGGGACCGATACCGTCCAATTCAGGATACCCCTAAAATACGCCTTACGTGTTAACTCTTCGCCTGTATGTTCGGGGTAGCTCTAGTGTCGCTTTTGATTTAGTTAAGATAAGCTTCTAGATCTTCTTTTAGCATTTTTCTGACGTTGCTTTTATCCATAATAAGTTAGAACAAAAGCCAGTACAGACGCTAGTTCCAAATGAGCCGTATTTGTAATGAAAATTGTTTTATTATGGTGTACAGGTGCGTTCAAACATCATTGTTCGTCAGTCAGCAAGGTTCGTGGTTCGTGGGGTTACCTGCTCGCGGATGAGTTTCGCACTGTGTAAAGGCACCTCAACAAACAAGTGCTGAGATTCGAGATAGTGCAACCTCACTCTAGATCAGATAACCCCCGACCCTTGCCGTACGAACAGCTATTTACACTGAAACATGAAGTTGAGAGAACGATGATTTCATCACAAAGACAACTGTTTTGGCTTTTGTTCTAACTTATTATGGATAAAAGCCACGTCAGAAAAATGCTAAAAGAAGATCTAGAAGCTTATTTTAGCTCACACAAAAGCTACACTAGCGCCATCCCCGAACACGCAGGCGAACAGATAAAGTACCTGTTCGAGTTCGTGTCTTATTTAGATTTGTCGAACAGTGTTTGAGACATGCAGTTCGAAAGTGAGGTTCGCAAAGAGTAAAGGAACCTTAATATTTACCGTGTAAAAATTGAGTCGTGCAATACCGTTGAATCAAAATAAGATTTTATCATAAAATATCAGTATATTCCGGGAAATCTAAATAGAATAATGTTCCTCTTAAGATACTTTAATATGTTCGCCAACGAACGAATCTTTTAGCGAACAAGTTCCCTTTAGAGTTACTATCTCCTGGCGGATACTTGAGGTATAATGAATCCCCTTGTGAACTTGGATCAAAGGGAGAGAGAAATATCTGAGATAACTCTGGTTAGCTAGCGGTCTACTCTTGATAAGGGACAGCTTATCTTTGTTATATTTATTATTATTTATTTATATTTTTTTGTTTATTATATTTTATTACTTTCACTTACCTATATGAAATATATAGTAAGGAAAGTATTGCGATCGTGAAAAATTTAGACTTCCGGTTTTCAACGGAAATACACGTTTTGGGGTCCCCTGAGTCCAAATAACCAAGTCCCGCGAAATGGTCTGTGTGTCTGTGTGTGTGTGTACGTGTGTGTGTGTGTGTGTGTGTGTGTGTGTGTGTGTGTGTGTGTGTGTGTGTGTGTGTGTGTGTGTGTGTGTGTGTGTGTGTGTGTGTGTGTGTGTGTGTGTGTGTGTGTTCGTGAGTGCGTGCGTGCGTGCTGCGTGCGTGCATGTGTGATCAGACTAGCTCAAAAACTATAAACCGTGCGAACCAGAAGTTGGGTATTTAGGTTCCGAACCTCCATTTCATGTACTATCCTAGGGAAGGCATAGATAGCAAGGGTTTCTTACTCCCTTTAAAAAATCCTAGGGCCAGCGCAATTTTGAAAACCACCTAGATTGAGATCTTTAACGAGTACCTGACATCAAAAATTTTTGTGATCAATATTTTACGTCTCCTCCAAAAGAGGCATAATTAGCTTCCTATCTCTGACTCTGTCCTGTTTCCGACCAACACCGAATAGGAGTCGCTTAGAGTCCGTCCCAACATATTTTTTTTTTTAATGAAATTTTAGTTTTATTAAATACATCTTAGATCCCCTGGAAGGCGAGAGGAAGGGAGGGAGAGGAGGAGGGGAGAGAGAGAGAGAGAGAGAGAGAGAGAGAGAGAGAGAGAGAGAGAGAGAGAGAGAGAGAGAGAGAGAGAGAGAGAGAGAGAGAGAGAGAGAGAGAGAGAGAGAGAGAGAGAGAGAGAGAAGGGGGGGGGGAGGGGGGGGGAGATTGTTTAAAGAACAATAACAATAAAATAAATCTTCAATAGCAATTAACGGGATTTTCTCCGGGACTAAGAAATTATACGACAATAAATGAAATGTGTCCCCTCTGGCTCCATTACCAGGAAAATGAAGAACAATCCGTAGCTAATTATTACATCAATTAATTAATTAATCAAATTATTTCCACTTGGAATTAATTTGATGAAAACAGGTTCTCTCGTAGCGAAGACAAAAACAAATATTGAATTTTCTCGAGAATTATATTAAATTTGTTTGGACATATGTTTCCGCATCTTTTTTTTTTTATTAGGTATTACGCCCTCATGTGTATATATAATATATATATATATATATATATATATATATATATATATATATATATATATATCTGAGAGAGAGAGATGTATCTGATATGTCTGATATTAGAATTCTCAATTTAGTTGTTGAAAACTTTATTTAGTTACCATGGAAACAAAAAATCTATATAAATAAAAATATGAAATTCTGTTTGTTTGTTCTCTATAGAAATCCATACCGTTTGTTCTAAATTCTCCAATTTCGCTCATTGATTCTTTCATACCAGGTGCGAACACCTGTCCATATTAAAATTTCATAACTTCAGCCAATCTCTGGGTATATTCTGCTATCTTGTTGTATTTCTTGTTTATAGAATTTTTCAGATAGAATCAGAAAAATGATATTCCCCGGTTGAAATCGGGATATACAGTTATTTTCCAATAAATATGCATGTTTAAAAATTTTCCGATGAACAGAACGTCTTTAATTGCTAACAATTGTCTATCATAGGCGTGGCCTCTACGTGTTTTATGAGTTGCCGGAATATTTTTTTACTTTCACTTACCTATATATGAAGTAAGTGGAAGTATTGCGATCGTGAAAAATTTCGACTTCCGGTTTTCAACGGAAATACACGTTTTGGGGGCACCTGAGTCCAAATGACTAAGTCCCGCGAAATGGTCTGTGTGTGTGTGTGTGTGTGTGTGTGTGTGTGTGTGTGTGTGTGTGTGTGTGTGTGTGTGTGTGTGTGTGTGTGTGTGTGTGTGTGTGTGTTCGTGAGTGCGTGCGTGCGTGCTGCGTGCGTGCATGTGTGATCAGACTAGCTCAAAAACTATAAACCGTGCGAACCAGAAGTTGGGTATTTAGTGTAGGTATATGCCCGCGATGTGACAGCAAAAATTTCATCAATATTGCTCAAAGGTAGGGGGTACTTTATTTATTAACTTTTTACGTTTTTTTCGATTTTCTCAAAAACGGCTCTAACGATTTTGATTTAACTGAGTATTTGATGCGTTAATATGCCCGAGATATGACTGTAAAAATTTCATCAAAATTGATTAACCGGAGGGGGGACTTTACTTGATAAATTTTGTATCATTTTCACGTGTTTTATTTTTATTTACTCAAACACGGCTTTAACGATTTTGATCAGACTGGGTACTTGATGTATGTATATGCCTAAGATGTGATAGCCAACATTTTAGAGGAAAGAAAAAAATTCAGTCAACTCATAAAACACGTTGAGCCCACGCATGCGTAGTACGCCTTTAATGACAGACCATTGTTCATAATTAAAGCCGTTCAGATCATTTAAAGGAAATTATTTGTTTCATGGTAACTAAATGAAATTTTCATCAAGTACATAGAGAATTATAAAATCAGACGACTTGGCGTATTATGTTTGCATTGCCGAATTATCGCAAGTAAAAACTTTTATTTAATAATAAAAGAAATTAGTGTTTTTTATAGAGCAAATGAAAACAAAAATAAGAAATGAATGTGGAAAAATGTGAGACTTTGAGAAGTGGCATTAAAAAAACGCATTAATTTCTATTCTAAGTAACGTCTGTATGACTGTATCAAATACCTAGATTTATCAAAATCGTTAGAGCGGTTTTAGAGAAAATCGAAAAGAAAACCTAAAATTTATTAAATAAAGTACCCCCATCGTTTGACCAATTTTGATGAAATGGTTGCTATCACTTTACGGGCATTTACTGATAAAAATACGTATTTTCAGGTTCGTAAGGTTTATAGATTTGAGCTGGTCTGTTCACACCCACGCACACAAACTATTTTGAAGGACTTAATTATTTGGACTCAGGAGACCCCCATATATCCGTTGAAAACTGGGAGTCGAGATTTTATACGGTCGCAATACGTTCCCTTACTAAATATTTCATATATAGCTAAGTGAAAGTATAAAAAACTGAAATATTCTGCATTTATAAAATCGGTTCAACTTCCTTCATGAGATAGAGCCTATCGAGTAGTCTAGAACACCGCTAGAGGTGGTCTCTGGAGGTAGCTTCCGTAAAAACCTTTTATGTAAATTGGTATCCGGTTCCTGTAGACCGGAAACCCCCCCCCCAGCAAACATTTTACCAATATATCCTACTTCCTCTTCTCGTTGGTTGGGACTAACTCGCCTGCGAGAAGTGGCTGTATCTACTCTGTATGTTTGCTGATATCGCTCCATCTTATTGCCCCTAACCTACACCTCAGCTTTGTGAAATGATATAATTACCACTACTGAACATATATCTATTATATAAATAAGCAAATATGTTCACAGGAAAGTAGGAGATATATAAAAACATATACATATATAAATTATATACAGTCATACAGGGGTCACCTGTGGTATAGTGGTTAGCATGGCAACCTACAATACTAAAGGTCGCAGGTTCGCGCCCAGCGGTGGCCCTAGGACGTAAAATGGAGGTCCCGAGCCTGTAAGATGTCAGATACTCGTTAAAGATTCTAATCCTAATTATGCCCAAGTAGGCGAAAATTTATGACTCCCACTGTAGCACCGTCCGATTAGCCCAAGTGGCATAATGTGACGTTAACATTTTAAAACAAAATTAATTAGGGATTTCAAATTTAAAATCTAGTGTGCCTTTATAATCTCCATAAACTCTGAACTATTCATTCGATCTCCATGAAACTTTTGAAAGTTTTTCATTACACTCCCGCAAAGGTTCGGGCACAGTATGATTAGTATATTTTTTTTGGGGGGGGATGGGAGAGGGGAATTTAATTATCAACTTTCCTACGAATTAACCCTATTTCTACGAATATTTACGCACCTGTTGTCCATTGGTCTAAGAGACATCAGACTAAAACTCTTGGATGACTGGCCCAGGGTGAGGGAATGGCCGAGTGGGCAAACGCGTTAAAAAATACGCGTTGCCCATGGCAACGTATGATTGAGAACCGAAAGATAGCAAGTTGAAAACCCGTAGTCCGGGGAAAATTTAATAATACTCGGCATCAATCTCCCACCCACTCCCCTGGCCCGGAAAACCCCGTATAGCCTACTAGGCGAGGAAGGGGAGGACCAATAAAAAAAATAAAAAACAGACTAAAACTCTTATTATGTTTTTTCAAATAAATTTGAATTAGAAGGAAGGTCATTGGTAATGACATCTCTGATGTATCTCATGATTAGATCTGCTTTCTGGGCTAGTGATTTCAAAGAGTTTCTCAATGATTGTTTGTTTTTTTAACGTCCCAATATGTTACTAAGGCTAATCGGACGATGCTACAGTAGAGTCCTAAATTTTGCCTATCCAGGTATAATTAGTATAGAGATCTTTAACAAATACCTGACATCTTACAGGCTCGGAACGTCCATTTTACGTCCTACCCGAGGGACGGTATAGCTAAGGGTTTTTTACTACCATTAAAAAATCCTAGTTTCCAGATTATTTGTTCCATATTAAAAACGTAGCCGCTTGTTAACGACTGTTGTAGTCTGTATTTTTTTTTTTTTTTTTTTTTTTTTTTACTTGAATGTAGTTCAGTTTTGCGGATAACGAGAGGTATGTATACTCGTAATATTATCCAAGATAGCAAGATGGCAAAGATACTGTCATATCCGTTCCATTTTATCCGGAGCTGGGGTTGGCTGAGGGATGTTCAAGACAGCTGCCAATTGGCTCTTCAACAGCCAATCCCATCAATCTCTGCTAGTCCCACTGCCAAATGGATCCCACGGCCAGCCACACAACGTACATCCATTGGTAGCTGGATCTAGGATGGAAAAGGAGCTTGATAAATGTTTAGCAATAATATATTTTATTATATTAACCAGATTTTTATCCTTAGGTGATTCTCTATCATCAGTTTTGTGTAGTTTAGCACTGGAATATGATATTAGGGAGGTCATTCGTACCGGAAAGGGTTTGAATTTTGGACAGAATGGTGCTCGGATATTCCTATGATTTGGTTTCGCTTACTATTTTTTTTTTTTTTGGTTCCACCCCTTCCTTGCCTTGTAGGCTATACGGAGTTTCCTGGGCCAGGGGAGAGGGTGGGGGATTGATGCGTATAATTAAGTTTTCCCCTGGCTCCGGGTTATGAACTTGCCGTCTTCGTATTCCCAATCAGGCGTTGCCATGGCCAACGCGTATTTTCTAACGCGTAATAGTAAATATAAAAACGTTGATGAAAGGCGTTCAAGAACTTTTGCTGGAAATAAATACGGATTAGACAAAATAATATATACGTTTAGCCATAAAAGTGGTGGCGATTTTGCTGAAATTAACGAAAAATTTAGAAAAATATATTCTAAAAGAGAAATTTAGATATTTAGGGGCGATGGAAACTATAAAAACGAAATCAATGGTAGAATGAAAGCCGGAAATATTCGCTACTTCTCAGTACCTAGCGAAATTGCTTAGCTCGTGCCTTCTGTCCCGAAACTTAAAAATTAGGATTTAAAAAACTATTATTCTCTTCAGGATCCTTTATGGATGCCAAATGTGGCCTCTGACATTATGTGATGAGCAAAGGCTGAGGTTTTTTGAGGTATTTGAGACGTGCGGGGAGCGAGTTGTAGTGTCGGCCTCGAACCTCCGGGTTCGTTAAGCCTCATTATTATTATTATTATTATTGTTACGTTACTTAAAAGCCTCTAAACAATATTTTATTATTCCTTATATATTTTATAATTCCTCCTAGTAAGTAATTTCACCTTACCACGACCTGAACCAAGTTTTTCTATTCTTTTTCCAGTGAATATTTTCAAAATACGAATAATGCGAGTATGATACAAGAATTTTAAGAGCCAGTAATGTTACACTTATGCAAATCACGTTTCTATTGGGCATTGCGAAAATTTCATGGCGTTCATGAAATAATACTGCCCTAATGGTCCGCAATTGTTTGTGCATAATCTCATCCTATCTTTGTTTACATTAAATTTAATAAATCCAGTCCCTAATTGGATATAAGTTAATGACTAATTATCAAGGCATATGTTTATCCCCCTTCAGATAATACAAACAGTGGTTGGATAAGCAATGCATCGCCAGAGGGCATAGAGTTCATTAATTAGCCCCCCCCCCCTCCATAGGATTACAATCGATGATATTACAACTCGATACATGGGCAAACACGTAGGTTTTATCCTGATCCCATTCTCTCTCCTGTTGGAATAACAAACAGAGAATGCGTGGCCTGCGGTCCATACAGGGCGGAAATAGAGGTTTACAGCTGAGGTCGGAAGTGGAGAAGAGAGTGAGAGAGCGGGGGTCGGTAGGGAATGAGTAATTCAACCAAGCTCGTTGGCGTTGGCTTAAATAAATAACCTAGCACCGAGACCTCCGCCATTAAGGATAGTGTTTTTTTAAAAGGTAGCTCCATTTTCCATAGGATTCCTCTCCCCTTTATCTACCTCGCTGCAAATAGCTTTATCTCTATGGCCATTTTTATTCTAACCCTGTGAGTCGTTCTGTTCTTGGAGGCTATTAGTCGTTCAAAAAACTACTGAACTGTTTGCACGGTTATGTTTTTGGAACGAAGTTTGGAAACAAAGGTTGCTTCCCTTTCTGACCACAAGGAGCAATTCATGGGCGTCACCAGCACCAAATTATTTGGGGGGGGGGGGGGGCTCAATGTTCTCCTAGATAGGTTAGGAAGAAATTCGAGAGGCTAAAAGTTGAATTAATAACGCCCGAAAAAAACTGTTAGGGCATTTATTTCGTCCTCCAACGATACATTTCAAACGTACGTATTAGGTCTCTTAAAACTTGTCAATTTATGTCTCAGTTAGAATATAGGTAGTTGCTAAGGATTCGTGCTGAAGGATGTGTGCCTTAATTCCTAAATTGAATTTATACAAGTTCTCCTTCTCATCCTGGGCCTACTACAGTGGACTCCGTTTAATTGGGTCATCGGATAATTAATTTTTAATAAAACGGAATCAAATATACAACATTGGGACAAAACATTCTGGAAATTAATGGAAAAACCTATGAGAACCGGTGTCAATCGAATAACCTATGTATCTGTGACCTGGCCTGTTTCTCAATCAGAAGCAAGAAACTCAATAAAAACGTTTAGTCGCTTATTTTTTTTTTTTTTTTTTAAAAAGGAAATGAGAAAAGTTCTTCAGACGTCCGGAAAAGGTGCACTAATCATATGGTTCGTAAGTGTACATGTAAAGTGTAACAATGCACACTTCATTCTTTTCTGAAAAAAAAAATGAGATAAAAATGAATGTTCTGATTCATTTCTTATTTCGAATTTTTTTCTTTGTAAGCATAATTTATATTGTAAGCAAATAGTTATTTTAATTTGGGTCATTTTGTATATTTCCTATATTTTGTCATATTATAAAAAACGTGCCTAATAAAAATACATTTTAACAGTTAAATTAATCGTATTAGTTTGACCCTATCATTAAGTTAATAGACGAGGATGTATCCTTCTAAATGCACTTATTAACTTGCTTTTCTCACAAATATGTCCGATTTTAGGCATTTTTTTCATCGCGTGGATTTTACACGTGGATTGACGATCTCCGCTTTATTGGGTTTTCCGCCTAATTGAGACAAAACAAATTTTCCCTTCATGGCCCGATAAAACGGAGCCGACTGTAATTTCATCGCTTTCAATAAACTTCTATAAGCTTCATCGAGTTGATGGAGACCAATTCTGGAGGTCACTGGACAACACCGCACCACCATCTGTAGCTTCGCAAATGACACCGACGATAATTTCTTCGAACAAACATCCTTTCGCCCTTCAAAAGCAACTATTTGAACTCGAAAAGTGGTCCGAAAAATGGAAAATCAAAATCAATGCAACCAAATCTAGCCACGTCTGCCTATCTTTACAAACATCTACTCGTCCACTTCTGACAAACAATAACAACCCAATTACCGTCAAAGAATTACGTACGATACCTCGGACTACACCTAAGGTGCCTTTACACTTTACGAACTTTATCTTCGAACCGCTTTCACGAAGACTGTTAGGGTATTCAAGGTACTTCATCTGTTCGCCTATGTTCGGGGTTAGCGCTAGTGTCACTTTTGATTAGGGTTTTCCCAAGTGACAGGAGTTGTTTGTGATACTAGTGCGCCGTTGTAATTCGTCTCCCATTTTTTTATAGATTATTCAGATAAAATAAAATATATTGATAATGGAGATTTTTTCTTCATCAGAAGCTAGCGTTGAGTGCGTCAGCCTTATTTGTTCGCTTAACGTCACGATATGTATAAATGGCTGTTCGTGGAACGCCGGTATGGGAAGGTTCGGGGGAGAATCTGTTCGAGGTTTGTTGTGTGTGAGGTTTGTAGAGTGTAAAGGCACCTTTACACAAAAGACTACAGATTCGGTAAAAATACGCGAAAATTGCTGTTCGATGTTTGGTGTATTTTAAATCCACTTTAAGCATTGAGTTGTTTGTTGTAACCATAGTTCGCCTTTTTTTACTTTCACTTACCTATATATGAAATATATAGTAAGTGGAAGTATTGCGATCGTGAAAATTTTCGACTTCCGGTTTTCAACGGAAATACACGTTTTGGGACCCCCTGAGTCGAAATAACCAAGTCCCGCGAAATGGTCTGTGTGTGTGTGTGTGTGTGTGTGTGTATGTGAACAGACTAGCTCAAAAACTATAAACCGTGGGAACCTGAAATTGGGTATTTAGTGTAGGTACATGCCCGCGATGTGACAGCAAAAATTTCATCAAAATTGCTCAAAGGGAGGGGGTACTTTATTTAATAACTTTTTACGTTTTTTTCGATTTTCTCAAAAACGGCTCTAACGATTTTGATTAAACTGAGTATTTGATCGATTTATATGCCCGAAATATGACTGTAAAAATTTCATCAAAATTGATTAACCGGTGGGGGGACTTTACTTAATAAATTTTGTATCATTTTCAGGTTTTTTTTTTTATTTACTCAAAAACGGTTTTAACGATTTTGATCAAACTTGGTATTTGATGTATTTATATGCCCGAGATGTGACTGTAAAAATTTCATCAAAATTGATCTACGGGAGGGGGGACTTTACTTAATAAATTTTGTACCGTTTTCACATGTTTTTTTTATTTACTCAAAAACGGTTTTAACGATTTTGATCAAACTTGGTATTTGATGTATTCATATGCCCGAGATATGACTGTAAAAATTTCATCAAAATTGATCTACGGGAGGGGGGACTTTACTTAATAAATTTTGTATCATTTTCACGGGGTTTTTTTATTTACTCAAAAACGGCTTTAACGATTAACAAAAATAAGATATGAATGTAGAAAAATGTGTGACTTTGGGAAATGATAATTAGCAAAACACGTCAATTTCTAATCTAAGTAAGTTGGTAAGTGAAAGTTGTGTGTTGCGCGCACGCACCAGATTTTTTTTTTCCTTTTGCATCCCCCCGCTCGGATTGAATCCCCTTTGATGTGACCACAAGAGATGACCAGCGGCTGTGGAGGATTACCCTTTGGAGCAGAAGGTGGGAGGCTGACCAATTAGCTGGCGGGTCCACGCGACCACTATTAGTGGGATACAGCTCACCTTCACAAAGGAGCGCCCACAATTAGTGGGAACTGAAGGGTTCCGTACCCACCTTCTCTGTATAGGTCCCCCCCCCCCTCTGCTTTATGGTTTAGTGTCCGCTACAGTAGAGGCAGTTATTGGCACATTAACTATAGGCCAAAGCAATGAGAGTACTTAGTACTTATTATCTCCCACTCTAATACTTCAAATTTTAGTGATCATTAAATATACATTTTATTATTATTGAGAGCCGGGTAGCTCGAGGTAGTTAATTGGAAAGCCATTGAGCTGCTGTGCATGGTACCTATGTAGTTCGAATATGCCTGGGCAGGGAATTGTTAATATTTTGCCACAGTTGGTCTCGTGGGCCAAGAGACCCCCATGGCGTAAACCCAGCCTCTATAAACTGGGTAACCTTATTTGAAAATTTAGGGGGTGGACTAACTGTTGAACGTGATAATGGTCAAATCACCACCTTGCACTACCGCTGTCCAAGAATCAGTACTTTCCTTACACAACCCCAAGCCATTTCATGGGTTGTAGGGGGTACAGTTTTTTTTTAATTTTACTTACCTACATATGAAATATATAGTAAGGGTTGTAAGTCAAGTAAATTGCGATCTTGAAAAATTTTGACTTCCGGTTTTCAAAGGAAATCTACGTTTTGGGGTCCCCTGAATCCAAATAACCAAGTCCCTAAAAATGGTTTGTGTTTGTGTAAACAGACTCGATCAAAAACTATAAACCTGAAATTGGGTATTTGGTATATCTATATGCCCGCGAATGGACAGCAAAAATTTCATCAAAATTGGTCAAACGGAGGGGGTACTTTATTTAATAAATTTCGTCTCATTTTTACGTGTTTTTTTTTTCGATTTTCTCAAAAACCGCTCTAACGATTTTGATCAAACTGGGTATTTGATGTATGAATAGTATCGCGACGTGATAGCCAAAATTGATTAATTGGAGAGAGCCTTTATTTAATAACTTTGGGTCATTTTCACATGTTTTCCCCCCTCAATAACGACTGTTACCATTTTGATCTATCTGGATATTGATATTTGTATATAATCATGTGTGTATGTGTGACAGCAAAATAAAAACTTTTATTAACAATAGACAATTTATTTTACATTAGAGAGTAAATACATGATGCTCAAATTATTTAAAGCATTTAATTTGTGAAAAAATATGGTATAAGATAATCTTTAAAACACAGCAACTTATTACCTTACCAATGAGCTACCCCATACAAAATAAATATGCAATATAAATTATTTTGATATCTCTTCTGTTCATAATATTTTTAGCTCAATTGATTTTTTTTATGAATATAATGGGATTAAATAATAAATAAATAATATTTATTGTTTTTCATTTTCAGTATTATCAGCTGCGGGAGATATGGTCTCGGTGTTGCCCAGGGAACAAACGGTTAGGGAAGGAGACCCAATACAAATGTTATGCAAAGTAAGTATCAAAGTATTATTTATAACATTATTATTACTTTAATATTGTAAATTTGATGTGATTTTACAGTACCAGTCAAAAGTTTAGACTCACACTTAGGTTTTATAAAATAAATAAATAATAACATTTTATTTATTGAACAAACATAACTACTATAATTTTATTTTTAATTTATTTATAACTAGCTGTATATCCTGGTTTCACCCAGGGAATTTGGAAAACAATGAGAAAAGCCGTGGGTCAAGAAAAGTTCGTTAGGACAGAAATGAGATTTTTTTCGACTTCAACGGTTGATTTCGTAAAAATCTAATGGAAAGCGAGATCATTACGATTTTTATAACAATAAAGAATGGACCCAGAGATTGGCTGAAGTTATGCAATTTTAATATGGACAGGTGTTCTTCTTTCGTACCTGGTATGAAAGACCACTAAGCGAAATTTGGAGAGTTTAGGACAAACAGTATGGATTTCTATAAAGAACAAACAAAAAAAACAATGTCATCTTTATTTATATAGAACTGGTACTGTATGTTGTAAATATACCGGTCAAACCTCTATGTATCGAACTGAACTTAGTGGAAAAAATCGATATCGAGTACTAAATTGCCTTTACACTGTGTCGAACCCCACCCTTCGAACAGCCTGTCTCGTACACTGTTCGGCTAATCTAAATAAAACACGAACTTGAAGAGCAACTTTTTCTGTACGGCCGCTTGTTTGGGGATAGCGCTAGTTTTATTTAAACACAATGAACTAGAAATTTATTTAGAAAAAACAATATTGTCTAGGTGTCCACCATAACGCTGCTGGCACTCCTCGAATCTCAAACGCAGATAAGTAGTGTAAATGGTGAGCGTTACTGTGAAATGATAAGAGGTTTTTTGGCCCAAGAACTACAAGAGTTTAAAGGATATAACTCTAGAACATGGTTTCAGCAAGACGGGGCCACTTGTCATACTTCAGACTTATCAATTGCTACGGTAAACGAATTATTCCAAAACAAAGTGATTTCTCGTAGAGGTACCATTAGCTGGCCTCCCAGGAGTCCCGATCTCAGTCATCTTGACTTCATAGATTGTTTTCGAATCAATAATATAATTTTTTTAAACTTGGAGATTGTGAATTCAATACAAGTGAGTCTATACCTTTGACTGGTACTGTGTTGTAAATATACCGGTCAAACCTCTATGTATCGAACTGAACTAAGTGGAAAAAATCGATATTGAGCACTAAATTGCCTTTGTTACACTGTGTCGAACCCCACCCTCGAACAGCCTGTCTCGAACACTGTTCGGCTAGTCTAAATAAAACACGAACTTGAAGAGCATCTTTGTACGGCCGCTTGTTCGGGGATAGGTCTAGTGTCACTTTTGAGTTAGTTAAGATAAGCCTCTAGACCTTCATTTAGCATTTTTCTGTAGTTTCTTTTATCCATAATAAGTTAGAGCAAAAGTCAGAACAGCCGCTAGTTGCACGCTAGCAGCCGTCTTTGTAATGAAAATTATTGTATTAAGGTGTATAGGCGGGCGCAAGCGACGGTGCTGCTTCTGCGACGGCGCTGCTGGAACTAGAGAAACGGGGATAAAAGCGGGGCCATTACCTGGGATTCATAGGTTTTTTTGGCGTTTTTAATTTATTTTTCCATAATTAAAACCCGATTGAGCAAAAAATCATTTGAAAAATATCTAATAGGTATTGCTCGGTCCCTCAGTGTTCAATTAGAAAATCAAAAGAAGTGTCATTCCCTTTTATTTCCAAAAAATTAAAAGCTTCTTAAAGAGTGGATTGTAAAAATAAGAATAGATAAGCCTGTTTCGAAACATATGACGATATGTAGTCTTTATTTTAAAGAAAGAGACTATATTTATCCAGGTAAATATTAGTATTTGACATTTTATTATTCCAAAATGCTAGTTTTATGCAAATAACATTGAGACCATAGTGTCATAGATTTGTTTTTCTTTTTTAATTTTCCCTATTTTTCTATTACATCCGTTGTGCTTAATTGTTCCATGTTTTCAATGCGAAGCCTGAAAGTTTTGACAAATAAATAAATAATATGACAAAGAATCTAAGCTGTCATAACAATGATTGTGTGAATAGGTAATTAATGTTATTACTAAGTAAAGTTACAATGATGTGTTTGCATTTACCAGAACTACCAGCTTTACACGTAAAATGACAAGAAAATTGCTTATTATTATTAATAAATTTGATTTCCACTTTTATTTGATGGGGCAGTCCTTTAAGATTGCTAGTTTAAAGGCACGAGGCTTGTAAAATAACTGTTTTTTTATTTTTAGATGTTATTCCACATGTAAATATGTGGTTTTCATCAAGAATAGCCTGCCCTTCAATTAATGGTCTTTTAAAATTACCAATTATCTCTATCACATCATATATGTCTAACACCGTTCTTTCCGACATTTTGCAAAACTACTAGCGCACCCTATATTCGATTGCGCCCGCCTATAATGCCTTTTTTTATTGTACTTTTTTCTTTTCTTTTTTAATTAGAGAATAAGATAAATATTTCCGTCAATGGGGGATGGGTTCCATTATAGCCAGAGGTAATGTTTTTTCAATATAAAGTTAGATAAAAAATCAAAGCGGGTCTGTTTGTGAAGACCACATCCAGTTACTTTCATGTCGCGACATCCAGTTACTTTTAGTAAACAGTTACTTCTTTAAAACACTTATTTTGGCACCAGTACTGAAGTGCGGCTTCAAATTAAGGCCCTATCTCTACTGAAAAGGACCCTTTTGGGGGTTTATTTATCTCTGAAGAGCTAGCGAGTGTACATTCAACTATGTATCTGTTTTTATATATCCTGTCTTTCCCCTACTTTCCTGTGAACATATTTGCTTATTTCTATAATAGATAGCAAGTTTTTTTTTTTTTTTTTTTAATGCCAGAAGCTAGGTATATCAGAATAAATAAATATTTTTTTTCTTTTATTTAGTATATTTAGATAATTTTATTTTTAGCTTCCACAACCTCTGGAGTACTGCCGCATCTCCTACGGGACGACCAGTATCATACTGACACCTGATAAGAAGAATGATCAATTGAGCTATTACGGAGAAGGTTTCGACAAAGGCCATTGCGGGGTAATGATCAACTCTGCCAAAGATTTTCACAATGGGAACATCACCTGCAGTCTCACCGCTGCCGGCTCGCTTGGCGAAAAGAGTGGGACAATGAAGTTAACTGTAGCGAGTAAGTATCGTACTCTTATTGTAGTAGCAAAAAGGTGATGAACTTATTTATAGTTCATAGAATTTACATTATACTGCTTATGAAAGTATTTCTTTCTAGGCTGTTAGCTAGCCTAGAAAGTGATCCATTACACTACTAGTAGTGTAAAGGAAACATCTGTTTTCTTTACTGTACTAGTACAGTACAGAAAACACATGTTAATAAAACTCTTAAAAAGCTTACTAACCTTTTTATCACTTTAATTTAAATATATCGGAAGTCAGTGCTGTCAATATTCCCAAAACTATATTTGATCAATGAAATGATGGTACCAAAGAACTTCCTTCAAAATCACGACAAAGTTACGAATTTGAATATAATAAACTACAGGAATAAAGAAAAGTTGATGATCTATTTAGAGACGATCCATTATATAATATGAATTATAAAAAGTATACTAACTCCAAACGTGACATTCAATTACCATTTGAAGGATTCAATATTAGTGATAATAAAAATTGTACATTTAATATAAATATTAAACTTGTAAAATATAAGACTTTTTGTTTGAATAATTTATTTCTGATGATTCTGTAATTTCAATATTTAAAACAAAATCCTTTTTAATAGTTTTCCCATATAACTGATTTAGTGTGGTTCCTCTATAATTACTTAAATAAGTTCAAATATGTAGATCATTTTATTAGTTCTTTTTTCCCACTGAATAAGTGTTAAGGTCGAAATGGGTGAAAGGAAGCTTATTAATATAATCAATTCTTCGTATTGATTAAGTGCCTAAGTCAGGAGTTCATTCGAAATTTAGTTTTTATAGTTTTTATTAAATCTTTTCTTATTGGTCAGTTCATGATAAGTCCACCCTAAATACCTCACAGCTGATAAGATCTATTCATTTGATTTCATGAACTTAACCAAGATTTTATGCATTAATATAATTTGATGTACTCTTCAATTATAAAGATATATATATAGATTAACAGTGAGCTTACTCCGGATGAGCACAGTCCTTCCTGCCATGACCTATGGTTGCGAAACCTGGGTAATTGACAAGAAAATGGGTCACAAATTGAGGGTAACAGTCCGAGGCATGGAGCTTCCTTATGTTACTTCCTCATAATATTAACCCTTTACTACTTACGTCGGGTCATATTGAATTTAACCCCGTACCAAGTTTCATTTCATTCTATTTACACCTTTTTGGCATTGAATGATCGCCAAACTTTGACATATCCTTTGTTTTGGCTCCAGTTACATCTTGGCAGTGTCTGAAAAATAAGGGAGGTGTTTATTTTATCTAAATTGATATTTTGACCCGAGGTGAATAGTTGTATAAGTCATTTTTTGTGTTCGATGCGGGGACTAAATTTGTATAAAACCACTCATTTCTTATCTGTTTTAACTGCAAAGGTTGTTCGTAGAAAATTGTTTGAATTTAAATCAAAAGAAATTATGTTAATGATAGTAATGTTAAGAAGTTCCTTTATTTTAGTACTTCACTTCAGACCTATAATTCAACACGTTATTCATATTTTAAAACTTTCATTTATTTTATACATTAATAAATATATATTTTCAAGCCTTCTCCTGTTGTTTAAAACTTATATCTTACACCCTAAGGTTGTTAAATTTTTTTTTTTTGTTCTGGGTCATATTGACCCGAGGTGAGTAGATAAGTAACATTGATTCAGGTGAGTAGTTAAGGGTTAAGGGGAGAACTTAAACCAATTTAGTGGATTAGATCAAGAACTGAACTCCCGGATATTATGGAGAAAGTGCACTTAAGGAAGTGGACAGGACCTACCTAACGTGTCCTATATGGAAACGACATGTCATCAGGAGCAATGCTATACCATGGACCCAGCAGCTTTTGGACTGGTATCCAAGAGAGGACATTCACCGACTGATTGGGACCAGAAGATGAAGAAGAGTTGAGGAGGGGCAGCCCGGAAGCGAGTAGCTTTGGACAGGAAAGAGTGGAAACGGATGGGACTGGTTCATTATTTAGTGTGGTTGCAACAGTAGTAAAAACAATCAAACTTAAAACCTCAACTAAATAATCATTTTGTACATATTTTAATATTAGATGTTTAAAGTTATTGTATATTTTTTATTATGATTTATGTGCAAATAGAGGTTATTATTTATTATTATCATTAATATAATATGGTTTTATAGAGAGACCATCTAGGCCAGAACTAATGATTGAAAACCCTGAAAATCCTGATCGAAGTTTCAATGAAAATGAAATTTTAAGGGCATTTTGTATCGTCAAGAATGGGAGACCAGCTGCCAACATCACCTGGTATATTGGTAAGAAAATATTATTTTAATAATGTAGTTATTACTGAATAATAATAAACTATCAGAACTTTTACTTAACACATTTAGCCTCAATGTGGTTCTTGCGATCGCAGGTTAACTTGCAGAGGGGACGAACGCCATGCAAGGGACCTTGGATCCTCAACTTCACTTTTACCATCTCATTAGCAAAACAGACTGCATTTCTGTTATTATTTTTATAGAAATTGACCGTGTTGGTCCCTATGGACTGAAATATTCTATTCTCCTTTTGTTTTTTTGTTTAACGTCCATTTATGCTACTAAGGCTTGATTGATGCTACAGTGGGACTCCTAAATTTATTAGGAGTCTGAGGGATTGCATAGCTAAGGATTTTTTACTCCCATAAAAAAATCCTAGGGCCACTGCGGGATGTGAACCCGCGACCTTTAGTATTGTAGGTTGCCATGCTAACCACTTCACCTCATGTGACCCCTATTCTTTTTTTATTTTATAGCTGTCTAGGCTTTCATCTGAATGGTTATTTATTTATTTGTAGTGGAAAAAAGGTTAAAAAGGCCTTTTACATGTTGAAGGCTGCTACTCTTTTTTGTTTTCTTTTTTTCCCCTGGAAGTTCAGACTACTAATGATCATTGGTCTGAGTATTTTATGGAAGAACGCACTGAATTATAGAAAGTAATAATAAGTAATAAACACATAGCTATATTCCAAAAGTAGTATATTAGTGTTTTCCTATTGTTTCATTGAACAACATTCCTTTTACAGTGGACCGATATAGTCCCAGGGACTTCAAAAAGAATAATAGACATTTATAACTTAAGATTAATATTAATTTTTTAAAAACTATTTATAGGATATCTAAAATATCTAACTAGTTATATTATTGCATTGTGTGTCTTTTATTTCAGGTTATTACACATCCATATTTATTATTACTATTATATTCTTTTTATTATTCATTAGTGCAACATTTTGGACGGCTAGTTAATTACCTTACGACTTGTGATTAAGCATTTTTTTTTTAAATATCAGATTTTTTTTTATTACATTGTAGGTCCTATATTATATTATTCACTGGTTTCCTCAGGTTCAGGAAACCAGTGAATAATATAATAATTGACGTGCACTGTAATAAAAAAAAAGATATAACATTTTATAAAAAAAGGTTAAATCTACAAATTGTAAGGAACTAATATATAAATAATAAAAAGAATATCATAATAAAGTTGGATATGTAATAACCTGAAATAAAAGTCGCACAATAAAATAAAAAGAAAAATTAGTAAGAAAGGGAAAAAGAAGAAAAAATAACTATTTATAGTTTATATTGTAACTCTAATGCGGATTTGAGCAATTATTTATTAAAACCAGCAAAATATCAGAACACAAAATAGTATAGCATAACAGAACAGTTAAATTCAACAGTGACAGAATCTCGTCTAGTCAAATAACTATCATTGAGACTAAGAGTGATTCAAAAGTAACTGTATTCTTCCGCTGTTGAGGTTAGACTGGCCCAATAGTCACTTTCTCACTTTTATATTGTAATGTGAAACAAAACTCAAAACATATTATTTAAAATATTTGTATACTATTGTTGAAACAGTTAGAAGAAACTGTATTTGTGAAGAAAGTACATGTTTGTGACTGTTCTAGTGCCTTCTATGCTTGCCTAGAACCATTCAGACATTTCTATTTGAGACTAAATATAAGAAGCGATGGACTGAAGAGTTAGTCTTGCTCTGAAGATGGAATCATATGGTTACTTTTGTGTTACTGTGTCGTTACAAGTTGATACTTTTTGTAACCTTTCTGATTATTTGAGTTTATGTGGCAATTTAAATTATTATTTTTATTTAATAAAAATTATTAGAGCCCACAAGTTATTACAATATGATAGACCGTTGTTTTGTGACCAATGGTTTGTTAGACAAAGAACGCAGGTCACGAGGGTTAATTTTAGGGATGGTGAATAAGTGAATAAAAGAATATTTTTTATAAATGTGTGGGCTGTATTTTGTTAATTTACTTGCTAATCTTGGTTCAGGCCAAATCAGATTAGTGGGGTTATTGATAATTTTTATTCTTTTGTTATACACTAACCACCACATGTTCTTGAATTATTATGTTGGGTACCTGATGATTTAACAGCTGGATGTGGCTCCTGATCTGTCATTTAACTCTTGAATTTGGCTGCTGGTCAGTTCTCCCCATTATCCCCAGGTGGTCGGTAGTCTCTTTTCTGCTTCACTCCATTATAGTAGAAACAATTCTTATTATATAGACGGGTCTTTGATAGGTCTAGAACTTCACTGCTTCTGGATTAAGTCCTGAACCTTCCTGACTTAATCCTGCAAGTCTTACCAAGGGGTTCTGCCATTGACTAACAGAGGGCACAACTAGAGTAACTGACCATTGCTTCTGTATTCAGGGGGGCTCCCTGAACTATTGTAGAATATTCTAGTTCTGCCTCCAACATTGCTGAACATGTGATGTGCTAATTATGGTAACCAGAATAAATCTCTTCCTTCCCATCCTGATTAGAATATGTTTTCATTACTGGTTTGCCAGAACAAGCCCGTAAGAGATAGCAAATAAGGAAAGAGAAAAGTTTCTAGTAATAATATAATTTAAAGTTATTTTATCTTTACAGGAGATGAAAAGGTGACTGATGGCTTGAGCACTATCCTCCTAGAGCAGTTTGAGCCCCACGACTTGCACACTGTGTCACAGAACTTGACCCGACGGGTCCAAGCATCCGACAACGGCAAGGAACTCAAGTGTGTCGCTGGCCATCCCCTCCTTAATGATAACTCCAACTCAACAACTCGGACGATCTCAGTCAAATGTGAGTGAACTTGTTTTATATTTGTCCACCTGGTTCATGGTTCCCAGGCAGGTGGTAGCTCGATTAGTATGTTGTAAAAAAAAAAAAAAAAAAAAAATTAAGAAAAATAATGAATAACAAACGTTATTATTCTTATTTCAGTTGCACCAAAAGATATGAGCCAACCTTTGGAAAGGTTTGGATTGGTCGAAGGAGAAGAAGGTAAAATTTCTGTTACGGTGATGGCCAATCCCAAACCTGATTTTATCTGGATCATCGGTGAGGACAGGATTTACGAAGGAGACCAGGATGCTTCTGGAAGGTTCAAAGTCTTAAGAGGAACACCTTCAGAAAATGTGAATATTTAAACGATACATGTTTCAGATATGAATAAATTTTAAAACATTATCTAAATTAATTATATATTTGTTTTTAGGCTCCAGGATCTTGGGACTCAGTCCTCCTTATTGACCAATTGATGAAGGAAGATGTTGAGAGGAATTATCAGCTCATCGCAAAAAATGCGCTCGGGGAAAGGAATTATGCTGTTTTGATTTCGACCAGTCCTGAGCCTAAAAGTAAGACTACGATTATTTTATATTTAGGAATATATCAAATATTTAACCAGCATTTTCCATTATCAACAAATTTTTTTTTTTAATTTTTCTATGTATTTTGATATAAGCTCAGGGTTATACTAAGAATCACTTGTTTACAAAACAATGATGAACCACTGATAACTTGGATCCCTTTGTAACTAGGGATGGCTCTGGTTGTCATGGGCGGATCCAGCCGATCGTAAAGGGGGGAGCTGCAGTCCTACTGGGGCTGCAGCCCCACTGCCTTTCATTTGGATCTGCTAATCAGCTTTTTTACCTTTATATTCCTTTCCTACAACTAAAATTCGACTTGTTCTACTCATTATTTGTTGTTTAACTTGCTTTCTTACATAAAGGAAAGTCATATTCTATCTTTAAATGACGAAACATTTTCCAAAGGGAGGGGCTGCAGCCCCCACAGCCCCCCCCCCTGGATCCGCAAATGCTGGTTGTATGAATCAAATACTTTGTATTAGATACTGAAAAGTATCTGGTACAAGGAGTTGATCCAGCCAAAATGAACCAGGTACTGATACTGATCCATTGATACTTGATGATCTGTATCAGTTGAGTGTGAGGTACTACTACCATACATACTTGGAATAGCTGATTCTGGACTATGATCAGATACTGACTACTAATTATTCAGTTGAATCATTTGTTACTTAAAGTATTCCTTGCAAACTACTAAATACCTGATCCCTTGATTCAGCAACAGGCTCTTTGATAATTTTATTCATTTATTTTAGAAGGTAACAATAATGAGATAATAGAAAGTAATAACCTAAATAAAATAATAAACTTAAATTATTATTTATCTAAATAAATTATTGATTGATACTCATGTACGATTTTAATAATGAATCTAATGATTTTAATGATTAAATAGTTGTAAGAAGAACAAGTTTATATTTTTTGATGTTCATTTTTATTTAAACATAATATGGTTTACTACATTTTACAATATATATATATATATTTGGAGGAATATATTTAATATAAAAAATAAAAATATGTTTACTTAGTAAAAAAGTTGTTGCCGGATCAGTAGCGGGCCCAGAAATTGACCGGAAGGGGGGCGTACTTTTTATTTTTTAAATTTTTAGGTGTCATGAAGGACCTAATTTAATATATTAGTGTATATTTACGTTGTGAATTTCTATTCAATAATTATATGCAATCTATTTTTCTTTTAATGAGTCAACAAAATCACTAAGGATAGCCCTTTTTATACAGAAATAGTAATAGTAGTTGGGTGTCTCCATCATCCACGCCCCTCCCCTGTATTCGCCACTGTGCTGGATAAAGTTTCATTCAACCGTAGTTCATTTCTCCAATTATAATGCAACGGTTATTCAATTTTGTGTATCGGATACAAAAGTATCAAAAAAAGTATCAGATCCGAAAATTATCAGTTTCATTTGTATCAGATACAAGAATTTCAAGTATCAACCCAGGCCTACTTATAACCTCCTTATACAAGCAGTCAGGAAGGTTTCATAAACTTTTATGACTTAGTACTGTCTAGATTTCTTATGAACTTTAGTTATAAATTATTAACGGATAGCACTGGACATTCTCTAGAATGGACCAAAGTTACAGATTATATAACCTGAGCTTTATCAGAATGAAATGAAATATATCTAAGTTCAACAGTAAAATTATGTGTAAAAAACCTTTTAAAATTATTTTTAGTGTTTGAACTTGGAGCTGCAGCCATTGTCGGAATAGTGGTAGCAGTGTTGGTAATTTTGACAGCAGCAGCTCTATTAGTTTTCGCTCGAGCCAAAGGAAGGTGGTGTTTCGCTGGTAAGTTCGCTTTAAATTAATCTTTTTCTTTAGTCTGAGGTTTTTCGTATTTAAAGAACAAATAGTTACTGTTAATAGTTTGAACTGTTGAGAGCAGATGATATACTTTGCATGTTCAAGTAAAAAGTGTACAATTATTTATTCTTTTCTTTCTATTTTTATTTTTTAACTGTTTTTTTATTAATAACAGAGATACACACAATATGTCTTCTTTGGTGATGATTATACAAATTATAGCAGATAATTCTTTCTATTATGTCTATTTTTTTTTTCTTTTTACTTTTCGAAAATGTTCGATTCATTTTGATTTTTTCTTTTTTCTTGTGTCCTATAAAGGGGACAAAGGTACTTCTACGTCTCAAACTGATTAAGGCAAGTCCAGTAATTATTCTCTATTATTTATATTGGAATCTCTTTGCACAATAGTTTAGATGTATGAGAAATTAGTTAATCTTAAATAAACAAAAAAAATATCACTAGCTTAAATACCACTCGTTCACTTGCATTTGTAGTTTTGTATATAACGTTCCTAACCATTAATTGAATGATTTCAAATATGGCAGAATGTATTCACAAAGTTCACCATTGCAGGATGTTATTTATAACAATTTAATCAAACAATGAATGTTAAGAAAATGATTTTAATATCAAGTATATGTACAGGGTGACCACGAGAAACATTTACATTTTAGAAATAAAAATAAAATATTTATTTTTCAAGATAATATTTATTTATCTTAAGTTACATAGTTGTGGGTATACGCCATTTACTTTACGGAGAGAAAATGATGTGAGAAAGGTGACGTCCCTCTTCCCTGAGGCAATTTTCTATTCTGTCCAGGAAGCTCCTCCACACTCGTTCTAGTGCATCCTCAGTGGTGAACACCTCCTCAGTATGTTTTGCCGCTTTCAAGTCATCTGAAGTACGGGGTTTATGTCGATAAACTTGCTCTTTCAAATGTCCCCACAAATAAAAATCACTCATGTTAAGGTCTGGAGATCAAGGAGGCCAGTGCACATCTCCAAATCTTGAAATCAGGTGACCTGGAAACACGTTCCGTAGCAGGTTTATGGAAATTCTGTCACTATGAGCAGTAGCTACATCTTGCTGAAACCATATGCCGGCTTGCAAGTTTAGCCTGTGCAGTTGTGGGAGAAAAAACATGTTGATCATTTCTACTACCTGTTCAAGATAACTGTTACCACTACTTCACCCTCTTCAAAAAAGAAGGGACCAATAATATGCTTTCTCGATATCACATACCATACGGTTACACAGGGTGAATGCGGCGGTGTCTCATGGAGCTCTCTCAGATTTTCCTCTGCCTAGTACCTGCAGTTTTGTTGATTCACAGTAAAAATGGGCTTCATCGTTCATGAAAATGTCCGTTCTTCGGAAAACGAATGAACGCTCCCCCCACCATGCCATGACTCTCACTTCTGAGTACAGTCCCATCCAAAATGTAAATGTTTCTCGTGGTCACCCAGTATTTAGCACAATACTTCACCATGTGTTATCACTTGATTCATTAATACTTCATCATCATGATTAGTTGTGCCTTATCTCCAGTATTTATATTAGTCATAGGTTGAAATTTAGTATTTTTAGATTTATGGAATAGCATGCCCCTGTCAGTCTTATTAAAGAACCAATAAGACATTTGTTTGTTTGTTAAACGTCACTCTATGCCACTGAGGCTAATCGGACGATGCTGCAGTGGGAGTCCTAAATTTTGCCTATCCAGGTATATATAATTATCTTTAACTGGTACCTGACATCGTACAGACTCAGGACCTACAATTTACGTCCTATCCGAGGGACGGCATAGCCAAGGATTTTTTACTTCTTTTAAAAAATCCTAGGGCCATCGCGGGACGCAAACCCCCGACCTGCTAACTGGCTACGCTCGCCACTACTCCACAGGTGACCCCTAAATAAGACATTTTATATCAATATCAAAAGAAATTAATGCAATAATTTTAAAAGGTATTTTCTATTATCCCATCAAAACAAAAATAAATCATACCTGGGGTCACCTGTGGTGTAATGGTTAGCATAGTAACGTACAATACTATAGGTGGCGGGTTCGTTTCTTGCGGTGGCCCTAGGATTTTTAAAGGGAATAAAAATCCTTGGCTATGCCATCCCTGGATAAGATGTAAAATGGAGGTCCCTAGCCTGTACATTGTCAGGTACTCGTTAAAGATCCCTATCCTAATTAGACCTGGGTAGGAAAAATTTAGGACTCCTACTGTAGCATCGTCCGATTAGTCTTAATAGCCCAAAATAACGTTATACAAACAAACAAATCATGATCTGTTCAGTACTGATCCGAAATACCAGCCACCACCGATAATAAGAGTCTACAGCACTACTAGTAACCTACTTCCCATAATTGGTTTATCAACCAATGTCTTTGTTTTTGTTTATTGTCTACTGCTAATTCCTGTTTTTTAATATTTAGAATTTGTAGTACTTATAGTGTATAGTATTTATAGGATAATCCAAAAATAATAAAATAAATTAAAAGAATCTTGCCGTCACAGGTAGGCATTTGCTATAAAAAACGAGAATATTTCTTAAAGGAAATCCCTTATAGATCCTTTTCCACAATAAAAAATAAAATAGTTCAAAATGTGAGAGATCGGTCCATCCTATCCATCATCCACAGATTGCTGGAGATCATACAAAAACGGAAGAATTGAAGGGTTCCATTATTTTAGTGTTAGCCTTTCTTACAATTTTATCAATACAGAAAACTTAATGTACACAAGAACTATTGAAAGTGGAATAATAAAGGACGAGGAACTATTAGATGCTCTCTAGGCTGTAGCTAATCGAATTTATGTTCCAAGAAAGAAAAAAAATTGGCCTGAAAATAACATATAAATGCACTTTATTGCATGGAAAATGATATTATATTTTCTTACATCAGAACTCCTACATAGAGGCTCTAACAAAACTTAGGCTTAGGGCTTTGAATGTGGATATTATAACGACCTTTACCCAAACAATTTCTGTAATTACTTTTATTTTGTTTAAAAATTATCTATGGTTCGTATTATTTATATATCTTGTGAAAATTGCCCTGTCATGTATAACTTGTTGTCGTAAAATAATTAGGCTCTTCAACTAAAATATGTAGCTTTTTGAACTTTACTGAACTAAAAATGAAGTTGGTGGTTCTTATATTTTGAGTCACATCGCAAAAAGTGAATTGGTATCAATCTTTGATTAATTTATAAATCGTACATCGACAAGAAGATATTTACTACTCAAATACTGTTTTTTTTTTTTTTTTTTGTTATAATCGTACGTGAATTTACAACTGCATTCTCAATTTTACTATGTACCTACAAACATTGACTAGGGAAAATTGTTGTTAACTCTAACTCAAAAGTAGCCCTCTACCTGCGTTAACATGATCATCCCCTCTATTTAAGAATATGGTAACTTGCGCCTTACGCTAGCGGAACGATTAATACTCTTGTGACTATATTTGGCATTGTAGGTTTTGTCATTCTGAACCCAACAGTACGCATAACTTAAAATTCATGTAGTTTGAGTTTGCAAAACATTTAGTAGGAACTTATCCTGGACACTCTAAATTCAATTTTGAATTAAGAATGACTTAAAGTTTTATAATACCTGAAGGGACCGAACTGCTGATCATATGTGATCTTCATTTGTTTTTTAAATAATTTTCTCTTTTTAATTTTATAACTAAACCAAATCGTGGTGATCCATAGATTCATTTTATTTTTATATTATATAAAAATGCATGTTTTTCATTTAAAATTTTAATATTTTTCATTGTTTGATAGAAATTTTATTGATTGCATGACTTGTTTGCTGTTTGCCATGATTTTTTTGTTATGATTTTTGCACAATTTAAAATAAATCACTTATAAAAAAATATTTCCATGTGAATGTTAGGAAGTATATTATCGTTTTTGAATCCTTGGGTTATAATGATACTAGGGTAAACCGTACAGTTATTGGCACCCTTAAGACTAAATTTTAAAAAAATACTTCTTATGAAGGGATCTAATTGAAACTTCCTATAACCCCTCTTTATCTATCCTTAAAAAGACTCAAGAGGTTTTTTTGGGTCAAAAGTTCAATAGTTTCACAATATGGCAATATTTATTGTTAAAAGTGCCAAATCTAGTTATTGGCACACTGTGGATTTAGTTTGTTAAAGTCTTACTTCATAGACGACTTCGAGGACCCTTCATGTATATGTATGTCTTGTAAAAAAATTAGGACTTGTTTATCTATTTCTTTAAGTTAAAGTTGAGGTGCCAATAACTGTACTGAGTGCCAATAACTGTATGGTTTACCCTACGTAAATTTTTTGTAGAAATATCAATGTAATGTTTTAAATGAATAAAGAAAGGAAAGCTAAGTTCTACAAAAAAATAAATAAAATACAACAGATTTTTTTCTTTAATTATTCTTAAAATGCATGTAAGACTTAATTTTGAATGTATTTAAACCCATAAACCAATTTTAAAAAAAGAAATGAGTTACCTTACTTTTTCCTCCTTTAGTCTTCATATGATTGCATGACTAATCAAATATTAAAAAATCATTTTTTTTATTTAAAAACTTTCTTGTTTGATGAAACTTCATGTGCTTAAAAAAAAAATAAAAAAAAAAAAAAAAAGATGCGCGCAAAACACAGTTTTCCCTTACCAACCTACTTCGAGAAAAAGTTGATGTATTTTTTTTGTTAGTTTTTTATGTGTTATTTATGTGTTGAGCACCACTTAGCAACTTCACAGAAAATTGCCTTTTTCATAGTTATAACTTCTTTTTGTCTATTATCCCCTACAAGGTATAGAATATTATAAATATTGCAAAACTTGGCAGTTGTTATTATTTCTATTACAGGATGGTTGCTTTAAATTGTGTAGTAATATTGGCTGCATTAAAATTTCTCAGATGTTAAGCATTAGTGTCTTGTCTGTTACTATGAGTTCCTATGAATCCCATGAGATATTTTTAGGGATTGCATGATAAACTACTCGTAAATGAAGTTTTTTAGGCCCTTAAGAAGTTGAAAAATTCTAATATATAATTTTTTAAATTTAACATTTTAAATAAACTAATTATTCTTTCTGTATTTTTAAACAAGTTTACTTAATGTGATTTATGCCTGCATGTATGTTGATTTGTTTCTTTGTTGCTAATGAAATCTTAACCTAATCATAAACAATTTAATTCAATTTTATTATTAATAATAAAATCAGTTTTATGCCACATAATAACACTATCTGGCTTCTTAAAGCTGTACTTTCCATAACAATGCTTAATTTGTTTATTTAATCTTTCTGTCCTGTTAATTAAAAAAAAAATATAAATGAAGTAATTAATTATTGATGTAAATTAAAATTTACTGATGTAAAATATAGCATTTCTTATCCCTGATTGATTGTCCTAATTCTCATTTGCTCAGACATGCACGTTGCTAGTAATTTAATATCCCAATAACGGTTAATTTATAAATATAAAACTTGTCTATAAAAATTAATCTATTCTGTTCAGCACTTTAAATATGTGTCAAAAAATATAAGTAAACCCATAATGTAGGTGGATGGTTGTCCCTAGAAGTTTATGTGATGGAAATGGTTGGGGGTGCGGTCAAATAAAACAACTCTGTGCTGATCTAATTTAGTTGATGCCTATGTTAGGTGGTTTTCAATAGGTATCGTCAACAATTGAAGTTGAAGAGCATAAACTCTAAAAAATCTTTTATGAAACCTATTTAGATAATATTTTGTGTCATTAATTAAAATATGGATTGGCTTTAATCATGTTTTTAGCTTTTTAATCTGTATCCCTTCCTCGCCATGTTAGCAGTTGAGGGGTTACTCTAGAGGGGTAACTAACCATGGTAGAAAATCCAAAATTTATTCCATATTTTTTGGAACAAATTTAAAAATTAAAAAACACCACGAAATATAAGCCATGTCTGGATTCGAAGGGTCGCTGTTCGATTTGAGAATGCTTGAGAAGTCGGTCGCGTTCTAACATGCTTGGCTGTTCCGGCCATTTCTAAGCATCGTTAATGCTAACTGCAGCATTATTTTCTCATTCCTGATCCGACCTCTTCATGGCTTTTGCTAGCTATTAGCATAGATACCTCTTTCCCAGGACAGTAATATGGTTTATATAATTGAATTTATGATTTTAAAATAGAATAACATGATTATTCTAAGTTGTTTACTGTAGATTATTCCCTAAACCTACAATTTTACTCATAATTCTGAGCTGTTAAAGTCTTAGGTAAATATTCAGAGATCATGGATTGAAATATGATCTTAAGTTTATATTTCTTTATCAATCTGTTGGTAAGAGATGTTTTGTATTTTATCCGTGCATTGCGGTTTTTGGTTGTTTGTCGTCCCGAAGAAGGGTTAGTTTGTTTTCTTACATTTTAAAGACTATTGACTATATATATGTAAAACGCTAATGAATTTCAAAATTGATACATTATTTTTTTTTTTTATTATAACTTTATTTCTATATTCACGCCTGTCTTAACTGAAAGGCAGGAAATCACCAGCTCCCTTTTAGTCTTCAATAAGTGTTATCGGGCACATGGGTATGCCAGTGCATAATGCTTGGGCGACCTTTGATAATTGTTGTAGAAGGCTAAAAAGAGGCTGTATAAGGTTATTCAAGCCTTCTCTTAATAAAAATTAAGAGTTTTTATCATAAGAAAATGCTCTATTATGTTATTTTATTTTCAACGCTATTGCTAGTACACCATTCCAACAGCTGATTAATGTGTGGTCTCGATATTTTGATGGCCCTTTTAATGAGCCAGTAGATTTTTTACTTTCACTTACCTATATATGAAATATATAGTAAGTGGAAGTATTGCGATCGTGAAAAAATTTGACTTCCGGTTTTCAACGGAAATACACGTCTTGGGGTCCCCTGAGTCGAAATGACCAAGTCCCGCGAAATGGTCTGTGTGTGTGTGTGTGTGTGTGTGTGTGTGTGTGTGTGTGTGTGTGTGTGTGTGTGTGTGTGTGTGTGTGTGTATGTGAACAGACTAGCTCAAAAACAATAAACCGTGCGATCCTGAAATTGGGTATTTAGTGTAGGTATATGCCCGCGATGTGACAGCATAAATTTCATCAAAATTACTTAAAGGGAGGGGGTACTTTACTTAATAACTTTTTAGGT
The DNA here is from genome assembly GCA_911387785.2 of Aelia acuminata. Classification (NCBI taxonomy): domain Eukaryota; kingdom Metazoa; phylum Arthropoda; class Insecta; order Hemiptera; family Pentatomidae; genus Aelia; species Aelia acuminata. Next base: position 12,063,056 of record OU426984.1, read on the forward strand.
TTTTTTCGATTTTCTCAAAAACGGCTCTAACGATTTTGATTAAACTGAGTATTTCATCTTTTTATATGCCCGAGATATGACTGTAAAAATTTCATCAAAATTGATTAACCGGAGGGGGGACTTTACTTAATAAATTTTGTAATATTTTCACGTGTTTTTTTTATTTACTCTAAATCGGCTTTAACGATTTTGATTAAACTTAGTATTTGATCTATTTATATCCCCGAGATATGTCTGTAAAGATTTCATCAAAATTGATCAACCGCAGGGGGCACTTTACTTAATAAATTTTGTATCATTTTTACGTGCTTTTTTTATTTACTCAAAAACGGCTTTCACGATTGTGACCAAACTGGGTATTTGATGTATGTATATGCCAAATATGTGATAGCCAACATTTCATCAAAATTGATCAACCGAAGGGGGGACTTTACTTAATAAATTTTGTATCATTTTCACGGGGGTTTTTATTTACTCAAAAACGGCTTTAACGATTAATAAAAATAAGATATGAATGTAGAAAAATGTGTGACTTTGGGAAATGATATTTAACAAAACACGTCAATTTCTTATCTAAGTAAGTTGGTAAGTGAAAGTTGTGTGTTGCGCGCACGCACCAGATTTTTTATTTATTAAATTAATCATTTAGTAGGTATGTAATAAAAAAATTATTTTAGTCATAATAAGGATGCAGTGAGTGGTTTATTTAATTTTGCTTATAAAAACATAAATAAAGTAGTTAAATTAGCAAAAATTTTAAATCGAATGTAGTATTGATTTTATAATATAATTAGAAGAAATAAAAATTAAAAAAAAAAATGCGAAGTAAGGTTTTGTGGGTTATAGAAGAAGTATCGGTTACAGGTGGCGCTGGAGGCGACGACAAAGAACCCCAGGACCCTGAGAAACAACAACCCGAGAACGACAACAACGCAGAAGCGAACCACAACGCCCAGTTTATCAGCGACAGCCCCGAACTGAAGAAAGTAAAAGAAGACACGCCCGTTTAAAAAAAAAAAATATTTCCATACGAGACGAATCCTGTTCATGTTCATCAGTTGTCTTTCTCACTCTCTCTCACACACTGATGCTCATAAAAATAAAATCATACATTTTTTCTCCTTTGATAATCGTTGTAATAACTAAAAATCTAGCTTTAGCCGTTTCTCACAAGAATAGATCTGTCCATCCCAAAGAAGACATGATTGTGTCATTTACAAAATATAAATATTTATATTTTCATTTAATAATGTGACAAATTTGTTCTTTTTATTTAATATAATATATATATATTTATAATTATTTAAGATCTGCTACCTGTTACTTTCATAAATATTTAGATGGTAATACTTTCGCTATTCCCTTTCTGGCTTTGACAGTTGATAAGCACGCTGCTATCTGTTGGTCACCATGCGAACTACCATCCCCACCACCTCTCTTCTTAGCCGTTAAAGGCCGAATTTGTGGCTAAGTTAGAATTATATTGGGCGCCTTTTTTTTTTTCATCTCAACCCTAACCACCTTCACCTATTCCTGGCAAATAAACATCGATTAATCGTACTTTCTGTACATATGATTAATTTTGAAAATCCCGCGTTTCCCCACCCTTGCATCTATCAAACAATACTTTTCATCGAAATGTTATCATTTTTCGAATTATTAGTATTTTAGAGCCCGTAAAATATTAATATTGAACCTAGACCAATGTATTTGACAAGTAATTATGTAACTATTCGTTATGCTTACAAGTTCCTTACCCAACTTAAATATTACATGATGGTTGATTCATTTCAAATACATTTCCTCGTATTGTTTTCAAAATATACGTTTTTTAAAAATATTTTTTCATAAAATTTGTTTATACACTGCCTCATTATCCACTTCTTTGTTTTTCTGTAACCTATTATCTTTTCATTCATTATGCCTACAGTTTTTTGAAGGACTGTTTCATACTATACAAAAAGTTAAAAAAAAAAATTAAGAGATAGGATTTATTTAATTGAAGATACTTATCTAATTCTACTGTTATTTTTCACAATATGAAGCCACCTATTTTGTGGGTAATATTTATATTTGAAAGAAGAAATAAAAATCGTATAAAAATAATTTTTAATATGAATTTTTCCCATTTTTCATATTCATGGAATGTCTAGGGTTTATTATTATAAAAAGTGATCGAAGTGGTTTTTAAAAATGAATTGTTAAATGAAAAAGGACGTTATGGTATAAGTTTGAATTATTCAGAGACTCCGAATACAGTTCGAAATAGTCGGAGAAACGGATATTTTTCAAACAGGAGAAAGATGGCGGTCCTAGTAGTTCGCATGGTGACCAACAGATAGCAGTGTGTTTATCAGCTGTCAAAGCCAGAATGGGAATAGCGAAAGTAGTATCATTTAGATTTTAAGTTTTTGTATAGTAAGTCTTTTTAAAGTTTTAATTTGATTGGTAGTGTTATGTGTTTTCCTCAACAGAGTTCAACCATTATATTTTTTGGGTTTTTTTATAATGTAATTTAATTTAATTTAATATTTAAGATAAGTAAGTTTTTTAAAGCACATGTGATTTTAACGGATAGATGTACATGTCTACATTTAAAAGGGTCCTGTGTAAATGAAAAAAAAAAAAAAATAATAGATCTTTCTCAATTATTTTCATTTGTATTTAAGTGTAAAAGGGGGTTTAATTACGCAGCTGAACGTTACCTTTTAGTAATATGAACATTCCTAGAAAACATTCCCTACTTTTGAGAAATCTCTATTCGTTCCCGCAAGTTCGGCTGCTTATTCTTTTTGTATTATATGTTTTGTATATTTTGGTAGATGAACGATTGATTGTTTCTTCTACCAGCCTTGATGTTAAGTGTTTATCTATAGACATTTTAAGTATAAGTTTTGACTATAAAAAAAAAAATTATAAAATAAAAAAATATATATATGAATAGATTAATAATTTATAAATTAACAAAATGTTTTTTAAATGGGTTAAGTGCAGAATGTGATTATAGAAATTAAATCGACCGTTCTCCATTGGTCTTCACTGCCGAACTCGGTCATTGTGTAATAATGTACTTAACACAATCAATTTTAGTCTTACACCTAAGTTTACATAATAAACTACTTTGTCATTATATGATGCAATCTTATGGTCAAAGAATATTATAACAAAAATTACAAAAAAAAAAGGGAATATTTTTTGCTTCACTACACTTCAATCTTTTATATAATTTTGTATCGCTTTAAAATAAGATTCTATTATCTATAAGTGAGTTTAAAAATCTTTTAGTTTATTTTTTTATATAGAATTATAATAAAAATAAGAATTTAATTTTTGACTGGCTATATTCTCAGCCAGTTTCTCATCTTGTTAATACGATCAGAGTTTTAAGAATTTCACTCTAACTTAGGCAGTTGAGTCTTCAAAAGACCGAGTATATTTTTCTGTATTGTTTTAATAGATGTTAACTTTATGTACAAATTTTAATGAAATTAATAAGAACAGATTTGGATTTACGGTTCTTTTATGATCAGAAGAAAAAAAAAAAATTAGATCATTTTTTGAACATCACAATCAATATTTTTCCATGTTACAAATTCACAGACAATACAATTTTTGTTGAAAAACAAATATTGTGATATAATGTGGACAATGTATGTTTGAGGAGTATTTCTCTTTCTTGTCGTCGTTCTGTACGTCACAACTCCTCCAACATACGATGGTATTATTTATAAATTAGACTGAATTAGTTTGAAACATTTTCTAAAAAAAAATAAAATAAAAATAATCATCAATTGAGGTTAGTTTTTATTTAATTGTTAGCTTAACTTATTACTCTTCCTTTATTAGTCTTAATTGTATTTGTATGTAATGTAATGATGCTTTTCACCATTTTTTCAATTTTATTTCTTTTTGTATCATGTTTTGTTCATTTTGTAAATAATTGCTGTTTAATGATTAATTAAATAAGATAAAAAAATGTTGATGTGATTGTAATGTATCAACTCTATTTAAATATATTGTAAACAACTTTAACTAATGTTTTTAAGACTTTTTTCCCCCTTTGATCTTTAAATTTCATTCAAAATAAAGTTAGAAAATTTTATAGAGGAATGAAAATGCAACAGTCTAACAATGTGTATACTAACATTACAGAATACCCCTAGAACCTATTAGAAGGCCGATTAGAAGGAAATAAGTTCAATTAGTTTCTTTTGATTTATTTTAAGATCTTTTTGAATTTGAAACTGATCGGTTGTGTGCCCTACGAAATATAGTTTGACTGATTCTCGTAAAATAAATTTGATCAATTCATCTATCATTTTCCTAATAATCAATGAAGAGGTGAGATGCAAAACTCGTTCGTTCCATCTGAACACATTTTTCAGGAAACTCAAAAAACTTACATCTTGTAGAGTGGCCAGATAAAGATGATTTTTTTTTTCCTTCAAAAGGTACAGCTACCCTGTGTAAATGAGCTTGGAATAAAAAAATTTACCGATTTAGAGGTAACAAAAAATAAAGTAACAAAATATGAAATGAGAAAGTTTTGTAACAAAATGTTTAAAGGAAAGACTTTTGCTGTACACCACATTGATACGAACGAGTTTCAATTCACGCAGCGTAAGTTGATCTTCTTAATAAGTAATACATATAAACTTTTGTTTTTTGATAATTTCTTCAAAAATATCAGCGTACTGATATAAAACATCTGACTCCAAAAATGTTACAAAAATACTAGGTCCTAAGGCCATCGTCTTCTTCAATAATAGCGACATCATCATCCTGTTGTTCGTTGTTTCCCTCGCCTGTGGCAGATACATATATTGAGAACTCGTGTGTAATACTTCAATGAATCATTGGCCTTCCAGTCGTCACCAAAATGCTTTCTCAGCAGATTATCAACGCCTTTCAGCTTGTTGGAGCCATTGAAAAATCAATTATTAATATAGCTAGGTAAGAAGAATCGAGTATAAACTGAAATAAAACATGCGAGTTTAAGGAGCTTTCGATATTTTGTTCAGAAAGAGTAGCAGAAACTGCTGAAGTGAACGAATGGGATGGGTGCAAAGTGAGAAGTGATCATTGGAAAAAAAGAGTTTTGCATCAAAACGAGTAAGGAACCAGTTTTGAAACACAATGGGTTACGGAACGAATCAGTTCTGTAACAAACCACTATTTTGTATAGCAAAAATCCATAAGAAATGATAAGTTTTGCTCCAATCTGATTAGATATGTTGAAAGAGCATTAAAATATCTTTTAGAATCCACTGCCATCTCAATTTTTCAAAAAAATGGAACAAACGAGTTTTGCACCTCACCTCCTCAAATGTAAATATAATATAGAATACTATATTTTTGTTAATTATTGGACTGTAAAGTACTGTTATAAAAATCATTTCATCATATCTTTAGAGCTCAAATTATAGAGGTAAATAACTACTTAAGGTGCAAATATATAAGATATTCTCTAGACTCCTTTTCTAGAATAGGGTAGGCTGTTACTAAACGGGTTTCATAGAAGTCAACTATTGAGCAGACATTTTCTTCAAAATTATACTGGAGAAGGAAGGGAGTTCAAATTTTCATCTGAACCACCTCATCCTTGATTTCAAGGCAACCTATGATAGTATATTATTGTAATTTAATTAAATTTATTATTTTACTCAAAACATCTTCACCCTTTAACAATACAACTTTAATTCCAAGGGGGAAAAGGTTCCTATTGTACAATAGAAATCTGGCAAGGAACAATTTTTACTTTCACTTACCTATATATGAAATATATAGTAAGTGGAAGTATTGCGATCGTGAAAATTTTCGACTTCCGGTTTTCATCGGAAATACTCGTTTTGGGACCCCCTGAGTTGAAATAACCAAGTCCCGCGAAATGGTCTGTGTGTGTCTGTGTGTGTGTGTGTGTGTGTGTGTGTGTGTATGTGAACAGACTAGCTCAAAAACTATAAACCGTGGGAACCTGAAATTGGGTATTTAGTGTAGGTATATGCCCGCGATGTGACAGCAAAAATTTCATCAAAATTGCTCAAAGGGAGGGGGTACTTTATTTAATAACTTTTTACGTTTTTTTCGATTTTCTCAAAAACGGCTCTAACGATTTTGATTAAACTGAGTATTTGATCGATTTATATGCCCGAAATATGACTGTAAAAATTTCATCAAAATTGATCTATGGGAGGGGGGACTTTACTTAATAAATTTTGTATCATTTTCACGTGTTTTTTTTATTTACTCAAAAACGGTTTTAACGATTTTGATCAAACTTGGTATTTGATGTATTTATATGCCCGAGATGTGACTGTAAAAATTTCATCAAAATTGATCTATGGGAGGGGGGACTTAACTTAATAAATTTTGTACCATTTTCACATGTTTTTTTTCTTTACTCAAAAACGGTTTTAACGATTTTGATCAAACTTGGTATTTGATGTATTTATATGCCCGAGATATGACTGTAAAAATTTCATCAAAATTGATCTACGGGAGGGGGGACTTTACTTAATAAATTTTGTATCATTTTCACATGTTTTTTTTCTTTACTCAAAAACGGTTTTAACGATTTTGATCAAACTTGGTATTTGATGTATTTATATGCCCGAGATATGACTGTAAAAATTTCATCAAAATTGATCTACGGGAGGGGGGACTTTACTTAATAAATTTTGTATCATTTTCACGGGTTTTTTTATTTACTCAAAAACGGCTTTAACGATTAACAAAAATAAGATATGAATGTAGAAAAATGTGTGACTTTGGGAAATGATAATTAGCAAAACACGTCAATTTCTAATCTAAGTAAGTTGGTAAGTGAAAGTTGTGTGTTGCGCGCACGCACCAGATTTTTTTTATTTCAATTATTTCAACAAAAATACTTTTCAAGTTTTACAAGAGTTATAAAGCGAATTTTATCAAAATTCACACCTTTGTTCATAACAGATCTGTCAGCAACCATCCACGTCCTAATTCCTCATGGGTTTCGATGTCCTAGATGACATAGTGTTCCTTCACATATTGTGCCACATCACGAACGAACAAATAAAAAATACCTGAATTGCCTTGATTCAACTTGGATTAAATATACCACCATGATATAAATGTAAGTTTCAACGTCACTAAGACGCATTCATCACAACATGTACCAACCAAAAATTACTGGTAGTTTCCCACTCTTTTTCAAACTAAATGTTTATTTCATAAATCACAAAAATATCTTGGGCTGTACAAAAGAATTATCGAGCTGGGGATCCCACTTAATCTTATTCGCTTAGTTTGCTTGACGTTGAAGAGAGTCCAAGGGGATTCTGCACCCAAAAGGGATTGAGACTGCCTGGCTTGCTTCCTATTTAATCTCAGCCTACAATGTGCAGTATATAAAGCTAAAATCCAGGTTGGGGGACTATATTCAATAGATCAGTTATGATCCTGCGTCTGTGCGATAACATTGAACTGATTGGAAATTTTTTTTGGATTGATGAGGGTTCCTTTCTCAAGGGTCGTGGATACTTTGTGGGTAACCTTGAGATCTTAATTGGTCTTTATACTCACTATTATGAAGATTATAAATGGATTCTAAAAAATAAAAGTCTGTAGAGGTTGGAGGACTTGGAGGTAGAACCTTCACCACTTAAAGAGTATTTAACATTGACTAAACTTCACACTAAGTCAATGAAAATTATCCACATTCTCATAATTAAGAAAGGCTCACTCTAAATATCGTTTCCTTAGACCAAATGAATCTGGACTCGTATATTTAGTCTATGCCTATTTCTTTACTTCCTTTTTTTCATTATTTATTAAATAAATGTATATTTATTTAATCCCAACTTCATTTTACGAAATAAATGTAAAATGATAAATGAAAACATATTATATACATTGACAGTTTGTAAGCTTTCAAGATATCTTCACAAAAAAGGTTTTTATAATAGATATATAACAAACCGTGCGAACCTGAAATTGGGTATTTAGTGTATGTATATGCCCGCGATGTGACAGCAAAAATTTCATCCAAATTGCTCAAAGGGAGGGGGTACTTTATTTAATAACTTTTTACATTTTTTCGATTTTCTCAAAAACGGCTCTAACGATTTTGATTAAACTGAGTATTTGATCTATTTATATGCCCGAGATATGACTGTAAAAATTTCATCAAAATTGATTAACCGGAGGGGGGACTTTACTTAATAAATTTTGTATCATTTTCACGTGTTTTTTTTATTTACTCAAAAACGGCTTTAACGATTTTGATCAAACTGGGTATATGATGTATGTATATGCCCGAGATACGACTGTATAAATTTCATTAAAATTGATCAACCGGAGGGGGGACTTTACTTAATAAATTTTGTACTAATTTCACATGTACATATTTTTTATTTACTCAAAAACGGCTTTAACGATTCTGAAGAAACTGGGTGTTTGATGTATGTATATACCAAATATGTAAAAGCCAACATTTCATCAAAATTGGTCCAACTGAGGGGGCACTTTATTTCATGACTTTTTTTCCAATTTTTACCTTTTTTTCGATTATCTCAAAAACGGCTTTAACGATTTTTATCAAATTCGTCATGTTTAATGAAAATAAGGTGTTCTTTAATATCAGGTAAGCTTTAACATTATTAAAATGTTCTGAGGGGGCTTTTTTTTGGGGGGGGGGGGGGCTTTTTTGTTTGTTTCTTTCTTTCTTATAAAGTACCTTCGTTTTTGTTTACATGAAGAAATTAACTGTCTCTCGTTACGCCTAAAAATAAGAAATGGCTAAATATGAGTTATGATAAAAATAAAGAAAACATAAAGAGGAGAAAAAAAGAAAAATATTCAGTCAACTCATGAGCCCACGCATGCGGAGTACGCCTTTAATGACAGACCATTGTTCATAATTAAAGCCTTTCTGTTCATTTGAGAAGTGGCAATTAACAAAACGCATTAATTTCTAATCTAAGTAAGTTGGTAAGTGAAAGTTGTGTGTTGCGAGCACGCACCAGATTTTTTTTCTGTAGGGCTGTTTTATTGTTATACCATCCAATGTAAGCATGAAGAGCATCCAAATTCTCATTGGAGTTCTAATTACACAAGTTCTTTTAGTCACATGAAGAACTTATTCCTGTCGAATAAGCCATTTCATAATGATGGATGCTATTTATGCTTAAAAATTTGAATTCATTTTTTAATATCCTGATCAGAAATATATATCCATGTTTCTAAGCCTTTTTTTTTTTTGCTTTTTTTTCTTTTCCTCTTTATATATGTATATTTCTCAAGTTACATTATGGCTAATATTTTATCCCTTCCTTATGGCCTAATATTTTATCCCACAATAAGCATCCTGCTTATTGTGATACTAACCTATTAAACAAAAGGGGGGGGAGTGTTTTTTTATGTAATTTTAATATGGTGAGCCACTTCGTTGCATTTTTAAATCTTATTTTGAAACATATGAACTATGTTTGATGTTAAATCGATTGTAACTGACAATTGACATTTGGCACTCCAGCGATAACCGAGACTCCAGCAAGAATTAAGACAAACGATCTACTAATATTAGATTTTTGGTTGCATTTATCTCTTAAATTTAGGTGTATGCAATACCAATTGTAGCTATAGACTTATTTTGTATATTATTGAGATTAATTATTACGAACAGTAAGACAAGCTCTAAAGAACTTTTTACAGAAACTGCTCAGTCTCTATTTCATAATGCCATGGTAAGGAGGAAACAGTAAGACAAGCTCTAAAGAACTTTTTACAGAAACTGCTCAGTCTCTATTTCATAATGCCATGGTAAGGAGGAAAGATGGATTGGACTTGAGAATCAAATCAATCCACCAGGAAATCTCCACACATTAAAATGAAAACCACAACAGCAATCGAGAGACTTGGAGAAACCCTGCCCGGAGATGTTGAGAATAGAAGAAGATAAACCGTTAACAATCTGCTGAACCAATGTATATCAAGAGAATACGATTGAGGACGAAAATTGATGGATAGATAGAATCAAATTAATAATACAATAGAGGTGTGTGAGTAGTGGTACCCGACTTAAAGGTAGAGAAGACTGGTTTAGGCGCCAAAAAAATCTTCTAGGACTTAAAAGCCAGTAGTTGAAAAAAAGATAATAATTGTTCCCCATTAAAATATTTATGATTATTTCTTATTTCTAAGGAAGTAGTTACTTTATATGTTGCTCAACTGATCTAAAAAACCAAGTGTAACTATACTATTTAGTGATAACATACTGCAGTTGGTTTACTGTATTGTATTCTTTTGTTTAATCAAGGTCTTAATCTTTAAAACAGTCCAATTTTCAAAATTTATAACTTTAGTAGACAATTAGTTGCTTTCGACATCAAGCACGCATGTTCATCTATAACAATAAATTTCATTAATCAATGAGAAAAAAAAAGAAATGTATAAAATCGCCTAAGTTTAAAGGGTACAAAAAGGAATGAATGATTTAAATAATAATATTCTTTTAAAGTTTATGAATTGGTCTAATAGTTATTAGTCTTATTTATAATGCTGAATATGCCACTGCAATGAACGAAGCAGTCAAAACTTGATCATTTTTTTTTCTGTTTCAGGAGCGACTGCACATTTTGCTGGAGAATCGTAAGTAATATTTTTTAGCATTGTTAGAAATGAGAAATAGTCAACTGTTATTCTTTACAATAGGTTTATTCATAACCAGGGTTTTCAGTTAAAAAAAAAATTTATTTTGAAAAGCTAACGTTTCGATCCAACTTGTGGATCTTCATCAGAGCTTCTGAGTCCAGAGTAATACAAAGACTGAGGGTAAAATAAGGTGAGCTCTGGACTCAGAAGCCCGGATGAAGATCCACGAGTTGGATTGCAACGGCTTTTCAAAATAAAATATTTTTTAACTGAAAATCCTGATTATGAATCAACCTATCATTTAGCATTGTTAGTGTTATATCTGTTTCATAAAAAAGACAAAGACAATCTATTTCCTCTATTATTTTTTTTTTTTTAATTTCTATTAGTCAACTGCGATGAAACTGAGTTAATGATCAGACATTGAACCAAAGTTATTTTCTCTAATAATTCTTGTTTTGAAAATAAATAAATAAAAAGTCTAAAATTTATATATATATATATATATATATATATAATATGTTTTAATTTACACATAAAGGTAAAAAGTTTGTTTAAAATTGCTTCTTTCATTTAATTATGTCTTATTATGATTTTTTTTTTTTTTTTGGAACTAGATAGAATGTTTATTGAGGACGTAGGATTTGCAAAATCTTGATATGGTCAATAGGAATGGAACAGTGACCATAAATTTCAAATATGTTTTAAAGTAGCTTTCTTTTAATAATTTTCAAAATAATTGTTTTAATAATTTTTATTTTCATATTTTGAAGGAGTGACACAGAATCTGCAGACCACCATCATCATGCTTCTAACCCCAAAATAAAGAAGACGCCATTTACTTCCGTTTTCAAGAAGAAAGCTAAGGAACCATCTCCCGAACCAAGCATGCAAGATCAAGAAGAAGCGGCTGAAGAAGACAGAGTGAGATTTTTTTTTTTTTAAATCTTTATAGCCTGTGTAATAAGTGTTCTGGTTTCTAGTAACGATATGGGTTGGCGTAAGAACTAAAAAAATTCTGGACTCTGTCGCTTTATTCTACTGAGGCTGATTGGACGATGCTACAATGGGAGTCCTAAATTTTGCCTATACAGGTATAATTAGGATCGGGATCTTTAACGAGTACCTGACATGGTACAGGTTCGGGACCTTCATTTTATGTTCTATCCAAGGGATGGCCTAGCCAAGGATTTTTTACTCCCTTTAAAAAATCCTTGGGCCACTGTGGGACGCGAACTCGTGTATTGTATTGTAGGTTGCTGTGCTAACCACTACACCACAGGTGACCCCAGAACATGATTTATTTTTGTTCTTATTTTTGATGGGATGCATGGAAAATACCTATTAAAATTATTGCATTAATTTCTTTTGATCTTGAAATAAAATGTCTTATTGATCCTTTAATTATACATTCAGGGGCGTGCTATTTCATAAATTTAAAATTACTAAAATAAAATAAAACGAGTACCTGATATCGCACAGGTTCGAGACCTCCATTTTACGCCCTATCCAAGAGAGCATAGCCATATTTTTTACTCCTGTCAAAAAATCCTAGGCCACTGCGGGACATGAACCCGCAACCTTTAGTATGTAGGGTACTATGCTAACCACTACACCATAGGGTACCCCCATTCTGGACTCTTCTGACATATGTTCATTGGAAATTTTTTGTTTAGTCTCATATTTTCTGTATCCTATAGGTTCGAGTAAATAATATTGTAACACTTCTGTGGGTTAACAATATTTATTCAACAAAAATATAACAGTAGTCAATGCCACCCGAATTATAAAAACACAAATATTGAAGCAGGTTACAAAAATTATCACTTTGTAGCACAAAAGCATCACAGTCAAGACATGGACTAAGACTAACTCAGTCCAGTCACTCGCTCCTTATATATAGTTGTATATGGACTGGTCTGGAAGGTTCCAGACCTCTGTGGAATCATCCAGGCCTTGAACTCGAACAATCTAGTCCCAAACACATGCACTGACAGTTCGCTCCAATTGCTAGTTCATTCTAACAAAAAGGTCTGGGATTTTAAACCATATGTTTTTTTTTTATTTAACTATTTAACGTTACACTATTATTTTATTTTAAAATTTTATATTCAATTATATAACCTTATTAGTGTCCTCGGAATGAGGTATTTATGCTAATAGCAGGCAAAAGCCATAAAGAAGTCGGATCAGGAATGAGAAAATAATGCAGCAGTTGGTCATTCTAATTAATGACACAAACTATTATCTAAATAGGTTTCATAAAAGATTTTTTAGAGTTTATGCTCTTCAAACATTGCTGCTGATGGCTATTTAAAACCACCTTGAGCTTCACTATCAAGACAAAGACTAAAAGTAACTGGTCCAGTCACTCGCTCCTTATATAAAGTCGTAAAAGGACTGGAAGGTTCAAGATCTGCGTGGAAGGTTTCAGGTCTGGGTGAATTGAACTCGAACAATCTAGTCCCAAATACATGGCCTGGGATTTTAAACCATATGTTTTTTTATTCAACGATTTAACGTTACAAAATAATGTAGCCCCAATGGTGTACATCATGTATTGTTGTTATTCATCATACTAATGACGTTGTGTATGGTTGTAATTTATGATACTAATGACAAGTTTTCTCACAATTAGGAAGAAGACAGCAAAGACGAAGCTGGTCGGGTTATGCTTAATCCAGACGAAGGAGTAGTCTATGCTGAGCTGGACCTTACAGTTGCCACGCCAAGGGTTCAAGTCAAGCCCGAAGAAGAGAAAACTGAATATGCTGAGATAATTCATACCAAGGGCAAATAGAGTTATTTTTGTCTAATTTAGAGTCATTCAATCGTATAGAGATAAAATAAATGTCACAATGTTTTGGAGTTGCTATACAATTTTTATACATTCACATTTATAACAGATTAGATTTACAAATATATTCTATTATTAATTAAGACCCCCTACAAAAATTTATATCATACACACGGTATCAAACTCGGTTATGTATATTGATGTATTTTTCTATGTAGTATAAGATTTTATAATATTAAAAAACACAATTCATATCAAATTTTACTTATATATTTTTTTAAATATATGGTGACCCGCTGCTTGGTTATCTTAATATGGATTCTTCATTACTTGATTCGTAAAGTTATTTATTTTTTGTGGTATATTTAGAGCCGTGTAAACAAATTATTTTGTAGAAATAGGTACCTTCTTTACTTTTAAAATTTTTCTAATCCTTCAATATGTCCAAGATTAAGTACTTGATAGATTAACCATTATTCAAGCAATGATCTGAGAAATTGTAGCAAATTTTGAGCAAAAAAAAGTAAGACCGCAACATATTTAAGAAAATTATCATTAAAGCACATTTTTGTTCGACGACGTTTAATTATGTCAATTTAAAATGTGAAAAATTCTTATTAAACAAAAATTTCTATTTTTACACAGTAGTCTTTAGCTCAAGGTATACTAACTTTGCTAATATTGATTTTGTTTTATTTACATTATTCTTGTCATATTCCCTTAAGGGTATACAATAACTATTGTAAATAAGGATTATGAGATCATTAGAAGTTAAAAATTTAACCGTTATTCAAAATAAGCTAAGCATTCATTATTACATAAAAGTACTACTTGTTGTGAATATGTTTGCTTCAAGGTCCATGAGACAATAAAAAACAATTTATAACTCAAATTATAAAAAATCTGGTGCGTGCGCGCAACACACAACTTTCACTTACCAACTTACTTAGATTAGAAATTAATGCGTTTTGTTAATTGCCACTTCTCAAATGAACAGAACGGCTTTAATTATGAACAATGGTCTGTTCTTAAAGGCGTACTCCGCATGCGTGGGCTCAACGAGTTTTATGAGTTGACTGAATATTTTTCTCCTCTTTATGTTTTCTTTATTTTTATCATATCTCATATTTAGCCATTTCTTATTTTTAGGCGTAACGAGAGACAGTTAATTTCTCCATATAAACAAAAACAAAGGTACTTTATAGGAAACAAACAAACAAAAAAGCCCCCAACCCCCCCCCCCCCCCCCCCCCCCAAAAAAAAAGACCGCTCAGAACATTTTAATAAATGATAAAGCTTACGTGATATTAAAGAACACCTAATTTTCATTAGACATGACGAATTTGATAAAAATAGTTAAAGCCGTTTTTGAGATCATCGAAAAAAAGGTAAAAATTGGAAAAAAATTATGAAATAAAGTGCCCGCTCCGTTTGACCAATTTTGATGAAATGTTTGCTATTACATCTTTGGCATATACATACATCAAATACCCAGTTTCATCAACATCGTGAAAGCTGTTTTTGAGTAAATAAGAAAAACACGTGAAAATGATACAAAATTTATTAAGTAAAGTCCCCCCTCCGGTTGATCAATTTTGATGAAATGTTGGCTATCACATCTTTGGCATATACATGCATCAAATACCGAGTTTGATCAAAATCGTTAAAGCCTTTTTTGAGTAAATAAAAAAAAACACGTAAAAAAATACAAAATTTATTAAGTAAAGTCCCCCCCCGGTTGATCAATTTTGATGTAATGTTGGCTACCGCATCTTTGGCATATACATACATCAAATACCCAGTTTGGTCAAAATCGTTAAAACGGTTTTTGAGTAAATAAAAAAAAACACTTGAAAATGATACAAAATTTATTAAGTAAAGTCCCCCCTGCGGTTGATCAATTTCGATGAAATTTTTACAGTCATATCTCGGGCATATAAATAGATCAAATACTCAGTTTAATCAAAATCGTTAGAGCCGTTTTTGAGAAAATCGAAAAAAACGTAAAAAGTTATTAAATAAAGTACCCCCTCCCTTTAAGCAATTTTGATGAAATTTTTGCTGTCACATCGCGGGCATATACCTACACTAAATACCCAATTTCAGGTTCCTACGGTTTATAGTTTTTGAGATAGTCTGTTCACACACACACACACACACAGACACACACACACACACACACACACAGACCATTTCGTGGGACTTGGTTATTTCGACTCAGGGGACCCCAAAACGTGTATTTCCGTTGAGAACCGGAAGTCGAAATTTTTCACGATCGCAATACTTCCACTTACTATATATTTCATATATAGGTAAGTGAAAGTAAAAATAAATCTAATAAATAAACTGTTAGGATTTTAAATTAATGAAACTTAATTTTTATTTCTTCTGTGTATCATAGGCCTACAATATTTTCTAACAAGTATTGATAACAGGATACTGTGATTTGTTATATATTTTTTAATTCAATTTTGTTTAAATTGATGTGTTTATGGGGCACTGGTGCAATGCTTAATTTGTGTATAGTTGGGCGTACCTAGCCTTTGGGGGGGGGGGGGTCTTATTCTATTTTATGAACAAATTTGTTTTTATAGTTTAGTTGTATTTAAGAACAACTAAAATATGTTGTTTCGTCAAGAACAAATTTATGTTATAAAAGGTAATCATATGTCAACAACTTAACCTAGTTAGAAGTTAATTTTTATGTACTTATTCTGTTTTTAATATATGTAAGCTTTATATGTAATGAACAGTTATGGAAAAAAGAATGGGAGGTTTCTATAAATAACATTCCTTAATTGTTTATAATCAAATCTTAGTAAAAAAATGTAAATATATGCATATATAAAGTTTTATTAATTTAAGATGATTTAGTATTATTATAAAATTAACGACTTAAATTGTTGCCATCTCTCTCAAACTGTCCTAAGGACTCTTAATTATAAATTAACTAATTTTAAAGCTATTGTCCACTTTGATCAAAAGACTGATCTTTTCTGAAATAATAAAGTAAAAATAAAAATGTTGAAATTATATTTAAAAAAATATATATATAATTGAAAAAATATAATATCAGAAATATAGGAAGATGTCACAGATCTTGGTTGTGAGCTAATGGTTGAATAAAATATCTACCTAATTGATTATTTTAATTTATCCATGATCAATAAATTTAATAGTTTAAGAGCAGTACAAGCTTGAAAATTAACTTAATTTTTGTATAATATTTTTTATTACAAATTTACTTAGGGATATATATTACAAATATTTATAAATATCAAAATCAAATTTAAAATAGAAAAATTATTTTTTTTATTTTACACTATTTTAGAAGAGCAAGGGCAAAAAGTGTGAATAAGGTAGAAACTATAGAATTAGTTTATATTATGTATTTTGATTTAATTAAAAACAATTTTTGTGATTATTTTATTTTAAAATATATTTTTATATTTCATGATTATGAACAACAAAAATCTTGTAGCCTTTCTAAATGAGAGCCATAATTATTTTTCTGCATCCTACTTTTTGGAAATGGTTTTTTGTTTCCCACCGATTCGCTTCAATGCTATCTAAAATAACAATGCGTAATATCCATTAGGGTTTTGTCGAAGCATTTCCTCTAGCCATTTTTGATTTGAAGAAATTTACGTTTGAGAGTTTATGTTTTATTTATCATATTACCTGCTGCATCCACTGATATCCCATTTACGGAGTTTTTTACTGCATTTTGAATGACTGGAAAATAATACTTACCAAATCATAACTATATTGTTAATATAGTTTTACTAAAATAGATGCCTGCCTGCAAATATAGAAATAGTTACTACAGAGATCACTTCTTATCTTCTTGGAGCACAGCACTGCAAAGTCAGCATGAGAATTTTCATTTTTAAAAACCGAATTCTTTAAAGTACATTCTCATTGTACGATTTTGTCTCTTATTGACCATTTTATCAAGATTTTTTATATACTACTATAAAGTCAATTATTATTTTAATTATTTCTAGTTTTAATTTTTAACTAAAAAATATTACCCACTGTTAAATTTGAAAATCATTCATTTCACAGTCGACTATTGACTATTTCATTTATTTAGGTTTCCGACCGACCAATGATTCATTTTCTCAACATCTTGATAGTACTTTAATATAAATAATTATGGCACAAAGTGAATAAGAAATTTAGTTCAAGATAAAAATAAATAAACAAATATCTAATTTTATATAACTATAATAAGTTACAATTTTAATAAGAGGTTTTAAAAGACAATTCTGACATTTATGATGGCTTAAGTTTATTATTATTTTGAATCATTTTTTAAAATAAATATCTCAGGAAAAATTACCCTGAAATCATTAAAAAAAAATATTTTCAAGTGTATTGTAGTTCCGAGAGACTATCTAAATGTGCACAAATATGCATTTTTTTTTTTAGTTATTATACTAGCATTAGCTTTAAATTGATTTGTAAGCTTTATAAATAGTTTTAGTCAAAAAAAGGTAATAAATATGAATTTACAATCCTAGAAAACAATGCAAATTGCGATTGACTGACATATTTGATCCCGTGAAAAGAAGTTAATCAGACTGCACAAAGAACGTGACTATTTAAAATAAGATTTTTTAACAATACATATTTTTCTAATTAATTAAGTTTGGAAATTTGTTAAATTATATCTATTTTATTAATCAAATTATTATTAAATAGAAAAAATATAGAATTTTATGCTTTGTAAAGTAGTTGGATAATAGAATATTGTATATTTTATTCTTGTTTGTTAAAGCTTACAATTTACAAATGACCATTTGAATAAGAAAAAACACCTAATTTTAGGTTCCATCATTTTTTTTTATAATAAATTTTTTGGCTATTATGTATTTGTATTGTTTTAGTTATTCAATAGTTAATTTTATCAGTTGATTAATGTATATATATATTTAGAATGAGTTTTATTCAATGTAAGAATTTTGCATAATAAACATTGGATATTTTGAAATCAAGTTATAAATATGTCGTTTGTGGAAAAAAAAAGTGCTTCAAAATATTCAGAAAAATATTTCTTAATATTATCAGGTATATTTTAATGGAAAAGAAAAAATTTAAGCTTTAAAAATATATTTCCAATGAAGTCTAAAAACCTAAGTCCAAGTATTTTAGCTTTAAACTTTTCCTCAACAAAATGATTCATCTTGATCGAATTGATTTATAGAGGTCATTATTGTTAACACAATTATTAAAACATTTTTATTAATATGAATTCATATTGCTTTATTATTTGCTTCATCATTGTGCTTTTATGAGATACTTGTTAGATTGTTTTTAATACTTTTATGTTTGCACTGAAATTATAAATTTATGTTGTATTATCCATCACAATTGTTCATATTTTTTAATATATTCAATATATTATTTATTCTTTTTCATTCATAATTGTATACCACTTCCCCACAATTTCCTACAGTTCTTATCATTGTTTAAAACTTAAAGAACTTTAAACTTTAAAAGCACCTCGCGGTGTCAAATAAATGTAGAGTGCGCTGGTAGATTTACAAAATGGTGGAGGAATTGGGATGTGATTGCCATAATTCGGCATTTTGAAAAATCTTTAACTGTAGAAAAAACTAGTCTTGATGATTATTACATAAATGCCTGTGGAGTGGTGCCTAAAAGAGAAAAAATGTTTTTTGTTGGATAAACCTCTGGTGCAGAGTGATCAGACGAACGTATGATATGTGCAGAGTTTCACAAATATTTAATATCTAAACCAGATTTCCTGACATAAATATCATCGAGGCAGAAGAATTCACTAAGAAATTTGCCTATTTTATCATTATCATTTATTATCATAATGTAGTACTGCCATTCCATGTCAAATCAATACAAACATTATCATTTTGAACCTCACAATCTCTGATTTTCTTGAAATTTGGTGTGCGTGTTCTACTTGTATCTACTAGAACAATTGTGAAATATTACTGAGATAAGTCTACCCGTTTTTGAATTATTGGTCACTAAAGCCCTCAAAAATACGTATAGAAATAGAAAAAAATCAGATATTTTCCAAATTTGACTAGGACCATGAGATTGGTGGCGTTTAAGAGCGCACTTCATGCCATTTCATATGATGTACAACTATGTATAGGTCGATAATAAAGAAATTTTCTTTAAACTAAATGTAAAATTTTAGTTTAAATTTTCTTAAAAAGGGCGTTTTTTAAAGTTTTAATATTTAAAGAAAAAATAGGTAATATTATATCTATTCATACAACAAATTATAAAAGTGGGATGAAAATTTATTCATTACTACAAACATTGAAAACTATGTGATAAAATTACATAAATCTAGCATTTTATAATTAAAAATATCCTGTAGATGTTTTCAAACTTTGACTAGGGCTACTAGATTGGTGTCCTTTAACAGCGCATTCCATACTGTTTCATATGATATAAAACGTGTAGGGGTATAGGCAGTATGACCTATTTTGAAAACAATAGATATATATAAATTTTAAAAAATGCCCTTTTTGAGAAAATTGAAACTAAAATTTTACATTTAGTTTTAAGAAAATTTCTTTAGTACCAACCTATACATAGTTGTATATCATATAAAATGGCATGGGATGCACTGTTAAACGCAACAATCTCATAGTCATAGCCAAATTTGGAAAACATCTACAAAATATTTTTTAATCAGGATTTTTTCTGTTTCTGGACCTATTTTTGAGGGCTTTAGAGACAGATAATTCAAAAACGGGTAGTATTTCATATCTCAGTAATATTTCACAATTGTTCTAGTAGATGGGTCTGTTTGGGAAGACCACATCCAGTTACTTTCATGAGGCGACATCCAGTTACTTTTAGTAAACAGTTACTTCTTTTAAACACTTATTTTGGCACTAGTACTGAGGTGCGGCTTCAAATTAAGGCCCGATCTCCACCGAAAAGGACCCTTTTGGGGGTTTATTTATCTCTGAAGAGCGGGCGCAGCGAGCGTTAGTCGAAAGCTAGAATCTATTAAAGCCAATCAAAGCACTTTTTTTAACTGAAATAAAGGCGATGGGAGTTCGATAACATCTCGGTCATATAACCTCTCAAAACAGGCCACGCCCATCAGCCGCTCTTCAGTACCCTTACCCTTATTTTGATAACAATATTTATAACGTGTAAATAACCTGTATTTGCAAATAATGGCCTAGATGAGAATAACAAGAATATATTTCAGCTATGAATATTTATTTATAATATAACACACCCTTGTTCTATGTAATATTTAATTTTCTTGCCAAAACTAAAATGCCTTGTTTTTGTCAGAAATTTCTTGAGGTAACTTCAAAAGACCCATTTTTATTATCACTGAAATTACAAATTAAGGTTATCACTCTTTATAACCACTACAGATTGTTGAAAGTAACTGTTTACTAAAAGTACCCGGATATCGCGTCGTGAAAGTAACTCTTTCATGTGTGTGTCTTCGCAAACAGACCCGTGAATTTAAATAATTTTTATTTACATAAAATTATAATTTATAATGTCAAACAATAAATGCTCAAATAATTGACAAAGTTACAAAAAGTAACTACTAGTGACAAAGCAGTGACACAAAAGTAACCGTATGCTTCGATGTACAAAGCATCACTAAGGCCCTAGTCTTTAGCTTGTTATATTCAGCAAGAAATTGAACATTCCAGAATATTTGTTCCATCATTCATTATTCAGATTTGATAAACAATTTTATTTTTCTAAAATAAAGATAAAATTTCAAGCCCATTGTAGTGGGTGGGGTAAGTGAGGGGCGTTATCATTGCGGGGAGAGAATTGTGAGCAGAACTGATAAGAACAATTTGTCACAGCTGTTAATGCCACCATGTCTGTGCTTGCTTGATCACTGACAAATAAACCTCGGCTGGGCTTCGTTTTAAACGAAATTCCTTTTCTCTTTCTAATCAGTCAATTCATATCAGGAAATTTTCATGTTCTGTTGTTAAATAAATCGAAAAGTTGTTATGCTAAATTATATTTAAAATTAAATTTTTTGCGAGAAACATTAAGTTAAATACCTAACCTGTTTTTTACTGTTTGTTTGTTTAACGTCACTTTAAAGGTGCCTTTACACCTTACGAACTTTACCTTCGAACACCACCCTCGAACAACCTTCGTGAAGCCTTCACGTCGACTGTTCGGGTGTTCTAGGTACTTCATCTGTTCGCCTGGTTTCGGGGGTAGCGCTAGTGTCACTTTTAATTTGGTTCTTCCTAAGTGACAGGAGTTTTTTGTGATACTAGTGTAATTTGTGAAACGTTGTAAATCGTCTCCTATTTTTTTATTTTTCAGATAATATAAAATATATTGATAATGGAGATTTTTTCTTTATCATAAACTAGCTTTGGATGCGTCAGCCATATTGGTTCGCTTAACGTCACGTGAAGTATAAATGGCTGTTCGCTTCACGTCGGTACGGCAAGGTTCGAAGGAGAACTTGTTCGAAGGTGAGGTTCGTAAGGTGTAAAGGCACCTTATGCCACTAAGGCTAATTGGACGATGCTACAGTGGGGTCCTAAATTTTGCCTATCCAGGTATAATTAGGATAGGGATCTTTAACGAGTATCTGACATCGTAAAGGCTCAGGACCTCCATTTTACGTCCTATCTGAGGTTTGGCATGGCTAAGGATTTTTTACTCCCATTAAAAAATCCTAGGGCCACCGCTGGACGCGAAAATATTTTTAACTTTCACTTACCTTTATTAAAATATATAGTATTGCGATCGTGAAAAATATCGACTTGCGGTTTTCAATGGAAATATATGTTTTGGAGTCCCCTTAGTCCAAATAACCAAGTCAGTGGCGCAACGAGGATAACTATCAGATGGGGAAGGGGTTAAATAATTTTATTGAATTAAAAAAAAATATCCCACTGTACCTTTCAAATATAAAATGAACAATGATGGCGGGATGGCCGAATGGCCAAACGCTTTGCCCTTGACAACCACATGTGTTTGGGAACCCCAAGCCAGGGGACTGTAATAATACTCGGCATCAATCCACCATCGTGTCCCATGGCCCGGGAAACCCCGTATAGCCTATATGGCGAGGAAGGGTAGGACAAGAAAAAAATGAAGTGAATGGGAAAGTGCTGCTAAAAATTTAAATTTAATTCAATATGGGATTTTGGTTAAAAAAAAAAAAAGTTTCAATATTTTATTTTTGAACAGAAAAGTTTGGCCTCGCCCGGGAGTCAAACCGTGTCCATGCGTTGTACACTACAAAAAAAAAAAAAAAAAAAAATAGAATGTCCGCATAAGGGAATTTTTTTCAAAACAAAAAGGACTAAATATGTGTCCGTGTCCGTTTATTAGAAGTTGAATTCAATGTAAAGTAAGCGGAACGAAGCCGGTGAGGTGAAAAGTGTCCGCTTATAAGAGATGTACGTTTATTAGAAGTGTCCGTCGAGGGATTTTCCACTATCTTATGAACCTCTTTTATCGATTCCTGTTTACGATATATAGTAAAAAAATTCGACTAAACAATTTTTACTTTTATAAACTCTAAAAAATAAAAAAAAATTATATTCAAACGAATCCACTGAATGTATGGAGTCCCATGAGCTAAGTAGGGCTTACATCATATGTGGACTACAACCGGTCCGCGTGACATTTTGAAAACCCGATTAAAAAAAATATATTACACTACTTACTCATACTCACTACAAATGAGGAAGATTAAGATTAATAAGGTATAACTTCGGTGTGTATCGTTAAATCTTCATTTGAACAACAATAATTTATGTATGATCAAAAAACTTATGCGCAAAAAATGCACTAGGTACTTTTGAAAGCATCCCACAAACGTATTTGCACACTTAAGTTTAGCCTACAACATGTGAAAGGTTGCCCATACCCGGCCTACGCCATCCTTGGTACACCACTGTACCGACAGTACTCTTTTCCCAATAAAATAAACAAAAACAATTCTTTTGAGGAAAAACGTTTCGTGTTCCCTTTCAGGTAGCACTTAATTACGCAATCGTCAAAAATATAAAGTCTAATTTTAGTCAAAGAAAAGAGGTTGGTAAGTGAAAGTTGTGTGATGCGTGCACCGCATCAGATTTTCTCCTCATAGATTCAAAATGACGCGCGGTTCTCATAATGTTTTTCTCCATCATTTAAGATTTTAATCAATTAATATTTTAATTCCGGAAATAGACCTTGAAAAGTTATCTCTCGTGACATATCGTTCGGGTATTGGTTAACCCGTGATGATAAAGTGTAGATTGATAAAATCATTTATAAATGACACAAACTGAGCCATTCGGAGTCTTAAGAGAAAAAAAAATTTTTTAGGATAATATATCAGTCATTACAAGATGAAAATGATGATTGTTGTAATTTCCAAGCTAAGGGTATTTATTTATGACAGGGGCATAAAAATATATTAAAATATCTGTAGGTGCCGTTACACAGTGCGAACTTCACTCTCGAACAGGTATTCATCCGAACCTAGCCGTATTGGCGTACCACGAACAGGTATTTACACTTAAACGTGAAGTCGAGTGAACAAAGTTGTCTGACCGTACCTATGCACCTTAATACAACAATTTTTATTACAAAGACGGCTGACTTGGAACTAGCGGCTGTTCTTGCTTGCTCCAACTTATTATGGATAAAAACAAAGTCAGAAAAATCCTAAAAGGTCCTAAAAGGACACTAGCGCTGTCCTCGAAAACATAGGCCAACAAATAAAGAACCTTTTCGAGTTCGCGTCTTATTTAGATTAGGGAACTGTTCTGAACAGAATGTTCGTGGGTTAGGTGTAAAGGCACCTTAAGACTGTAAAATCTTAATGATTTCTACGTGGACACATTACATACGCAATAGCTTATGTGGGCCATTCTCACGTAAGTGGGCACATTTGTGTCCCAGGCCGTTTATAGAGATTTAGAAAAACTTAGGACTCTAAGACATCAATTTTGTAAATTCAGGCGAGTTGTAAAGGTAGACCCCATACGACTTAATTTTAATTGTATAACACACGTACCTTAAAAACACCAGAAAAAGGTCGAAATTCATTCCCCTGTCATGTCCCGAGGTCTGATTCTGCTCAAAGTAAGAGTTCTGTGTCCGTATACTAGGTCAATTTTTACTTTTTTTTCTGTTCTATTTGTTCAAAATACTGTAAAATTTCATAAAAGCAGTCGTATCCTTTATGATAAAGGATTAGAATTGAAAAAAAATAATTTTTATGATGTCCCACAGGTTTTCTTTCATTGCCCTGTCAATTTCTAAAATTAAATTGTCACCACACTATTCAGGCGGGAAATTAGTAAAAAATATATAGTCAGCAGGAAGGGGTCTTTCCCTAAGCAACCACAACTGTTAACTTAACCTCAGTACAAATCCAAGCTCTCCAGAAGCAAATAAGTTCTCAAACTTGAGAGGTTACGTTTAATAGTCTTCATTCCCCTGTCCTCTATAGTTTTGGTCAGGCAAGTTTTTCTTTCCTAATTTTTGAGAGATAAAAGATTTTGGAGCACAGATTTCGTTTTTCAAATAGCATTATTATATCTTTTTTTTCCTTTCAACGGTTATCAAATAAACCTTGAAAATTCATTCCCCTGGCGTTCATTCCCCTGTCTTACTGTAAATAAAATGCTGCAGGGAAATGAAGATAGCGACGTGGATTGAAGCTTTCTTTTGGTGCTCAACTTTTTCAAAGCATCATCAGTCCTAAATACTGAGAAATTAAAAAAAAAAAAAAAAAAAAAAAAAAAAAAAAAAAAAACGTTCAACATGAATTGGTGTTCTTCCACATCGACACTCCTTGCTTCTTATAGGCTAAGGAATAGTATTACACCGAAAAAAAAGTTTATTTGTAACCATAAAATTTAAAATAAAAACGCCGTAAAAAGTGCCAACTTTGGTGAGAATGACCCATGTATGTGATGTGCATAATATTAGAGTATTATATTGTTACTTATTTTGTTATAATGACAGGAATATGCACTTGGGATATTCACATATACCGGAAAGGGTTCGAATTTGGGAGGGAATAAACCGTCAGGATATGACGGTTATGCTTGTTGAGGAGGCGGAAGCTATAGAACTAAATTCAAAAACTTCGATAAAAACCGGTCAAGAAATTGGGCTGGAAATAAATAAGGATAAGACAAAATATATTGTTAGCCATCGAAGTGGTGACGCCATTTTGCTGATATTAATGCAGAAGCGGATACGTTTGAACTCATAGAGAAATTTAGATATTTAGAGGTGATGGTAACTAGAAAAAAGGAAATGGATGAGAAAATTAAGGTTAGATAAAAAGCCGGAAATGCTTGCTTCTTTTAATTAGCGAAATTGCTCATCTCGATCCTTCCCTCCCGAAACTTAAAAATTTTGATTTACAAAACTATTATGCTTCCTACGGTTCTTTATAGATGCCAAAAGTGGCCACTAACTTTGATGGATGAGGAAAAGCTAAGGGGTTTTTGAAATTAAGGTATGAGCATGTAAAATTTTGAAACTCGGTTGTGAGCGAATCACTAAAATATTAATTAGCACGTTGCCGACCTGACAAACGTCCGAGGGCTAGGCTAAAACGGAGGTGGGAGGATTGCGTGAAGGCAGTTATGTCGAAGTTGGATCTGGATGGCGGTCGGTGGGTCGATGTGTGAAGGAAGCGAGTTGTGGTGTCGGCATCGAACCTTCGGGTTTTTTAAGCATCCGTTATTATTATTATTATTATTAATATTTTGTTATATTAGAAAAAATTAAACTGACCTAATAATCACATTATAAAATTTTCAAGGAGTTAAGAGGGATAATCAGAGAGTATAAAGAACAGATGGGTACCCCCACCCACCCTGGCCTGGGAGAACCCCGTATAGCCTATAAGGTGAGGAAGGGGAAGAAGACTAATGATAAAAAATGGTAATCTTCCACATTATGAAATTATGTTAGATTAAAATCTGGCGTTTCAAAACTACATTATGATCATCTAAACATATTTTTTTCTAATTTTATAGCCCTCCCAAATCGATATTACAGCATTTTATCACACATATAATTTTATATTATTTTTCTTAAATATTTTCAAACTTTATGCTTCTCATATTTATAATATTCTCATAATCGTAGGATATAAAACAACCTCGATTATACTTTAGCTATATATTATTATGAGCAGTTTTCAGTAGCAATTTGTCAAACAATTATCTAATATAATTAATTATATGAAATATTAAATTATCAAAAGGTAATAAATAATAATTGACCAATAAAAAAACGCGTTGTAATCAGATACCAAAACGTAAGCTTATTGGACAGTTGTAACAAATCAACTTTTGGCAAGGATCCTAGACTAGCCCAACTGCCCAATGAATTTCCACAAATGATATCCAATGCCTCTTATATACATTTATTTATCGTCTATGTTTTGTTTTTATTTTCCCATTTTATTTATATACTCTTTTGATATATTGTCATGCATAATACCCTTCCAAATTTAATGTTGGGTTCAGGCTTAGTATTTAGTTTAAAAATATTTAATAAACCAAATCTTTTATAATTTTTAAAGAGCACACCACTGCTCTTAAGAGGTAAGAAAGGTCACAATACTGGGTTTGTTCCAACAGGAACTAAAAACATGTTGTCAACTATTTCATAGGTGCATGCATTTTTACTTTCACTAACCAATATATGAAATACGAGCAGACTCGGCCACGCTTTGCTTTGGCTCAGTGGCTATAATGCATTGAATTAATTATATCCTATTATTTTTAATACAGTCAAATCAAAATTCACTGGTAAAGATGAGGTTTCAGCTAATCTAAAAATCAACGGGATTTAAAATAGAACTTTACGACAAATTTAAAATTGTTTGCTAAAGAATATAAATGGGTTAAAGTTTTTATTTTTCACATCTTATTTTTGGCTACAGTAAGTATTAATGATCGATTTATTTAGCACTTATTGGATTATTTCAGAAGAGGCGAGATTAAATATAATTAACACACATGTAAAAGGAGGTACTAAAGAATATAATTGTTTAATTGTAATAAAGTTTATTACAATCACAATAGGCAGCAAAAATGTACCAAATTAATCTTTTGTCTAATACAAATTTAATTCAGAATATAACATAATAATATTAGATACCATCTACTAGTTGAGGCTCTACCTGAAACAGGTTATGAAAAGCAAGCAACCTCAAACATCAAAACATAAAAATTTAATTTTATGAATGAGATTGATAACGTTAAGTTATAACTTTTTGCAACAAAAATTTACATTTTTTTTTTTTATAATTAGAATTCACAATTTCTATTGCTAGTGCCTAGTGCTAATTGGTGCACAATGATTTTGTTTAACCTGTCTTTTGCTAAAACAAGTAGATTCGATCTTTTCTCCACACGCGGAAAGGCGACACATACTTAATGGCTATGGGAAAAACGCGAATTTTCCTAGTCCAAACTGGAAAAAATAAATTTATGCTTACCCACTCTAACATGAATGAAATTGAAGAAAATGAAGTGTGTCAATAAATAAACTTACACCGCCATCTGTTGGAAATTTACAGAACTTACAAATAATAACACTCAACTGTAGCATAATAAGCATTTAATTTGCAATAAAAGAAATATTGAAGCTAATAATAATAATAATAATAATAATAATAATAATAATAATAATAATTTCTACAACTGATTCAGAATATAATATATTCTAAAATTCTAAAACTGATAATTTCTACAAACGGATTGATCCCGGAGACGACTGTGAACTCGATAACCACATTAGACCTTCCTCCTAAAAGTCTGGAACAGATGCAGAAGGCAGTGTTGCTCGGAACTGCGAGCATCGTAAGAAAATTCATGAACATTAAAGAATAATTTTTTCATGCCTTACCCTTGACCTAGGTCCGGGTAATGTGCCACTACCGGTGAAAAACTGAGAATAAAAAATAAAAATAAAAATAATAATAATAATAATAATAATAATAATAATAATAAAGGCTTAACGAACCCGAAGGTTCGATGCCGACACCACCACTCGCTCCATTGAAGCTAATAATCGAAATAAAAATCAATCCTATCTTTTAAGCTAGACAAAACTACACACATTGAGCCAAATTTTATTAAAATCGGTTGAGTAGTTTCTGAGTTTACCTCCGACAAACATCAGGACACGAGATTTTTATATATATCAGGATATTGGAATGGAAATACGTAATAGGTAAGGGAAAGTATTAAGATGCTAAAAAAATTCAACTTCCTGTTTTTCAACGGAAATACACGTTTTGGGGTCCCTTGAGTCCAAATTACAAGTCCCGCGAAATTTTCTGCGTGTGTGTTTGTGAACAGAGTAGCTCAAAATCTTAAAACCGTACGAACCTGAAATTAGGTATTTATGTATGTATATGTCCGCTATGTGAGAGCAAAGTTTGTATCAAAATTGGTCAATCGGAGGGTCATTTTATTTCTTAAAATCAACGCATGCGCAGTTAGCCTTTAATGACAGACTATTGCTAATCATTAAAAGCATTCTGTTCCTGTAAAGAGTTGTAAACGTGTTTTGAAACATCCATATTTAATGGAAATTATTTGATTCCATGGTAACTAAATGAAGTTTTCAACAAATAAATAGAGAATTATAAATGGAGTATTATGCTTGCAATACCGTATTATCACAAATAAAAACTTTTATTTAAAAAAAAAAAAATTAGTGTACTTTAGATAGGCTCAAATTATTAAAGTATACTACGGTTTAAGCGCTATACGGCCTGGAAAAAAGTTATAAGGTAATCTTTAATTAATTATGTTACAGTTTACAAGCAATAGATTTCTGTATGAAATATGGTGGTTTTAGAGGAACAGTAACCTTTGTCGGTTTCTGGAAAGGCACAAGAGACAAGCATTTGTCTGTTATTAAAATTAAAAATAACTTTTAATTTACTTCGAGTCGTAAATACACTTCTATCGATTCACCTTTACAATATATTTACAAAAAGCAACTCGCAGTAAAAAAAAAAAAAACTCGACTAGCGATGAAATTAGGATTTGTTTAGACCCTTAAAAAGAAAAACGTACCTAATAATAAATCAACAAGTATTCAGTACTTTCAAGTTTTCAATTATTATAATTGAATTGAACTGTATAACTTATGGAGTCAAAATAAAATAATCAAATAAATGTGTTAAAATTGTGAAGTTGAGGAATGGCGTTTACATATTTATCGAAACACGTCCATTTCTAATTAATCCTATAATCTTCGCTAAAGTTGGCAAACTTTAAGTGTACCATTGCCAAAAAATAAAGTCTAATTTTAGTCAAAGAAAGTAGGGTGGTAAGTGAAAGTTGTGTTTTCCGCGCATCGCACCAGATTCTTTTACAATGCTATGGATGCTGTCGTTTTGGAAACTTGGGGCTCGCTGCGATTATATTATTATTTTTTATTACTAATAACAGTCATTATAGATAAATCCTATAAGCTAGTATCGATACCCATATATGTATAGAATCGATATATGTATATATATATATATATATATATATATAATGTTAGGGGGAGGGGTGAGGAGGGGGGGGGCACCCGAGGAATCGATTCCTGCGCGCCTCGAGTTCAGTCCGGGACGGGATGTGATAGAGGCGGGAGTACGATGCCAGGCCTTATAGCCTTCAGCAGGCGGTGGGGGGTCGGCAGCGACGACTTGGTTGTCCCCGGCCTTTTCCTCTTCATCATACATCTATCATGGTATGTACAATATTATATATAATATGCTATATAATAATAATATTAATAATAATAAACAAAAGAAAAAAAAACAGTGTCAATAATAGAGATCCCGTATCCCTTCGGATGATAATATACATAGGGTAATAATAGAAAAAGAGAGAAAATACGTAGAATCAGTGGAAGAGATGAAGGAGCCTTATAGTTTGAAGGAAAGCCGCGTACTACTCATGTAAATATCAAGCAATGGATTTTATCATGAATTATTGATACTATCAATCTTGTCAATTATCAATCTCAATGTCTTGATATCAAGAGCAATTGATATTATCATTTTTATACTAGAAGAAACCCAATCTTCATTGCAAGAACTGGACCACATTCGAAATAGTTAAAGCCTTCATCCTGCTTCACATTTACGTTAAATGAGTCTGACATTCAAGATACACAACGTGAGAATAAATGGAAAACCTTTTAACAGAAGAAATAATTAATAAATAAAAAAAATAAAAAACAATTTACTATTGTGTTTTCAAAATAAATGATGGTCGTAACATGAATAAATCAATATTTTTTTTTAATTGAGTAGCAACTTCTAACAATTTTAATTTTAAGTTCCAAAAAAATTACGTAGAATGAGTAATAAGTATTGTTTACTTTGAATTATTTTTTCTTGGATGAACTGTAGGTCTCATAAATAAACAGTATCTATGCCATTTTTCAGCTTTGATATTTAGCATTTTTAATTATATTAACAGAGATATTAAATAAACTGTCATATTTATAATTATGGTAATAATAAAAAAAGTTTTGAATCCCCCAAAAAATTAAGTTTCATTCATATCGGAACTAATTAGAACTGTAAGTTAAGGTGTCATTTCATTCTGGACCTACTGCAGGCAGTATTGTTGGGCCCTCCATGGCTTGCTTGATACCAGGAGAAAACCGATCTTCATTGCAAGAACTGGATCTTCAGTCTGGAACGGTAGCAAAATAGCAGCAGGCGGTATTGGGCCCTGCAAGTGTAGTTAGTATATTTATGACTATCAAATACTTCAGCAGTTTTAAAAGTATTTACATATTTTACGGTTGACTACTCCCCAATGATTGTAATATCTCTACATATATAAGAGGCTTTGTCCTGACTGACAGAATAAACGTAGAGCAAAAACTACTTATGATAGAAACTTGAAGTTCGGAATTTAGATTTTAAACGCGATGTAGGTAACCACTAAGAAAGGAATTTCAAAAATGTAACCCCTAAGGGGTTTAAATGGCGAAATTGTCGTTTAACTCGAGAAACAATTTCTAATTTGGACTCATTTTAAAGTTCTTGATACGACGAGTTTAACTCGAAAGCACTACGGGGCGTCGAAAACCACGTTTTAAACCCGAAAAATGAAGCGTTCACGACGAGTAAGCAATTTTTTGTTTCGGCGGTTTTAGTAAACTCTGTCCCTTGCGCGTCTTCCTCTCTTCTACCGAGCCGGCAGCTTCCACCTCCAACATTCCACCAACCGAAAGCTCCGATTCTACTAAATCTCCTTAACATCAGTTAACATATCATATTAGATCAATCCAAGATAATGATCACTTTTAAAGGCTAGCGGGCGAAGCCGCGACGGGGAATGCTAGTACCATATATCATGTCAAAAATACAAATAATAATAATAAATAATGGAAAAAAAACAAACAGTGTCAATAATAGAGATCGGTATTTCTTTGGATAATAATATACATGGGGTAGTAACAGAAAAAAAGAGAAAATACGTAGAATTAGCCGAAGAGATGAAGTAGCTTTATAGTTTGAAGGAAAGCCGCGTACTACTCATGATAATATCAAGCAATGGCTTGCTTGATACCAGGAGAAACCCAGTCTTCACTGCAAGAATTGGACCTTCCGTCTGGAACGATAGGAAAAATGCAGCAGGCAGAATTGTTGGGCACTGCAAGACTAGTTAGGAAATTTATGACTATCAAATATTTCTGCAGTTTTTAAATGTATTTACATATTTTTCGGTTGCCCTACTTTGCTCCCCAATGATTGTAATAAGTACCTATGTCAAAAAATACAAATAATACTAATTATAAACAATGAAAAAAAAACAAACAGTGTCAATAATAGAGATCGGTATTCCTTCGGATAATAATATACATGGGGTAGTAACAGAAAAAAAGAGAAAATACGTATAATTAGCGGAGGAGATGAAGAAGATTTATAGTTTGAAGGAAAGTCGCATACTACTCATGTTAATATCAAGCAATGGCTTGCTTGATACCAGGAGAAACCCAGTCTTCACTGGAAGAATTAGACCTTCCGTCTGGAACGATAGGAAAAATGCAGCAGGCAGAATTGTTGGGCACTGCAAGACTAGTTAGGAAATTTATGACTATCAAATATTTCAGCAGTTTTTAAATGTATTTACATTATTTTCGGTTGACCTACTCTGCTCCCCAATGATTGTAATACCATATATCATGTCAAAAAACACAAATAATAATAATAATAATAATAATAATAATTATAATAAACAATGGAAACAAAAATCAAGCAACACACAACATTCACTTACCAACTTACTTGGATTAGAAATTGATGTGTTTTGTTAATGCCACTTCTCGAGGTCACACATTTTTCACAATTATTTCTCATTTTTGTTTTCATTTGCTCTATAAAAAATACTAATTTCTTTTATTATTAAATAAAAGTTTTATTTTTGGGCACATTTCGTGTGATTTTATGATTCTCTATGTAGTTGTTGAAAACTTCATTTAGTTACCATGAAACAAATAATTTCCAATTAAATGAACAGAACGGCTTTAATTATAAACAATGGTCTGTCATTAAAGGCGTACTCCGCATGCGTGGGCTCAACGTGTTTTATGAGTTGACGGAATATTTTTATTTGTTTACTTAATTTTTTTCATATATCAAATTTAGCCATTTCTTATTTTTAGGCGTAACGAGAGCCAGTTAATTCCTCCATATAAACAAAAACAAAGGTACTTTATAGGAAAACAAAAAAGGCCCCTTCCCCATTTAAGCCCCCCTCAGAACATCTTAATAATGATAAATCTTACCTGATATTAAAGAACACCTGATTTTCATTGAACATGACGAATTTGATCAAAATCATAAAAGCCGTTTTTGAGATAATCGAAAAAAAGGCAAAAATTTATTAAATAAAGTATCCCCTCCGTTCGATCAATTTTCATGACATTTTGGCTGTCACATCTCTGTCATATACATACATCAAATACCCTGTTAGATCAAAATTGTTAAAGCCTTTTGTCAGTAAAAAAAAACAAAAAAAAAAAAAACAAACATGAAAATGATGGAAAATGTATTAGGTAAAGTACCCCCTCCGGTCGATAAAGTTTGATGAAATTTTCGCAGTCACATCTGGGGCATATAAATAGAACAAATACTCAGTTTAATCAAAATCTTTTTTTTAAGAAAATGGAAAAAAACCTTAAAAAGTTATTAAATAAAGTACCCCTTCCGTTTGACCAATTTTGATGAAATTTTTGATGTCACATCACGGGAATATACACATACACTAAATACCCAATTTTAGGGTCGCACTGTTTATAATTTTTGAGCTAGTCTGTTCATACACACACACAGACCATTTTGCGGGACTTAACGGACTTAACTTACGGAAAACCGTAAGTCGAAATTTTCGCGATCGCAATACTTTCCCTTACTATATATTTCATATATAGGTAAGTGGAAGTAACAAGAGAAAATACGTATAATTAGCGGAAGAGATGAAGGAGCTTTATTATAGTTTGAAGGAAAGCCGCATACTACCTATGATAATATCAAGCAACTGCTTGACACCAGAAGAAACCTAGTCTTCATTACAAGAACTGGACCTTCCGTCTGGAACGATGGTGAAAGTGCACGATGCAGTATTGCTGGGCACTGCAAGAGTAGTCAGGAAATTTATGACTATCAAATAGTTCAGTTTTTAAACGTATTTACATAATTTTTGGTTCCCAATAATTGTAATTCCATGTATCATGTGAAACAAATACAAAAAATAATATTGAAGGCTTAACGAACCCGAAGGTTCGATGCCGACACTAAAACTCGCTCCCTACAGCTATCCAACGACCGACGTCAATATTCTACGCAGTAGAATTTGTTTCGAATCCGTATGGTATCGAATACCGCTACTTAAAAGTAGCAAGCATTGCTATTTTTGAGTAGCAAGCATTGCCGGGTTTATTAGGGATATTATTTTCACTAAGGAAAAGTATTATGATCGTGAAAAATTTCGACTTCTCCAAATGAAATACACGTTTTGGGATCCCTTGAGTCCAAACAACGAAGTCCCGCGAAATGGTCTGTGTGTGCGTGTGTGTGTATGTGAACAAACTAGCTCAAAAACTATAAACTGTGCGAACCTGAAGTTGGGTATTTAATGCATGTACATGCCCTTGCCGTGACAGCAAAATTTTGATCAAACGGAAGGAGTACTTTATTTAATATTTTTTAACGTTTTTTTGATTTTCTCAAAAACGGCTCGAATGATTTTGATTAAACTGAGTATTTGATGTATGTATTTCTGTCTGTATGTAATATGTCTGAGATAGGACTGCAAAAATTTCATCGAAATTTATCAAGCGGAGCGGGCACATTACTTTTTTATTTACTCAAAAACGGCTTTAAAGATTTTGAGCAAACTGGGTATTTAATGTATGTATATACCCCTGATACGACAAAGAAAGTTTCATAAAAATTGATCAATTAGGCCTTTTTTGTTTTCTTATAAAATACCTTTGTTTTTGTTTATATGGAGAAATGCACTGTCTCTCGTTACTCCTAAAAATAAGAAATAAAAATGTAAGGCTAAATATGAAAAAAATCAAGTAAACAGATCGAGGAGAAAAAAATTAAAAATATTCCGTTAATTCATAAAACACTTTGAGCCCACGCATGCGGAGTACGCCTTTAATGACAGACCATTGTTCATGATTAAAACCGTTCTATTCATTTAATTGAAATTATTTGTTTCATGATAACTGAATGAAGTTTTCAACAATTATATTGAGAACTAAAAAATGAGTGAGTGACTTCTAGAAGTTGCAATTAACAAACCACATCTAATCAAAGTAAGTTGGTAAGTGAAAGTTATGTTTCGCGCTCGCAGTAGATTTTTTTTTAATAGTGTATTTTGTAAAATATGCAATCACAGGAGTTCTGGCCCGAAAATTAAACAAAAAAAAAACAATTTAACAAAAAAATAATAAATAAATAAAATTAAATGAATAGATCAAATTATGATAAATATTTCAATGCATAAATAAATTAATTCAAGAAGGCGAAATTAAACATAATCTTGGAAGGAAAATTAAAAGAAATTAAGAGTAGGAGACGTAAACAACAATTTATAAATTATAAACAATGTTACAGTAATACAAAAAAAAATGTATATAGGGCAAACCGTAGTTATTGGCACAAGCACGAAACTCGATTTAAATTTGATTAAAATTCTATTCAATTTAGGCAAAATTTTCAAATTTAAGCGACTGAAAACATTCAATCGGAAACGGCATATCAATATCTTTGACCGATTGAATATTAAGAGTCCACGGAAGAAAGGGGGGATGTCATTTGGAGTGCTTTCCGAGAAAATCGAGTTTTTAGGTTTGGATCTTTAATTACTTGCGTATCTTTTATCATTTTTCTTCAATTTTTTTATATGTCCTTTTCGTTTTTGTTTTGCGTGTCAAAATAATAAATTTGCCCGAAACAGACATATCACGCTCTAAAAAAAAATGTTTTAGTAAAAAAACAAAAACAATTTAAACATAACAGAAAGGGGGATAGTCATGGACGCTCCCCCTTTCTTCCCTGTTTTAATAATGAAATGTTGACATTAATACACAATCCATGTAACTTCTAACATGACTCTCCCCCATTCTAGGTTTTTCCGCGTGGACATTCCCCCTTTGTTCCGAGTACGTGGTTCTTTCCATCCCTTGTAACCAACCTACTGTCATTTTTTCTGACTATTTCTTTTCACCAACATATTCTACTCATCTAGACGAACAATTATAATAATATAAACAATTATAACTAAAATTCGGAAAAAAATGACTCTCCCCTTTCTTCCGTGGACTCTTCATATACATTTAATTGAATATTTTGTTCGTTTTTAAACCTTTATATTATTATTTTTGGATAAATCGTCGTTGATATTGCAAAAGGTCGTATGTCATAAATTATCGATTTTCCGATTTTGTTGGATTTTTAATGAAAACGAGTAGCTCTAGGGTCCTAAAAGACGAAGTATGTCACCTGTAATTAGGAAAGAAGAATCATGCATAACACATAAAACTCGCACCCCCAACCAATTCCTGTTCATTGAAAAATATTTCGAAAAAAATATTTTTTATATGGATTTGTAATGTTTTTTCAACTTTCACTTACCTATATAGGAAATATATAGTAAGGGGAAGTATTACGATCGTGAAAAAAGCCCCGCGAATGGGCTGCGTGACCAGACTAGCTCAAAAACTATAAACCGTACGAACCTGAAATTGGATATTTGATATATGTGTATGTCCGCGATGTGATGGCCGAAATTTCATCATAATTGGTTGAACGGATGGGGCACTTTATTTAATACATTTTTTATAATTATTTTTTTGCCTTTTAGTCTAAAATCTCCATTATGTTTTTGACTTTCAATATCTATTTCTAGCTTTTATTCTATTCTATTATATAAAACAAAGTCTAGGTTAGTTACACTATTTATAAATAAAAAGAAGCTTGACCGATTTTTATGATGATCTTTGATTTGTTGGATTTGTCTCCGTTCATAGCAGAATAAGTATGTTAAATCGAAAATGGGGGAGGTATGTAGGGGGTAATTATTAACTTTGTATCATTTTATTCCATTTCACCGAAATTTGGAACACATTTGGTTCTCGAGGTTTAGAGTAGTATGAAAAGGTTAATGCCACATAAATATGATAATGGGTAGCTTTTGTTGTGGCGGGAGTGGGAAGGGATACGATATATATACGATTTTAAATAATTTTAACACAATAATTTAAACTTATCATTTTTATTGTTTGATCAGTTGTAGTGGTTAGCATAGCAACCAACAATACTAAAGGTTGTGGGTTCGCGTCCCGCGGTGGACCTAGGATTTTTTGAAGGGAGAAAAAATCCTTGGCTATGCCGTCCCTCGGAGAGGACGTAAAATGGAGGTCCTGAGCCTGTAAGATGTCAGATACTCGTTAAAGCTCAATATCCTAATTATACTTAAATAGGCAATATTTATGACTTCCACTGTAGCATCTTCCGATTAGCCTTTGGAGCATAATGAGACGTTAAACAAACAAATAAATTAAATATATGTAATCTAAAAAATTAAATAATATAAACAGATAATATGTATACAAAAACCTTATTGAGATACAAAAAGTTTATAAATTTGATTAAAAATAATCATTATAATCAATTGTCTTTTCCAAGCATTTGTGCTTACTATCTTTACTTATCTTTTTATTATGAAAAACATATTATTAACTACAATAAAATTGTAGAGACAACCACATTATAATATATAATAATTAGTAAAATAAAAGTTTTTATTATCAGGGTTGAAATTCCTTAAAGAATATAAATATGAATATATAAAGTGCCTACGATTGCGGACATTTAACCAAATGAGATATTAGAGTTGTGGCATAAAGTGACAAACAAACAAATTCGATATCTTTGGCAACCAATTGAGTGCCATTTTTACTACAATATTGCATATCTGGCCCGATTTAAAAAAAAAAAAAAAAAATTGCCTGATTCACAATATCTTAGAGTGCCTATTACAAAACAAATAAACAACACTTTATATTTTAATCGCTATGCAGCTGATAACATTTTTTCACGGCCTCTATGATTCACCGCCACTTCTTGGATCGAGGTTTGAATACTTTATCACTAGTCGATTGATCGACTTTAGAGATAAAATCATTTCGATCTCAGGTGACGAAGGAATCGCTCCTGAAATAAATACTTATTTATAAACCTGTTTTCTCTTCAGCTAAAGGGCAGATTTGAGAGAAGGTTACTCACCTCATCTTCCAAGTGACCTCATGAAAACGAAAGACACAAATTATTCTCAGCCAAAATATGTTTGTTTATTTGTTTAACGTCACTTTATGCTACTGAGGCTAATCTGACGATGCTAGAGTAGGAGTCCTAAATTTTGCCTATCCAGGTATAATTAGGATAGGGATCTTTAAAGAGTACCTGACATCGTACAGGCTCGGGACCTCCATTTTAGGCCACAGCCAAGGATTTCTTACTCACTTTAAAAAATCTTACACCCACCTACCTTTAGTATTGTAGGTTGCTATGCTAACCACTACAGTCCAGGCGACCCCAGAACATGATTTATTTTTGTTCTTACTTTTGATAGGATGCATGGAAAATACCTATTAAAATTATTGCATTAATTTCTTTTGATATTGAAATAAAATGTTAACATACCCTCTCCAAACTGCGCCTCTCTCAAAAATACCTCAAGCGATATTAGATGGTATTGATGTAAACATCCGCAGGAGTGTGAAAGCCATCATCGGGCTCCCAGCTAACACCTGTTCAGGGATGCTTTACGCCCCGAGGAGATATCGGGGACTAGGCTTGATCCGCTGCCAATGGGAGGCTCCTCTGCAGCATTGGTCCATTGCCCAGAGACTGTTAAATATACCGGACGCCCTGTTTCAGTCCACTTTCGATTATAGAGCGGAAATCGCTGAATGTGCGGAAAGACTTGGAGTGGATCAGGGCAACCGAAGCGTGAGAGCTCTACGGCAGTCGCTGAGAGAACGTTCTTTTGACGAATGGGCCAAGTGTAAATGGCAAGGCGTTGGAATTACGCATTTTAGGGACACACCAAAGGCAAATAAATTTATTTGTCAAAAACAAGTACTCTCAGGGTCAGAATGGTCCAATGCCCTAAAACTTAATATTAACTATGCGCCTTTGCGTGGGGTCCCTGGAGTCAGCGGAGAGTCTAGAGAAGTTGGGTCCCTCTGCCGCAAATGCGGCAGAGAGTCTGAAACACCGGCCCATGTGCTGGGAAAATGCCCCAATAACTCCCTCCTCATAACCCGCCGACACCATAGGGTCAAAGAAGAACTAATACGGTTCCTTAAAAGAAGAGATTACACGTGCTTCGACGAGGTCCATTGCATTGACTCCGATGGATCAGTAAGGTATGCTGATATTGTAGCCTTCCCCAGGACAGGAAGTACAGCACTGATCCTTGATCCGACGGTAAGATATGAGGGCAATGACCTCGATCAGGCAGGTGCAGTTGAAAGGGAAAAAAAACAGATCTATGAAAAGTGTATCCCTTTCTTAAAAGAAAAATTCCGTGGAACCTTTGGAGAAAGGGATTTCACCGTGAGAGGCCTCTGGTTCGGGTCTCGCGGATCAATTCCGAGATCTACATATTGCTTCCTAGAAGAAATAGGGGTCGCAATAGGTGATATAGGGATCTTGGCCGAGAGCATAATTCTTGACTCCTTGGGCATTATCCACCATCACCTGTATAGCAACTAACTTTCGAAATGGAATTTATATTATAATTATTTGTTTCTGAAAAAGACCCAAAAATTGTAATCCAACCCCTGATGACAATATTGATAAGTTAAAAAAAGAAAGGAAAAGAAAAGAAGACCAAAAATGGAACGAAAAAATAGGAAATCTAATGTCCAAACGGATTGATTAGTATGCTGTGTGTCTAGCAATCCTATGAAGTAGGGCAGCACTACTTATCAATAAAGTATTTCTCTCTCTTCTATAGCTAGTCTGATAAGGACACGCTATTCCATAAATCTAAAAATACTAAATATCAACATTATTATACTTTAAAACATACTATGATTAACCTAAATATTGGGGATATGGCACAAATAATCATGATAATGAAGCATTAATGAATCCGAGGGACGACATAGCCAAGGAATTTTCACTCCCTTTAAGAATCCGTAGGGCCACCGCGGGTCGCGAACCCGCGATCTTTAGTATTGTAGATTGCTATGCTAATCACTACACCAAAGGTGAACCCTCAACCAAAAATTATATCTTTATATATGGTAATTATAATATTTTAAAAAATGAATATTTTTTTCAAGACTGTATTTGTCGTAATAATTTTTTTAAAAGGCCCTATGTTCAAGATTTGTTTTTCTTATTTTCGCACCTGGAAGATGATTTTTTTCTTCTGGGTTTTGCTAGGAATAATAAAAAATAGTGAATTCCTGGCAAGCTCAATAGTTTTCGTCAGTAAAAATCTTTTTTTATATTACCTGCCAAGTTTTTTTTATATGAAATGTCCACACCACGTGCCAGGAACATATCTTTTAAGTGACATGTACCACGTTTTTTAGATAACATTTATTTATGATATATTTTATTATATTATTTACATGCTTTGTACCTAAATTTAAATGTAAAAAAAAAAAAATCAGTAATATTACTGCATATAACTTATATCTGTCAATATCCTGAGAATTTTTTATCAAAGAGTAAACAAACCATATATTATGTAACATAAAACGTTGATCAAGTGATTCTACCGATTTAAGATAAAAAAAGAATTAAATAAAATTTAAAAGTGTACGATTATTTTAGTGAAAATAAAAAAAAGGGAAAACATACTAATCTGATTAATATTACCAACGTAAAAAACGGAATAAAAAAATTATTTCGCTCTGGTGAGCTCGGAAAAGCAATTAATACAATTAAATGAACTGTAAAATAAAAAAAATGAAATAAGTCTTTAAAGCAACTTACCAAGCTTACGCTGTACGCTGATTCTGAATCGGCCAAGGGTGAAATGAAGATAATCGGGTATGTTTTAGGATGAAGGAAATTTTCACCTGTTGCTCGTCCTTCTTGAATTTTGCGCCC
Source organism: Aelia acuminata (assembly GCA_911387785.2). Taxonomy (NCBI): domain Eukaryota; kingdom Metazoa; phylum Arthropoda; class Insecta; order Hemiptera; family Pentatomidae; genus Aelia; species Aelia acuminata. The sequence continues at coordinate 12,104,146 of OU426984.1, forward strand.
AGCGGCAAACAATGATGGTTGAAGAGAAAACTTCAAAATAATTATGAATTTCTATACCCAGGAGGCAGAAAATTGTAAGAATTTGACACCCAAGAGGTACCAACCAAACCATCGGGGGACTTTAATAGGAGATTACAAACACGATGATGCTTACTGTTCAACATCCAGAAAGCAAGTGCGCAAAAAAAAATGGCTGACCCCGGAATTCTAAACCCTTCCAAATGCCATCATGATGCCACTGACAACCCGATTGTTGGTCCAGTGATTGCTATTTCCGGTGACAGTCAAGGTGGAAAATTCAAATTGAAATGTAAATTTAAAAACCAGAAATAAAAAAAGAATTATGTGTGATAAAATAAAATTAAATCAAAATACCGAACAAAAACTTTGTTGATGAAAGATAGTAAGATCTTCATCGATGACATCGATGTCAACTATTGAAATTGAGGATTAATTTCTGTTTTAATAGTTGACACCTACATTTAAGCGCTAAAAAATTGTATTAATATATTAAAAAAAATATCAATGAACCTCATGAACTTAAAAGTAATTAAAACACAATTGATCTCAAATTAACCGATTATAAAGCTGATTTAACTTGACTCCCACCCTAATGAAACACGGTAGCAGAAATCAAGTTTTCAGGCCACTGGAAAATTCGCCATTATAACCGGACGGCAGGGGTATGGAACTGACCGTGGTTCCTCCAACATCAAGACGACAATTATGAATGAACTTGAATGAAACAGCTGAACAAGTAAACTGGTTTATCAGTACTATATAAGGCTTATGTATGTGGTGGGGGGAGAAAGCTTGATCAATGAATTCAATTGATAAATTATGAATGAAACAGCTGAGTAAATATAGCCTTGCTACAGCACGATGTAAACAAAGCGCTGTTGCCACATCTACAATCCAACGTTGCCATGTTGGGCATCTCACATCCGTTGACCCCTTGAAACCTCATAACACACCTCAAGGACACCCTCCTCACCCTAGAACAACACCCCCCTCGCCCTCACAAGGTCGGTCAATGACCCTCAAGGTCACAGATAGCTCTGCTACAGCAGGCTCAAGGTCATTTCCTTCGTGCTCCTGCTCAACCGGTCAATATTAACTACTCTCACAAATAAGCTTGAGTTTTCATAAAACTAATGTCGATGGCATTAGATACAGCTAACTAGTATAACTTGGCAAATTACCGACAAATTGTGAACCAAAATAATCAACCATGAATCTTATTATTCACGCTTTTTATACGAAATTCAATGGAGGAGAATGAAACGAAAGTAGTTGTTTATTTGTTTGGTTGTTTAACGTCACTTTATGCCACAAGGGCTAATCGAACGATGCTACAGTAGGAGTCCTAAATTTTGCCTACCCAGGTATAATTAGGATAGGGATCTTTAACGAGTACCTGACATCGTACAGGCTCGGGACCTCCATTTTACGTCCTATCCGAGGGACGGCTTAGCTAAGGATGTTTTACTCCCATTAAGAAATCTTACGCCCACCGCGAGGCGCGAACCCGCGACCTTTAGTATTTTAGGTTGCCATGCTAACCACTACACCACAGGTGACCCCGAAATGAAAGTAGTAATTAAAATTTAGGAAAGTATTGAAGATCAGTACTAAGACCTCCCCACAAAAAAACTTAATATAATAAGCCTATGAACTTCGCTAAAGTTAAGCTTTTTAAGCCGTTGAAGAGCCAGTTAAGCAGTTGACCCTGTGTTAAGAAATCTCGTGTTAAGCGCCAAGTCCTTTACTTCGACCTCAACCACTTTATTCAATGAGCTATACTTAGATAATAAATTATATGTCGCTTCTCTACTTTTACAATATATACGCGTTCCCAACATATTGTAAAACTTATGTGGGTTTGACCATTTTTATTAAACGAAAATAATTATTTACGATGCCATAAAAACAATAAAACTCAAATAATAAACAAGGTTTCAAGAAGTATCAACTTGTAAAGACACTTTTAACACAAACATAATGGGGTCACCTGTGGTGTACTGGTTAGCATGGCAACGTACAATACTAAAGGTCGCGGGTTCGCGCCTCGCGGTGGGCGTAAGATTTCTTAATGGGAGTAAAAAATCCTTAGCTATGCCGTCCCTCGGATAGGACGTAAAATGGAGGTCCCGAACCTGTACGATGTCATATAATCATTAAAGATCCCTATCCTAATTATACCTGGATAGGCAACATTTAGGATCACTGTAGCATCTTCCGATTAGCCTTAGTAGCATAAAGAGACCTCAAACTAACAAACACAAACGTAACCATAAGATCGATCTTCAGAGCGAGACTAACTCTGCTGTCCATCGCTCCTTACATTTAATGTGAAACAGGTTCTAGGCCAGCTCCGAACAGTCATGAACACGTACTACAACAGTTTGTTTCAACACCACTGTTTGTTTAACGTCCCTTTAGCTAAGGCTAATCGGACGATGCTACAGTGGATGTCCTAAATTTTGCCTACCCAGGTATAATTAGGATAAGGATCTTTAACGAGTACCTGACATCGTAAAGGTTCGGGACCTCCATTTTCGCCACAGCCAAGGATTTCTTACTCACTTTAAAAAATCCTACACCCACCTACCTTTAGTATTGTAGGTTGCTGTGCTAACCACTACACCCCAGGCGACCCCAGAACATGATTTATTTTTGTTCTTACTTTTGATAGGATGCATGGAAAATACCTATTAAAATTATTGCATTAATTTCTTTTGATATTGAAATAAAATGTCTTATTGATCCTATAGTTAGACTGATAGGGACACGCTATTCCATAAATCTAAAAATAATGATATCAACTTATTATACTTTAAAACAAACTATGACAAACCTAAATATTGGGGATAAGACACAACTAATCATGTTGAAGCATGAAGAAATATTCTCGTTTTTCATAGCAAATGCCTACCTGTGATGGCAAGATTCATTTAATTTATTTTATTATTTTTGGATTATCCTATAAATACTATACACTATAAGTACTACAAATTCCAAATATTAAAAAACAGAAATATATATAAACAGGAATTAGCAGTAGACAATAAACAAGAACAAAAGACATTGGTTGATAAACCAATTATGGGAAGTAGGTTACTAGTAGTGCTGTAGACTCTTATTATCGGTGGTGGCCGGTATTTCGGATCATGATTTGTTTGTTTGTGTAACGTTATTTTGTGCTATTAAGACTAATCGGACGATGCTACAGTAGCGAGTCCTAAATTTTGCCTATCCAAGTATAATTAGGATATGGTTCTTTAACGAGTACCTGACATCGTACAGGCTCGGGACCTCCATTTTACGTCCTTTCCGAGTGACGGCATATCCAAGAAATTTTACTCCCGCTAAAAAATCCTAGAGCCACCTCGGGACGCGAACCCGCGACCTTTAGTATTGTAAGATGCTATGCTATCCACTATACCACAGGTGACCCCCATATGTTTTGTGTTTTGTTTTATGTTATAACACTGCACCCTCCTTAGAGACATTCCTCCCAAATGATAAAATATAAAAAATTCTTACGTACTGCTAAGACTTCTTTTTGTGAAGCCTAAGAGAATATGGTACACTATTGCCTAGAATTAACTATTTGGTTCGCTTGAAATAATTGTTATTTAAATCGAACCCGAAGGTTCGATGCCGACACCACCACTCGCTCCCTGTACACCTCTATCCATCGACCGTCATCCAGACCCAACTTCGACAGACCTGCTTAAAGCAATCCTCCCACCTCCGTCTCGGCCTACCCCTCGGACGTTTCCCAGTCGGTCCCGTGCTTAATAATCTTTCAGAGTTTCTTTCACATCCTAGTTTTGCAATTTTACATACCCATTTTATTCGCCGCAAGGCAATCACCACTATGATTTTATTCTGGCATTCCCCGTCGCGGCTTTGCCCGCGAGCCTTTAAAATCAATTCTGTGATCATTATCTTGGTAATGATTTAATACAATATGTTAACAAAATCAATTTAAAAAAACGAAGTGAGCGAAGGGGGAGAGGGATCGGGGCTTCCGGTAGGTGAAATGTTGGAGGGCGAAGCTGCCGGCTCGGTAGAAGAGAGGGAGACGCGCAATGGAGAGAGTTCACAAAAACCGCCGAAACAAAAAATTGCTTACTCGTCGTGAACGCTTCATTTTTTAGTTCAAAGCATGGTTATCGCCGCCCCTCCTTAGGGGCTTTCGAGTTAAACTCGTCGCATCAAGATCTTTAAAATGAGTCCAAATTAGATATTTTTTCTCGAAGTGCAAAAATAGGTTCGCCATTTAAACCCCTTATGGGTTACAGATTTGAAATTCCTTTCTTAATGGTTACCTACATCGCGTTTAAAATCTAAATTCCGAACCTCAAGTTTCTATCATTAGTAGTTATTGCTCTGCGTTGATTCTGTCGGTCAGGACAAAGCCGCTTATATAAAGAGAGAGATATACGGATACAGTTCACCCAGTTCGGCGAGGTGCTAACGTTGATTCGGACCTCTCAAATATTCTACGCAATACCTTATTTTCAAAAACTCTCGGTCTTTGCTCATCCATACGTTTTGCATTCATAAATGACCGTAGAAAGAAATAATAGTTAAAATAAAAGTTTAAATAAAAATAAATAAAAGTTTTGTAAATCCTAAATTTTAAGTTTCGGGTCAGTAGGCGTGAGTTCAGTAATTTCACTACTGAAAAATCGCAAGCATGACTGGCTCTAGCCTTAATTTCCCTAATTTATATACATATACATATACATACACTTTGTATACATACATATAGCTGCAATACAAAAAAAAAAATCTGGTGCGTGCGCGCAACACACAACTTTCACTTACCAACTTACTTAGATTAGAAATTGACGTGTTTTGCTAATAATCATTTCCCAAAGTCACACATTTTTCTACATTCATATCTTATTTTTGTTAATTGTTAAAGCCGTTTTTGAGTAAATAAAAAAACCCGTGAAAATGATACAAAATTTATTAAGTAAAGTCCCCCCTCCCGTAGATCAATTTTGATGAAATTCTTACAGTCATATCTCGGGCATATAAATACATCAAATACCAAGTTTGATCAAAATCGTTAAAACCGTTTTTGAGTAAATAAAAAAACCCATGAAAATGATACAAAATTTATCAAGTAAAGTCCCCCCTCCCGTAGATCAATTTTGATGAAATTTTTACAGTCATATCTCGGGCATATAAATACATCAAATACCAAGTTTGATCAAAATCGTTAAAACCGTTTTTGAGTAAATAAAAAAAACATGTGAAAATGGTACAAAATTTATTAAGTAAAGTCCCCCCTTCCGTAGATCAATTTTGATGAAATTTTTACAGTCACATCTCGGCATATAAATACATCAAATACCAAGTTTGATCAAAATCGTTAAAACCGTTTTTGAGTAAATAAAAAAAACACGTGAAAATGATACAAAATTTATTAAGTAAAGTCCCCCCTCCGGTTAATCAATTTTGATGAAATTTTTACAGTCATATTTCGGGCATATAAATCGATCAAATACTCAGTTTAATCAAAATCGTTAGTCGTTTTTGAGAAATTCGAAAAAAACGTAAAAAGTTATTAAATAAAGTACCCCCTCCCTTTGAGCAATTTTGATGAAATTTTTGCTGTCACATCGCGGGCATATACCTACACTAAATACCCAATTTCAGGTTCCCACGGTTTATAGTTTTTGAGCTAGTCTGTTCACACACACACACACACACACAGACACACACACACACACACACACAGACCATTTCGCGGGACTTGGTTAATTGGGCTCAGGGGACCCCAAAACGTGTATTTCCGTTGAAAACCGGAAGTCGAAATTTTTCACGATCGCAATACTTCCACTTACTATACAGGGTGTATCGCAAGTAGATGACAATATGCAAGATGGAAAAACTAGATCAAAAATGTAGTTAAACGCCGCCAACTGCATGATTCTATCTCATTCCGTTGCACAGATATGCCGTTCCAAAGGTTATTTCGAGAAAACCGTGTTTTTTGTAGGAAAACCTCAATTTTCTCTGCTTCCACACATTTTTTTTCAATGTTCCATCACAGTTTTGAATTCAGCATTAAATTTCCTTTAAGCCTAATGCACATTCAATGTTCACAAGTATCTTTTCAGAAGCGCAATAACAGATCAAAAAATAAAAATTTTAAAAAAGTGTTGTCAGCGACAAATTTTCGAGGATCACTACTCTTCCAAAAAAAATCCTGCAAGTTGCCGAATCTCACAAAAGTTGTAAAATTTAATTACCTTTCTAACGGTGTACTCAAAACTGCAATTATCTCTCAATTTTATAATGCAATTGGAATGGGAAAGAGAAAAAACTGATGTCATGCTTATTTTGTAGGATCTAATCTCCAATAAATTTAATTTATTTTTCATGTAAATTACAAATATTTATTTAATAAATCTACTAGAGAGGTGATTGAAACCTAAAAGAACGTGAAGAACGTATGGCATGATGAATGTTTTTGTTTACTTCTTACGGATTATGTTCGCATTAAGGTTTGTTTGCCTTATCTCTTTAATTCTTCGTCTACCTACTTTGTGTTTAATACTGATAATAATTGTCAGTATCGTGCAATTCTTCAGTCTGTTAAGTAAGTTTCAATTTGAGTTCAAGAAGTAAAATGCCAAATTTATACACAGCTGAAGAGTACGTTGACATGATTTTCGCATATGGGGCTGCGAGAGGCAATGGTATTCGTGAAGACCAGAAGACAAAAAGAATATCGCAGTATGTTTCCTAATCGGCAAAGATTTCCAGATGATGATCCATCAACTAGTACCCGTCGCACTTCAAATCAACTGGGAATATCGCACTCTACAGTCTTTGGAGCTCTCAGGGAAGACAATCAATATCCTTATCACCTGACTACTGTCCAGGAGTTGCTAACGCGTGATATGGAGCTACGGATGGTGTTTGCGCGATGGTATGTTCAACAGTGGCACGAGAGGCGTAACTTCCCTGATCGCATCGAATTTTTAACTCAGGCAACTCTCACCTTTGGTCTCATCATAATCCACCTGGCACTAGGGAACACTGTCTAGGAGTCTTTGGGCTGCATATGACAGAGCCTGTTTTCTTACCTTGTTGGTTAAATTCAAATACTTTTTATGATCTACTTCAGGATGATATAAGTGCGGCACTACTCGAAGGAATACCACTTGAAGAAGAGATATGGTGGCAACTGGACGGGTATCGAGCGCATAATGGACGAGCTGTAACGAACTGGCAGTACCCAGGAAGATGGATTAGGAGATTAGGACCTGTGCATTGGCCGGCCCGAAGCCCTGATTTGACGCCACTGGATTTTTATATTTGGGGTAGGCTTAAATCGGAAGTTTACAGAGTACCCATTCAGGATATGAACCATCTGATCGCAAGAATTCGCGAATCATGTGAAGCCATGAGAGCTGACCACGATCAGATTCGAAGGGCTACATCAGCTGTGTTAAACAGATGACGTCAGTGTGTACTGCAAGGAGGAGGCAGTTCCAGCAACTTTCGTAATGTTCAAAGACATTTTATTTACTATTTAACTTTCATGTAAGAATTAATTTAATTTTTCTTCGTGATCTACATAAAAAATAAATTAAATTTATTGGAGATAAGATCCTACAAAATAAGCATGACATCAGTTTTTTCTCCTTCCCATTCCAATTGCATTACAAAATTGAGAGATAATTGCAGTTTCGAGTACACCGTTAGAAAGGTAATTAAATTTTACAACTTTTGTAAGATTCGGCAACTTGCAGGATTTTTTTTGGAAGAGTAGTGATCCTCGAAAATTTGTCGCTGACAACACTTTTGTAAAATTTTTATTTTTTGATCTGTTATTGCGCTTCTGAAAAGATACTTGTGAACATTGAATGTGCATTAGGCTTAAAGGAAATTTAATGCTGAATTCAAAACTGGGATGGAACATTGAGAAAAAATGTGTGGAAGCAGAGAAAATTGAGGTTTTCCTATAAAAAACACGGTTTTCTCGAAATAACCTTTGGAACGGCATATCTGTGCAACGGAATGAGATAGAATCATGCAGTTGGCGGCGTTTAACTACATTTTTGATCTAGTTTTTCCATCTTGCATATTGTCATCTACTTGCGATACACCCTGTATATTTCATATATAGGTAAGTGAAAGTAAAAAGGTTTTCATAAACATGACTTATATATGAGTCACCGGAACACATGGCGCCTTGCCTTATCAAAAAGGTCTTCGTGGCAACCTCTCCCAACCCTTCATTAGGTTGATTATAATTTTATTAATGTTTTGGGAGAGGGGTGGGGGGAGAAAAATCGATACCGCCTAGACAACTATCGATCCAAAAGTAATATGTCACTTATAATACCAAGATGGGAATATTTGTTTTTACTTTCACTTATCTATATATGAAATATATAGTAAGGGAAAGTATTGAGATTGTGATAAATTATGACTTCCGGTTTTTAACGGAAATACACGTTTAGGGTTACCGTGAGTCAAATTAACCAAATCCCGAGCAATGGTCTATGTGTGTGAACAGACTAGCTCAGAAAATATTTGTTCTACGAAACTGAAATTAGGTATTTGATGCATATATGTGCCCGCTAGTAGACAGCAAAGATTTCGTATAAATCGGTAAATCTAGGGAACACTACATCCCAACAAAAACCAAAACAAAACGATTTTCATTGAGAAAGAAAGTTCCCTCTAAGGTAGTACTACCTTAAGTATTTATTTTCAAAAAATTGTCTGTTTTTAATGAATAATTAATGATTGTACTGCATAAATAAAATATTGTAAGTCAGAATTCCCCTCTCCCCTAATTACCGCGGCCAACTTATGCGAGCTCTAGTTAGTTCTCGCGAACTTATATATTCAAACCGTAATTAATAGGGCTTTTTTTTTCGTGACTGGCATAGGTATTTAATCCAAAAATCTTTATTAGGTAAGACTATAGATTAGATGGGGGGGGGAGGGTTTTCTCCGACCCCACCAGGAACCACCACTATTGCCAACTCGTTGCTCTCGCGCTCAAGTTAGTTCTCACACACGTAAATTTTCATTAACTAATTACTATGGTTTTTTTTTTCTAGCTAATTACCTCTCGCAAAGGTTATGTGGTGTAGTGGTGGGGGAGAGGCGGGTGGGGCATTACCACCTCCCCTGATTACCGCGGCCAACTTATGCGAGCTCTAGTTAGTAGTTAAAAAAATCTGAATTTTAGATGTTAAACATGACATTGCAGTATCAGCTTACGATATTATCGCTGAATATATTTGAACTATATTCTAAAATAACTTAAGTAAGATTTTATAATGAAGTACCACTAGTGTGTTTACTTCAGATGTTTTTGGTCAATTTTTTTGTAATGATCAACATCAAAATGAAAAATGAGCAAAAATTTAAAAAAAAATATTTCTTCATAACTTTGATACAAAACAAAATATCATTTAGGATTTCTTTTTTTAATTTAAGATTTCATTAAATAATTACTTTGATTGGAGAAGTAAAAATAATCATTTTTAAATAAAAACATAAATTAGCCAAATATTCAGGGATTCAATCAAAACTGAAAAATTTACACTTGACTTGGAAAAGGGTTTCATTTGACGTGGAAAAGTTTACAATAGGCGTGGAAATACATATTTATATATGAATATGACGTTATTAAGTACGTAGGTACATTGCTTAATTTACCAATGGTGAGTGGTGAATAGACTTGTAGTTATGTTGTATGTTCTTACAAGGTTTGGTGAACTACTTAGAATGATGTTCATTCTGAAGGAACTGTGGATAAGATGATGATACCTAAGCAGGTGGTGTGAAGTTCACTAGACCGTACCGTTCGGTTCACTTGGGAAAGCACCTTACTCCAGGATGTATAAATTCGTATTACTGTAATATTTTGTTATAAATCATTCTATTATCATTATCGTAGCTTCAAGATATCATTATTATTTTTTATAAATTTTCACCATCCTATGGTCACTAATTTTGTTTCCTAAACACACTTTCCTTTATTAGAACTTATTTACAGTCAATTACAATTATTTTCGGGCTTATTATCTCATTAGGTAAAAGAAACGTTAAAGAAAACTAAAACCTATGTAATATTACGTATGTTAATTTGTGACGTTGCGAGAAATTGAATATCTAAATTAAATAAAATATCTAGACTGATTCTTTCAAATACGTTCGAACATATATCTAAGGAACATTATTATTTATATAAATCCTATAGTATAATCAAGAAGAAGACTATTATCTGATATACTTTTTTTTACTTTTACTTATCTATATATGAAATATATAGTAAGGGAAAGTATTGCGATTGGGAAAAATTAAATCGTGAAATACACGTTATTGGGGTCCCCTGATCAAAGGTTGGACTCAGGGGACCCACAAAGTCCCGCGAAATGTGTGTGTGTGTGTGTGAACAGACCAGCTCAAAAACTATAAACCGTGCGATCCTGAAATTGGGTATTTAGTGTATGTATATGCCCGCAAAGTGACAGCAAAAATTACATTAAAATTGGTCAAACAGGGGTACTTTATCTAAAGATTTGTGTCTAATTTTTAAGTAATTTTCGATTTTCTCACAAACGGCTCAAAAACGATTTTGATTAAACTTGGTATTTGACGTATGTAAATGCCCGCGATTTAACAGTTAAAGTTTCATCAAAATTGATAAATCGGAGGGGACACTTTACTTAATAAATTCTGTCTCATTTTCACGTGTTTTTTTTATTTACTCAAAAACGGCTTTAACGATTTTGATCAAACTGGGTATTTGACGTTTGTATATTCTAAAGATGTGACAGGCAAAATTTCATCAAAATTGATCAAACGTAGGGGCACTTTATTTCATATTTTTTTTCTCCAATTTTTACCTTTTTTTCGATTATCTCAAAAACGGCTTTAATGATTTTGATCAAATTTGTCATGTTTAATGAAAATTAGGTGTTCTTTGATATCAGGTAAGCTTTATATTAAAATTTTCTGAGGGGGCTAAAACTGTGAAGGGGCTTTTTTAGTTTTCCTATAAAGTACATTTGTTTTTGTTTATATGGAAAAATTATCTGTCTCCCGTTTGGCCTAAAAATAAGAAATGGCTAAATATGAAATATGAGAAAAATCAAGTGAACATATAGAGGAGAAAAAAAGAAAAATATTCCGTCAACTCATAAAACACGTTGAGCCACCGCATGCGGAGTACGCCTTTAATGACAAAACATTGTTTATAATTAAATCCGTTCTGTACACTTAATGGAAATTTTTTATTTCATGGTAACTAAATGAAGTTTTCAACAACTACATAGAGAATTATAAAATCAGCCGAATTGGAATATAATTATTATTATGCTTGCATTGCTGAATTATCACAAGTAAAAACTTTTAATCAATAATAAAAAAAACTAGATTTTTTTTATAGAGCAAATAAAAAGAAAAATAAGAAATGAATGTGGAAAATGTGTGACTTTGAGAAGTGGTAATTAACAAAACACATCAAATTCTAATCTAAGTAAGTTGGTAAATGAAAGTTGTGTGTTCGCGCAGATTTATTTTATATAGAATTCGGCACTCTATAACTTTTATTCATAATTTTTGTCTGATAGGCGTTGGTACATGAGTGAAATTTTGCTCAAGAAAAAAAAAAAAACAAAAAAAAAAACGAAAATTTTTAATTTTAATAATTTATTTTTTGAAGAGATAAGATTTGGCTCCACCGGGAGTCGAACCCGGGTCTCCTGCGTTACATGCGAGGATGCTAACCTCTACACCACAGAGCTCGGCTCAAGGCAGAGCAAATCCTTCCTCTTCACTGATACCTACTGATACCCGGGTTCGACTCCCGGCGGAGCCAAATCTTTTCTCTTCAAAAAATAAATTATTTAAAATGGTGGTCAGCCACAAACCAAGATTAAATTAATTAAAATAATTTAAAAACCCGGGTTCGACTCCCGGCGGAGCCAAATCTTTTCTCTTCAAAAAATAAATTATTTAAAATGGTGGTCAGCCACAAACTAAGATTAAATTAATTAAAATAATTTAAAAACCCGGGTTCGACTCCCGGCGGAGCCAAATCTTTTCTCTTCAAAAAATAATTTATTTAAAAATAATTTAAATGGTGGTCAGCCACAAACTAAAATTAAATTAATTAAAATAATTTAAAAACCCGGGTTCGACTCCCGGCGGAGCCAAATCTTTTCTCTTCAAAAAATAAATTATTTAAAATGGTGGTCAGCCACAAACTAAGATTAAATTAATTAAAATAATTTAAAAACCCGGGTTCGACTCCCGGCGGAGCCAAATCTTTTGTCTTCAAAAAATAAATTATTTAAAAATAATTTAAAATGGTGGTCAGCCACAAACTAAGATTAAATTAATTAAAATAATTTAAAAACCCGGGTTCGACTCCCGGCGGAGCCAAATCTTTTCGCTTCAAAAAATAAATTATTTAAAAATAATTTAAAATGGTGGTCAGCCACAAACTAAGCTTAAATTAATTAAAATATTTTTAATTTTAGATTTTAGATAGTTTGGTGAAACTACTTAACCGATTCAATTTTAAATACGTCATCCCACACGTAATTTTGGGTTCACCTATAGTCTTGTGGTTAGCGTAGAAACCTACAAAAGTCGCTAAAGCCCTAGGATGGTTGAAAAGGAGTAAAAAATCCTTGTCTATGTCGTCCTTCGGATAGGACGTAAAATTAACGTTGCGATCCTGTACGATGTCTGTTGCTCGTTAAAGATCCCTATCATAATTATACCTGGATAGACAACATTTAGGATTCCAACTCGTCATCCAAGCATCGTCCGATTAGAATTAGTAGCATTAGACGTTAAACAAAAAGGAGGAGGTATTCGATAAGTATGTGCCTTTTTAGAAAGAATTTTCTATTGAATAAATATTTTACGATTTATTAGAGAAAACTTGCCAAAATATTAAGGTTAACACGCCAGCTGTACATATGGACAGTATAACGGGTGTGTTGTAGCTGGCAGAATCTCAAATTTTTAATGACTATAATTTCTTATACTACAATAATTAATAATTTAATTGATAATGTTCAAAGCTTATAATTTAAATAATGATAATCATTGTACGGTACAGTCACCGAGCACTGAAAACTAGCTCTTGATTTTTCAGTCAGAATTTTGTCATCCCCGCACCAAAATATCTTTAAACATTGAATACAATTACAATTAAAGAATACGGAACAAGTATTCTTAATATCAGTTAAATTACCTCCAGCGTTGTTTGAAGGGAACAGAAATAAAGGAATATGCAATAATTGGAATAGATATTTTTTAAACTTTGAAACAATTTATGAAGTGTTCCGCTTATAACCTTTTTTTGTGTCCTCCCCTTACTCGCTGTTTAGGCTATACGGGGTTTCCTGGGCCAGGGGAGAGGGTTTGGGGTATTTTTTTTTTGTTTTTTTATACTTTCTTTAAACAAGAGTTAAATAGTGCTCCCGACGAAATCTATTTCGATACTTATGCTAAGCAACTAATGGGCGATTGAATAACAGCGGAAAATTTTCAACCGAATTGGTAATTTTATCACCGATTCTTATAATTGGACGGCGAGCCTAAATCTACGAACTGTTTTTTATGAGTGAAAGTAAATAATGTTGTGTAGAAACTGTGACTATTACGAAACTGGTACAAAAAGAAACAGGTTACCACAAGATAAAGGTATCTCATTGCTGCGATAATGTCACTGCTACTTCACATACCTTGACCTGGCACCTTAGAAAGCTGTTACGAGTTTTAGTACTAAGGTAATTTATTATCAGGGTGTTAAACTATTTCTAAGGGCTGTAAAATGGCCTATAAACAGGTAGCCAAGAACTTTGTAACGTGGCCAAGTCTATCATTCACACCCGAGGCGAGACGTAACAATCATTGCGACTCCGATATGAACTCAGTCCAATTAAAAGTTATTTCGGAATAACGTTATATTTAAATAACCTAATAATAACTTAAATATTAAGTTATTATTAGCTTCTGCTACTCACGGTACCTGTTCTAGTCGCGGTCACCTCTCTGGTTACAGAGGGTTACAGGGGTACCTGTGGTGTTAATAATCTTTTTTTTATTTTATATTTATTTTTATAGTGCATAAATATAATTGGCTATAATTATAGAAGTAATTAATGTTAATAATTTTATTTTATGCTAAATATATTCTTTAAAAAAAAAAAAAGATGAAATACACCACATAATAAATAAAATACACACAGAATTTTTTTAAAATATAAAATCATATAATATATTATTTTTCAAAGCTTTTTTTTTTTTTGTCGGTACGCCATTGCTTCCTTAATACTTCATAAAATTTCATGAATGAGGCATCATTTTAAAGCTTTCCTTAACCGCTACACCGGCAAAATATACAAATCACTCATTTTGCCTTCGATTGCGAGTTATAGGCAAAATGGTCGTAGAGGTTTCTAAATGGTGTCGATCTTTTCAGATTTTCGAGGAGAACATATTCGGTCTTATAAATTTTTTGATAAATCGAAGCGTTTGCGAGTTGTAAGCGAAAAACTGCAATTCTCAGCGAAAATTTCAAAATGGTCGCTGGGATTTTTCTATGGTGTCATTTTTTTTCAGCTGTTCAAGACAAACACTTTTGGCTATATGCAATTTTTCCGATTGTCGCCGTCGTTTGCGAGTTACAAGCAAAAACATGCGGTTTTAGTCAATAGAATCAGCGCACTCGCTTTCCGCGAAACCGATATGGGTAGTTAAGTATGTGGCTTATTTCAGGGTTTGCTCTTTCAGTGACCTCTGTGTCTGTGTAAAACAAACCCTCCATCGATCACAGATGACCATATCGTAACTTCAACCATAGTGTTAAAAATGGTCCTGTAAACACGTAGGTACTATGTAAATATGTAAATACCTTAATCATAAGTTTAAAAAAAATAAATAATCTGCAATTTAAAAACATGTATTCTCTACTTCAACCCTTACCTATGCCCATGAACTACTAAATACGTAGGTACTATACGATACTAAGTATACGGTGTGACCTTTAATTAAGTGGGATTTAAGTACGTTAGAGTGCTAATGCTTCGCACGGGTCAGCTAGTATATCATAAATTGAATAATTATATTCAGTTCTTCTAGTTTTTTATTAATTTGTTTTTATTTAAAAATAATTTTGTCATATTTTATTTTTTATTCAAGCATTTAGTGCAAGAATTAAAAATTAAAATTAACGGATTAATACATGAAATTTATATTTAAATTGAAAAAACAATTGCGTAGTTGTGTAAATGAAAACAGTGGTTCTTCCCTTTCGATCCATGAACAGGGCATATGGGATTTGAAATTATAACATATTTCATTCGATAATTAAAACATATTGTAACACTGTTGTGGGTTAAACAATTTTTATTAAAAGAAAATAATAATTTCCAATTTGACACAAAAAATTGAAAAACAAATAAATAAAACAGGTTACAAAAATTATCACTTTGTAATACAAAAATAACCATGTGACTTGAGCTTCTCTTGAACAAAGACTAACCCTCCTGTCCAACGCTCCTTATACAGAGTCGAAAGAGAACATTCCAGATCCTACTGGGCCGGCGTCGACACGTTACTCCAACATCTTATTCACAAACATTTGCTATAACAGTTTGTTCCAACTGTTACTTTGTTCCAACAATTCTAAATCATGTTTTTTTTTGTTTTTGGCTAACGTTACAATGTAAAATAAAAATGGAAAACTATCCAAATTTTTGAAGTGAGAGATAATCAACTGTTCTTCTTTACGATAGGTTAAATGATAGTCAGGATTTTCAGTTTACAATGATTTTATTATGGTAAGCCCAACTTGTGGATCTTCATCAGGGCTACTGAGTCCAGGTGGATACTAAGACTAAACAACTGACTTCACCTGGACTCAGTAGCCCTGATGAAGATCCACAAGTCGGATCGAAACGTTGGCTTATCATTGTAAACTGAAAATCCTGACTATCATTTAACCTATCGTGTCCAAAATTTTTATTTGGAATATTTTAAAATTATTAGCGTGAATTCCTTACTTGTCGCCCGGTGGACAAAAACCCCTACTGTTGTTATACTCTGACTTATTCCTATTCAGTGATACCTAGAAATCCGTATGTATTTCAGTTCCAGTAACAGATTATAATATAACCGCATATTTGGATCACTCTAGGTATGATAGCGGAGTTCTCTAGTTTCACTGTTACACAATCCGTAATTATACCAACATCTCCACGCAGCATAACCCTAACTTACATTATACACTAGTTGTTACGGCAAGCGATGCGGTACAGTTAATTTACATAACAGGAACTTTAGTAATAATTTTCCTTGTTAGACAGTGAGCAAAGAAGAAGAAAAAGAATCTGTGTATTCTTTATCCAAGGGTTTTATGTGTAAGTCATTATTTTATATCTGCAAATACGCTTATTCCGGCTTAAACGCGAGATCAAATGCAAGCATATATATATATAAATATATATATATATATATATATATTTTTTTTTTTTTTTTTTAACACTTACTTTAATATTTTTTCGGAAGTTTTTTTATTATTTTGTATTTTCTGCTTAATGAAATGAATAACTTCCAAATAATGTTTTAAATTATTTATTTATTTAAAATTTATCAACGTTTCGGGGCAACCGCCCCATCTTCAGGAACAACTTTTTTTTGTTTCATGCTTTATTGCATGTTGTCTATTGTATAGTATCCATCTTTCTATATATACATATCTATACACATATATACATACAAATTATCATTAATTTTAGAGAGATGATTGAATGATTAAACTTAAATGAATGACAATTTGTTTGTATATATGTGTATGTGTGAATTTTTGTGTATATATATATATGTGTATAGATATGTATATTCAAAATAAAGCATGAAACACAAACAATTTAAGTTGTTCCTGAAGATTGGGCGGGTGCCCCGAAACGTTGAAAAATGTAAAACGATATGATAAATAATGTAAGACATTATTTGGAAGTTATTCATTTTATTAAACAGAAAATACAAGGAGCAATATGATATTTATACAAATAAATATCAATTGTATGTGCAACATTAAACAAAATTAAATATATTAAGTAACATAAAAAAATTATAAAATTTTAAAAAATATAAGATTATAGTTATTGCAGTAAGACCATTTTAAAAATAATAAATGAAATAAAAAACTACATAGCTTATCTGAAGTAATGTCAATTAATATTGAGATGCAGGCGAAAGAAAATTTTATAATAAAGATTAGAATGGTCAGTATGGTAAAATGAGCCTTACGCGAACGAAACTAATTATCTATTATGATTATATTCTGGCTTTGTACGTTTTGTCATTCTGATCCCAACTGTATGCATAACTCAAAATTGATATTTTTTCATTTGTAACAATCTTCCTGCCGACGTGCGATATGACCACTTTCCCTAACTAAACTTTGGAAAGGAACTGCATATTACTCTGTTAAAAGATTATAATAATCACTGATTCGTGGGAGTATCAGTCGAGGAGAGGAAGACGTCCGTGCGATAGCTAGTTATGGTTCCGCACCGGTTAGAAATTATTTTTAGCTACTATTTGCCAATTAGGATCTGTCAGCGTGGAGCTGTTTGTTTGTTTGGTGTCGGGTATTGTTTGCAGCGGGCTCCCGTTCTAACAATATTATTCCACGTCCCCGCTACTGGTTATGCGAGGACACGATCCTCTGCTCTGTATCGACCGGTGGCACGAGTTCACGGGTCAGGACGACATGGGGGATCTCTCGGTAATGGAATCTATGGTATCTGTAAAAAAGTACGTCGAAGAAGAATTAGTAAATAAGAGCTAAAATAATAAAAAATAGAAAAATGTGCTTCTTTCCAGGATATATGGGTCAAGAAAATGTCTCGGGACAAATCAATATACACTTTTAGTTCCAAGAATAGAAACTTTTAAATATTGGACAAAAGACGATTACACATTGTGACATGATAATTGTAAATTTTCTGGCCTTAGGATCACCTACATATTTCACCTTTAACTCCAATATCTGGACCACAATAAAAAATAACGATAATAATGAAGTTTAATTAATCTAATCTTAATTTGTGGCTGACCACCATTTTTAAATAATTTATTTTTGAAGAGAAAAGATCTGGCTCCGCCGGGAGTCGAACCCGGGTCTCCTGCGTTACATGCGAGGATGCTAACCGCTACACCACAGAGCTCGGCTCAAGGCAGAGCAAACCCGGCGGAGCCAGATCTTTTCTCTTCAAAAAATAAATTATTTAAAAATAATTTAAAAATGGTGGTCAGCCACAAATTAAGATTAGATTAATTAAAATAATTTAAAAAATTGACTTAAGTCAATAAAATATCATAAATTGGACAAAATTTGTCCACCTCCCGCTACTACTCGCAAAACTTGTGAGATAGGGGGAGTAGGTATCAGTGAAGAGGAAGGATTTGCTCTGCCTTGAGCCGAGCTCTGTGGTGTAGCGGTTAGCATCCTCGCATGTAACGCAGGAGACCCGGGTTCGACTCCCGGCGGAGCCAGATCTTTTCTCTTCAAAAAATAAATTATTTAAAGATAATAATGAAGGCTTAACGAACTCGAAGGTTCGATGTCACACTTCGACGACACAACTCGCTCCCTGCACACCTCTCTCCACCGACCGCTATCCAGACCCAAATTCACGCAATCCTCCCACCTCCGTCTCGGCCTACCCCTCGGACGTTTCCCTGTCCGCCCAATGCTTTTTAATGTTTAAGGATTTGCTCAAAACCGAATTTAGCAATTTTACATTCTCATTTTATGCGCCGCAGTGCTACCACCTCTATTATATTTGCTGGATACAGTTCACACAGTTCAGCGTTGTATAAAAGACTAAATACTCCAGTTGATTCGTCCCTCTTCAGTCCAATTATTTTACGCAATAACTCATTTTCAAAACCCTAAGTTTTCATTCAACTGTCGCTTAGCTTTTATTTTTATTTTATTTTAATTTTTATTTTATTTGTTAGTTAGTTATTTTCATCACTAGTACCAAAAGTGGTTTTTTTTCGGAACGCGGTTGAGTTTAACTTAGACGAAGCACCGAAAACTCACTTTTGGTATGTGTTAAGAACAATACTTTTCATCATACTGCTCATACATGAGTACATTAAAACACTTTTATATTACATAAATAACTTTAGATACACTATAAGAAATTAAATTGACAGCTTTTTTTAAAAAAGCATCTATTTATTAACATATAAAAGAAGAAAAGTACTTATATATTTATATTAATATTTACAGTACAATTCTGATTATTCATTATATTAAAACCTATGTTTGGCATTTCTAAAAACATTTGGTATATCCATATTATATTGCACTTCAAACATACTACTTATATTAGAATAAAGCACAGTATAGCCACAAGTAACCTCCTTCAAACATATGTTTATTAATAAGTATTAGTAGCAGGTAAGGTTAGCGCACAAAATAGTATATTTCATTACTAGTACCGAAAGTGGCCTTTTCCCGTGCGCTAAGGAATTTCACGCTAGGGAATTCGAGTTTCAAGTACGAGGCGAAGCCGAGTACGGGAATAGTTTGAGTAAGCTCGGGAAAAGCACTTTTGGTACGTGTTATGAACGATATTTTTCATTACACTGCAGTTTGCAGTATAACAGAAATCTCAAACTAACATAATTAATTAACTTAAATTATAATTTCAAACACTAGTATACTGTGTGATCAATAAACAGAAGCTGAATACAAATTAAATAAAATACTGAAATAAATAAGGGTTCTAAGAATTTTAGAAATTGAAATTAATATTTACTGTACAGTTTTGATTGTTGCTTATATTTATGATTTTATTTGCTAATTTATTTTGTAGTAAGTGTAAATTTTTAGTTGTATTTTTGTGTATTTCTTGACACTTTCCTGCTCTTTCATAGTGCGGAATTTCAATATTTTCGTTATTTGTTTTCATCATTCCATGCTTGCATCATTGCATGTTTTCTTCATTAATTCATCGGGCAATGCCATTTCTTCAAAGCACTAAGTAAACTGACAACTTTTGAAAATATTTATGACACAAAAACTAACTGTAATCGGTGGATTTTCAGTTTTCTTGATTTCAATTTTTCATTAAACAGTTGTTCTTAATACAATCAGCAAGCGCTACTGGTGGCCGGGAAACGAAATAACAAGTACACCGAAAATTTTCGGTGCACTTATAAATTTTCCGTGCGCGTAAAGTAAACGGGAAACAGCTGTTTTCTGTACTGTTTGCATGCATCGAAAGTAGTTACTTTCCGTGCAGTGTAATGAAAAAGGTTTTTCAGTATTAAGCCCGAAAAGTAGTACTTTACGGACACAAACCGAGTATTAAAAACACATGTTTTTGATGCAGCATGATAAAAAAGTTATTTTCACAACTTTCTATTTTTTTTCTTATCGCCTCCTCTATGCTTTATACCAATATCATTTTTAAGTTAATGTTTGATTAAGATACAATTTATTTAAATTTATTATTTTGTCTGTTAGCCTGCATTCGATGATGCGTTGTGCACCGTAAGGCGATCAGGGGGTTCTCTCCCCCATGTAATATTAATATAAATATTATATGTTCTTATTGAATCATTGATTGTTTGTTAAAAAACAAAAAATTAATTTTTAATTTTTAAATTAATTAATTAGAAGATAAAATATTCGACCTCGGCCGGGAAACGAACCCAGGTCCTCTGCATTTTCAAGGCCGTGGCTGAATCTTTTATCTTCTAATTAATTAGTTTAAAAATTATAAACATCATATGCTATTAATTGTTAAACTTATTTAAATATATGGAAAGCTAATATTAGAAAGCTCGCTCCTTGATTTATAAGCGTTTGGATAAATCTGTCCTCATTAGAGCAGCCCTAAAGCTTCGGGTAACAGGATCTTCAGAATGGCTGTTAATTTAGCGGGTATTAAATTACACCACCGCCTTACAAATTCGTTCACCCTTGCCATACCTATTATACGTATATATACATATTAAGTTTAGTAACCAAAATTATAAAGGCTTAATCAAGGCAGAAGAAGAGGCGCACATGTAGCTGAACAAAATACATTTAGAAGTATAAATTTAAAAATCTGGTGCTGCAACACACAACTTTTGCTTCCAACATACAACTTAGATTGGAAATTAGCGATGTAAAACTATCGATAGGCTCCACTATCGATAGTTTCGATAGTATAGGACATATGTATTTTGATGACCGGGGGGGGGGGGAGGCAGAATAGTAGAATGTTAGTCATTTGGTACGATAGGAGCTATAATGCTTGTTTTTGATTGTACTTTTTTCATTTCTTAATAGTTAATATTTGTTTATTTATAAACTAGTAAATTCACAGTGGAAACAAAATAAAATTTCCACAATTTAATCTCTATATACATAAGAGGCTTTGTCCTAACTGACAAATCGACGCAGAGCAAAGAGAAACTTGAAGTTCGGAATTTAGATTTTAAACGCGATGTAGGTAACCACTAAGAAAGGAATTTCAAAAATATAACCTCTAAGGGGTTTAAATGGCGAAATTGTCGTTTAAATCTAACGGACATCTATTTTTTCATTTCGAGAAAAAATATCTAATTTGGACTAGTTATTTTATACACAAAAAGCTTAAATGAGAAAAAAAACATTTAAAGGAAAAATGATATCACCCTGTTAACTATGATAAATATATTTTAGTAATGACCAGAAGTTTCGTTTTTTTAATGTTGGGTTTGCACAATTTTCGACTTTCCAATGATGAACTTCACTCTTCCAGTGCCCTATTAGACAATAAAAGATGGCCACGTTCATTGCTTGGATGAAATGTGTAGCATTTTGATATAGTGCGACTAATAACATGTTCTTTGCAGAATTAGGAAGTGGGGAGTCAGATGAAACGCGTGTCCCTTCAGGAATAGGATTTTTGGCAATGCAAGTTTGCTATCAAAGATCCATGGATAGAAAACACTAGCTATAAATTTATAAAATTAGACACCTGTCATCCTGCCAGACTCAGGCTTCCATAAACCACCCCCAAATGGAACACTATTTGCTAATTCTGGGGGTAGTTGTCATCGATGTCAACCACTGAAATTATGGATTAATTTCTGTTGTAATAGTTGACACCTACATTTAAGCCCTAAACAATTGTATAAATACATGGAAAGGATATCAAATGATTCTCATGAACTTAATAAATACCATGGAAGTAATTAACACATGATTGAATTCAAATAAACCAACTAAAAACCTTATTGAACTTGACTTCCACCTTATTGAAACAGGGTAGCAGAAACCAAGTTTTCAGGCCACTAGAAAATTCGCCATAACCTCTCACTAATAAGCTTCAGTTTTCATCATACTACTGTCTCTCTTTTTGTACAAAATGTCAACTATTGGAGCACTGTCAACTTATGGTACAGTTACCCAATAACCCAATTACCGAATAGCCAGAGGTAATTTTTTTCATTTCATGTTTAAAAAAAAACATTCGATGGAATATTGAATCAGAATCAAATGCTTAAATAGGTTTCTTCTAACTAAACCCGTTCAAGGTCTTAAAGGTTTGAGGTTGCCACGATGAATCATGCTAGTTATTAATGCCAATGGCTTCTGTTGTTAAATTCATTAAATCAAAAATTATGCCATAACACGACTTCGCAGTTCTGCTGGGGATCTTAAAATATCCATAAACAAAATTTTACAAGTCTGCTACCCTTAGACAAAATCCTGCGGGCGGCCTTTTATTCATACCTCATAATAAGAATTTTATTAAACGTTTCTTATAAACAATTTATAGGTTTTAATGAAAACATTTATGCGATTTATTACCAGAAAATGTTGAATGTATATGGGTCATTCACCCATGGGTCATTCAAATTTCATAGTTCTAATTTCAATAGGAAAAAATTACATTTTCCAATGATTTTTTTCCATAAATTGTTAGAAGGTAGGCTCCTGATGATGTTTACAAAAAATGCCTTCATAGAAACATATATATATATATATAGGTTTCTATGAAGGCATTTTATATATATATATATATATATATATATATATATATATATATATATATATGTATATGACCCATATACATACAACATTTTCTGGTAATAAATCGTATAAATTTTTTCATTACAACCTATAAATTGTTTATGAGAAACGTTTAATAAAATTCTTATTATGAGATAGGCTCCTGATGATGTTTACAAAAAATTCCTTCATAGAAACATATATATATATATATATATATATATATAATTTCTCAAGGCATTTTTTTTTGTCGGTACGCTATAACTTCCTTAATAACTTATCAAATTTCATGAATTAGACATCATTTTAAAGCTTTCCTTAACCGCTACACTGGAAAAATATACAAATCACTCATTTCCCCTTCCATTGCGAGTTATAAGCGCAAAACCGCGGTTTTTGCGAGAAAAATAGTCGTACAGGTTTCTAAACGGTGTCAATCTTTTCAGGTTTTCAAGGAGAACATTTTCGGTGATATACATTTTTTCGATTAATCCCTTTGTTTGCGAGTTGTAAGCGAAAAGCGTCCCTCGGATAGAACGTAAAATAGAGGACACGAGCCTGTGCGATGTCCAGTACTCGTTCTTATTTGCATAAAAAAAAGAATCGCACTCCAGGACAGCCAATGCTGTACTGCTGCTATTAAGTAGATAGGGATAAGTACATAAATAATGTAACTATGTGTTAATACGTACATATCTTAAATTCAACAGATATATAATTAATTTAGAACATAAGGGTCAACTGTGGTTTATAGGTTAGCATGGCAACATGCAATACTAAAGGTCGCGGGTTGTGGTACAGAGATGACCGTAGGAATTTTGAGGGAATAAAAAATCCTTGGCTAAGCCATCCCTTGAATAGGTCGCAAAATGGAGGTCCCGAGCTAGTACGATGTCAAGTACTCGTTAATGATCCCTATCCTACTTATACCGGGATAGGAAAAATTTAGGACTCCCACAATTATTTACATCGTCCGATTAGCCTTAGAAGCATAACAAACAAACAAAAATTAACACACTTCTGTAATTTTTACATGTTGCCCAAAACATATATAATCTGGTGACATTGGTATTTATAACTTACTCGAAATCTTAAGCCAAAAGGGAGATTATTTTACCAACCCGCACAGGACAAGCGACTAATCAGGAGGCCCTGACGTCAGTACTGACCAATCAGGACTCGAGAACTAATCAGTCAACTGATAACAGGGCGGAAATGGACTTCTATTGCGAGGGGGTCCGAAGGCCATATCAGCTGGGGGAAGCCATAAAAATATTTTCTAATCAATCACTCCGTAATAATTAAGTACGATCAAGGGAAAAATTTTTTATTATCTTATACTGATATATATTTTTATGATTGATTATTCAATTATCAATTAAACTGATTATTCAATTTTATATTACTTAGCCTATTCTACTTTCACTTACCTATTATAAAATATATATAGTAATAGCGATTTTGAAAAAATTCGAATAAGTAAACAATATATAAACCTATATATCTTAAAATATCCGTGTGTTAAAATGTTTTTTTGTTTGCTTAACATCAGTTTATGCTACTAAGGCAAATCGTACGATGCTTCGGGGCAAGACCTAAATTTTGCCTATCCAGGAATTATTAGGATAGGGATCTTTAACGAATACCGGACATCGTACAGGCTCCAGAACTCTATTTTACATCCTATCCGAGGGATAGCATAGCCAAGGATTTTTTACTCACTTTAAAAAATCCTAGGGCCACCGTGGGCGAGAACTCGCGACCTTTAGTATTGTAGGTTGCTATGTGTGTTAAAATGTTGTTATAACTATAATAATTATTATTTTATTTCCTTTTTCAATTTTAATAAAAAATATATTTTTTTTTTCAGGTGAGTTGGAACTTATTGTTAATTTCCCGTCGAGATGGTAACGTATATAAGTATGAAACTTTATATTATTAGATTTAAAATAAAATTATTTTTTTCCTGAATAAAATAAAATGTTAATCTGATACTAATAATTGTTGAAAAAAATTATAAAAAATATTTTTTTTTTTCACTACCATTTTGTAATTCCACAGATTCTTGAATATTGTTCATTCTAAAGGGAAAGGTCCAAGCAATGTTTGTTTAATAACGATTAAATTGTTTTCAAAAAACAATAAAAAAATTTGGGTATTACTTCGGTTAAGCCGCTGAAAGATGGCGGCTGGCGTCAGTAACGAACAAGGTATTCCGGTCACGCCCTACCTAATATCCACAGTTCAGTTCGGGTTTACCCGAGTGTTACCGAGCAAATGTAGTCAAGATAACTTTAAATTAAACTGAAAATTTCCTATGAAGGTTGCTTAAAATTGAAAATTTGATGGCCTATTTAGCAATATTTAACAAAAAAATTTAATCTGTTGTATTTTAAAATTTATTAGATTGAATAGTTAAATTAATTTTATTTAATTAATCGTCAGTGGATTATAATAAAGTTAGTCGATAATTATAGTTACATTTATTTTAATAGAGTTAATTCCTTCAACCTTTTATTCTCTTCCTAATATAATAAATCATATAAAATTTGTTCTTTTTCCCATGGAATCATATCATTTAAAATCATCAACAAATCATAAAAAATGCCCTTTTTGGTTATTTAAATACAGTTTGCTTGAAATAACAAAAGAATAATAATTTGGTGGTTAGGAATACTCGGATTCTTATATTGTTAATTTATTTGTACCTTTTGCATTTATTTGTGCATTTTACTCGAACCCATTTAATCATTTAAGGAGGAAAATAACATATTTAAAAACCAAAAAATTAAATTTATTTGTTAAATATTTCTAAATAGGCCTTCAAATTTTAAATTTTAATTAACCAACATAGGAAATTTCCAGTTTAATTTAAATTTATCTCGACTACATCTGCTCGGGAACACTCGGGTAAAGCCGAACTGAACTGTAGATATCGGGTAGGGCGTGATCGGAATACCTTGTTGTTTACTGATGCCGACCACCATCTTGGAGTTGCTTAACCGAAGTAATATCAAATTTTCATTTGCATATTAAATAGTAAATCTATCGCTCACTCAAGAAAAAAAAAAGTATAAAATTGTTATAAAATAAAATAAACTGTAAACATTCCCTGGGTCTTTTCCACCTTAAGGCTCCCAGTTACTTTTTATCACCAAATGATTACTTTAAACAGTTACTTTTTATCACCTAATGACTTCTTTAAACAGTTACTTTTTATCACCAAATGATTATATTAAACAGTTACTTATTATTTTTTTTTAAAAAGAAATTAAACAATATGACACCTTCTAACTCTATTACGTAGGTTATTCCCTGACTGTATGACGGACACAGAGATGAATTTTATTGATTTAATTTTGTTTTTCAAGATAAATATGTCACCTAAATTTAAAAAGTGTGATAATGGACACAAGATGAAATTGGACTATAAGCATAAAATGTGATTTTGCTATGTGAGAAATTGCAGAACTTCTTAGCGTTTATTCTCAAACATGTGGTTCGAAAAATCAAGAGTACCTTTAAGTAAGGCTCTTAAAGATATTGCTGGACACAATTAATCACATGTTAATTGTTTGTTTGTTTAGCGTCCCTTTATTCCACGAAGGTTAATCGGACGATGCTACAGTGGGAGTCCTAAATTTTGCCTATCCAGGATAGGAGATTAGGATTAGGATAGAGATCTTTACCGAGTAATTGACATCGTACAGGCTCGAGACTTTTTTTTACGTCCTATCCGAGGGACGACATAGCCAAGGATTATTTACTCCCTTCAAAAAATCCTAGTCCCAAACGTGGGACGCGAACCCGAGACTTTAAAATTAATTAAAGCGAATACTTAAAGTAATTATTTGGTGATAACAAATAACTGGTAGCCTTGATATCTAAAAGAACCCAGTCCCTTTTAGTATAGGTTTTTCTTATTATAATTTTTGTATATTGTCCTCTGATTGAGTTGAAAATTTGAGACATACTACTCTTTCAGCAGCACATTCTGCCAACAGTCATAATTAAAAGATTTTTGAGATGTGACGTTCTTGAAAGGAATGATCTATATGTAAACAAAAGTACCTCTTTTGCAGGAGAAAAAATAAGCATTATTTAAACTGGGGGTGCTAAACAAGGGAAACATGGAGACCTAACGTGTTTGGGGTGAGAAGGGTGCACCCCCTTGGGACAGCCCACAACCAGATCGCGCTTACTGTTCCCTGTCACACCCCTCGTCACTCAGTGGTTGGGACCTTCCCTTGGGTTGGAGTCAAAACTTCCCTCCCTCTTTGAAACTGGTATCAACTGTGATTAACCTCAGACTGATTTTATAAGCTAAATTTACTCATTTCAATGTCTTCGAGATTCTCTTCTTTTTATGTTCTATGGGCAATTTTTATAATATTCGATATCCACAATTTTTTTTTATTTAAATCCCTTTTATAAAATTATAGTTAAATCATTTTAAACTAGCTGATCCGTGCGGAGCATTCGCACACTAACCTACTTAAATCCCTCTCAATTACAATACACAAAGTATATTTAGTATCGTACAGTGCGTATTTAGTGCGTCATTGGCATAAGTTAAGTTTGAAGTCAAGAATAGATGTGTTTAAATTGTAGATTATTTATTTTTGAAACATAAGTTTAAGGTATTTACATAAGTTTGAAGTTATGATATCGTCATCTGTGATTGTTGGTGGGTTCGTTTTACACAGACATTGATTCTATTGAAGGATGTTTTAGCTTGTAACTAGAAAACGACGGCGACAATCAGAAATGTCTATACAACCAAAACGTTCGCCTCGACAAACTACTGAAAAAAATGTCACCTTCGAAAAAGCCCTGCGACTATTTTCGCTGAGAATTTTAGTTTTTCGCTTACAAAAAGGGGGGGGGGGGTGTTCTCCTTGAAAAGCTGAAAAGATTGTCACCATTTAGAAACATCTACTACCAAACCTCTATTACCAAAACGCCGGTTTTGCGATTTTAACTCCCAATCGAAGGCGAAATGAGTGATTTATATATTTGTATATGTTGCATAGCGTTTAAGGAATGCTTTAAAATGATGCCTCCTTCATAAACTTTGATGACGTTTTAAGGCAGTTGAGAATTAATATATATATAATTATATATGCGAGCTCACAAGCGGTTTTTTTTTTCTTTCCACTCAACTATTTCTTCCAAATATAGAATAATACTCAAAAATTTCAATTCACATTTACATTAATCTTGAATGTGATTCTGACAATTAGTATTTTTTTTACAGTTTTTTAATTTAATAATTTAGATGCAAAACAGGTCGAAAAATATTAACGGGCTCCAGGAAGCCCCTCCCTTGTATATACAATTTTGTTGTTTGTTTATATGTTTATATATATAAACATATAAACAAACAACAAAATCAAAAATCGTTACGTATTGTAAAAGAAGAATTTTCGCCTTAATTCGTCGGCCCCTACAAACGATTTCTTTCCTTATTCTTTTTAATGAAAGCAAAACAAACCTTTTAATTCTCTCTCTCTCGCTTGCTTGTCCTCTAAACTGAGTTTTAATCTCCACGTCCAGATGTTCCTGGATTAGGTTTTATTAAAATTTAAATGAATCCCACTTCCTCTCTCGTTTTTGTTTAAATATACAGCGCAGGTAAGAAAAATTTTGTGCTATATTATCATTCTCTGCGCTATAACTCCACGCCAATATAGAATCCATTTTCTGGATCCGAAAAAGGATCAAATTCGATATTCGAATCATCATATAGCTTAAATTAATATATTTTTAAATAATTTATTTTTTGAAGAGAAAAGATTTTGCTCCGCCGGGAGTCGAACCCGGGTCTCCTGCGTTACATGCGAGGATGCTAACCGCTACACCACAGAGCTCGGCTCAAGGCAGAACAAATCCTTCCTCTTCACTGATACCTACTCCCCCTATCTCACAAGTTTTGCGAGTAGCAGCGGGAGGTGGACAAATTTTGTCCAATTTATGATATTTATTGACATAAGTCAATTTTTTAAATTATTTTAATTAATCCAATCTTAAATTGTGGCTGACCACCAATTTTAAATTATTTTTAAATAATTTATTTTTTTTCAATGTTTTCATGTTTTTAAGGAGAACATTTATCTTAAACATTTTTCGACTAACCCCTTCGTTTGCGAGTTGTAAGCGAAAAACTGCAATTCTCAGCGAAAATGGTTGCAGGGATTTTTCAGGTGTCTTTTTTAATTTTGTCGAGACGATAATTTTTGGTTATATACACCTTTCGGATTGTCGCCGTCATTTGCGAGTCACAAGCAAAAACATACGATTTAAGTCAATAGAAGTTTTTTTTTTACTCGCTTTCTGCGGAACCGATAGGTTTACGTGACATCTATGTCTGTGTAAAACAAACCCATCAATTAACCATATCGTAACTTCATAGTGTTCAAAGATGTGCTGTTTACACGTTAATACTAAGTAAATACCTTAAACTTATGTTTCAAAAAATAAGTAATATACAATTTAAACACATCTATTCTTTACTTCAACCGTCACCTATTCCCATGACGAACTAACTACGCTCTGTACGATATTAAATATGCGGTGTGTAGTCTATATAAGCCAATAGATCAGCTGGGCTTGACGGGTATCTCTTCAATTAGATGTATCGGTAAGCAAAGAGTTAAAAAATGAAGTAAAACGAAAATCGATTTTTTTTTTTACATTTGGGGTTTCTCAAACGACTAATTCAATTGTAAGAAAGTCATTTTTGATCTGACCAAAGCAGTAGGATGCAGTTATTATGTATGTAATGCTAAAATGTTTAAATTACAATAGTGAAGTTGGAGAGATTTTTGTTTTAGTTTGTCAATGCTTTGGTCAAAGGTCAGTATCAACTCCTTGCATCGTAGTTGACCTCAGTCGATTAAATTATGCTCCCTATATCAGCAACCGATGTAGGGTCGTGACGTCATTCCTACCCCCGGTTTGACCTCACAGTTATGACGTCGCTATAGGCTTCGTTAATCTCGTACAAAAGGTCAGAAAGCCTAGAAATAGCCAATGTGGGGGGTAGCTCCTATCAAAGGGATCCTGTATGGATCGTTTCATAACCAAAAAACAAGTATATATACATACATATATACATATATATATATATATATATATATATATATATATATATATATATATATATATATATATACAGTATATACACCAGGTTACAAGTCATATGTTTGTGAAGGTTTCTTTTTATTATTGGTTTCATAGTTCAATTAGTATAAATATTTAACCCTAACTAGTGAAAATGAATTTAATTAATCTAAGTGAAATGATTTCAAGCACGAAGATTGCTGTTAAGGCTTTACAGAGATATGAATTAATTCATCCTCAAAAGAAATGTTCAAGACTTCATCGTATGGAAATCTACTATAGAAGAAAACGTGTGCCTACCTAGAGATCGGAAATAAGAAAGGTTGTAGGAATTCTAAATAGGTTGTAGGAATTCTAAATATTGTAGGAATTCTTTTATAAAGGAACCTGTTTTCAAAATAATAAAGTCCCCATTAAAATAGTAATATTGTTTATTTATTCTTTGGCAATGGGATACACATCTAAAAAAAAATGTAAATGGTAAATGGTAAATGGTAAAATGGACATGGAATTCAACATGTCCAGCAGGACTTCTACAGACTGGAAAAATATGATGCGAGAGATTGTATGTTAAATTATTGGCCTCCCCATTAACTTTTTCTAGTTTTATTTTTAAATAGCTAAGGTGCCTGGCTTCGCTCCGGTAGTTGTGTGGTAGTTTTAATAACAGAAAAACTTTAAAACTAAAGGAAATATAGAATAATATTAGCACTTTCTCGAAGCTTCGGTTTTAACTTGGTATCAATATTAAAATTCAAGATCTGCAGAATCCGCCCAAATACGGAACCCTATATATATACTTTAGAGGGAGATTGAAAATAGTGGATGAACCATCAATTTTGCTGCAACTTAGTCGAGTTATGCATCGTTTTTATGGTTTCTGTGATTCTGAATCCTATAAGCCCATTCCAAGCAGTCAGTAGATACTAAGTTATTAGATAATAGTTGAAAAATTATATTCCCAGTACAACCTAAGCGCCGACTACAGTGATGGTCCTATTATATCCAGAAGTATAGAAACTATCGAAGATTCAATGAAACTTTTAAATACCTTTCTTCCATTTCAACCTTCCTTAAGTTATCCCTCCGTAATTTGGGCGGACACTGCAGATCTCGAATCTTACTGCTATCACAAAGTGAAAACCAAAATTTCATGAAGTCACAATTTTTTCACCATATTTCTTTTTATCCTGAACTATGAGGGGTGATAAAATCTTATTGAAAAAAATGGTGTAATTGGAGTTAGTCATTTTGTCAACTGGAATTCTCATCATACATAGTAATATAACCAACTTCTTTTTCATAATTACATACAATAATAACACTTAAAACTTTTTATTTTCGATTTATATATAGTCAATTTATCTCTTTTTTTTTATGTCTGTTTTTATTCGCTCACTGTACAACTAAAACATTTTCACTCATATTGCATTAAATTTACTTAAGTATATGTTATTGATTAAATGTAATGTGTTAATCAATTAACCTTCTTATGAGAAAATTAATTTTGTAAGGTATCCAGTCGGTTTTCTAATTGATATGTAAAATCATTATTTTATTTTGAAAGAAAAGGTGAAACTAATTATTTTCGCTTGATGTTTTAGTAATTTAAAAAGAACAGCTGTAAAATATTATAACCTTTACAATCTGAACGGAATGAATGAACAATAAACATTGAGTGAAACGCACCCTAGCGCTTCCTGGTAGCCTGGAGCTCGAACTAAATTTTTTATTCATAAACTCGTATCTCAATCTCAGAGAGGCTAATTAAATGGTGCGAGAGGCTTAAAATTCCAGTCCTTTTCTCTTCAATTTTACACTCATAAGAGAAAAACGGAAACCTTCTCCGTAAGGCGTCATATGGCTAAACGAAGACATAACTTCCTTAATCCTACATGGAGTCGTTTTTGAGCCTTATCGGCACGCACATTGTACACTTTGCTTTATAATATATATTGATTATTCTAATTAAATCTAAATTAAATCTAAAATTCTAGTTTGTATTTCTTATTCTATTAAACAGTTTGTTTGTTTTGTCCTATTTTTTTTTAGAAATATATCATATATTTCTCTTTAAAGATTAGTTACAATCACAACTGTTACTAACCTTTTAGCGTCTGAGCAGTGTGAGTGTATTGCGGGCCCTGCGGCCTGAGACCTTAGACCGGCTGCCGTGCCCGGTGGCCTCAATACTTTTTCCCACATTCTTCTTATTCATATTTGTCTTCTAAATTCGCCCTATTTGACTAAGGAATAAGGTGCAGGTAAAATTATTCGGAAAACCCCGAAAAGAACCCCATTTCGATTAGTTTACAACCCTCAGAAATTTTTGAGGAAACCATAAACCTCTTCACTGGGATATACCGGACGGGCTGGAAACAGGGTTGGAGAAACGCGAATGCCAATTATATAAAAATAATTTTGATATGTCCTGCACTCGTCCTAAATATGAATAAGAACATGACGACTATTTTGTCTGCTCGCCATGCTCCTCTAATATTCATGACATTAAAAAAAAATATTATAGGGATGTATCTATGTAGACATACTTACATATAATTTTTAGAACTGTTATATTGAATATTTTATGTATCTACCAGGTGTGTAAATATAAAATCGGAATTTTTCAAATAGCAAATAAGAGTTGATTGTGTAAAAATGATACATACTTTTTTATTCGAAGTACTGTCCTTCGCTATCTATGCATTTTTCCCATCATTCAGGCAATTTGTGGATTCCCCGCCAAAATAATGCTTCCTTTTCTGAGTCAAACCAATCACTTAACCAATTTCGTACATTTTCATAAGAAGTGAAACTCTGCTCAGCTAGTGCGTGTCCCATCGATGCAAGTAGGTGGTAATCGGATGGGGCCAAATCTGGTGAATAAGCCGCATGGGGAAGAATTTACCAAACAAACACTTGGATCGTTTCCTTGGTCCGTTTAGCCAAATGTGATGGGGCATTGTCATGGAGCAAGATCACTTTGTGTGTCCTTTCTTGATATTTGGGACTTTTTGGCGCAAATCTTTATTCAAATTTATCATCTGTTGTAGGTAGCGTTCCGTATTAACAGTTTCCCTAGGTTTCAGCAGCTCATAGTAGGTAACACCCATCTGATCACACCAGACACAGAGCACTTTCTTCCTCCCCAAGCGATGCCGATGGTTCACCAGGAGTTACCCAGGATTTTTTGCGCTTAGGATTCTTGAAGTAAATTCACTTTTCATCACCAGTCACAATGTGATGAAGAAATGACTTTTTTTCTGTACCTGGCGAGCAGCATTTGCCATGAGGTTTTTCGAGCTTCCTGCTGCCTGTCATTCAGTTGGTGAGGTACCCATTTTCCGACCTTCTGGATCTTTTCCATGCCTTTCAAACAAATGGAGACGGTGTCACATGTAATAATTGTCCAACAAACGCTTCCGAATCAGCGTTTTCAAAGTTTTTTTTGTGGTTTTCCACGGTCTTTGTTTCTTTTATCGAAATCCATCATTAAATTTTTTTTAACCAATCGAAACATTGAGATTTGCCTAGGGCATGCTCCCCGTAAGCTTCAACAAGTATCCTATGTGATAATGCTCCATTTTTTTCAGAAGGAAACGGAAAATAAGTGCTGTCCGCAAATCTGGATTTGATGGCACAAAAGTCGACATGTTCAACGCCACTAAAAACACGGTTATAGAATGAAACTGGTGTTGGTATCAATTGGATCTCTTTATTACATGTAGGCAAAAGCAGATAACACCACTGACGGATTAGTTAGAAGATTATATTGACTGCTAACTCCTATCATTGGCGAATTCCGGTTTCATATTTACACACCTGGTATATATACTATATTTCTTTTGCGAGTTGTTTCCTATGATTTAGAATGTTGCATTGCTATATAATTATACAATAAATCCGGACGCGAAGAGTAAAAATTCAATGTTTATTTTAAAAGAAGCCACAAAAACTTCTCTTAAGGTGCTGACTACTGGGGGTTTTATCCTAGTGCAATAGTAAAATGGAAAGATTTAAGAAATCAATTAAAATAAGGTCCGCAGTTTCAGTCTTCTAACGCTGAAGCGGGCGGAACTAATACTAGGTTGTTACAAAAGTCCTTGTGCATATCAAGTTGTTTACATTGAGGTCTCTAATTTAATCCTTATTTAATCTCTGACGAATACAATTCTTATGTCAAAGTTTACATTAACTAATCCTCTAATTATCTATGTACGCCAACTGTCCCTGCCTTTCATTCAGTTTATTAAATTTCACTAGAAATATCGGAAGAAAAATTTGTCATCCGCGGCCTTCTTAGGCATTATTGGAAAAAAGGTTTTAGTGCAAAGGCCTCAGCCGAGGAAATTTGTGCAGTGGAAGGAGAAAGTGTGGTGCATCGAAACACGGCCGCATTTTGGTTCAGGCGGTTTAATTCTGGGAATACAAGCCTTGAAGATGAACCATTGATATGAAGGCATTTTGCACTTTGAGCTGGTTCCAGAGGACAGGGCTATCAACGCTGAGCTATACTGTGAACAGCTCGATAGGGTATATGAAGTTTTAAAAGTGAAATATCCCGCTTTGATTAATAGGAAGCAAGCGTTATTTCAGCAAGACAACGCCCCTGCTCATCGCTCACGATTAGTTAAAGAAAAATTTTCAGAAATGAACGGGATTAGCGTCTTGCCCCACCCTCCTTACAGCCCAGACGTCGCACCGTCTGACTATGGACTTTTCAGGTCAATGGCGCATTTTTTGAAAGGTCGGCGCTTCGAAAACTTCGATGATGTCAAATCTGGATGCGAGGAGTTCTTTGCCTCGAAAACTGCAGAGTGGTATCAACATCAAATACAACTTTTGGCTGAAAGATGAGTTAAAGTAGTTGAAAATGATGGCCTGTATTTTGAAGAATAAATTTGATTTGTAAATTAATTTTGTGAACAAGGACTTTTGTAACAACCGACAACAGTATATCAGTCTACAGGCCACAGGAACTGCAGCGCTCGAACTGATATATCAGTCTACAGGCGTTAAAGGGCCCTAATATATCACTATTACTGTAAAAATAACTACCACAGTTTTTCTTTTCATGATAACATGAAAATTCTTGAGATAATTTTTTATAAGAAGAGATAGGACTTGGCCGTGTTTTGAACCCACAATACAATCTTATTCTTTACTAAGTCGCTCTTATCACTTGAGCTTACACAAGTGAGTCATTGACCATCGCGAATTTAAATATTAAAATAATTTACGGAATGGAAGACAAAGGAAATGTACAGATTAGGGAAAGTTGAAATTAACTTCCTTTTTTTTTACGATGTCCTTTTCTTTGCTTTATATCTACCAGGTTCTTGAACTTTTATAATCTCATTTACATAATCTGCGGAAAATTCACAAGAAATCGAAAAGAGCGAAACTAAATCTTGATTCCTCTCAACAACTCTCTGAACGAAAGGGTTTGGACTTAAAACCCTTTTTTCCCTGAATATTATATATTTATTTATGAAAAACGAGCAGACCCGTACCACGCGTTGCTGTGGCTCAGTAGCTATAAGGTCTGGCCACACATGTCCGCACCGGATCCGCACCGTAGCATTAATATAGGTTATGTTCAGAATATTTTTCATTTAACTTACTTATTACCTTTAGTTATGCCTAAAGTGGCCTTTGTCTGACATGTGTGGCCTGAACTTTAGGCATAACTAAAGGTAATATGTAAGTTAAATTAAAAATATTCTGAACATAACCTATATTAATGCTACGGTGCGGATCCGGTGCGGACATGTGTGGCCAGACCTTAATGCGTTGAATTAGTTACCACTAATGGGTATCCTATTCTTTTTTATAGTCAAATAGAAATTCACTGATAAAGATAAAAACGTTTCAGCTTTTTAACTTTAATCAAATAAATATTGTTTCTTAAAGTTGTTGTATCTTAAAGTAGACCATAATGTGTTAATGAATGACATATGTAAAATGAACTAATAAAGAATATAATTGAAAAAGGGTTCGTACAATAAAAATAGACAGCGAAAATGTACCAATTTAATCGTACCAGGAGGTTATACTAATAGGTGCGCAATGATTTTGGTTAACCTTTCTTTTGCTATAACAAATAGATTCGATGTTTTCCCCACACGTAAAAAGACGACACATCATTGCCCATTGGAAAAACACAAATTTCCCTAGCCCATGCCGGAAAAAAATTGATTTGGCTACTGGATGTTTACCCACCCTAAATATCGAAAGAAAATGAAGTGTTTGTCAATAAATCGACCTACACCGCCATCTGTTGGAAATTTACAGAACTAACAAATAATCACACTCAGTTGTAGTATAATAAGCATTTAATATGCAATTAAAGAAATACCGAGGCCAATAATCGAGATAATAATCCTATCTTTTAAGTTGGACAAAACTACACACAATGAGCCACACTTTATCAAAATCGGATGAATAGTTTCTGATTTTACTCCTGACAAACATCGGGATACGAGATTTTTATTGTCTAAAGATAAAGATTTGATCCCTCTATAATTTATTTTTCTTTACGTTTCAGGGTCTTATGCTATTTAATTACCCGCGGTTTCCTTTAACATTTATTCAATACATTAACCTAACTAGTTCAAGATATAATTATTTAAGTGAAGAGACGTAATAGTTGAGCGTGATAATTATCTACAAGATGGTAAGCATTAAGCATGAATATTTAAATAAGTAGCCGGTGCTTATTTAAATATAAATATTGTTTATTTTAAAATTTAAAATTATTTAAATATAATATATATAAATAAAGATGAAATCCATATTCTCCATATTCAGTTTGTCCTAAATTCTCCAAATTTTGTTCAGTGGTTCGAACACCTTTACATATTAAAATTACATAACTTCAGCCGATCTTCTGCTGATATTCTTTATTGTTATAAAAATCGTAATGATCTCGCTTTATAATGGTAATTTACGAAATTGACCGTTTCATTAGAAAAATGAAATTCACCGGATGTCACCGGGATATACAGCTACAGTCTATGTAAATAAAGATGAAATTCTGTTTATTCTTTATAGAAATCCAAACCGTTTGTACCAAATTCTCCAAATTTCGCTCAGTGGTTCTTTGGTCCAAGGTGCGAACACCTGTCCATATTAAAACTGCATAACTTCAGCCAATCTCCGTGTATAATCTTTGTTGTTATAAAAATCGTTTTGATCTCGCTTTACATTGGTTTTAACGAAATCGACCGTTTGAGTCGATAAAAGTCTCACTTTATAGGTTTAAAAAATAGAAATTCGCCGGGTGATACCGGTATATACAGCTAGTTTAAATGTGAATAAAGTTTAAAGCTTATTTAAATATAAGTACAGTTTAATATAAAGTTTCAATAGTTTAAAACTATCGATAGTATCGAGTATAGTATAGTACTATCGATGGTTTTACATCACTAGGATAGGGAGCGATGGAGAGATCTTCTGAAAGAGTCATTGACTCATTAATCGGGTTCTTGCACCACTGATAATAATAATAAAATTATTTAAATCCGTATAAATGTTACAATATGAATTTTAATGTATAAATGTATTAATTTTAATTTATCATTATTGCAAAATTAATAAAATATTTCAGTAGGTTTATGCATTTGCGAGTTTGTATACTACTTAGTAAGGAAAACAACTATATATCGTCGCCGAGTTGGGTGGAGTTTTGCCAAATATTTCGAAGGGCAGCTGAACTTGTTCTAAAGAAAGCCCTAGCCAACAGCTGACGCCTCTATTTCGGTAACCAGCAGTGCCAATTATCGCCGAGCCTATTGTCGAGTAAGATGCTCTATCATCGATATTGTATCGATCATTTCTGATTCATAACTCTATTTATCAATATTGTGGCAAGAAAAAAAAAAAAAAAAAAAAATCAGATTATTTCTGTTACTTTGAAAAGAGTTAAGAATTGCTGGAACTAGTGATGTAAAACTATCGATAGTACTAGCTAAAACTTTGTTTTTTAAGGATAAAGTGATAGCCTCTGCCTCTAAGCAAAAAATGTGAGAGTGTAATTTTATTTATGTTTCTAACAAAAAATGCTTATCCGCCCTATATAAAAAAATATAAACTTCATGCAAAAATATAGGGATGAAAAATTGAATGGTTTATTCATACATGCCTTCCAACTTGATGGAATAATATACAAACAAAACAACTGATCGCAGTTGTCTGCGGACTGAACACAGTCCAAGCCTACCCCCACCCCCAGGTATGTGAGACCCGTCAGCCTATTGGAGGCGAATCTCACCGACCGAGCGTACGAGTGATTTACCTTCCCCGTGTATCCCATCGAGAATCGTGGTGTGGTTTTCCAGGATATCAGTAACTGCCCGGAGGTTTGGTACAAGGACGATATGCTTCAGGGAAAGATATATACTCGTAGATACTCGGGGCCTGCTGACTCTGGGCTACCATAATCCTTGGACCTAGACCAGTTTGTCACTGTCCTTGAAACCGAGACCGCTGACGCCATCGGTGGGAAGGACACTGCCAAATTAGCCCTAATGGGATTATGGAGCTATGGGCAGTCTGCCGCTGCACCATGGTGACCATGGCTTGCAGCAACGTGATGTTTGGGCTACCCCTCCAGGCTTTCTGTACTCCCGCAAGCAACACAAATGCCTGTAAGAAGACCACACTGCACGGCCAAAGGTCTCATTAGGCCTAATGCGCCAACAGAAAAAAAGAAAAAAGAAATGGCATTTTAACAAAATCACAGTTTTTGTAAAAAAAATACTTTCAACCACTCTTAGTCAACTTCCTGAGAACATATTTTTGAAGTATACATGTTCCTAAGTAAGGTAAGTCACAGAAAAGTCTTGGGGTTCATTAGGGCTTGGTTCGCAGACCGGAGACCGGATCTGGTCTTGATCTTATTTTTAATAGATCAATCACAATTCTTAGCTAAGAAAACATTTCAAACATTTTAAGACAAAAAGAGCGAATTACTGTAATCTGTATTAAAACGGAAAATTACTATTATCTAAAATACATTTGATTCTAAATATATATACAATTCGTTAATACCTACCACTATAAAGTTATAATCTATTTTATCAATATTTCCACAAAACGTAAAAATATTGATGAAATAGAAATGTAACAATTCATAGCTCATTCAATAATTGAATTCCTTAATAAGTTGAGATCTATAATTCCATCCAATTTCACAGTATTTAATTAAACTCATTCTCTCCCCTACACTATTTATCATAGTCTTAGACCGGCTAATGAGGCAGGTCTTAGGTAGAAGGAAAAGAGGGATCCAATGGACATTACATGAAAGGCTCGAGGATCTTGACTTTGCCGATGACGTTTGCCTTCTAGCACAACGGTTTTCTGACATGCAGGCAAAGTTGAGGAAACTAGAAACCGTTTGCAAAGTTGCGGGGCCGTTTCAAGACCAAAGAAATTCGGTTAAATATGGAAAATGAGGAGACCCTACAGTTAAATGATGAGGTCCTTGAACGGGTTGATTCTTTCGCTTACCTGGGAAGCACTGGAGAGATGGAGGCACTGACCAGGAAATAGTTTGCCGGATCCGCAAAGCAAATGTAGCCTTTGTCCAGCTATATCCTGTATGGCGTAACAAGAATATATCCCGCAATACTGAGCTAAAACTGTACAACTCCAACGTAAAGTCCGTCCGTCCTCCTCTATGCTGTGAAACTTGGAAAATCTCCAAAAAGGTTCTGAGCCAGCTCCAAGTTTTTGCGAATCGCTGCCTTAAGAGAATTCTCTCGATCAGCTGGGACGATAAAATCTCAAATGAGAGGCTGGCTCAATTGTCTAGACAGAAGCCATTAGGGGAGCAGATTGCCACGAGAAAGTGGAAGTGGATTGGACATACCCTTCGTAAAAGAGATGGACCAATTGAGAAGACGGCTCTTGATTGGAATCCCCAAGGATCAAGAAGTCGGGGGAGACCCAAGCTGACCTGGCGAAGAACAGTAGAGAAAGAGGTCATTAGAGCTGGAAAAACATGGAGAGAGGTCAAGGCCCTAAGCGGGGATAGAGACAGGGGGATAGAGGGAGAGATAGGAGCCCTTTGCTCCTACTATGGCAGCCATTGGACATAAGAAGAAGAATTAAACTCAACCAGTTTTTGCCATTTAAATATTCTATTAATTCTTCACTATTAAATTGATATTTATGAAAACAGTGTTTACGCGATTTATAACACAGTTTAGCCGAGTAGCACAGAAACAGTAACACAGAAACAGAGTTTACACGATTAATATATACTTAGGTTCGCGCGGGAAAAAAATCCGCATTATTTTTTTTTTTGGCCTTAATTGATCCCCGTTCTTGGAAAACTATTTAGAACTTACTATTGTAAATTTCAAATTATAGATGACAGAGCAAGGACAGCAACTCGCTATCACATTCTGGATTTTCGTGACAGCCGTTCCTCAGGCGATGACTTATTAATGCGCTAGTTAAAGCTGTGTGGAACAACTTTCAGAAAGTGTAGCACGCGGAGGTCGTCCTTAAATATATATCATGACACGGAGAGGGAAAGCTATTTTATAATTCAAAACGATACTCAGTGTACATTCTTCAAACTTCTATATGGAGTTCTGGAGTATTCACTATTGTAGGTATTAAATCATTGCCTGTTTTTTACATAAAGGTTGTCAGTTACTTTTTATCACCAAATGATTACTTTAAACAGTTACTTTTTATCATTTTACTTCATCACTATATTATACTATCATCATTACTTCTAAAGTAATCGCATATGGTCAGGTAAACAATAATACAGGTTAATGAAATATTTATTTTAAATTACTACACACATCAGATATCCCTGAGCACTCGCGCACCACCATCTTTAGCTTCGCTGTTGACACGGCTATCCTTTCATCCCATCAAAATCCTACCATCGCATCCTTCGCCCTTCAAAGTCATCTATTTGAAATAGAAAAATGGTTCGAAAAATGGAAAATCAAAATTGATTTCCCAAAGTCAAGTCACGTAAGTTTTTCCCTACGAAAATCTACTTGCCCACCTGTGACAATTAACAATGACCCAGTTCCTTCAAAGAATTTCGTACGATACCTTGGACTGTAAGTTAACAAATAATTCTGAAGTCTAATAATTATTTTTATTAGTCTTTGTCACAAACAATAACATTAACATTAGTGAATGGTCCCAGGTCATTATTTCCGCCCTAACCATCCCTAAGGTCCAGTTCCCACGTCCGCTGGCATTAAGTTATGGTTGACACCACAAGATGATGGCCATTATGACCTAAGGCCCTCAAGGCCAACCCTACATGCTGACTGACCGCTGTGTCACTGCGGCAATGTATCAACATCTTTATTTCTTCCATATTCTGAGGCCTCTCCCTATTAGCCTGTTGGCCTTTCCTCTTTTTGCTATAACACTTGCATCCTGCTCTTTGAGAGTCCCTTCAACATGGTCCTCATTTATCTTGATGTCCATAAGTGCCACCCCAGCCAGCTACAGCTCAGCCAATCATATGACACGGTCTAAGACAAAGGCCGCCCCAAGCCGGTTTGACCAATAAGAAGTAGCGGACTAAGACAAAAGGCCGCCCCCCAACCAGCTTACCAATCAGAAGACACGACTTTTCCCCCCGCTCTAGTGCAGAACTAGCAAATCCCCACTCCAAGCTCTGAATATATTTATCCCCCCAAAACACACTTAGTAACAGACAGAGAGTATAGTTAGAGAGTATGGACAGATAGTAGCACACACAGTGATGTATCTTATAGTTAGTCCTAGAGACTTAGTAGAGAGTATCTTTGATATAATGATGTAGCATTTTATATTGACAATAAAAGTTTAATCTAGAGTCTTGCTGGAGTATCTGTTATATATTTTGTACTTAGACAAACGACTCACTTAGAACATACATACCAAATTTAAAAAACTTGAACTCAACAGACGGTACAAGCAGCTTTCACATCTCCTGGACTACAGATCAACACTCACCTTAAGAAACAAGCGAATAATTTACACTACTAATTTAAGACCTGTTTGGACATACGGAGCAGAACTTTGGAGTTCCGCGAAAGACATCCACATCAACAAAATACAAAATTCACAATCCAAAATTCTCAGAAAAATCGACAAATGCACCTTGGTTTATTTCGAATAATACACTGCACAATGACATGAACATACCGACAGTAAAATCTTTCATACACGACAAATACCAACCATTCCACTCTTCAACACTACATCACCCTAACCCACTCATCCATTATCTTTCCTCCTCCCTGTTACCTGGTCAGCCTCGACGTCGACTGAAACGAAAGTGGACAAGAGACCTCTTACTTTAGTAAATTATAATGCCTCAAGAAAGTCAAAAGCAGCAGTGACCAACTTTGCTTGATGCGCCACAGCTCTGGTGCAAATCTTCAAGGGAAACAATAAATATATATAAATAAAGTTGAAATTCTGTTTGTTTGTTTGTTTATTTATTCTTTATCGAAATCCATACCGTTTGTCCTAAATTCTCCAAATTTCGCTCAGTGGTTCTTTGATACCAGGTGCGAACACCCGTCCACATTAAAATTGCATAGCTTCAGCCAATCTCTGGGTAAATTCTTTATTGTTATAAAATTCGTCATGATCTCCCTTTACAATGTTTTTTTTTTTTACGAAATCGACCGTTTGAGTCGATAAAAACGGCCTTAAAATTGTTTTTTATAGATTTTGAAGAGGCCAACAAGGCCCGGTAAGACCGTCCCTTGTTAGGCGTCGAGTTCTGGGATTTTTAAACCATATGTTTTTTTTTTTTTGTTTTTTTAACATTACAATACGTTTATTTACATGTATGGTGAATTTATTTTTTATAAATGCCTCCTACAAGCGAGCTTCAATAGGAGTAGTAAGCTCAAAAGCTAAAAAACAACGTTAAATACGAGAAGCTGAAACTCTCGACGAACATCAAAATAGGATTGAACAACAGAGGCTTAGTCTGGCAGAATCGCGGGAAACTGAGTCTGCCCAGGAATATGAAGTCCGCTTTGCGCCACAGAGGCTTAGGCAAGCCGATTTGCGAGAAGCTGAAACTGCAGGGATATATTTCTGTTTATTTGTTTGTTCTTTATAGAAATCCATACCGTTTATCCTAAATTCTCCAAATTTCGCTCAGTGGTTCCCAATGGTTTATCCTAATAAAAATCGTAATGATCTCGCTTTCCATTCGCTTTTTTTCCTAAATCGACCGTTTCATTAGAAAAATGAAATTCCCCGGGTGAAACCGGGACATACAGCTAGTAAATAAATAAAAATCAATTCAAGCCAGTTAGAAAAAAAAAACTATTGCTCTATAAATATTGTTTTAGGCTTCCATGGTCTGAATCCATTGTATGCATTTCTTCTTCATTGTTTGACCATGTAAAAGGTTTTTCAACAAATAGAAAAACCTTTTATATATTTCTATAGTTTAAAGTTTTATGGTTCTATATGCTTTATAATTTATTTATTCATTTATAATATATTTATAATTTTATGGTTCT
The DNA here is from genome assembly GCA_911387785.2 of Aelia acuminata. Lineage (NCBI taxonomy): Eukaryota > Metazoa > Arthropoda > Insecta > Hemiptera > Pentatomidae > Aelia > Aelia acuminata. The sequence goes on from OU426984.1 coordinate 12,147,880, forward strand.
TTAAAGTTCTATAGTTTAAAACCAACTTTTTTGTTTATTGTTTAATTTCATATTGTGTCCATTATCACAATTTTTAAATTTAGGTGAGAAACCTTATCCAGCTATAATTATGATAGGAGTCTTTAACGAGTGTCTTACAGCTAAAGGATTGGGACCTCTAATTTACGACCTATCCGAGGGTCATAGAGTCATAGCCAACATTTTTTACTCCCTTTAAAAAATCCTAGGGCCACCGTGGGATGCGAACCCGCGTTCTTTAATATTGTAGAGGATTGAATTGTTCATAAATAAGTATAATATTCAAGAAAAAAAAAAAGTTTTAACTCTAAATCCTTTCATATTGGATAGATGATAGTTGACCGGATATAGAATTAGGTAGAAAATAGTCCGGGGAGGCGGTCAATAAAATACAAAATAGTATAAAACTATTTTATAGTTGCCGACGTTTCGACCCAACTATGCAGGTCTTCGTCAGGGCTAAATAAACAAGACATAGACAACAATATGAATAATTAGGACAAAGAATATGTACTGGCTAGATAAAATATAAAAAAATATGAAAAAACAAAGAATATGAACTGACTATATAAGATATAAATGACTGTAAACTTAAGGTCAAGCATACAATTTATATACACATGGTGTAATATGGCTATTGAAACTGATACTGTTAACACTGATGCTGTTGATACTGATAGTATAGGTGGTGTGATAAGATGGGGTAGGGTACATAAACGAAACGTCGGCAACAATAAAATAGTTTTATACTATTTTGTATTTTATTGACCGCCTCCCCGGACTATTTTCTACCTAATTCTTAATCTTTTCGTTTAGAGGTTTGTTTAGAAATTAAGGTTCGATTTACGTTTTCGATTTCTAGTAGATTTTCTGCATATTATATAAATGAGATTATAAAATTCAAGAACCTGGTAGATATAAAACAAAGAGTACTTTGTAAAAAAAAAAAAGGAAGCTAATTTCAACTTTCCGTAATCTGTACATTTCCTTTGTGTTTCATTCTGTAAATGATATTAATATTTAAATTGAGAATGGTTAATGACTCACTAAATTAGGAGTTGTGCAGTTAACCTGTCACAGTTTAGTTGGTTTGATCATTCATTAAATGAAAATGCGTATTAGCTACAATTGTGCGTAATACTGACAAGTTTAAAATTGCATCATTGGAACAAGAATATTTTGTGTCCTACAATTTTTCACTTGTTGCAAGAATAAATAGTAGTGATGTAACATTAGTTTCGATATTAATGGACGTAAATTGTTGATAGTATACAGACGTGTAGAAATCACCCGTATCAAAGTTGACCCCCTTATGAGAGGTATTGACTATGAGGGGGGGGGAGTTTAAGACAGGGTAAAATTTACTGATATTACTATTTTCTAAACTATTGAATTAAATAATCAGTATTTAAACTCAGCTACTGCCTTTGAAGAATTTAATATCACCCTCGTTTTCTGAAAAATACTCAAGCGCTAAAAATTTGAAAATAATTTTCGACTTTTATTACTAAGCACGTTTGTAAGTTTTTATTTTTCACGATTTCAAATTTTTACTGCACGGTTTCCCAAGCTTTATTCATGCCTATATCCTTTTTTTGACGATTTAAATAGGAGACAAATTTAAAGAAATAAAAAACGGAAATAACAGAGTAAATATCTGAAGACCAACTGCCATATGAAATAAATATAAAAAAAAAAAAAAAAAAAAAAAAAAAAACGAGGAATCTCATAAATTTTTTAGAAGATAAACGAAGTCTTTTCCCCGATATTAGCAATTTCCACCAGTCAAGAACACCCTCCTTCTTTTTGCAGGCCACTTTCGGAGACTATAATTGCCTCGGAGGCTTCAAAGGGACGAGGAGCGAGGGATGCTACCCATTTTAAATAATCCCCTCGCTTTAATTAAACTTTATCGTTCAAACAAACTCGCCAGCTATCAACTTTTTTTTTTGCATTATTATATCGGAATTCATCGATATTTGATGGAAATTAGTAATCAATATATATTATAAAGCAAAGTGTACAATGTGCGTGCCGAAAAGGCTCAAAAACGACTCCACGTAGGATTAAGGAAGTTATGTCATATTTTAGCCACATAACCCCTAACGGAGAAGAAGGTTTCCGTTTTTCTCTTAAGAGTGCAACATTGAAGAGAAAAGGACTGGAATTTTACGCCTCTCGTACCATTTACTTGATTGAGATACGAGTTTAGGAATGAAAAATTTAGTTCGAGCTGCAGACTACCAGGAAGCGCTAGGGTGCGTTTCACTCAATGTTTATTGTTCATTCATCCTCATGTTTATTGTAAAGGTTATATACTTGTTCAGCTTTTCTTTTTAAATTACTAAAATACTAAGCGAAAATAATTAGTTTCTCCTTTGCTTTCAAAATAAAATAATGATTTTACATCTCTGCAATCAATTAAAAAACCAACTGGATTCATTAAAAAATTAGTTTTCAATTTAGTAGTTGTAAATTTCTCATAAGAAGGCAGTATAGAAGTAAATTTAATGCAATATGACTGAACACTTCTTAGTAGTACAGTGAGCGATAAAATCAAACATAAAAAAAGTGGTGAATTGACTGAATATAAATCGAAAATGAAAAGTTTGAAGTGTTTTTATTGTATTTGTGAAAAAGAAGTTGGTTTGGTCACTACGTATGATGAGCATTACACTTGACAAAACGTCTATCCAATAACAGTATTCAAGATTTTATCATCCCTCTTAGTTCAAGATAGAAAGAAATATGATGAAAAAATTGTGCCTTCAAGAAATTTCGGTTTTCACTTTGTAATAGTAGTAAGATTCGAGATATGCAGAAACCGTCCAAATACGGGGGGATATCTTAATGGAGGTTGAAATGGAAGAAATATCTTAAAACAAAGTTTCTATACTTCTGGATCAAATAGGACCATCATAGTAGACGGCGCTTAAGTTTTACTCAAAATATAATTTTTTTAACTGAGATACCAGGCTTTTCAACTATAATCTCATAACTTATTATCTGTTGACTACTTGGAATGGGCTTATAGGATTCAGAATCATAGAAACCATAAAAAACGATGCATAACTCGACAAAGTTGCAGCAAAATTAATTGTTCACTTACCATTTTCAACCCCCTGTAAATTATACATGGTTCCTTATTTGGGCGGACTCTGCAGATCTCAAGTCTGCAGAATATTGATACCCAAGTTAAAACCGAATTTTCAAGAAGGTGCTAATTTTGTTATATATTTCCTTTAATTTCAATGTTTTTCTGGTATTAAAACTACCACACATCCTGTTAAAGCCCTAGTAAATTTTATTTTTAATTTCTCTAATGTAATTTTACCTGTTTAAAGCAGGCCCTTTTTATTTGTTACGACTAGTATTTATTTATTTCTTTAATACGTGTAATTTTTATATGTTAAGACGTTTTTGGGTTTGTATAATGTAAATTATATTGTAAATTGTATATTTTTATTTAAATGTGGTCAAAAGAAACCATATGATGTTAATACCAGCTGTGGGAGTGAGTGTAGTGAAAAACAAGTGAATAACGAACACGGCGATAGTTCATTAGTGTTTGGTAGCTGCTCGGGAAACGACTCACCAGTTACCAACCGTTCCCTCACCTACCTCATCTCAACTATAACACCATAGCCTGGAAAATACTATTATTTAGATGCATCTCGTGATGACAGCTGATGATATATAAAGAAGGCGGATTTTCAGCTACACGCTGATATAAGGAACCTTATATATTTTTTTTTTTTTTTTTTGGCATCAAGATTTGTTCTCAAATCCTATTTCGCAACCTTGTATATATATATACTTTCACCATCTGAATCTACAAGGATAGAAGAACCTCATCTTTGTTTTTTCTTTCACTGATGAACAATTATTTTATTTATTTTTCTGTATATACCTAACGTAAGATTTTTTTTAAAGTTTGTTTATCCCTTTTTAATTTTAATTCCTAGAAATTTAAGTTTATTTAATTTACTTTTTTCTTTACTTTCATAATTAAGTTATATTATAACTAGCATTCCCCATCGCGGCTTCGCCCGCGAGCCTTTAAAATCAATTCTGTGACCATTATCTTGGTATTGATCTAATATAATATGTTAACTGATGTTAAGGAGATTTAGTAGAATTTGAGCTCCGGGAGGTGCAATGTTGGAGGGGGAAGCTGCCGGCTCGGTAGAAGAGACGGAGACGCGCAATGGAGAGAGTTCACTAAAACCGCCGAAACAAAAAATGACTTACTCGTCGTGAACGCTTCATTTTTCGGCTGTAAAACATGGTTTTCGACGCCCAATAGGGCCTTTCGAGTTAAACTCGTCGTATAAAATTCTTTAAAATTAGTCCTAATTAGATATATTTTCTCGAAGTTCGAAAATAGATGTCCGTTAGAGTTAAACGACAATTTCGCCATTTACATTTTAGATATTCTTATGGGTTACATTTTTGATATTCCTTTCTTAGTGGTTACCTACATCGCTTTTAAAATCTAAATTCCGAAGTTTCTAATCATAAGTAGTTTTTGCTCTGCGTTGATTCTGTCAGTCAGGACAAAGCCTCTTATACATATGGAGAAGTATATATATATATGTAGTAGTATATATATATGGAGAAGTATATATATATGGAGAAGAGATCGAAATAAACACGCACCTTCCCCAATCATGGGATCACAGTGTGCATAATTTGATTACCACTAATATTTAAATAATCAGTAGCCATATTTTATGTGAATGTCTATTTTAATACTATTGTAACGTTAAATCGATATTTAAATAAAAAACATATGGTTTAAAATCTCAACAATAGATTTCCGTTAGAGTTAAACGACAATTTCGCCATTTAAGCCCCTTAGGGGTTACATTTTCGAAATTCCTTTCTTAGTGGTTACCTACATCGCGTTTAAAGTCTAAATTCCGAATTTCAAGTTTCTATCATTAGTAGTTTTGGCTCTGCGTTGATTCTGTCAGTCAGGACAAAGCCTCTTATATATATAGAGATTTTATGGGTTTAATGTTATTTTTAAGTTTTTTATTCTTCCTCAATATATATATATTTGTTAACATTTGGAAGGGCCTTTTACCTTCATTGAATTTATTCCTATAGGTATATAAGCACCCACCTTACCCACCACATATTTCATACAGTCCACTTACTCGTCTTTTCCCGCTAAGAGGGGAAGACTTAAAATCTCACCGGGGAAGGTTGGCGTTTCAATTGTGAAACGCCCCTGGCCCCAACAACACAGGCCAAAGAAAAAAAACCTGGTGCGATGCGCGCAACACACAACTTTCACTTACCAACTTGGTTGGATTAGAAATTGACGAGATTTGTTAAATGGCATTCCTCAAAGTCACACATTTTTCCACATTCATTTACTTATTTTTGTTTGTATTTGCTCTCTAAAGTAAACTATTTTTTTTTATTATTAAATATAAGCTTTTACTTGTGATAATTCGGCAATGCAAGCATAATACTTCATCTGATTTTATAATTCTCTATGTAGTTGTTGAAAACTTCACTTAGTTACCATGAAACAAATAATTTCAAATAAATGAAAAGAACGTCTTTAATAATAAACAATGGTCTGTCATTAAAGCTGTATTGCGCATGAGTTCAACGTGTTTTATGAGATGACGGAATATTTAGGAAAACACGTAAAAATAAGACGACATCCATTAACCAAAGCGCCCTCTCCTATTGATCAATTTTGATGAAATTTTGACTGTCACATAGTGGGCATATAGATACACCGCATATCGAGTTTAATCAAAATCGTTAGAGCCGTTTTTGAGAAAACCGAGAAAAACGTAAAAAATAGACAAAATTCTATAAATAAAGTACCCCCTCCGTTTGACCAATTTTGATGAAATTTTTGCCGTCACATCGCGGGCATATACATACACAAAATACCCAATTTCATTTCCGTACGCTATATAGTTTTTGAGCAAGTCTTTTCACACACACACACACAGACTATTTCGCGGGACTTGGTTATTTGGACTCAGGGGACCCCAAAACATGTATTTCCGTTGAAAACCGGAAGTAGAAATTTTTCACGATCGCAATACTTGCCCTTACTATATATTTCATATATAAGTATGTGAAAGTAAAAAAAAAAAAGGGTTTTAGAGTATAAAATGTTACGTCTTTCTTTCCTTACAAAGTGTGTCCAGTCCTCTTGGAGTCCTTTTGTCGATAATATGATTTTTGATATAAGATGATATGCCTTATACTATAATTATCTATTGTTCATTTTTTAGGTCCATCGTCATTTGTCTTTCCATAAAATTGTTATATATGAAAATATAACTGTCATTTCTTCATTGTACATGATCAACTTTTTTTTTTTCGGTACTCCTACCTGGGGTATGGTTGGCATACGGTGGGTTACTCTAGAGGTGTAACCAACTTATTCTAACCATGGTGGGAAGGTCGAGATTTATACCGGGGGGCCTCCACGAAATAAAAGTCAACCATCCCAGGGTGGATTTGAACCGGCACCGTTCGACTCTAGCGTGCTAAAGCGGTTCGCGCTCAAACACGCTCGGCTATCCCGGCCAACTTATTATTATCACTTATTATGGCTCTGAACTATTTTATTGTCACTGATCTAACTGTAGCTTCTATGTGGACTTTGGGTTACAGATTATCCTGTCCCCTTCATCCCTCTTTCCCTTATATTTATTCACCGGTTGTGGTATGTTCCTATTATTTTTTATATGTTTTTTAAATTATTTCTTTTATATCGTGGGTGTACTGCCAAAAGTGACCAAGTCAAAAAACTTAGATTTTGAAAAACCGCAGTTCTAAAAGTTCTAATTAGTAGGTAAAATCAGGATTTAATAAATTTTCCATTTTGCAACGTTTTTCTTCTTTTGCTGATTTAGTTTTTTTAATTTTATACATAATTTACTTTCACAAGGTGGGGGGTTTGGAATTGCAGGGGGGGGGGGGGCATTTGACTTGGTCACTAAAGCTATTTTATTTTTTTGACTTGGTCACTTTATTTCAGACTATTACCAATTAATATTACTTGTTGATTACTATTATGGCAGACTATTGCTATAAGAAATGGTTACCAGTGAATAAAAAGTATTAAATAGACAACTACAAAAATTTAACTAAAAAATTTATTTTGAAAAAAAAATTACAAAATTACAAGAATGAATTATTGTTAGACTATGCAATGTTTTAATGTAAAAAAAAAATACACTCAATAACATCAAGATTTATTATTATTTGTTAATTATAAAGTCACATTCAACTAATATCTGAATCGTCCGAGTCAATAGCTGGTTCTGGAGCACTGGAAGTGACTTGTACCATCCGTGAAATTCTTCGGGAATAACACCCGTAGAGCACAGTCTAATAAGGTCTTTTTTTTTTTGCTTTTTTTTTTTGCTTAACAAGAATGTTATCATACAAAAATGAGCAAGATGACTTAGTCATTTTAAACTGTACAGATCATGCTTCTGAGGACTTGGTCATTTTTAATGGTGTGTTAAAACACTATTTCTAATTTACATCTTGACTTGGGCAATTTTTTACTTTCACTTACCTATATATGAAATATATAGTAAGTGGAAGTATTGCGATCGTGAAAATTTTCGACTTCCGGTTTTCAACGGAAATACACGTTTTGGGACCCCCTGAGTCGAAATAACCAAGTCCCGCGAAATGGTCTGTGTGTGTGTGTGTCTGTGTGTGTGTGTGTGTGTGTGTGTGTGTGTGTGTGTGTGTGTGTGTGTGTGTGTGTGTGTGTGTGTGTGTGTGTATGTGAACAGACTAGCTCAAAAACTATAAACCGTGGGAACCTGAAATTGGGTATTTAGTGTAGGTATATGCCCGCGATGTGACAGCAAAAATTTCATCAAAATTGCTTAAAAGGAGGGGGTACTTTATTTAATAACTTTTTACGTTTTTTTCGATTTTCTCAAAAACGGCTCAAACGATTTTGATTAAACTGAGTATTTAATCGATTTATATGCCCGAAATATGACTGTAAAAATTTCATCAAAATTGATTAACAGGAGGGGGGACTTTACTTAATAAATTTTGTATCATTTTCACGTGTTTTTTTTATTTACTCAAAAACGGTTTTAAGGATTTTGATCAAACTGGGTATTTGATGTATGTATATGCCAAAGATTTGATAGCCAACATATCATCAAAATTGATCAACCGGAGGGGGGACTTTACTTAATAAATTTTGTATCATTTTTACGTGTTTTTTATATTTACTCAAAAACGGTTTTAACGATTTTGATCAAACTGGGTATTTGATGTATGTATATGCCCGAGATGTGACTGTAAAAATTTCATCAAAATTGATCTACGGGAGGGGGGAGTTTACTTAATAAATTTTGTACCATTTTCACATGTTTTGTTTATTTACTCAAAAACGGTTTTAACGATTTTGATCAAACTTGGTATTTGATGTATTTATATGCCCGAGATATGACTGTAAAAATTTCATCAAAATTGATCTACGGGAGGGGGGACTTTACTTAATAAATTTTGTATCATTTTCACGGGTTTTTTTATTTACTCAAAAACGGGGTTTAACGATTAACAAAAATAAGATATGAATGTAGAAAAATGTGTGACTTTGGGAAATGATAATTAGCAAAACACGTCAATTTCTAATCTAAGTAAGTTGGTAAGTGAAAGTTGTGTGTTGCGCGCACGCACCAGATTTTTTATAATAGAGTTGACAGTCATAAATGACTTGAGCATATTAGCTCATTTTCACCAATTTTTGACTTGTTCACTTTTGGCAGTACACCCACGATATATGCGTAATGGTTGTTTAGATGTTTTGTGTCTGTTTTATAATTTATTGTTTTTTCTATGGTTTTTGTCATAAGTATTGCTTCTTCGATTTGCCTATTTTTTATAAATTATACTACGTTGAGAATTTTGGTGTTATCGAAATTAAAGGAATGGTCATTTTTTATGCTGTGCAGTTTGCAGATAATGCAGTTGCTTTTGTATTTTTTACATTTTTACAATTATTTTTTGCTGTGATATTCTGGTTTTTAATTTTTTAGAGGTCTCTCCTATATATTTTTTATTATACATTTTATTCCTATACAAGCAAGTAAAAAATGTTTTATTATTTCAATTACCATGAATACCAAAATAGTTGTTATCAGTGTGTGTTGTTATAAACATCGTATAGGATATCTGTAGGTAGTAGTTCCGCTAAGAAACCCGAATCCTTTTAACTTTTTACATTTCTATTACATTTCCTTCAAAACTTTTGATTGCACGAGAACCAGACTATCAGTAAGGTAGTGCGATAGTGCGATAGTGCGGTAGTGCGATAGTTGGTGGCGGTCACAAATGTCCAACTGCAACTATCAAGAGGAAATGAGTCCCCCTCCCCCCCATATCTGATGATGTGGTAGTTCCAATATTCGATTACTCCACTTCGGGAATGTCAATGTCGATTGCCTGTTTGAATACGTCTGAAGACAAATCTAGTGGGGTACCTGCATCACACAACATTTACTTGTCACAGTACTATGATAGGGTGGGTGGCGGAATAACGGAGTCGGAAAAGGCGTTAAAAAATACGCGTTGCCCTGATTGGAACCCGAAGATATCAAGTTCAAAACCCGAAGCCAGGGGACATTTAATAATACTCGGCATTAATCCGCCATCATTTCCCCTGGCCCGGTAAGCCCCGTATAACCTAAAAGGGAGGAAGAGGAGGAACAAAAAAACAAAAAAAAAAAAAAAAAAAAACAGCAAAGATCTATTTTATAGATTATATTTCTCAAATACCAAAATGAATACCTAGGTTATACAAAATCAAATACCTGAGTTCGATTCCTGGCCGTGTTCGAATCTTTTATCTTGTAATTAAATAGTTAAAAAAAATTAATGTTACTGAGGGTAAAAGTTTATTAACCATTTGATTATAACCCCTTTTTCATTTTTCGTTATATTTAAGAATAATCGATAAACAAATAATAATTTACAATTACAATCTAGTTAAATTCATTCATTCACTCACGGCGTGGAAGGGAAGGACCAATAAAAATCAAAATCAATATATATTATAAAGCAAAGTGTACAATGTGCGTGCCGAAAAGGCTCAAAAACGACTCCACGTACTACCAAGAAAGCTCTGTCATTGTGTAGCAGTATAATACACCCTAACCGTGAAGAAGTTTTCCGTTTATATATTTAGGATATAAAATTTAAGAGAAAAGGGTCGGAATTTTAAGCCTCTCGCACCATGTAATTATCCTACCTTTACGGGTTAGGGAATGAAAAATTTAGTTTGAGCTGCAGACTACCAGGAAGCGCTAGGGTGCGATTCACTCAATGTTTATTCTCCATTCATTCAGTTTGTAAGGGTTATATATTTTTTCACAGTTCTTTAAAAAATTAAGCGTAAATAAGTAGTTCCTCCTTTGCGTTTAAAAAATACATAATGATTTTATATCTCTGCAATGAATTAGAAAACCAACTGGATTCCTTAACAAATTAATTTTCACATAAACAGGCTAATTGATCAACACATTACATTTAATCAGTATATAATATGTAAGTAAATTTAATGCAATATGATTGAACATTTCTTAGTAGTACAGTGAGCGAATAAAAATAGACATAATAAAGAGATAACTTTACTGAATATAAATCAAAACAAGAAGTTAGAAGTGTTCTTATTGTAGTTATTAAAAAGAAGTTGGTTTGATTACTATGTATGATAAGCCTTTCAGTTGACAAAATGGCTAACTCCAATTTCAGCATTTTTTCAATAATATTGTATCACTCCTTATATTTCAGGATAAAAAGGAATATGGTAAAGAAATTGTGCCTTGATTTGCGTAAAATTAATTTTTTTTTACCATTTTCAATCCCCCATAATGTATATAGGGTCCCTTATTTGGGTGGACTCTGCAGACCTCGAATCTTAATATTAATGCCAAGTTAAAACCGAAGTTTCAAGGTGCTAATTTTTTCTGTTATACTAGCAGACAACTACCGGAGCGAAGCCGGGCAACCTAGCTAGTAAAATATAAAATAAGGGGTCACCTGTGGTTTAATCGTTAACATGACAACCTACAATACTAAAGGTCGCGGGTTCGCGTCCCATGGCGGACCTATTATTTTTAAATGGGAGTAAAACATCCTTATCTATGCCGTCCCTCGGACAGGACGTAAAATCGAGGTCCCGAGCCTGTGCGATGCCAGATATTCGTTAAAGATCCTTGTCCTAATTATACCTGGATAGGCAAAATTTAGGACTCCCACTGCAGTATGGCCAGATTAGCCTCAGTAGCATGAAGGGACTTTAAAAAAACAAAAATAAAATAAAAAAGTGCTTTGATAGGAACTTATATGGATATTAACAAACCCAGCCGTGCGTTGCTGTCGCTCAGTAGCTATAATGCGTTGAATTAATTATATACTAATATTTTTAATACAGTCAAATCAATATTCACTGATAATGATAAATAACGTTCAAGCTTGTCTAAAAACGTGAGGGATTGAGAATAGTACGTTTAGCATATAAAAATTGAATTTTATGAATGAGGTAGATAACGTTAATTTATAACTTTTTACAATAATAATTTACATGTTTTTTTTTAATTATCAAAATTCATACCTATTTTTTGAAGCGCTAATAGTTGCATAATGTTTTGGTTAACCTGTCCTTTGCTAATATAAATATACTCCATGGTATCCACCCCGGTGAACAGACGATTAATAATTGCCTATGGGAAAAAACACGTATTTTCTTAGTTCAAGTTGGGAAAATTGGACTGGATGCTTTCCCAACCTAAATATCGAAAGAAAATTAAGTGTTGCGTCAATAAATCAACTTACATCGCCATCTGTTGGAAATTTATAGACTTTACAAATAATCACATTCAATTATAGTATAATAAGCACTTAATTTGGAATAAAAGAAATATTGAGGCCAATAATCGAGATAAAAGCTATCCTATCTTTTAAGTTGGACAAAACTACTTACAATGAGCCAAATTTTATAAAGATCGTTTGAGTGGTTTCTGATTTTATCCCGGCCAAACATCCTGACAAGAGATTTTTATAGATATAAAGATATTTTGATTATATTTGAATTTCGCAAGTTCGAAATACAACAGACCTTCTTAATGTTACTTATTCGTTCATAAAAAAAAGCGCCTGAGTACTTAAATTTTTAATATTTTATTACAAAAAAATCGGACATAACTCAGTAATAGGTGTACAGGTACATTTTCTAATTCTGTATCTTCCAATCCTTTCATGGTAATACAGATCTCTTAAGCGGCTCTCAATATTGATGAAATTTGATGAATAAGGTATCGAAATAAAGAAAATTTCTCTGCGAATTGTAACAATTGTTGCATAGGCTTGACAAAAATTTATTTATTTATTTTTCCCATGTAGATTTGCACCTACGCTGTGGCGCATCAAGCAAATTTGGTCACTGCTGCTTTTGACTCTGACTTTTTTGAGGAATTATAATTTACTAAAGTCAGAGGTCTCTTGGCCACCTTCGTTTCAGTCGACGTCGAGGCTGACCAGGTAACAGGGAGGAGGAAAGAGAATGGATGAGTGGGTTAGGGTGATGTAGCGTTGAAGAGTGGAATGTTTGATATTTGTCGTGTATGAAAGATTTTACTGTCGGTAGAATTTTGGATTGTGATGTTTGTATTTTGTTGATGTGGATGTCTTTCGCGGAACCCCAAAGTTCTGCTCCGTATGTCCAAATAGGTCTTAAAGTAGTAGTGTAAATTATTCGCTTGTTTCTTAAGGAGAGTGTTGATCTGTAGTCCAGGAGATGTGAAAAGCTGCTTGTACCGTCTGTATGTTTTAATTTTGATATGTATGTTCCACGTGAGTCGTTTGTCTAAGTACAGTCCAAGGTATCGTACGAAATTCTTTGAAGGAACTGGGTCATTATTAATTGTCACAGGTGGGCAAGTAGATTTTCGTAGAGAAAAACTTACGTGACTTGACCTGGAGGAGTTTATTTTGATTTTCCATTTTTCGAACCATTTTTCTATTTCAAATAGATGACTGGCGAAGGATGCGATAGTAGGATTTTGATGTGATGAAACGATAGCTGTGTCATCAGCGAAGCTAAAGATAGTGGTGCGAGGGTGTTGAGGGATATCTGATCTGTAGACGGAATAGAGTAAAGGACTTAAACACTACCTTGTGGTATACCCGCAAGTTGAGGAAAGAAGGAGGAAAGAGATGAGTCAACTGAATCACAGAAATAACGGTTAAGAAAGAAAGATTGAAGAATCAGGAAGTAATTAGAAGTAGTAGACAAAAATGAAACAAAAAAAAGTGAGAGATTTAAACAGAATGATATTGTTAGATTTTAAAAGATTGATCCAGTTGATTCATTCTTCTTTAGTCTAAATATTATACGAAAAACCTCATTTTCAAAAACTTTAAGGCGTTCCTCATCCTTAAATGTAAGCAGTAAATTTGTTGATTCTTAAAAAAAATCACTTGTTGATTCTGAAAATCCCAATGAATAAGTGTTCCAACTTGATAGGCGCCATCGACTTATTTTCTCCCGTTGAAGATCTTCCAAGATCCTTCAGATGATGATGAGTAAATCACCTGAGAGGACGGGGGCTAAATTTAGCCGGAAGTAGGAGGGGGCGGGGAAGACCCAACGAACCGGAAGGACACACCGGGATATAGACACAGAACCTATCGTGATGGTGAGCGGCTGAGTGAGCACAGGCTGAGCAGAAATAATTCATCATCACTCGCGAGAGATCGCTCTCTCTGTCCTTTCTCTCTCACTCTCTCTCTCTCTCCATTGATCCTTCAGCCTGTATCCATGACATCTTATTTTCTTCAGCTCATCCAGGCCTGAAAGTAGAATCAGGTAATGATTTACTCTACTATATCTACAACCCTACGATTATTGTTATGTTAACGTGTGTTAAAGTTTGTTCCAACTGTAAGGTAAGGCGCACATCGAACTGTGTCACGCAGGCGACGCAGAGCAGAGCAGAGCAGGCGGCACGAAAAAAAAACTGCGTCGCACAGGTACCCGCGCACATTGAAGAGCAGTTTCTGTGCCGCAGTTTCGGGAAGGCAGGGGCTTTTTTAGTTAAAGTATGTTAGATTTCTTGGATTTAAGATCAGAATCTGATTCGTATATAGAGTTGAACACAAAAAAATTTGCATTATCAGAAGTCAAGATGAAAAAGATTGTGATAAAATGAGGATACGGAGAAAAGACCAGCTCACGAAAGAATTTGCAAACAAATTATTCTTTACAATCTATTAAATATTTCCGTCTGAGTCTGGTGATTTACATTGAAGTTACTATTTAGTCTGAGGGATCCAAAGCTTAAAACCATTACTTATCGTGATGTTATAAAATCAGGTAATGAGAGATTTGGTGAGCTCTAAGTTTGTAGAATTATATTAGGCACAAATCTCTTAAAATCCTTGGATACTATTTTAACAGCATTATACATTATGGAATAATTTTTTTTTTCATTTATTTCTTCTTTTATTTTCCTTGGAAATTTATTGTAATTAATTAACGTTATTATTTATTTGATGAATCAATATATTATTCACTACTTTGTATACTTTTATTTTTTATAATATTTATTATGGGTTTTTAATGAAAATATTATCTTTAATTATCCACCATTACTTTAATTATTTGACGAGTTGTAGTTTTATTTTTTGTTCCAGTCTGTTATTGTTGAGGGACCTTGTCCCAGAACCAAATTTATTTTCTCTTCTTTTCTATTCTGTATGAGGATATAATAAAATTAAGTAGATAATATAACAGAGAAGAGTTATATTCACATAAAATTTCTTATTAAAAAAGTTCCAATCAACACATGTTTGATTTTTAAATAGCAGTTTTCTTTTTACTCAAATATATTTAATAAAATAAGAAATATACTGTTAGAAATCGAGATGGCCATATGAATTAAAAAATATAATTAAACGAAAAACTCGATTTTAAATTTGTTCTCTTGAACGTGTTAGGTTAAATGATTTGATTGAGTTTTTTGTTAACTGTAAATTATTTAATTGACTTGTTTAATTAAAATATAAAGCACTTCAAGTTAGTTTTATTTTGTATCTTAAAAATTTGAGCTTGGTGAACTCAACAAAATTAACGAAGTTTGGTGAAGGATAAATCGATTTGATTTATTGCAATCCCAACATATACATTATTGGTTGTAATCAGCATTTCCATTAACTAAATGTCCATAAAGCCTATGTTTTTTTCAGTGAAATAATATCAGTCAAATTTTCCTAAGATCATAACTTGTTGAATCGTTTAATGAACTTCTAGTATCTATGAGAAGAAAACTTGTTTTTCTAATTTTTAAATGAGTCACAGTAAGACGAATAAAAACTAACGAAAACCGAAATAAGGAATTACAAATAAAATAACAATATTAAAAATATTTAAACAAAAGTATCTGCTTTTAGAACTTCATAAAGGCCCTCATCTAAATTTTAAAATATCTATATATTTTTTTAAAACTAATTTTACAATTTTACAGCTACATTTTCATCCTGAAATTGTTTTGTTTTAAAAATTCAAAATACTCTTATCATGCGCTTTTGGAATAGCGAGAACTTTCAAAATTATATTATGATTTTGGAATCTAAAATAACAGAATATATATACATATATCTTTTAATTTATTATATTTTTAAAACCTTTTTTTTCCTAGAACTTATCTAGAACACCCTATATATACAGAAGACCTACTTAGTTTCATTAACCTGCTTAAGAAATAAGTAGAACTTCTCAAACACTAATATTAAATGATAATAATAGGAATTAAAATAATCAAATATTGAAAACTGCGTCGCATCGGCACAGTTTTCTGTGGCAGATCCACGAGTGCCACATCGGCCTGCTCTGCTCTGCGTCCCAATGTGCGCGGTTCCTATATATTTCAGTTACCACAAAAACTGCTCTGCTCTGCTCTGCTCTGCTCTGCGTCGCGAGTGTCTCAATGTGCGCTCGGCCTAAATCTTAAACTCATTTAAATCATATGTTTTTTTTTTTTTTTGTTTCGTATTAAGTATAAAACGTTCTGTATTAAGTAAAGCGATTGGTTTTGAAAACCTGCTACATCCGTTTTCAACAATTTTTAAGGACTGATCAAAAAAAGAACAATTTAAAAAATTAATCAATTTAACAAATTTGTTTTTTGTTCTTTTTCGTCGTTTTGCTAACAATTAACTTCAAACAAAAATTTTTGACAACTTTTTATCACATTTTCTTTTTTAAATCTCATTTAACATTAAAAAATATGTTGGATGTACCTGACTTTGACAAGAAAATATCAATTTTTGGTTAAATTATGAATAGAAATTTTTAAAAACAAATCTCATTATTTAATAAAAACAATATACTATACATAGTTTTTATTTTGTAAATATACAAATTTTCATTTAAATCTTGATGTTGACCCACATCCATATTTATATTTTTATCCATACATATTTACTTGGATAGGTGACATTGTACTGTCTGTTACAACTTTGTAGAATTCTATGGTACCTATTGATCTCCAGTCTTCTCCATAATGTTTTTCTTTATAGAGTATCAACTGTTTGGAAACACCGATACCGTTTGGAATTTCGAAACATTGAAGTTTTTCTGAAAAGTGAAGCTTGGATGGAACCGCTTTTGATAAGAAATGGAATCTTTAAGTATTGATTTTTGAAGGATCTAGAACGTCTTTTTAAAAAAACGCGTCTAACACATTATTTCTAACATTAAAAACTTGAAAAAAAAAAGACAAAAAATGTTTTTGGAAAAAATGGATTTAACCGGTTTTGAAACCAAACGCCTCAAGTATAAAAAGAGCTAGCTGACCCCTGCGAAAACTACTAAGCTGACTCTAAACTACTAAAATCCCACTTAATTAAAGTACCTACACACCGTATATTTAGTGTCGTAGGGGGAGAGCGGGGTTGGTTGGCATAGGGGGTAGGTTGGCCATTGGCTTATAGTTTCCGTCACACCTATTGTGAAGGCCCCACCATTGTACGATGTGACCCTCTCGACCTCGGAAGTCTTGTCCTGAGTTTTCAATCCGATGCTAACAGTGTAGAGAATATTGTGCTTCATTGATTGATTTAACAACATTTAAGTAAATTTTTATATTTTCAGTAAATTGGGTTTAAAGGCATCACAAAACATTTTACTCCGATTCTGTCCACATAGCCCCAAAATCCTTTGAAAAACCTAACCTTTCGACTAATCACTTTCTTGTTTGATTGTTCTCCCCTCTCCTGGCAGCCATCTTTCATTTGATCTCTCCTGTGGGGTTAGTTGGCTCTCTTTAACTGGGGTTTGTTTGCGCAATAGCAATTCACAAAAGCAAGGTAAACTTAAACAAAGGTGAAACTACGCATTGTCTTTAGTTCCAGCAAGGAGGATGAGAGCAATTTTTCTTATGCATAAAGTGACGACAGTCTAAACTTCCATCTCCTTTTATTGTCATTCTATTTTCTCTTAAAAGCTGTTAAAAACCAATTCATAATTATTATACCATTATAGTGTAGCTTTTAATAACAATAATATCTGCCAGGAAGTACTTGAATGAGATGGATGAACAACTCTACCCTCTAGGCCAACCTGCCCCACATAGGGGGTTAATTGGCATACTCTGGATTGACGATTTCTTCAATTTTCTATTGTTTAGTATTAAATATTATGTGGTGAAAAAGTACTTCAAGTACTCTAATACTTGGAGTTTACAGTGGTATCAGCCCTACTGTGATTATATTAACAGGAACAACTCAACAACCAAAAAAGTAAAAACTGTTGCCAACCAACCCCGCTCTCCCCTATAGCGTATTTAGTGCGTCATGGCGATAGGTGAGGGTTGAAGTAAAGAATAGATGTGTTTAAATTGTAGATAATTTATTTTTCGATAGATATGTTTAAGGTATTTACATATTTACATAGTATTTACGAGTTTACAGGACCTCTTTGAATATTACGTTCGAAGTTACCATATGGTCATCTGTGACTGTTGGTGGGTTTGTTTTACACTGGCATAGATGTCAGTGAAACAGCGCACCCTGGAAAACGCTACATACTTATGTACCTAATACACATATTGGTTTAATACACTTAAATTAAGGAATGAAATTTTATTATATATTTCTTATTACCTGATCTTGTGGAGTTGATATTGGACAAGGGAGGTAGATAGAGGTGTGTTAGGGAGCGATCGGTGGTGTCGGCATCGGGCCTTCGGGTTCGTTAAGCCTGATTCATATATCGCATATAAACATACTTCTTATTTTTCATTTCATTCATTTTTTTCCAATTTCTTTCACCTTTCATTTCATTCATCAATTTCATTCATATCCTTGGGTCATTGATTGATTGATTTATTAAAAAATCTGGTGCGATGCGCGCAACACACAACTTTCACTTACGAACTTACTTGGATTAGAAATCGACATGTTTCAATAATATGTTAACGCCATTCCTCAACTCTACAAATTTAAGTATATACTTATATTTGTAGATCTCCATAACTTATAGAGTATCTGTATAGCAAAATTTGATAATTCTCAGCACCTTTCGATTCATTATTGCTAATTTATATATGAAGGGACTAATTTCATCAAAAGTCGAGTTTTTTTACTGCTTGCTTGGTTTTTACTACGAGTTACTTTTTGCAAATACATCGTGAAGGTGAATCGATAGGTGTATTTTAAGCCGATTTTGAGTAAACAAAAAAAAACACGTGATAATGAGACAACAGTTATTAAGTAAAGTGCCCCCTCCGTTTAACCAATTTCGATGAAATTTCGGCTGTCGCATCACGGTCATATACATACATCAAATACCAAGTTTGATTGAAATCGTTAAATCCGCTTTTGAGTTAATAAAAAAAAACACGTGAAAATGGGACAACATTTAATAAGTAAAGTGCCCTCTCCAATTAATCAATTTTGATGAAAATTTTACTGTCGCATCGCGGGCATATAGATACACCAAATACCGAGTTTAATCAAAATCGTTGGAGCCGTTTTTGAGAAAATCGAAAAAAACCTAAAAATTAGACAAAATTCTTTAACTAAAGTACCCCCTCCCTTTGAGCAATTTTGATGAAATTTTTGCTGTCACATCGCGGGCATATACATACACTAAATACCCAATTTCAGGTTCGCACGGTTTATAGTTTTTGAACTAGTCTGTTCACACACACACAGACACATACAGAGACCATTTCGCGGGACTTGGTTAATTGGACTCAGTTGACCCTAAAACGTGTATATCCGTTGAAAACCGGAAGTCGAAATTTTTCACGATCGCAATACTTCCACTTACTATATATTTCATATATAGGTAAGTGAAAGTAATAAACCTCAACATCACTGTATATGCAGCCATAAGTCAATTCTAATTTAACATAATTATTTATATTAGTTGACCCATGCAATGCATTCGCACTCTAAATTACCTAAATCCCACTCAATTAAAGTACACACCGTATATTTAGTTTTGTATAGTGCCTATTTAGTGGGTCATAGGCATAGGGTAGGGTTGAAGTAAAGATAAGAAGTTTTTTTTTAGATTATTTCTTTTTTTAAACCAATCGGTGCGTTTATTCTATTGACGAAAATCGCATGCTTAAAATTCGCAAACGACGGTGGCAATTGGAAGAGTTTATATAACCAAACATTATTTGCTCGACAAACAGAAAAAAATGACACCTTCAAAAAAGCCCTGCGACCATTTTCGCTGAGAATTGCAGTTTTGCGCTTAAAACTCGCAAACGAAGGGCTTAATCGAATAAGTTTATATGAAATGTTCCAAAAAGATTGACACCATTATGACTTGCAATCGAATCATTGATTTGTATATTTTTCCGGTGTAGTGGTAAAGGAAATCTTTAAAATGATGCCTCTTTCATGAAAGTTGATTACCTATTAGGGCAGTTATGGCGAAACAACAAAAAGTAAAGGCCTTGAGAAATAATAAATATGATTTATCTATATAAATAAAGACGAAATTCTGTTTGTTTATTTTTTCTTTATAGAAATCCATACCATTTGTCCTAAATTCTCCAAATTTCGCTCAGTGGTTCTTTCAGACCAGGTGCAAACACCTGTCCATATTAAAATTGCATAACTTCAGCCAATCTCTGGGTATATTCTTTATTGTTATAAAATTCGTTATTATCTCGCTTTACAACGGCACATTACAATACGTTTATTTACATTTATGGTGAATTCATTTTTTAAAAATGCCTTCTAAGAAACGAGCTTCAATAGGAGTAGTGAGCTCAAAAGCTAAAAAACAACGTCAAATACGAGCAGCTGAAACTCTTGACGAACATCGAAATAGGATAGAACAACAGAGGCTTAGACAGGCAGAATCGCGGGAAACTGAGCATATTAAAGTTGCATAACTTCAACTAATCTCTGGGTATATTCTTTATTGTTATAAAAATCGTTATGATATCGCTTTACATTGGTTTTTACAAAATAGACATCGAAAAATGAAATTCCCCGGGTGAAACCGGGATATAAAGCTCCTTAAGAATAAATCAGAACCATAGTCAATTGAGACATCATTGGACATCGACCGTACTTCAATGACTAACTATGGCACACTCACATTGCGAATATCTCTTATCCCTATCATGTCTCCAACTAATCTTATCTATAGATGAGGCACATTTAAATATAGAATTACCATGTCTTTGTATTTTTTTTTCAAATAAAATGTTCATTATTGTGAATAATAATCGTTGATTCAACCAGAAGTAGGTGTCATGATCGAAGTCCATTAATAAGAGGTGGACATTGGGCACATTTCTCAACTGAGTATGGATCTGATTCATTCTTAATAAAATTATTTTGTATCCTTGGATACAGAAGTGAAACAAATAAATGCAAAAAATAAGATTGAAAAGAGTTCTAGACATTTTGTTGCAATAAACTTTTCGATTACATGTTCGCGACTGTTTGAGAACCTTCTACGCTTGTTAGTAACATTCTAGATTGTTAATAAATAGGAGAGAGCGGGGTTGGTTGGCATAGGTGGTGGATTGGCCATTGGCTTATAGTTTCCGTCACACCTGTTGTGAAGGCCCCACCATTGCACCATGTGACCCGCTCGCCCTCGGGAGTCTTGTCCTAAGTTTTCATTGATTTTACAACATGTATTTTTTTATATTTTCAGTAAAGTTGGCTTAAAGGCATTGAAAAACATTTGACTCCGATTCTGTTCACATAGCTCCAAACTCCTTTGAAAAACCTAACCTTTCGACTAACCAGTTTCTTGTTTGATTGTTCTCCCCTGTCCTGGCAGCCATTTTTCATATGATCTCTCCTGTGGGGTTAGTTGGCTCTCTTCAACTTTTTTTTTGGCGCAGTAGCAATTCACAAAAGAAAGGTAAACATAATCAAAGGTGAAACTACCAATTGTCTTTAGTTCCAGCTAGGAAGATGATAGCAATTTTTCTTATGCAAAAAGTGACGGCAGTCTAAAATTCTATCTCCTTCTATTTTCCCTTAAAAACTATTAAAAACCGATTCAAAATTATTATACCATTATAGTGCAGCTTTTAATAACAATAATATGTGTCAGGCAGTACTTGAATGAGATGGCTAAACAACCCCACCTTCTAGGCCAACCTGCCTACATAGGGGGTTAATTGGCATACTCTGGATTGATGAATTCTTCAATGATCTTAGTATTGAATATTATGTTATGAAAAAATACTTGAAGTACTCTAATAGTTGGAGTTTACAGTGGTATCAGCCCCATTGGGATTATATTAACAAGAACGACTCAACAACCAAAAAAGTGAAAACTGTTGCCAACCAACCCCGCTCTCTCCTACTTTTCATATGTTATAAAATTTTATTTCTTAATCAACCATAGTTGTAAAATCGCATCTTAAACTCAGCTTAGCCAACGTTTCGGTCCTATTTTGCCCATCCACAAGACTCTACAAAAATATATTGATATCATCATAACATTATATTTTAAAATGTAGTTATATTAATTTATACTTTTTTATTTCTCCATTTATAATCTGATACATATTGTAATGCAAAACATAAAACATATGATTCAAAAGAGTTCTAGATTTGTTGTTCGAACAAACTGTTCTAGTACATGTTCGCGACTTTCCGAGTACCTTCTACGCTTGTCTAGAATGTTCTAATTCAGACTAGGTAAATATAAGGAGAGATGGACTGGAGAGTTAGTCTAACTCTGCAGGTCGAATTATGTAGTTATTATTAGGTTAGTTATTATTTAGGTTATTTTCGTGCTATTGTGTCGTTTCAAGTTGATAGATTATAAATTATAAGAGACTAATCGTTGTGTAATGTTGGTAAGCGTTAATAAATAGAATTTTCTTTGCAAAGGCAAATTCGCAGCAAATTTCGTAATGAAACCTTACAAATATACAAAAATAAAAGGTTTCACTTAAAAGTGCGTTGCGTAAGAATGTCGGAGGAAATTCTAAAATTTTGTAAGCATTGTAATTTTTTTTTATCTAAGTATCTATATATCTAGGTAGGTATGGGTTTTCTTAAATAATAATGTTCATATCGATTTTAAATGTTACATGACGCGTTGACAATTAAAAAGTGACCAATATATATTTTATAAATATACATATTTTAAGATATTATGCCCGTAATTAATGTGTATGATTAAAAACCTGGCGGTTGAGTGTGATCACGGTAAAATCACCTCCTTGCACTATCGCTGACCAAGAAAAGACTAAGTACTTCCTTAGTACTGCACAGTATAATATATATATATGCACAGTATAATAATAAACAGTACTGCACCAAAGACCCTTCCAATTGGAGAAGTTTCAGTTCAGTTTTTGTGTACTTGTAACAACAAGAAGCCTTCATATTAAGGCTTAAGGTACCGTAAAAAAAAAAAAACTGGTGCTATCCTCGCAACACACAATTTCCACTTACGAACATACTGAGATTAGAAATCGACGTGTTTCGATAATATGTAAACTCCATTCCTCAACTTTCGATTCATTATTGCTAATTTATTTATGAAGGGACTAATTTCATCAACAGTCGAGTTTTTTTACTGCTTGCTTGTTTTTTACTACGAGTTGCTTTTTGCAAGTACATCATGAAGGTGAATCGATGGGTGTATTAACGTCTCTTATGCTTTCTGGAAATCAAGAACGCTTACTGTTACTCTAAAATCGCTTTATATTGTTATCAAAAATTCATTATGGAACAAAAGTTTCTAGACTAAAATATTCCTATATTAATTATAGACTATTATCTTATACCATATTTTTACACACCTGCGATGCTTCAAAAATTTGAGCATCACTCTCTTAAGTAAAATTGATCTTTTCATTAATAAATAAAAGTTTTTATTTTCATAATACGGTTAGTAAAATTTTGGCTTTTTCATATACATACATCAAATACCATGTTTGATCAAAATCGTTAAAGCCATTTTTGAGTAAAAAAAATAAATAAAAAAAAGTGAAAATGGGACACAATTTATTAAGTAAAATGCCCCTCAAATTGATCAATTTTGATGAAATTTTGACCTTCACATCGCGGGCATATACATACACCAAATACCGAGTTTGGTCAAAATCATTAAAGCCATTTTTGAGCAAAAAAAAAATAAAAAAGCGAAAATGGGACAAAATTTATTAAGTAAAGTTCCCCCTCAAATTGATCAATTTTGATGAAATTTTGACTGTCACATCGCGGGCATATACATACACCAAATACCGAGTTTAATCAAAATTTAAAAATTTGAGAAAGTCGAGAAAAACTTAAAACATAGACAAAATTCTTTTAATAAAGTACCCCTTTCTTTTGACCATTTTTGATGAAATTTTTGCTGCTCGCGGGCATAGCACATACATCAAATACCCGGCCTATAGTTTTTGACCTAGTCTGTTCACACACAGACCATTTCGCGGGACTTGGTTAATTGGACTCAGTGGACCCCAAAACGTGTATTTCCGTTGAAAACCGGAAGTCGAACTTTTTCACGATCGCAATTCTTTCCTTACTATATATTTCATGTATAGGTAAGTGGAAGTAAAAATTAATAAATTAAAAATAAAGAAAATTATATCAAACTAGATGAACACTGCTACGCTCTGCTGTGGCTTATTTTAATATAAACTTTAGGAAATTAAATAATAATAATAATAATAATATGTATACATATATATATATATGATTAAAATGAATCATCTGTTAATGTAGTTGCATTTAAAGGTGGGACATAGTCTTAAGACATCTTCTATTAATGTAAAAGTATTTTTAGATTATTAGTTTTATTTTTATTTTCCGCGTTGAGTAATGGTTAAAAGGACGCTCTGATAGAAGCTGTTTGTTGTTTACAGTTTGTTCGAAAACAGCTTGAAGGCATCCAATCAATACGTCGTTCCAACGGACCATTGAAACAAATCTCAGTTCATAACAGCTTTTGCTTGCGATTGAATGGAGCTTAATATTTCGTTGTTTTTTTAATGTTAAATATTATTATTTTTATTATTATATACTCGTCTAATTGGAAGCATAACTAACAAAGCTCCTGAGTGTTAACTTCCTTATAATTAGCTCTAAGTGTATTGAATATTGTTAAAAAAAGGTGTTGAGTTTGGTAACATAATTATCCCAATATCGGTTTAGCTTTGCCTTCCAATTTCCAGTAATTGGCTTCCAACAGCTTCAGTAAACAGATTTTTTCTAAGTCTTCTCAATTCGTAACCAGATTAATTACATCGAATCTGTGTAATTACTTAAAACTTTTATTATTAATTAAATTAGCAAATATTTCAATCATATTTGGTCAGTATATAATTTAACATAAATTAACATAAACATAACTTAACATTAAATAAATATAACCTAACATTATAAATTGCATTGTAATTTTAATAGTGTTGTTAAAATTTTAATTGTAATTGTATTGACTTTAATTCTTGTATTGTAAGTGTAATATTATAAATATTATATTATTGGGCGAAAATGACCAAGGCGGATGAAAAGCCCGATACTGTATTTGTACACCTTCGTGACTGTTCGAGTACCTTCTACGCTTGTCTAGAACCTTCTAGAAAGTTCTGATTCAGACTAAATATAAGGAGCGACGAACGTGAGAGTTATTCTTGCTTCGTAAATCCAATGAAATGGTTCCGTTTGTGTTAAAATGTTGTTAAGAGTTGATAATTTTTGTAACCTTCTTAATTATTTGTGTTTTTATTGTTTAACTGACATTTTGAAGTGTTATTTTCTTCTAATAAAAATTATTTAAACCCGCTATAGTGTTAAAATATGTTGTTTCTATGTAATAAAATCTAGATTACTACTACTAAAAATATGTATCGAAACATTTACTGAAATAAGTTATTGATAGTGTTTATTTTATTTTATTTTTATTATTTATTTATTTTTAGAGAGAGAGAGAGAGAGAGAGAGAGAGAGAGAGAGAGAAAGAGAGAGAGAGGGGGTGAGAGAGAGATTGTGAGGGGGGGCTTTAAAGAAACATAAAGAATAAATTAGACTAGAAAAGTGACTCAATGAGGCTTATCCCATCGGGATACTAACCCGCGCGTTACGTTACCCGGAGGGACCCGACCAGTGTATTAGCATGCGCTTGTGGTTTGAGGATCGAGCAAATGTTTAACCCTTTTCGTCCAAAGGGTGAAAATAATATGAATTTTTGTTGTTTCTCTCTATTTATATGTCGATAAATGTCAAAAATATATGATAGGTAAATTTAAATACAAATATGATTGCCCTTCAGGAACCCTATATCTCGTAAATGCATCTTCTGGGACATATGAGGTTAAAAATAAAACAAAAAAATACCCCCATTTTTAAATTTTGTTTTGTTATCTTACATCCCTTTGACAACAAGACATAAAAACCATTTCAAAAGTGTTGAAAAACTTATTTTTCATGATATTCATGAAAAACCAATAAGTTAGTGTGTATTTTTACATTTCTGAAGTGTGAATAGTTGGTCGAATAATGTCACAGCCTTATAGTTCACTGGTGTTCGGGCAAAAGGACATTAGTCATCGAATGTGAAGCTTAAACAAGGATTTACCAGGCTTTTAAAATATTTTTATACATTCTGTCTGACTGCATTTCTTTATTCCTTCGTGATAGTAAATTATGAATTTTAAGATGACGGGACAAAAACCTTTTTATGACTTAAGCCCTTTTGCTCAAACACCAACGAGTTTACACAGTTAACAATAAAAGTTCTTCTTTATATTATGTTTTGTTTACATAATCTAAAATTAGGGTTATTAGGTCATTGTTTACATTTAAAAGTATACTCATAAAATATACGTATGGTATATAAGTACATAATGTGGTAATTCGAGAAGGAAATCGAAGGATCGATGTTGGTATGCGATTGGTTTTGGAAAGAGAAATCGATAAGGAACGGCCAATGAGAGGACGGAAAAGGGACCGAGGGCAAAGAGATATGAATAATTGTAGGCGTGGTTCGGAGGACGTGGAGATGGTAGAAGACAACACAGATCGATTCCCAACACCCAATGCCCCACTTCCCGGGTCATCAACTCCGACCTCTCTGGAGAACCGTCGTCTTTGGAGGATCACATTGGAAGTTCTCCAATTCACTTGATTGAATTTCAAAGGTATAGGATTCTTAATTAAACAATTAAAAATTATGAAAGAAAACCCATTTGTAGGCTAATAACATGAGCTATTTGACTGAAAAATCGAATGGTTTGCTCTTAAATGTCTTCCAACTTGATAGAATAAAATAAAAACGAAATAGCTGATTCCATGCCAGTTTCTTCACTTCCAAAATCGCTCGGTTAATGCCTGATAACAATTATAAAAGAAAAGAAATAATTGCATTTGAACGATTTTTTTTTTTTTTTTTTTTTTTTTTTTGGCTTTAAGATTTTATCCTCACTCTTCAGAAGACATTCCAAATTAAAAGCCAGACAGAAATTAAATATTTACACATACGTATTAAAACCTGTCTGGACTTACGGAATAAAAATATATGGCATTGCAACACAATCACACCTGAATAGAATCCAAACCTTTCAGTCCAAGATACTACGACTAATTACCCAAGCACTATTGTACATAAATAACAAGACTTTACATACTGATTAACAAGTTCCTACAGTCATTGAACACATACGGACGTACTACAAACGATTTCATGATAACTTTAAGGAACGTACCAACAAATTAATAAAAGAAATGGCCACAACTGGCATGCCAGAGAACACCAGAAGACGATTGAAAAGGGTCTGGATGAGAGACCTAGTTACGTAAGGAATCAAGTACGTAAGTAAATTAAAGCCGCGGAAGGGGTGCCGCTGGGTACCGCTTTTCCTCATGCCTATCAAGCCATTTTGTTCTGTTTTATTTTATATGCCAGCACATCTGCTGATTGTTAATGTTTGTATTTAACAGGTGCGGATTAAATAATATTGCAAAAAAAAAAGTTATCAAAATCCTATTTAGCAAATGAAAAATTCTCCGATTCTACCCCCCTTATACTACCGATAGTTTTATGTCCGATACTATCGTTAATGGAGATCACTACTCAAGCATTGCCTGTGATCCTCTATGAATAAGCCTCTTGTGAAACTTTGAAGAAGCATCGTGTTGTTTATTTGTTATTAATAACTAAAATAATTATCTTGACATACATACTATAAACTTGGTTTGTCGCTCATAGTAAAAAAAAATCTGGTGCGTGCACGCAACACACAACTTTCACATACCAACTTACTTAGATTAGACATTAATGCGTTTTGTTAATTGCCACTTCTCAAATGAACAGAACGGTTTTAATTATGAACAATGGTCTGTCATTAAAGGCGTACTCTGCATGCATGGGATCAACGATTTTTATGAATTGACTGAATTTTTCTCCTCTTTATGTTTTCTTTATTTTTATCATATCTCATATATAGCCATTTTTTATTTTTTGGCGTAACGAGAGACAGTCAATTTCTCCATATAAACAAAAACAAAGGTACTTTATGGGAAACAAACAAACAAAAAATCCCCCCCAAAAAAAGCCCCCTCAGAACATTTTAATAATGATAAAGCTTACCTGATATTAAAGAACACCTACTTTTTATTTAACATGACGAATTTGATAAAAATCGTTAAAGCCGTTTTTGAGATCATCGAAAAAAAAGGTAAAAAATGGAAGAAAAGTTACTAAATAAAGTACCCCCTCCCTTTGAGCAATTTGGATAACATTTTTGCTGTCAGATCGCGGGCATATACATACACTAAATACCCAATTTCAGGTTCGCACGGTTTATAGTTTTTGAGCTAGTCTCTTCACACACACACACACACACACACACACACACACACACACACACACACACACACACACACACACACACACACACACACACACACACAGAACATTTCGCGGGACTTGGTTATTTTGACTCAGGTGACAAGTCGAAATTTTTCACGATCGCAATACTTCCACTTACTATATATTTCATATATAGGTAAGTGAAAGTAAAAATATATATTTAAATATTTAATCTAGATTAAAAAAATAATCATTATACTGTTACACTATTGGTGGTTCAAATAATTTTTATATACAAAAAATACAATAAAAATTCATATAATTAACAGTTTACAGAAAGTATCAACTTGCTACGAAACAGTAACACACAACTAACCATCATATGATTAATCATCTTCCGAGCAAGACTAACTCTCCAGTTCATAGCTCTTTTATTTAGTCTGAATTAGACCAGTCTAAAAGGTTCCCTGCAAACGTAGAAGATTCTCGAACAGTCATGATTAGGTAGGAATAGAACAGTTCCTTACGTTAGTTACTATACATCGTATTATTAAAATCAATACTACAAAATTGGACAAGATCTGATACGAGGTAGAGTAACTATAGTAAAAAAATAACTAATGTTAACTGAAAAAAAAATCATAAAAAAAAAAATGCAAACTATTCAGGAAATGGAGATTTTTTTTATTAATAGAATGAGATGAAAATATCCCATAATTTTTTTAACGTTTTAAATGTGTTATATTGGCAGAAAAGCTAAAATTTAAAATAAGAAAACTATTTTTTTTAGATGTTTTTCTAAGTCTTAAAGCTCCGACAAGAGAGAAGCAGTTCCGGCAAAGTTGAATACTCTTCAAGGAAATTTCTCTTCAAGGGACAAAGTTTTGAAGTAGCAAGTTTTAGCAAGCCCTTCATCTAATTCTATACTGATTTTGTTCCTGAGTTTCTTAGGAATGGCAAGCTCGTAAAAGTTAAGATCTATTGAGTTATATTTAGTGCTCGGACTTGAAGGCGTTTTTTTTTTTTTTTTTTACGTGAAAAAAAACATGTATTTCAAACATGATATAAAACACTACTATGATACTATCGGTTTTAAAAATTATCTTGGTTTCAAAGTATATATATGTATGTACATAATGTTTTTTAATTCAGGTAAATAAAAATATATTCGTTTTATTATTCTACTAGCATTCTACGTCGCGGCTTTGCCCGCGAGCCTTTAAAATCAATTCTGCGATCATTATCATTGTATTCATTTAATATAATATGTTAACTGATGTTAAGGAGATTTAGTACAATCGGAGCTTCCGGTAGGTGGAATGTTGGAGAGAGAAGCTGGCGGCTCGGTAGAAGAGAGGGAGACGCGCAATGGAGAGAGTTCACAAAAACCGCCGAAACAAAAAATTGCTTACACGTCGTGAACGCTTCATTTTTCGGCTTTAAAACATGGTTTTCGACGCTCCATAGGGGCTTTCGAGTTAAACTGGTCGTATCA
Organism: Aelia acuminata; assembly: GCA_911387785.2. Taxonomy (NCBI): domain Eukaryota; kingdom Metazoa; phylum Arthropoda; class Insecta; order Hemiptera; family Pentatomidae; genus Aelia; species Aelia acuminata. The sequence continues at coordinate 12,177,738 of OU426984.1, forward strand.
AGATCTTTAAAATGAGTCCAAATTAGAATTTTTTTTCTCGAAGTGCAAAAATAGGTGTCCGTTAGAGTTAAGCGACAATTTAGACATTTAAACCCCTTAGGGGTTACGTTTTCGGAATTCCTTTCTTAGTGGTTACCTACATCGCGTTTAAATTCCGAACTTCAAGTTTCTATCATTAGTAGTTTTTGCCTTACGTTGATACTGTCAGTCAGGACAAAGCATCTTATACAGTAAACCCTCGATATAGCGAACTAGTAGGGTTTGATATTCATAGTTCGCTATAACGAGATTAGTTATAACCGAGGATTTTTTTTATTTTTTTTTTAGCCAATGGGCACACTAATTTGATCATATTTAGAAGGAAATTCATTCATAAGAACTAGTTAAATTAAAACACATGTATGTAATTTATTTTTAGTTAAACTACATATTAATTAAAAAATGAGATTCATTAATTTACCTGCCAAGTTCACTTGAGAGTTCTTTAGCCTTAGCTTTAATAAGAGGGTCTGAGATTTGAGATCTCATTTGTTTAAAGCAATTTATCAATTTTATTCCAAATATTCATGAGTCGCAGAGCGCAGTCGTTTATTCGATGCTGAAGCTAATCCTTATGCTGCGGTTGAATCTATTTTATCTTTTTATAATGGTTGACAATGCTGATTTGTGAATTCTATATTTTTCTGCGATGGTTTTCTTACTTAGAATTCCCGATTCAATATCCTGGAGAATTTTTAATTTATCCTCGATCGATAAGGATTTACGTTTGTGACACACGTCTACCAACGAACTCATTTTGTATTAAAAAAAACAGTATAAACGACTACAGAACACTGATTCGAATAATACAGAACTCGAAACAGAACTGAGCTAGTTTTGAGAAAACAGTCAATGTAATCAGAGAGAGAGCAAAAGGAAATCGGATTATTTAAGAGTAAAAAAACACCTCAATTCTAGAAACTGGTGCTACCTCGTCTTCCCGCGCTCAATCTACGTAATACAGTAACAAAAAAAAAAATAATGAAAATTCTGTCAGTTCGTTATAACAGAATATAATAATTCTCAGGCATCAAATTTAGTTCGTAGTTCGCACTAACCGAGGGATTTCGCTATAACGAGGGGTTTAGCAGAAACATAATGGAATTTTTGAGGGATAGTATTTTGGTTCGCTATAACGAGGTGTTCGTTATATCCGAGTTCGTAATAATGAGGGTTTACTGTATACATATATAGAGATACGCTACGTTTCAAACCTATCTATACCTCAAATCAAGAACCTAAATATTAATTATGTTATCCAGGATAAAGGTAATATATAACTCCATATATCCAAACAGTACTCTGTACATATCCATACAATAAATCTATAAACATCTTGTATATATTACTTTTTAAGGCCCTTTTTTTTTGGTCGATACGTCATAGCTTCCATAATACTTCATCAAATTACATGAATGAGACATCATTTTAAAACATTTCCTTAACCGCTACTCCGGAAAAATATACAAATCACTCATTTCGCCTTCGATTGACAGTTGTAAGCGCAAAACCGCAGTTCGAGAAAATCAAAATAGGCCTAGAGGTTTCTAAATGGTATCAATCTTTTCAGGTTTTCAAGGAGAATATTTTCGGTCAAATACATTTTTTCGATTAATCCCTTCGTTTGCGATTTGTAAGCGAAAAACATAATTCCATGCGAAAATTGTCTTTTTATTCGCATATGAAAATCGACGTGTTTTGATAAATGTATAAACGCCATTTCGCAATTTCACTTATTTACTTATTATTGTTTCTCCCTAAGTTATAAGTATTTAATAAGTTCTAATTTGTATTGCAAAAATTGAAAGTTCTTAGTACTTTTCGATTCATTATCGTTTGTTTCTTTTTTTTTTTTAGGGGCCTAAAAAATTCTAATTTTTTTTTCCAGCTCTCCTGTTTTCTAATGCGAGTTTCTTTTTTTAAATATATCTTGAAGGTGAATCGATACGTGTATTTACGGCCTTTAGAGAATTAAATCTTCATTTTAAAATGATTGTCTCATTTTAACTGTAATCCCTTTCCGGAAACCGAGAACGATTACTTTTCCGCTGAAATTATTATATGTTGCATTCAGAAATATATTATGGAACTAAAATTTGAAAACTAAAAAATAATAACTCCGCTTACTCACTTATATCTGGTTTTTTCCGTGACATTGTTTCAATAATTTATTGATAAATTTATTTAAGGAGGATTTATTGAATATTCTTAGCAAGATGAAATCATTCTTTACATATGTCCCATGTAACTTAATATTTACATAGGGATTTCAAATCTTTCATAAATGATTTTAAAAATAATATAACTAAAATTGAACATGATGTGTCGTAATTTAGCTCTGCACTGTTAATAAAGTTGAATGGGATAATTAAAGAACTCTGGGAAGTTCCAATTTTTAAAAATCCTATCAGTCTCTTCCTATAATAAACAGTTTCTTCATTGAATTATAACGAAAACGGTGGTGGTTCCTGGTGGGTTCGGGGAATTTTTCTCAGTTTGTCGAGACGAGCACACGTACCTAAATACTATGTAAATATGTAGATACCTTAAACTAATGATTCAAAAAATAAATAATCAATAATTTAAACACATCTATTCTTTACCTCAACCATCGCCTATGCCCATGAAGCACTAAATAAGTACTATACGTTACTAACGGTGTGTAGGTACTTTAATCAAGTGGGATTAAGTACATCTTGCTACATTTTTACTTTCACTTACCTATATATGAAATATATAGTAAGTGGAAGTATTGCGATCGTGAAAAATTTCGACTTCCGGTTTTCAACGGAAATTCACGTTTTGGGGCCCCCTAAGTCCAAATAACCAAGTCCCGCGAAATGGTCTGTGTGTCTGTGTGTGTGTGTGTGTGTGTGTGTGTGTGTGAACAGACTAGCTCAAAAACTATAAACCGTGCGAACCTGAAATTGGGTATTTAGTGTATGTATATGCCCGCGATGTGACAGCAAAAATTTCATAAAAATTGCTCAAAGGGAGGGGGTACTTTATTTAATAAATTTTACGTTTTTTTCGATTTTCTCAAAAACGGCTCTAACGATTTTGATTAAACTGAGTATTTGACCTATTTATATGCCAGAAATATGACTGTAAAAATTTCATCAAAATTGATCAACCGGAGGGGGGACTTTACTTAATAAATCTTGTATCATTTTCACGTGTTTTTTTTTTATTTACTCAAAAACGGTTTTAACGATTGTGATCAAACTTGGTATTTGATGTATTTATATGCCAAAGATGTGATAACCAACATTTCATCACAATTGATCAACCGGAGGGGGGACTTTACTTAATAAATTTTGTATCATTTTCACGTGTTTTTTTTATTTACTCAAAAACGGTTTCAACGATTTTGATTAAACTTGGTGTTTGATGTATTTATATGCCCGAGGTATGACTGTAAAAATTTCATCAAAATTGATCTACGGGAGGGGGGACTTTACTTAATAAATTTTGTATCATGTTCACGGTTTTTTTTTTATTTACTCAAAAACGGCTTTAACGATTAACAAAAATAAGATATGAATTTAGAAAAATGTGTGGCTTTGGGAAATGATATTTAGCAAAACACGTCAATTTCTAATCTAAGTAAGTTGGTAAGTGAAAGTTGTGTGTTGCGCGCACGCACCAGATTTTTTCTACATTATTTTCCCAATATTATATCACCCAGTGGCTTCCTGTGTACTGGTCTTAATTTTCCTCTTCACTTCAACTTTAGACTCTTTTATGTATCCCAACTTTTCTTATATTTTTACCTTTCTATATATATTTTGTTTTCCTATTTCTCCAACATCACTTTAATAATTTACTTTGATTTTAATATTTATGTTTATGTGTATGGTCTCTTTAAATTGTCTTCATTGTCTACTATTTCTATGGAATTAAAATCAAACCAGCAGACCCTGCCACGCGTTGTAGCTTAGTAGCTACAATGCCTTGAATCAGTTATATCCCATTCTTTTTTATAGTCGAATCAAAATTCACTGATAAAGATAAGGAAGTTTCTGCTAATCTAAAAACCAACGGTATTTAAAATAGAACTTTACGCCAAATTTAAAATTGTTTCGTGAAGAATTTATTTGGGTTAAAGCTTTTATTTTATACATCTCACATTTGACCATAGTATGTATTAATGATCCATCCATTTAGGACTTACTGGATTAAGTTCAACTGAGGCGAGATTAAATATAAATAGCACACATGTAAAAGGAACTAATAAAGAATATAATTGGAATAGGGTTTAGTACAATCACAATAGAGAGTTAGAAAAAATATACCAAATTAATTTGCACTAATATTAATAAATAAATATAAATAATAAATAATTAAATACAGAATATAACACATGATGTTATACTTATAGGTGCAAAAATATTTCGATTAAGCTATCTTTTGCTAAAACAAATACATTTGATGTTTTCCCCACACGTGAAATGGCGACACATAATTTCCCGTGGGAAAAACCCGGATTTTCCTAGTCCCAACCGGAAAAAATAGATTTGGATACTGGATGCTTACCCATTCGAAATATCGTAAGAAAATGAAGTTTTGTGTCAATAAATCATCTTACACTGTCATCTGTTGGAATGTAAAAAAAAAAAAAAAAAAAAAAAAAACCTGTACCACTACAACCCATAAAGGGTCTTGGGTGCAGTACTATGTAAGGAAGATTACTGTTTCTTGGTCAGCGGTCGTGCAAGGAGGTGATTTGACCGTGATCACGCTCAACCGCCAGGTTTTTTCCCCTTAATTTTTCAATTAAGGGTACCCACTTTATAAAGGCTGGGTTTGCCCCAGGAGGGTCTCTCGGCCCACGAGACGAACTGTGGCGAATAATAAAGATATCATAAGCCATGTCAGATTCGAACTCGGGACCTTAAGCACAGCAGTCCACTGCCTTACCAGTGGGCTACCCCGCTCCCGTTGGAAATGTAAAGAACTTAAAAATAATCACACTCAATTATAGTATAATAAGTATTTAATTTGCAATTAAAGAAATATTGAGGCCGATTATCGAGATACAATCTATCCTATTCCGTTATTACACAGTTTTCAGATTTGATGCATCTGAATGGCACTAAGAGACAGGAAGGCATTCGAGGAGGCCAACTGGAAGAAGACCAAGGGCCACCAGCGCCATCGACGTCCGCTTTCTGTAGCTTCAAGCACTCTGGAGACGGGAATCGAAGAATCCAGAGTTCCAAAATCTACTCCTTCAGGTCCATAACTTACACATATCAAGGGGAACTGTCGGGAGGAGGCTTAGTGAAGTTGGACTTACATCGAGAAGGCCCGCGGCTCACAAGGGAACATCGTGTAGCGAGGCTTGCATTTGCATGAGAACATGTGAATTGGACCTCAGATGATTGGAAGCGCATACGAGACGAGAGTCTTTCTCCACTGGCCCCCCACTGGGAGCTGCGTGCTATGCTCGATGCTACCTCGATTACGCTCAAATCGAAAGATTTCAATGGCCTGCAATGACACCTGATTTAAATTGTATTGTAGAGCATATCCGACAAACTAGTAGAGTATGGTTAATGCCTGATATTCTGCACCCACGACGCAATGAAAATGAAATAAATTAGTTCATTAGGTACAGGGTTATACATGGAGAGTGAAATGAGTCAGTATTATTATCAATAGAGCTTATATACTATATGCTTATATACATGTCTTTTTTCAGGCATTTGCTCCTTTTGAAAGATTTTAAAATAATTATTGTCTAAATATGCAAAAATCCAAACAATTAAATTAAAAATACCCCATTTTTTAGGAATTTTAACGGAATAAAATATTTTCATATAATTCAACAAGAAGTATATTTTATGATTTAGTCCAATTCGAGGCCGGAAATATTATAAATGTTCAAATATAGGGATTTAAATCTTAAAATCGGTATATCGCCGATCGATCGCATTTGATCGATCTAATTCTATTATGGCATTTTAGCACCCTTCACCCTCTACCACTGTGAAAAAAATCGGAACCAACTATTGCCAATAATAGAAGTTATAACAATTTAAATACTTTCTTTTCATAAATTACATAGTTAACGTGGATGAAATTAAATCGCATTTTTATCCAATCATTTTACAGCCATTCTTCTTATTTACAAAATATGTTTGGTGCAATAATATAAAAAGTAATGCTGAATAGAAAAAAATAATAATATCAGAGAGATGAGCATAGATTATGCTTAAAATAAAATCATTTTTTTCCCTATTAAGTTTTACTTTCTGTATTAATGCACCAAACATATTTTGTAAATAAGAAGAATGGCTGTAAAATTATTGGATAAAAATGCGTTTTAATTTCATCCACATTAACTATGTAATTTATGAAAAGAAAGTATGAACGGAATCCCAAGCTCATTAATGAAAAAAGAATTATTCAATTATCATCATTCGGTCAGGAGTTATAGATTTTCGGCCGCTAAATGACAAAATTTTCCCACTGTGCGACGTTGGCAAGACTGAAAACAGCAGTTCTGGAGCAATAGGCACAGGAAACATTCAAGATCACATTAGAAGCATACCAAGGCGCATGGAAGCTGTAATCAGAGGTAGAGGAGGATACACGGCGTATTAAGAACATTCTGCATAGAATCAAAGGTTTATTTACTTCAATAGTTCTAATTTGATTTAAGTGCGTAATTAGTTTTTGTTTGTTTTTTCGTGAAAAATACTTTTTTATTGCCTCAGTTTAATTAATAAACCCAGTTTTCTAGTTTGTTTTTATAATTGGCTCAAATCCCTAGAAGCCAAGTCTCTAAATTAAATTAAGAATATACAGGTGTTATATATATATATATATATATATATATATATATATATATATATATATATATATATATATATATATATATATCCTTATATATATAACAATCTCGTGTCCCGATGTTTGTCTTTCTATTTCTCAGACTACTCAACCGATTTTAATTAAATTTGGCTCAATGTATATAGTTTTAGCCGACTTAATAGATAGGATAGTTTTTAACTTGATTAGTGATCAAATTAATTCTTATATAGCGAATTATTTCAAATACAGTAGGTCGTGTTTCGATTTATTAACATGGCGTCATATGTCGATTTCATAACGTTTTTGTTTATAAGCATGCTATTGTAATACAGGTTATCATTATTATAATTTTGGTATTGTGTTATGTGAGTGCAGTTATTTGTTCCTATATTATTATTTTCCACAGACAAATAGTAATACAAATCTTCGTATTTATTGTTAATTTTCATTAAAGAATAAATAAATCAAGAAAAGGTTACAATAAATTCTCAAAAGTGTAGGTAATTTTTCTTCCTTTTCCTTTTTTATCTGTATTTCAATTAAATTACTAGCTAAGAGCTGAAACGCTTTGCTGTGACCCACCTTTAAATCAACTTTTAGTAAAGTAAATACATTTTAATAATTTAAATTAGGCTATTATTTGAAATAATACTCTATACATGTTGTAACAGCACCTACTGTCACAGGTGTAACCAAATAGAAACCTGACTTGGGGAGTCATTGTTGCCAAAAATTTGTGAAAATTAGTGGCTATACTGCCGGTAACCAGACATGCAACCTTTGATTAGGTGTTGTGGGATACTTTGTGATTTGCTAAAGAATTGCATAATCAAGACTTTAATATTATATTTTCAGTTGATTTATTGAACAGAAGTTTCTTTGTTTTCATTATTCGTTTTGTTATTATTATTTAAATACAGTGTTTTTTTATTTTACGAAACCTTTTTATTATTTTTATCCCGTGCTCTAAAATGTGAAATTTAAAAAATGCCAGTGAAGATTTGTAATTCCTCCTTTATCAACAATAATTTAAAGTTGAGAAAATTTAATCCCAATCGAATAGAGGCTGTTACTTCCTGTTCAGCAGAGTTGTAATTATCTTTATATGTAAAATTTAAGAAATCTCAGCAAAGGTTTTAATCCTTTCTTTAATTTAAAGTAGGCTATTATTGGGAATGATATTTCGTCAAATAATTTAAACTAAATGGAAACAATCTGCTAAGATAATACAATGTGCTTTGTTATAAAACTAATAATATTTAAAAAAGTTAATGGAGATACTTATTAATGTCCTCTTATGAAACAATTTCAAAAGTCGCTTGAGGACATGTTAGAGAGCATTGCATTAGCCAGAAGTAAGGTTCGTTAGGAACTCGTAACAACGGTCGGTTTTAGAAGTTGGCCTCAGATACTATATGGAATGCTACAGCGGTACGGGCTTGGACCACAAACCAATTCTACTGCTCCAGCTAATAGAATCGTCCTTAAGTTAACAGCCACAAAAGCACTCAGAGTTTGTGGGAGTTGGACATGCGACGCTTTGGGCTGGTAATATGGAAGTCCCTATTAGAGATGCGACATCGAAGGCAAAACATCGATGTTTTTACAATAAATCATCGATTTCGATGTAACATCGATGTTTTTTTAATATTATGACCCTAGATTATAATACTGTTGAGCGCTTGGCTTTTAGCCATATTTTTAAATTTTAAATAAAAGTAAAAGGAAATAACATACCCAGGTGTATATAACCTAAGTTAAAAAAACTCCATGCAATGCTCAGGGAGATATGGTTGGTTCTTTCAATAAGCGGACAATACTATTTACATGCAATCTATTTACATAAATATATACAGTTAAAATTATTATAGGATTAGAAAATTAAGAAACAAAGACAATAATAATAACCTAAACATATTTACACAACTTAAAACTAGGGAGTACAATTATATTTAAACTATATATACTCAACCGATTTACGTGCATGGTGCTAGAGTCCATAACAGTCCATAACATCAATATAAACGTATTAACTTAAGATAAATCGTACAGCAGAACATGCTAGATGCCTCTGAACTAACTCAAAATTACAAATGTTTTTTTTGTTTTCAGTCTGTTATTAAAGCGTTGCCATGGTAACTAGCAGTGTTGGTCACAATATATAAATTCTTTAAACATTAACATATTAGTGCGCAAACGTATTTAAATCGATGTTTATGTATAAAACATTTTTTTTAAATAATTAATGTACAAAAACAACGATGTTTTCGACATTGATGGGTTTTCGTATTTATTTTTTAAAGATTAACCTGTTAGGACCAAAACATCATACAACATACATCGATGAGTCCCTAGTATGCACAGCGAATCGTATTTCTGGTGAATATTATAAAAGATTTTGCAAGCATCTGCTTAAATAAGTAATTCAAATGATACTATGTTTTTTTTGTTTTCATATTTGATTAATCTATTTGAAGTTGAACATTTTACAGAAACAAGAAAGGGTAGGTAGAACAGATGTAATATATCCAGTATATTGTCAAATGTCGATGTTAAAAATATCTTTTTCTAATTGTAACATTACTAAACTGAAATGAGTGAAGAAAGTGAAACATTTTGCAATAGAGTGAAGAAAGTGATTACTTTCTTCACAAGTGAAGAAAGTGGATTGCCTTCTTAATTAGTAATAAGTATAAATTAAAAAATAATTTGAAGTTGGAAATTAAATGCTTTTAAATGTTTCTTAACATTGTAAGAATTTATTTTAACCAAATAAATTGAAATGTGAATGAATTATTGGTGGAAATAATCAATATATTTTAAAATTTAAATATAATAATAATTACCTTCCTTGTTTATAACCTGCACTTGTTTATGACTATGCTTATAACCTTTCACAGCCATGCTTATAACCTACCAACAACATACCATAATCTTCACAACATCCTAATTTTGTTCATATTCTGGTTAGATCTGATCATGTATTACACGATTACAGAAAAAATTTAATATTACACTCGTGAAAAAAGTAGAATTTACAACTCTCGTGAAATTACCACACTCGCTTCGCTCGTGTGGGTAAACGATTCACTCAAGTTGTAAAATGATCTACTTTCGTCACTTGTATAATAAATAACTACTGTTTTTGTCAAAACATAGATGATAAAAATCTTTATTTTTGTTAAAACATCGATGTTAAAAAATTCTTTGTTTTTATCAAGACATCTATGTTTTAAAAAAAATTCTATCTAGTCAAAGTATCGATTAAATGAAACAAAGTAAAAAACTATCACTCTCCATATATAATCAGTATTATCAAAGACGCTATTGGCTGACAGATTCTACTGATACTATAATAAAAAAAAAATCATATTTTTCCATTAAAATAAATAAAAAAATTACTATCGCAAATCATGTTCAGTGGGTAACATTATATAGTTAATAATGATTTAGATGTTAACACGAATGTAAGCGGCTCGAGCGGTAATTGGTCGGAATGGTGTATTAACGCCGGCGTGGGATTGGCTGAGGGCCAGATAGGGCTCTCATCGATTGGTCGAGCTCTGCCACTCGCCAGCCAATGGCAATGCGAGGTGCTAATTGAATTGACTTCGACGACCTGCCATTGGTTATTCGCTGTGACCGGCCTACATGCCTATAATTTTTAGTTACCATTAAAGCTTTTTAACACTGTAATATATCTAAGCGTGATATTACAGCAGATAAATATGATAAAATTATAAAATCGAATGTCGGGAAGAGGATAACTCAAAAAAAGTTTTATTTTTATCTCTTATAATTGAATGTGAAGTTTCGACTAGGATTAGGGAAGTTAGTACCTATCACTGGTACTAGCCTTAACTCATTAGGAACCCGGAAGTCATGTGAAGTTCTACGTTCTAGAATTGCCCTTGGAATGGTTACAGTCAGATATCGCATGTTTGGATCGTTATAATTACTGGAATGAGCTAGGCCTTTCTGGGTTGGCCCATTTCGAAGCGCTCAAGTAGTGACTTAATTAGTCTTGCCTTCGAACATCGGAGCATTAGTTTATTTTTCAGTCGCTGTTCTGTCACTGGTAGTTACCAATTTGAGCGTTAATTATTTATTTGATATTTTTATATTAGTTTTAGGATATCTTTTACATAAAGAAACTTTTTTTCTTCACTATTACTGGGAAAGTTGTTCCGGTGATATAACCATCGTACTCAAGACTAGATGGGAACATCGATATGTACGTCGAGGGTACGCCACTAGATAAATCCCAACACGCACATGGCGGTTTTGAACCGATGCCACTAAGCAGTCCATTTACTGCCAAAATAGACATGCTCTATTCGCAGCCCATTATTGGTTGATGTTTTAACTTCTTACGTCAAAATACCTTCATGGAATTATATTATTATGTTATAAACTTTATTTTTCCGTAAGGTAAAATGGCCAAAAAGTTATTTCTAATAAACTATCGACTCAGGAAACCCTCATTATTACGAACTCGGATATCACGAACACCTCGATTTTGTATCCCCCAAAATCACTATTATATTTCTGCTGAACCCCTCTTTATAGCGAAGTCCCTCGGTTAGTGCTAATTACGAACTAAATTTGATGCCTGAGAATTATTATATTCTGTTATAACGAACTGCTGGAATTCGTATTCATTTTTTTTTTTTTACTGTATTTCGTAGAATGAGCGCGGGAAGACGAAGTAGCACCAGTTTCAAGAATCCGATTTCCTTATGCTCTCTCTCTGATTCCATTGACTTTTTTCTCAAAACTAGCTCAGTTCTGTATCATTCGAGTCAGTGTTCTGTAGTCGTTTATACTGTTTTTTTTTTATACAGAATGAGTTCTATGGTAAACGTGTGTCACAAACGTAAATCCTTATCAATCGAGGAAAAATTAAAAATTCTTCAGGATAGTAGATCGGAAATTCTAAGTAAGAAAACCATCGCAGAAAAATATGGAATTCACAAATCAACATTGTCAACCATTATAAAAAGGTAAAATAGATTCAACCGCAGCCCAAGGATTAACTTCAGCATCAAATTGATTATTGGAATGGATGAATTGATAAATTGCTTTAAACAAATGAGATTTCAAATACGAATCTCAGACCCTCTTATTAAAGCTAAGGCTAAAGAACTCTCAAGTGAACTTGGCAGGTAAATTAATGAATCTCATTATTTAATTAATATGTAGTTTAACTAATAATAAATTACATACATGCGTTTTAATTTAATTAGTTCTAATGAATGAATTTCCTTCTAAATATGATCAAATTATTGCGGCCATTGGTAAAAAAAAAGAATCCTCGGTTATAACGAATCTCGTTACAGCGAACTATGAATATCGAACTCCCTACCAGTTCGCTATATCGAGGGTTTACTGTAGTAATATCGATACTACTGATAGTTTTAAACTGTTGAAATTCATTCAGTTTTTACAACTATCGATGGTGCTATTGAAAATCTTTTTTAAGAAAAAAGTGGTAGTAGCATATTCCTCTAAGCCCCTGAGTGCTATGTAATCCATTAAAACTATTAATTAATTAACAATTAAAATTAAATGATAGATTTTAGTCTCATTTTAGAAGCTGTACGTTCCCTGAGGCAGTTGATGAAGTGGGTTCGGAACGCCTTTGGACTTTGGCTCGGTTACATCTATCGACTCCTTGAGCAAACTTGACCCCTCGGAAGAGCTAACACTGCCGACAGCTCTCCTCCAACCAGTCCCAGAGGCTTTAATCTTCCCCAGTCCAATTCCCTGGGCAATGTCCGAGGCTCTAATATCCTCTTCTAGCCTATAGCCATCCATCTCTTCTTCCAACATCTTGGGCTTTTCTTGAAGGAATTAAAGACAATGTGTTTAAATTTTTCTTTAAATATTTGAGAGGCAAGCTGAGACGAAGATTGGAGATATTTTTCTAAAATCCTTCTTTAACAGCCGAAATAGCTGGAGTAACCACAAAACTCATTCGCCGACTTGATGTAGTGTTAGAGGAGGTGCTTTTAGGAACTCATAGAAGTCGTTACAAGAAGATTGCGACCTTCATTGTTGTACGTTGCCATGCTAACCACTAAACCAGAGGCGATCCTTCTTTTAACTAGTTATGACAAGAAATTTTGCCCATGTTAAGTTTGATTTATACTAGTGCATTACATGAATTTTATATTTAACTTTTTCTCTGTTTCCTATTCTATAGCTATATTCTACACTCCGGGACAAATAAAAGTGTACAGTTGAAACTCGGTTATTTATTTAATTTATGGTAATAAATATTTTCAAATACTATACTATGGCAGAAAATAAAAACAAATTTAATTCGGAAACACCATTGGTAGGTATATTGCTGTCACCAAGATAATTAATCACAGTATAAACAAGCGAGACTGAGACAAATTAAAGTGTACAGTTAGTTTATCATTGTGTATCTCGGTTCTAATCATATCCACTCATTGAATATTGCTTTTCGGTAATATATAAATGAATTCTATGGATTTAATTATTCGGTTTAAGAATGATGTTGGTCGTGGCCTTAGATATAGATTCGAAAATATTCTCTTCCTCACACCAAAGTTGCGAAAATGTTCAAAACTGATTACAATCGCGTCAAGAAGAAGAGAGGAATAAAAGAAAAGATAGGACATCACACTGCATCGAGGCTAAAAAGGATATTCGTCGTTTGGCTAGGGAAGTTGAATTATCGTCGGCAAGAAAAATTAGATTTAATTTAAATTTTAATATATCTACGAAAATTATCCAGATAAAACTTTGTGAAATGAATATCAAGAAGACAAAAATTAAAAAAAAAAATTCCATAACCAAAATGCACCGCGTGTGTCGTGTTGTCCATGCTCGCAAGTGGCTTTTGATGGGTTTTGGAAATTTGGGAAAACACAATTTTTTCGGACGAAAAAGATTTCCTACAGATGGGCCTGATAATGAATACAGTTACATAGAAAGAAGGCCAAAAAAAATATTCACAACAGAATAAAACGTCAAAATCAAAGAGGGGGTGTGATGGTTTGTGGAGCGATAACCGCCTCTGGTAATTACCTGATTGAAGAGAAGAGTAAATAGTGAGCAATATTTAACTTCGATCAAAGAAAGGATGTTCCCATGGGCAACCCAGATATTTCCAGGCGGAAATTTTCATTTCTTGCAAGATAATGTTCCATGTCACAAATCGAAGGCAACCCTTCATGAAATGAGGATCACATTGGTGGGGTGGCCCTCTCGCTTCCCAGATCTGAATACAATCGAGAGCTTTTGGAAATGTCTCTCGAATCAATTGTACGCTAAAGGTGCGTTTAATACTAATGATGATCAGAGTAGGAGAGGTATCAAAAAAGCAACAGAAGTCGTCACTCGCAAGAATCAAGATCTTTTAAAAAATCCGTGACTTTCCATGAATAAGCGCTTGTTGAAAGTGCTACAAAAAAAAGGTAATGTTATATACTACTAAGTTTTCATTAAAGATTAGGTACTTCTCACACATTTTTTATAAAAATCAAAGTGTACACTTTTATTTGTCCTATTTTATTAAATGGTTTTAATTGTATACCAAAATTTCTAATAAAGAGTTTATTGTAACATATCCATATTTCACTAATTATTTATTCCTTTTGAAACAAAAAGTACCAGTTGTAAATAATAATAAAGGAATAAGGGGCCTAAGCACAACAGGGTGTACAGAGTGTATACATAAGCAAATTAATTATTACATTATAAACTTGTTCAATGGGCTCACCTGTGGTGTAGTGTTTTACATGGCAACTTATAATACTAAAGGTCGCGGATTCGAGTCCCGAGGTGGCGCTAGGATTTTTTAAAGGAAGTAAAAAATTGTTGGTTATGGCTTCCCTTGTGTAGGAAGTAAAATGGAGGTCCCGAGCCTTTACGATGTGAGGTACTCGTTAAAGATCCCTATCCTGATTATACCAGGGTAGTCAAAGTTTAGGACTCCCATTGATTAGCCCTAGTGAAAAAAAAGGACGTTAAACAAACAAACAAACAAGTTGATACCTTCTTTTGTGTAACCTTGTTAATAATTTGAGTTTTATATTGTTTGTCTGGTATTATTATTGGTGTATTATTATTTTTCGTAAATAAAAATTATTTAAACTTACATAAATGTTACATTGCTATTAAATGATGAGTTCTTACATTGTTTTACATTATCTACTTTTAACGCATTCCTAAGAATGAAAAATAAATATAAAGTAAATTAAAAAGTATATTGAAAATTCCTTGTTTGTTTTTTAAACGTCTCTTTATGCTACTAAATAACACAAAATGTCAAACGATAGTTAAAACAGTTAAATGTAACTTAACAGTTACTCAAAAGTAACTGCATTCTTCACTCTACAGGTTTGTTTTTTTAACATCCCTTTATGCTCCTAAGGCTAATAGGACGATGCTACAGCGAACGTCCTAAATTATTTCTATCCAGGTGTAATTAGGATTAGGATTAACGAGAACCTGACATCGTATTGACTCGGGATCTCCATTTTACGTCCTATGCGAGGGACGGCATAAACAAGGATTTTTTACCCCTTTTAAAAAACCCGCGACCTTTAGTCTAGTAAGCTTCTATGCTAACCACTACACCACAGGTGGCCCCTGAAAATTCCTTAAATATGAAGAAACAATGTTATGTAGTGAGTCCTGAGGAAGGTGTAGGAGCTACCCCGAAACTTGGACTTTAATGCTGGAAGTGGGAATAAATTATTATTACTTATTATTGTATTAAAAGTAAATTCAATATAATACTAGAAAATTATTAATCTTCTTTCCGAAATAGTGATTTATTATTACTGAATTCATCAAGAAGTGATATTTAACAAACAATTGTTCATTAAATCAGAACACCCTCAAAATTATTTGACTCTTAATGCCTCCATAGCTTTCATCAGAAACATGGCTCCATTGAGGTCGAATAATAACAAATATATAATATCAATTACAATTGGTAATATTAAATATACATTTTAATCTGTCCTTATTTAGCTCAATCAAATTCTATCTACTACACAAGTCTAGGTGCCGAGGGTTTTATAGCTGGTTCTGAGTATAATTTCTGCGCTGAATCCAAATTTGCCATTAGTTTTCCTCTATCAGCTCTAGTAGTTGAGATATATAAATGGTGTGACTTACCTCTTAAAACATAATTATTCGAATACATCTGCAGGTTAACAGCAGGTGGAAAAAACAAAGATAATAGAATTCTTAGAATTCTTTACATAAAACTATGTATTTTAGATTTTAGCCAGATTTTAAATCAATTAAAACTATATAAACATACACATTATTTACATAATCACTTTGTAACTAAACCAATTACATTTCAAAGATACTCTATTTCACACTTCGGAAGCAAAAGAAGCTTGACTTTCTTGAAAGTTTCTTTAAACAGGTTTTAGGCTCGAGCAGTAATCTGCCATCATGTGGGTATCCCTTAAATGCGTGATAAAATAATTCATTTATCATCTATTTCGGATTGTGTTATCTGTATCATAGGTATTTAAATTTAAATAAAAATACTGTTAAGGTATGCTGAAGCTAAAAAAGTAGATTTGATAGAAAAAAATCTGATTGCATCATTGGACTCAGCGCCCCAAACATAAAATCAGCTATCTGGGCGCCAAACATTTTTTTTTCAGTAGATCTGTGTAATCTATAAAAGCTTAACAATAATTAGCCGCCCCCCCCCCAATAAATATTCAGGAATTTCATTGAAGTAGACGATATTATTCCAACAACATATTTCATTATACGAAATGGTTGACTTAATATCCAACCCCTAGAAGGGATCTGAAATCATCTCCTGCAGGCTGGTGAACAGGGGAGGGGCTGGAGATTCAAGGATCCAATTTGCCCAGGATCCAGTTAGAAGATATCCTCATCTTTTTTAAAGATTTGAGTAGATTAGCTCATACTGATGAGATTCGAAGATTAATGTCCACGGCGCTCCTTATTGAGTTTGCTTTTTCCTCAATTTTTTTATTTCCCAAATTATTTTGTGTATTTTTACTAATCTAAAAAATATGCACATAAATTAATATCTCCAAGATCGAGATTAATTTTTCATGGGAGTTACCTGTGGTGTAGTGGCTAGCATAGCTGCCTACAATAGTAAATGTCGCGGGTTCGCATTTAAAGAAATGCGTAAAAAATCCGTCAGATAAGACATAAAATGGAGGTCCCAAGCCTGTACGATGTCAGGACTCGTTAGCGATACCTATCCTAGTTATACGTGGATAGACAAAGTTCATGACACCTATAGCAGCATCGCCAGATTAGCCTTAGTGGCGTAAAATCAAACAAAAATTAAAAAAATAAATCATTTTTTTTTTTTTAATTATTAGTACATTCATTCAGTCAAGATTAGACATTCTAAACAATTTGAAAGTTTTTAAACATTTATTTTTTTATTATATTCTTGAAATACTTATAATTTATATTAGCATATTTGAAGTTTTAAGTTGAAAAAAAAAATTATACAACATTATAACATAGAACATTATAAAATAATTCAGAACCCTGGCATTACAATAACACAAAATAACTTAGAACCATAAATGTTAATTAATAACCTAATAGTAATGGTATGTTTACGTATGTCTGGGGAAAAATTGGTTGGTATCTCTAAAGATAATTTTATTTTAAAAAATAATGTTTTTTTTAATTTTTAAAACATTTTTCATATTTGTTGAAAATAGGTTAAAGATCTCGAGCCTGTGCAATGTCAGATACTTGTTGAAAATTCCTATCCAGTTTATACCTGGATAGGCGAAATTCAGGATTCCTTCTGCAGCATCGTCCGATTAGGCCCTAGTGGCATAAATTAACGTTGATTAAACAAGTAAAAACAATTGTATGCTCCCTAATCATGTGCTTATATTTTATGACCAAATGTATCGGGTTGACCGAGAGCATATGACGCTTGCAATGAGAGTCATGCTACGTCAAGCGTAATAAATAAAACAATTAGTGACTGCATGCAGAGTAAAAATCACTTAGTCCACATGACCTAACCTGTGAGACCCGTTAGTCTATTGGAGGCAACTGAAACTAACCGTAGGATTGATGACCCTTACCCGTATACTCAATCAAGTATCGTCAAGTGGTTTTTCCAGTATGTCACAGATCTTGAAGCATTGGCGGATCCTGAAGGAGGGTTTGGTACTGCAGCCCTCTTTGGAAGTTTTTTGACATTGAAAGATAGAATTTAACTTTACTTAAAGAAAGAAAGTAAGATAAAGAAGAAAAATACGCAGAACAAGTAGAATTTTAGTTTTGGGAAAGGAACATAAGGGTAAAACAGCTGTTTGGTAGATCCAGTATGACGGGCAATAATGTGTCTTTTCATATTTGCTAATTCTACTGTTTTATGATCACAATGAGGGCATTTATGAGGTTTTTCACCAGTATGACGGGCCATAATGTGTTTTTTCGTACTTCCTAATCCTACTGTTTTATAATCACAGTGAGCACATTGATGAGGCTCCTCACCTGTATGGTGGGCCATTATATGTCTTTTCAAATCATGAGCTATAACTGATTTATGATCACAGTGCGGACATTGATGAGGTTTCTCGCCTGTATGGTGGGCCTGTTTGGGGAACGGCTGTGGGGCTGCAGCCCCCTTTACAACCGGCTGGATTCGTCCATGTCTTGAACTATTGAGAACTTACGCCGTCGGTTTGTTCTCTCTAATAACATCTAGCATGGATTACAGATAAACCATATTTGGGGAGGGGGGGGGTGAAAAAAAAAGCTTGAAAAGTTTTGTACTTGATCACACCTACATCATCTAAAATACCCGAGAAATTACCTTCTTGATATTTCGAGTACACATGCCTATTTTTTATAACTATGGGCTCATGAATATAATGTCTTATTTATATTGATTTAAAAAACTTTAAAAATATGACATTGTACTTAATTATTTCTAATAATTAATGTGTTTCCCTTTATTTGTTTGTTTCAGGTATGAACATATGAAAAGTAATGAAAATACTTCTTATCCGACTAAACGAGTAAACTCCTTTCAAAAATTTTATAAGTGTACATTATATATTATAATCTCTTAATAACTGAAAACTACAAACTTTCAATAAAAAATATTAAGACTCATTTCAAAAGGATTTGACTAATCAAACCTTAAATACTGACTTTCACATGCCAACGGTCGACCAACACATCTAGATTCTTTACAATAGTTTTCACACTTTTTACTCTACAGAAGAAATACCCATAAACAAGATGACCCATAAAAAGGCGTTGGTTGAGAGTTCTCCTCCTTAAACAGATCAGAATAACTGAAACAAGCCAGACAAGAAGAGGTAGTGCTGGGTGCCCCATCCTTACTATTGCAGGAATAAAACAAAATTGATTTACCCTACAGAATTTTTTTTTTTTTTTTTTTTTTTTTTTTTTTTTTTTTTTGTGGTGTCTAGGATCTTATAGCTGATTTTAACTATGTTTGGGGCGCTGATTCCAATAATGCAATCAGATTTTTTCCTTCAGCTTTACTTTTTTCGCTTCAGCATACCTTAACAGTAGTTAGTAGTAGTTGAGTAAAACTTCGCACTTGAAAAAAAACCGAAACATAATATATACACGGTCAATCCATTTGAAATGGTGCAGATAAAATAATTTGTTTGCTCGACCATTTTAGAAAAAAAAAAATATTTTTACCACCAATTACCCATTACTCAAATATACAGGTTGCATTTTTTACAGGATTTTTATGTTTCATTTAAGCATAACATGTAGAAAAATGAGATTTTTATTTCTCCCACCAGAGATATTATAGCCTAAAGTTAACAAAAAATTGAATTTTAAAATTCATAAAAAAATAAGGTAACAAATATCAGGGTTATAAGTACTTATAATGAAAGCTACATAGTTAGGTGTATTAGCATGCTAAAAATCAGCTTTGATGTACATCCCCTTATACCCAAAACTTACCCTCAAAAACGGTCTCTCGTTCTGAGAAATTAAAGCAGGTGTTTTCAATAGCAGTTTTTAAGTATTGGACTTGAAAATATTAAAATAATAAAGAGAACATAAAAGATGGAGCCGACTGAATGGAAAAC
Organism: Aelia acuminata; assembly: GCA_911387785.2. Classification (NCBI taxonomy): domain Eukaryota; kingdom Metazoa; phylum Arthropoda; class Insecta; order Hemiptera; family Pentatomidae; genus Aelia; species Aelia acuminata. Next base: position 12,197,702 of record OU426984.1, read on the forward strand.
AATCGTGTTTGAATTATTATTCTGTGACTTTTATTAGTCTATGAGCTTACAAACTCAAAAATCGGCCTGCACGGTGAAACAAAGATGGCTGTCATTTTGAAACGGTTGACCCTAAAAATTGTTTAAAACTTGTTTTAAAGTAGTGATTCCATAAGTAACTGGTCGTAAAAATATATTTTTTTTCTAAAATGGTCGAGCTATGGACCACTCGATATTGATTGAACCTACACCTTTGTAAACCCCTTGGTGTGTTAAGGAGCCTAAGAAACTTTACCTTCGAACATCCTTTACGAAGACTGTTCGGGTTTTTTAGGTACTTTATCCATTCGCCTATGTGCGGGAGTAGCGCTAGTTTCACTTTGGATTTGGGTTTTCCCAAGTGACAGGAGTTGTTTGTGATACTATTACGCCGTTTGTGATTCGTCTCCTATTTTTTTATTTTTCAGATAAAATAAAATATATTGATAATGGAGATTTTTTCTTCATCAGAAGCTAGCGGTGGATGCGTCAGCCATATTTGTTCGTTCAACGTCACGTTATGTATGGCTGTTCGTTGAACGCCGGTACGGCAAGGTTCGAGGGAGAACCTGTTCGAGGATGAGGTTCGTAGAGTGTAAAGGCACCTCTATGATTAACTGCTAGGAAGGCATAAATCTGATTACAATATGATGAAGGAGCAAGTTCCTTGATCCTTGATTCAAGAATTCGTTGAATTATTTTATCTATACATTGACGATCTATTATATTATATTAAATGTAGCAATTATTTTAAGGTATATGTAGCCTACTGGCTACATTCGCTGACGATACCGCACTAGTAACATCACACAGAAACCCCGATATAGCATCTTCCATCCTTCAAAACCACTTAGACGATATATTTAGTCGGGCTACCAGGTGGAAGGTAAAAATGAATGGGATGAAAAGTGAATTTATTACCTTCACCCTCAACCATGGCTCACGCCCACAAGTATATTTCAATGATACACCGATCCCTGAATCCCAAGCTGTAAGATATTTGGGGCTCCACCTGGACAAGAGACTGACATGGAGAACCCACATCGGACTGAAAAGGAAACAACTTAACTAACGATTCGGAGTGTTATCTAGGTTACTCGACAGACGTTCGAAATTGTCATATAAGTACAATGTCATATTTTTAAAGTTTTTTAAATCAATATAAATAAGACATTATATTCATGAGCCCATAGTTATAAAAAATAGGCATGTGTACTCGAAATATCAAGAAGGTAATTTCTCGGGTATTTTAGATGATGTAGGTGTGATCAAGTACAAAACTTTTCAAGCTTTTTTTTTCACCCCCCCCCCCTCCCCAAATATGGTTTATCTGTAATCCATGCTAGATGTTATTAGAGAGAACAAACCGACGGCGTAAGTTCTCAATAGTTCAAGACATGGACGAATCCAGCCGGTTGTAAAGGGGGCTGCAGCCCCACAGCCGTTCCCCAAACAGGCCCACCATACAGGCGAGAAACCTCATCAATGTCCGCACTGTGATCATAAATCAGTTATAGCTCATGATTTGAAAAGACATATAATGGCCCACCATACAGGTGAGGAGCCTCATCAATGTGCTCACTGTGATTATAAAACAGTAGGATTAGGAAGTACGAAAAAACACATTATGGCCCGTCATACTGGTGAAAAACCTCATAAATGCCCTCATTGTGATCATAAAACAGTAGAATTAGCAAATATGAAAAGACACATTATTGCCCGTCATACTGGATCTACCAAACAGCTGTTTTACCCTTATGTTCCTTTCCCAAAACTAAAATTCTACTTGTTCTGCGTATTTTTCTTCTTTATCTTACTTTCTTTCTTTAAGTAAAGTTAAATTCTATCTTTCAATGTCAAAAAACTTCCAAAGAGGGCTGCAGTACCAAACCCTCCTTCAGGATCCGCCAATGCTTCAAGATCTGTGACATACTGGAAAAACCACTTGACGATACTTGATTGAGTATACGGGTAAGGGTCATCAATCCTACGGTTAGTTTCAGTTGCCTCCAATAGACTAACGGGTCTCACAGGTTAGGTCATGTGGACTAAGTGATTTTTACTCTGCATGCAGTCACTAATTGTTTTATTTATTACGCTTGACGTAGCATGACTCTCATTGCAAGCGTCATATGCTCTCGGTCAACCCGATACATTTGGTCATAAAATATAAGCACATGATTAGGGAGCATACAATTGTTTTTACTTGTTTAATCAACGTTAATTTATGCCACTAGGGCCTAATCGGACGATGCTGCAGAAGGAATCCTGAATTTCGCCTATCCAGGTATAAACTGGATAGGAATTTTCAACAAGTATCTGACATTGCACAGGCTCGAGATCTTTAACCTATTTTCAACAAATATGAAAAATGTTTTAAAAATTAAAAAAAACATTATTTTTTAAAATAAAATTATCTTTAGAGATACCAACCAATTTTTCCCCAGACATACGTAAACATACCATTACTATTAGGTTATTAATTAACATTTATGGTTCTAAGTTATTTTGTGTTATTGTAATGCCAGGGTTCTGAATTATTTTATAATGTTCTATGTTATAATGTTGTATAATTTTTTTTTTCAACTTAAAACTTCAAATATGCTAATATAAATTATAAGTATTTCAAGAATATAATAAAAAAAATAAATGTTTAAAAAACTTTCAAATTGTTTAGAATGTCTAATCTTGACTGAATGAATGTACTAATAATTAAAAAAAAAAAAATGATTTATTTTTTTAATTTTTGTTTGATTTTACGCCACTAAGGCTAATCTGGCGATGCTGCTATAGGTGTCATGAACTTTTTCTATCCACGTATAACTAGGATAGGTATCGCTAACGAGTCCTGACATCGTACAGGCTTGGGACCTCCATTTTATGTCTTATCTGACGGATTTTTTACGCATTTCTTTAAATGCGAACCCGCGACATTTACTATTGTAGGCAGCTATGCTAGCCACTACACCACAGGTAACTCCCATGAAAAATTAATCTCGATCTTGGAGATATTAATTTATGTGCATATTTTTTAGATTAGTAAAAATACACAAAATAATTTGGGAAATAAAAAAATTGAGGAAAAAGCAAACTCAATAAGGAGCGCCGTGGACATTAATCTTCGAATCTCATCAGTATGAGCTAATCTACTCAAATCTTTAAAAAAGATGAGGATATCTTCTAACTGGATCCTGGGCAAATTGGATCCTTGAATCTCCAGCCCCTCCCCTGTTCACCAGCCTGCAGGAGATGATTTCAGATCCCTTCTAGGGGTTGGATATTAAGTCAACCATTTCGTATAATGAAATATGTTGTTGGAATAATATCGTCTACTTCAATGAAATTCCTGAATATTTATTGGGGGGGGGGGCGGCTAATTATTGTTAAGCTTTTATAGATTACACAGATCTACTGAAAAAAAAATGTTTGGCGCCCAGATAGCTGATTTTATGTTTGGGGCGCTGAGTCCAATGATGCAATCAGATTTTTTTCTATCAAATCTACTTTTTTAGCTTCAGCATACCTTAACAGTATTTTTATTTAAATTTAAATACCTATGATACAGATAACACAATCCGAAATAGATGATAAATGAATTATTTTATCACGCATTTAAGGGATACCCACATGATGGCAGATTACTGCTCGAGCCTAAAACCTGTTTAAAGAAACTTTCAAGAAAGTCAAGCTTCTTTTGCTTCCGAAGTGTGAAATAGAGTATCTTTGAAATGTAATTGGTTTAGTTACAAAGTGATTATGTAAATAATGTGTATGTTTATATAGTTTTAATTGATTTAAAATCTGGCTAAAATCTAAAATACATAGTTTTATGTAAAGAATTCTAAGAATTCTATTATCTTTGTTTTTTCCACCTGCTGTTAACCTGCAGATGTATTCGAATAATTATGTTTTAAGAGGTAAGTCACACCATTTATATATCTCAACTACTAGAGCTGATAGAGGAAAACTAATGGCAAATTTGGATTCAGCGCAGAAATTATACTCAGAACCAGCTATAAAACCCTCGGCACCTAGACTTGTGTAGTAGATAGAATTTGATTGAGCTAAATAAGGACAGATTAAAATGTATATTTAATTTACTACAAACACTAGATACCCAATTTCAGGTCCGTACAGTTTTTGAGCTAGTCTGTTCATATACAAACACACACACACACATAGACCATTTCACGGAACTTGGTTATTTGGGCTCAGGGGACCCCAAAACGTGTATTTCCGTTGAAAACCGGGAGTCGAAATTTTTCACGATCGCGATACTTTCCCTTACTATCGTACATATTTCATATATAGGTAAGTGAAACTAAAAAATACTAGAAATTTTTAATCAAATTCCTAATGAAAAATTCCGATTTATAGTTCCCTATTTTCCAATACCAATTGATTAAATTTCCTATTTATTTTATATTTCCGTTTACACAGGGTTTTCCGGATAACATTTTCCTAATAATGTTTGATTAATTGTTTCGTATAACGTTATAAAAAAAAAACAAGCAGCCTAATACCAAATTTCCTAGTGAATAATTCCTATACTTAGTTACCTATTTCCAATGCTATTTTTGTCTATAGTTATCAGAAATGGCTGATCTGTATACATTAAAGCTAATAATCCAACTGCGGTTGACAGTTGGACCAGTACAGCTGTTCCCGAAACCACCAACGCTCACTGTAATATCGATCATGCTGAAATCGAAACAGTCAACTCGATGTAGCTCTTGGATCAATATTTGATCCAATTTTGTTTTAAGGTCTCCTGTTTAACTTATGAAACCTAAACTGTCTTCCTACTATTTCTGTCCTCAGTAAAATATTAATCCCTAATATTACCGTATCCACGTGGCAAGAGTTAATCTATTATTGAGCTGTTAAGGTGCGTTTACACGCTCAAACCAACAGCACAAAAAGGCTTGCGCAAGCCAGTTTGTGTAAATGGTTTGAATGAAATATTTCCGTTTATTTACTTCTTTCGCCCTGGGGTGGTTGACTCTTATTTCGTGGATGCTGAAGAAAATGTCGAATGATTTGTACGTCGAGAACTTTGAAGACTATCTAACGGTCATTGTTTTCGGCACAATTTCGATCAAAATTTTGGGGTACTACAATAGAATTCGTCTTAAAAAAAATTAAGGCTTTAGAAATAATTTAGAGTTCTGGGAATGTATTTAATCAACTGTACCGTCACTTCTACGCCAAACTAGTGAAAATTTGTACTTTTCAAGAAAGAAAAAATAAGTTTAATATTTAAACAAAATCAGCCTATTTCCAAATATCCTATGCCATAGCAAAGTACCGAATTTGAAAAACAACAGTTTATCACATTTCGAAGGTTGATGTAGTAGCGACGAATCTTGCAAAATCATAAAATCTCTTCACTGGATATATAAGATAATCATAAAAAACCAAACGTCCAGAGTGACATTATTTAGATGATTTTATTTTATTATTTATTGCTATGAATTATTGACATAATAACTGTAACTGGGAATAATTTTTTTATAATTAACTTTAACATTCATACTCTCTTTAGATCGATCAAAATATTAAAATAAACATCCTTTGATTAAGTTTAATATACATGTTTAATACTTATAAATAAAACATGCTAACAAACTCCAATATATTTATTTATCGCAATAGTTGCAGTAAAAATATAACTGCTGCGTGCAGAATATACCTTCCACAAACTTGGGAAGGACTCATATACTTCAATAAATTGTTTTCATTCACCATTTTGATAAAGGCAACAAGTGATAGCGGTCGAAGTAAGAGGTGTTTACGGGTTTCATTCAATGCGCATGCCTGAAATTAGAACTATGGCTCAAGCCAATGCACCAACCTCAAACCAATTTTCTGTCCGGACAGATTAAGCACAAACGAAATTTTTTGGCTTGCGCAAACTTCAAACCAGCTTTCACATGCACCAATTTATTTGCACTAACTGGCTTGCGCAAGCCAGTTTGAGCAAATGATTTGAGCGTGTAAACGCACCTTTAGATAGTTAAACTACGAAAGTAGTGATGTAAAACTGTCGATAGTTTCCGCTGTCGATAGTTACGATAGTGTCGGACATAAACTATGGATACTATCCATAGTCTAAGGTCATGGGGTGTAGAGGGGAGTAGAATAGTAAATTTTTTCATTTGGAACAATATGAGCTATAATGCCTGTTTCCATTTGCACTTTTTGTTCCCTTTTTTATTATGGAATACCTTTCTGTGAATAGAGGATGGTTTCTATTAGACCTTCAAATAATTTTTTCAAGCTTAGTCGCAACCGCAAAGAATAAAAACTTTAACAAAAGGCCAAAGAAACTGTATTTAGAGGAACCCTATACCAACCCTCTTCAAGTAACCATGCAACCAGGATTCCCAGTTGTTGTCAGGTAGTTGATTTAGAGAGGTCGAAAATATTTTGTTAAAAAAAACTATTGTTTTTTTGTAATGTTTAAACATTTTGTTTCTTTGCCATTGCAACTGTTCCAACCAAGTAATTTTCAAGTCAAGGGACTGGCAGGCAATGAGTTGTTTTGTTTGTATATATGAGCAAACCATTCAATTTTCCAGTCTTATAGTTTTTTCGTGAAGTTAAAATTTTGTTTAAAGAGTAGATTAGAAATTTTTAACAGCATTTTATTTATTTTTCATTTCCATATATTATGTACCACATTGCTGCTTAGAGGCAGAGGCTATCACTTTATCCTTTAAATACAATGTTCTTGACAGTCGTAATATGGAGGTCCCGAAGAGTCCTATACGATGTCAGTTACTCGTTAAAGATCACTATCCTAATTATACCCGGATAGGCAAGATGTAGGACTCCCACTTTAGCATCGTCTGATTAGCCTTAGTAAAATAATTTGGCGTTAAGCAAACAAAACTTAAATTTCAGTTTTCTCAAAATATGGAGTTTTGCGTTAGACCGAACACAAGAGATAAATAATTTGAAAAATGTTTCCAATGGCAACCTTAGCAAACAAGTGACTGTCGCTAAGAATTAGTCTGACCTTCTCAAGGATAACCGGTTTCGAGGATGTCGGGGCTTTAACCTGAAACGGTACGGTTAGAAGTTTTAAATAAAATCTTCACAACAATTCTACCATCATTGTATAAAATAAGTAGATGAATTTTGGAAAAATGGGAGAAGTTGAGTAATTGCGTTATAAACATATTTATTAAAAACGTAGATTGCATATCATCTATGAAAGTAGTGTGTTGGGCTCATCGCACCATTAGTTTTTTTTCTATTATTGGTTTTCGTTTGGATTTTATTATGAGGACATGAAATTCGGGTCGAAACGTTGACGAAAATAAAGTATGTAATTACTGCACATTATCCATGCATATTTCGAGCACACCCCCAATCATTTCCTATTCGTTAAAGTTTACTGTTTTTTTAATTATTCATACTATATACTATATACCTACTTGTACTTTATGTGATAGAAGCGTTCTATTCATAGCCGGCTGGAAATGAGGTAGATTCGTGATGGAAGGGACGAGATGGGAGTAATATAGGAACCGGGGACTTTACGAGCTAAAGCAAGTAGATGTGGTTTTGGGAGTCGTAAACCGCAAAACAGTCCTCTCTCGAAAGGGAGTAATCCAACCTAAAACCCTTTAGCCTTTTAATTTCGCCCAAAAGTTAAGTGCTCCGGAAACAAATAAAATTCTACGGATTTTAAGACCCTAGGAGACAGAATTCATCAACGTTTCCTAATTTAGAAAAGAGAAAAAAATTATTTTCTTTTAAGTATTTGTTTGTTTTTTTCTAACGTCACTTTATGCCACTAAGGCTAATCGGACAATGCTACAGTGGGAGTCAAAAATTTTGCCTATAATCTGGATAGGGATTATTAAAAGTATATGACATCGCACAGGCTCGCAACCTCCATTTTACCTCCTATCCGAGAGACGCCATAGCCAAGGATTTCTTACTCCCTTAAAAAATCCTACGACCGTCACGGGACGCGAACCCGCGACCTTCAGTGTTGTACGTTGCCATGGTAACCACTAACTCAGAGGTGATCATTCTTTTAACCAGTTATGACAAGAAATTTAGCCCATATTAAGTTTGGTTCATTCTAGTGCATTGCATGAATTTTATAATTAACTTTTTTTCTGTTTCCCATTCTATAGGTGCCTTTACACATACACGCTTTCCGCACGGAAAGAGGCCCAAACGGGAAAGAGCGCGGGAAAGAGTGTATGTGTAAATGTGACATTTGGAGTGCGGGATTGTGCTCGCTCTTTCCCGTGCGCAATCCTGTGGGCCGCATAAAATAGTATTAAAACATCTTCCGAGATTCTCGGCGGGATAAAACGGCGATTTGGGGCTACAGTAACCGCATAACAAATTTATTTTTTCTTTCTCGTTATAATAGTCTAGGCAAATTATTCAAAACAAGAGCAATTATATTAAGCAAAATAGTTTTGAAACATTGGGAAAATAATCATAAGGGGTATAGAATTAAGAAAAGAAGTTCCACCCCTAGGAGTGTCTTGTTCACCATTTCCACCTCCGAAATTATCATTTTTATTTATTTTTTCTATGTTTATGACATCTGTCATGTAAGGAGCATTGTAAAAAAGGATTCTTTGTTAAACAATCGATTCAGGTTCTGTTAAAATTAAGAATTGTGATATTCAATGTGATCATGGAATCTTCATTTTTTTATTGTATCCGAATTACTACTTTAATTATTTAATTTTGTTTGTGTAACAATTGAGCGGATATAACAATGAATGTAACAATGGAGTGGATATTCACTGTAGACGTGGAAGAGATGGGGCACAATGAAACACAAAAGTTGTTTTTTACCCATAGCACCCAACTTGAGACTTCTTATTCAATTTTTTATTTTTTCGATGTTACCGTAGGATCTAATCTATGTAAGAAATGCGTTAAAAATTATTTTATGCATCATGTCTGACCGCGAGCAGCTATTTTCCAAAAAAATAATTTTTTTTCATGGGGCCCCATGCCTGGAGTACAATGAACACTGAACACAAGAGTATTAGGAATGAGAACTATCGATGTTTTTCCGATATTCAATATTTTCATCATCGATATCATCTACTTCGATATTATCGACGATTGATATCGTTCCTTCTTGTTAATTTAAGCACGGAAATGCAAAAGGGTATAAATGCCAAAAAAAAAAAATAAAAAAAAAGGGTTTTTTTTTTTTAAATTTTAATATTTGCCAAATCCATTCTTCAGAAATGGGTATTAGTAATGTTTTGTTGTTAGAAGGTAAATCGAACGTATGAAACATGGCATGGGTGTAAGTTTCGAACGTATCTCACCCTAGTGGGTATAATTTACATGATTTCTGGAGAAAAAAAAATTAAGGCACTTATACCCTTTTGCATTTCCATGCTTCAATAATAATATAAAAATTTAAGCTAGCATTTCCAGAAGGCTCGAAGGATTGTACATATCCTCTTTAAAAAAAAAAAAAATAAAATACTGTAATACTTATGTGGGTTATTAATTTTTATTAAAAAAAAACAAAAATTCTCAATTCCACACGAATTATAACAACACAAATATTTAAGAAACAGGTTACATAAATTATCACTTTGTAACACACGGATGAACAGATGCCTTTAGCTTTTGTTTAAGTTTACAATACTTATAACCTCTCGATATTACTCTGAGATAGTAGAGTTGTACAGTGTAAGGAGGTTATAGAATTATAACCATATGTTTGCTTTGTGCACGATAGCAATTTGCTGTTGCGAAATGCAATTAGTATTTTCCAAAATAAATAAAAAATCTTTTTTATTTTGGAAATTTAAAAAAAAAAGTTTGGTATTACTTCGGATGAGGAGCTCCAAGATGGCGGCCGGCGTGAGTAAACCACAAGGTTTTCCGATCACGCCCTACACAATATCCACGATTCAGTTCGGGTTAACCGAGAGTTACCGATCAGATGTAGTCCAGATAACCTTCCCGCCTTAGTAAAGTAAACATAAAGTACAAATGAATGTTTCTTTAATATAATTAAAGTACAACAGATATGAATGGAAGTACTATTTCAATATATGAAAATTTCCTGTGATGGTTGCATAAAATTTTAAATTTAAAACTAAACAGACCATTTAACAAATAAGTTTAATAGTTTGTTTTGTGAATTTATTTGTTTGTTTTTTAAAAATATGTTATTGTACTGTTTAAATGATTAAATGGGTTCAAGTTAAATGCACGTATAAAGGTCTGGCCACACATGTCCGCACCGCAGCAATAATATAGGTTATGTTCAGAATATTTTTAATTTATCTTACATATTACCTTTAGTTATGCCTAAAGTGGCCTGTCTAACATGTGTGGCCTGACCTGAAAAAATGTATTTAAATAACGAAAAAAGAATAATTTAATCTTTTGTTTTGAATTTTTTTTTTTTAAATGTTATTGTTCTGTTTAAATGATTAAATGGGATCAACTTATTTGCACAAGGCACAAATAATTAATAAAATAAAAATTTTAGCCTTCTTAGCCACGATATATTATTTTTTTGTATTTCAAGAAAAATTTATTTAAATTACCAAAATGGATATTTTTAAAAAAGATTTGATGATGATTTTAAATAGTTCTCCTACGGAAAAAGAACAAACTGTACATGATTTATTATTCTATTATTTTATTCTTTTGTACATGATTTATTATTCTATTGTTTTATTCTTTCTTTTATTATTTTATTATTATTTATTCCGAAGTACATGATTTATTTATTTTTTTTTTTTTATATTTGTTAATGTTATTCTGCCCTAACCCAATTAAAAGTTACACATATATATCAATCATTTTTTCCAAGTTTCGACGAGCTGTTGGAAATTCGTTATATAAATATGCCATTTGGATATAGGTACAAACTGTGTAGCTGCCTCAGTGTGTATGTATATGTAGCTGCACCTAACCTAATAAAAGTAAGCAACGAATGAATTCCCCTCCAAAAATGTGGATAAAGCCGACATCAGATCTCGGGAACTCTCGGTAAACCCGAACTGAATCGTGGTTATCGTGTAGGGCTTGATTGGAATACCTTGTTGTTTAATCACGCCGGCCGCCATCTTGGAGCTTCTCATCCGAAGTAATACCAAAAGTTTGTTTCTTTTTGCGTGGAATAAAAAAAATATAATTCTTTTATTTATACTTTATTTTCTCTACTTGCATCAACGTTTCGGTGTATAATACCCCATCCTTAGAATTCTTTTCACTTTATTTCTTATCATATTATATTTATTTTTTTCCTCCATTTATGCACTATTCATTACACTCTAAATTCTGCTTTCAAAACTTTTTGTTTATAACCTACGCAAGTGAGCTCTCAACTCTGACAACCAAGCATGAGAGCTAAATTCAAGCAACGGAAATGCGCTCGCTACCTATGAAAAATAGAGTTAAAAACCTGACGGGATCGAGTTCAATAAGATCAGACGAGAAGGATCATGATCAATAAGAGCAAACCTGGAATAATGTATTAAATTATTTTAATACATTACTCTTTTTAACTACTCTAGTCTTAAATTCAAGAAATGTTGAAGTGATTGATATTTGACGTGCTTAATAATTCTTACAAAGTGTTTTTCCTCATTTCTTTTCATATTAATTTAATAATGCGATGGTTTAATAGAAAAATTAGTTGACCTTTTAAATGCCGTATAAAACTGGTGGAAATGCAGTTTAAAAAAATAAATATTAAAGCGAAAAAGATTATGAGTGGAATAAATGTATACCTCTAAAAATCGCAAAGTGGAATTAGTGGAATAAATGATCATAATAATCATTGGTCTTGCTTTTCGTTTTATTCTACTATAATATATATTATATAATAATTATAAGTAATATTTCCCTTCATTAATGGAACAAGTAGTTATTTTTATTACATCGTCTTTCAGCAGTTTAGATATTCGTTTTTCCATTTTAAATTTGTTCCTTGTACTTTATGTGTAGTTATTTACTTTATTAATTCAATAAAAGTAATATGATTTTATACTGGCTTACGCCCCCCCTTTTTTTATCCATCCTAGAAGAGTCTGTTGACCCAATTATTCATTCTCATATTAGATGAAGATGTCAAGTGCAACCTTGTCAAACAAATGTACTGAATTTACTGGCTCAAACGAAAAACGAAAATGATGCAATATCAAAACAAAATTTGAATTCTCTAGTGATGATTGATATTGAATCGACAATAACCTGTATTTTTACATTTTGTTATATCATATCATATCATGACTAGGTATCCATTGACATTAATATTTATTTTAAAGCTCAAGAGTAGGGGGGGGGCACTATAATATTGAAAATGGTAACATTTTCAGATTTCTTTTACACGATGGTCCAGTACAATGTTATCGGGGACGTTTTTTGTTTTTTTTTAAATATTAGTTTTGTAAGTTAGTGGGGTGAGTGCACTCCAAAAAATTTAGAATTTCGGATTTCTTTCACAGGAGCGTCCAAGTTTATGTTATCGGGGGAGATTATTTAAACAAATAAAATACATTTTGTATTTTAGTAGCAGGGGGGAAATAGTTGGATTGCCGATTTGTTTCAGACGGAAATGCAATATTAAGTTATCGGCGACAATGTTTGTAAAAAGAATATTTATTTTGTATTTTAGTAGCGGGGGGGGGGAGGGGTATTAGATAATAGTTAGAATTTCAGATTTTTTTACCGGGAATCCGAAGTTATCTGGGAAGATTTTTGTTGAAATAATATGATTAAAATATTACAAAGGTTTATTTGGGAATCACTTTTTGGTTTAAACATTAAATTGTTCCCCAAGCCTATTAATTACAAAATGAAAACAATTTTCGGAGACAAAACATAATATAGGAATTTCGAATGAAAGAACTCATACAATCTGTTTCGTTGTGAGCCCCCCCCCCCCCCAGTGTAATAAAAAATAATTATGTTTTTCCAAAACACTGTCCCTTATAGCACAATATTGGATCCAAGTTCGAAAGAAATCGGATAACATAATGAATATTTTTTATAAAAATAACGGCCCCAATAATATATAAATGGACCCCCGTGTGAAAGAAATACGGAACATCTACCTATTTTCTAATGCGCCCCCTCCCCTCCGCTACTAAAATACAAAATGAATATTTTCTTCAAAAACAATGGCCTCGAGGACATAAAATTCGACCCCCGTGTGAAAGAAATCCGAAATTCTAATTATTTTGTGGTGTGCAAAGCCAGTAAAATACAAAATGAATATTTGTTTCCAAAAATAACGTCCCCGATAATATATAATTGGACCCCCGTGGGAAAGAAATCGGAAATTCTAACTATATTGTTGGTGCGTCCCCCTCCCCCCCCCCCCGCGCCGCTAAAATAGAAAATGAATATTCTTTTCAAAAACACCGTACCTGATAACTTAATATTGGTTTTCCGTATGAAAGAAATCGGAACATCTAACTATTTTCTAATGCCCCCCCCCCTCCGCTACTAAAATACAAAATGGATATTTTCTTCAAAAACAACAGCCCCGAGGACATAAAATTCGACCCCCGTGTGAAAGAAATCCGAAATTCTCATAATTTGGTGGTGTGCAGCCCCCCCCCCCCTCCCAGGCAGTAAAATACAAAATGAATATATAGTTCCAAAAATAACGTCCACGATAATATGTAATTGGACCCCCGTGTGAAAGAAATCGGAAATTGTAACTGTATTGTTGGTGCGTACGATAACGCGAGAGTTTTGCGCGCGCTCAATCCTTCACGGGATTGTCCGGGGATTGCATATGTTTTTCCTCTCTAAACAATCATGTAGACGCGCTTTCGTGTGGGAAAGCGCGTGAACACTCTTTTAGCATCTAAATCTTTCCCACAAGATTACGCGACGTGATTGCGCGCGCGCAATCCTTCGCGACTCAGTCGTGTGGGAAAGAACGTATGTGTAAAGGCTACTTATGTCTATATTCTATAAATAAGCAAATTAATTATTACATTCTAAACTTGTAAATTGGGGTCACCTTTCGTATAGTGGTTAGCATGGCAACCTACAATACTAAAGGTCGCAGGTTCGCGTCCCGCGGTGGCCAAAGGATTTTTTAATGGAAGTAAAAAATCCTTAGCCATGCCGTCCCTCGAATAGGAGGTAAAATGGAGATCCCGAGCCTGTACGATGTCAGGTACTCGTTAAAGATCCCTATCCTAATTATACCTGGATAGGCAAAATTTATGACTCCCACTGTAGCATCATCGGATTAGCCTTACAAGGGGAGGCTACGGACGTGGGGTCACCGATTACAATGAAACTTTTTTTCGTGTTTCTATATCCAAAAATATTAGATACGTGTCCGAGGGTTCTTGCCAATGGGCCTTCTGAGCCGAGAAAAAAAATTTCTTAGGAACGAAAATAGCCAAAAATTGCATCAACAAAGTTGCCGCTGCTCAAAGCTCCTTCAACCAACTTCAATGAAATTTTCAGGCATGTCAGAGTATTGAAAAATATTAGACACGTGTATAGGGGATTGGCGAAATTAGCCTCTGGAAGCCCAGAATAAATCATTCAATTTTGTGTTATATTCGCGCTCTCGGTAACGTTAAAAATCAATTCCATTACTTTGTAAATTGAATAAACGACGTTTTTTCCGCTTCTTACATCAAAAACTAAATATCTATATTTAAAAACAAATTATTTTGAGACGAATTTTTTTTCTCTCTCTCTTTTTTCTTTTTTTTATCTTCTAAATATATATTTAAATATTATAAATATTTAACAGGAAATATTTTTCATAACAAAATTTCCTTGCTTGGAGGAGATTGTCACCAAAAAATTTTTTGTTGATTCCCCAAAAATATTTAAGACCTTGTTTCACGATGTTCTTATCATAACAAAGACGACTAAAACAGTCGTCCAAATTTTGACCGTTCATATTTTTTAACAATGAAAAAAAAGAAGATTTAATTAGTGACAGAGAAATGTCGATTAATCAAAATCCAAAAAAGATGCCCAAGAGATGCCAAATAAATCAAAAGCTAGATAATCCAATTAATATGTTTAAGAACAAACTTTTCGCAGTAGATACGTACGGGACGAATGCCAGTGGGAGAGTGAAGTTATTTTCCACAAACCTGAGAGAAGGAATTACCTACCTAATCAGTTTGTCATGTTTATTTATATTACATGTCATTGACCCTGTTTTTTTGTATTTAGAAGTTCATACTGTGTTTATAACTGCAATCCCTTAATTCAATAAAAACAGTTGTCGTCTTCCAAAGATTTATTATTCTTAATTTTTAACAAACGTTTTCAATCACAAAATAATTCCTTAATTCTTTGGGCAAGGGAAAACAACAATGGAAATACTTTCAGATTTAAAATTCAAATTTTCGAATTCAATTTTTCGCAAAATTATCTTAAATATTTTTTTAAGTAACTATGAAATTGTGCTTTTTACATAAAAACTGGAACATATTTCAAATAGTAATTTTTTTTTTGGTTGAAAAATTTCATTTCTTTTTCATGAAAAATATTTCCTGTTAAATATTTAATAATATTTAAATACAAATATTTAGTTTTTGACGTAAAAAGCTGAAAAACGTAATTTATTCAATTTACAAAGTAATGGAATTGATTTTTAACGTTACCGAGAGCGCGAATATAACACAAAATTGAATGATTTATTCTGGGCTTCCAGAGGCTAATTTCGCCAATCCCCTATACACGTGTCTAATATTTTTCAATACTCTGACATGCCTGAAAATTTCATTGAAATTGGTTGAAGGAGCTTTGAGCAGCGGCAACTTTGTTGATGCAATTTTTGGCTATTTTCGTTCCTAAGAAATTTTTTTTCTCGGCTCAGAAGGCCCATTGGCAAGAACCCTCGGAAACGTATCTAATATTTTTGGATATAGAAACTCGAAAAAAAGTTTCATTGTAATCGGTGACCCCACGTCCGTAGCCTCCCCTTGTTAGTGGCATAAAGTGACGTTAAACAAACAAACTTGTACATTGTAATCAATATATATTATAATGCAAAGTGTACAATGTGCGTGCCGAAAAGATTCAAAAACGACTACACGTACTATCAAGTATGTTATGTCATCGTATTGCCCTATTGCCCCTAACGATGAAGAAGGTTTCAGTTTTCATTTTAAGTGTGTAATGTTGAAGGGACAAGGGCTGTAATTTTAACCCTCTCGCTACATGTAATTAGCACCTCTAATAAGCCCAGGCGAGTTAATGAATGAAAAAAATTAGTTCGACATTTGGAAGTCAGGAGCGCTAGCTAAGCTCAATTCATAAGGTTATCGTTCATTAGTTCGGTTTGTTATGATTTTAGCTTCAACAGTTTTCTTTAAGTTACACGAGATTATGTATAAATAATTATTTTTTCCTTTTTATTTTTAAATAAGGTCCTTACATCTCTGCAATTAATTGAAATTAAAAATGAACATAACCAACTGGAGTCCTAAGCGAATTAAGTTTAACAGAAGAGGAATGAATTGGTCGAAAAATTGCCTTTAATCAATATACAATATAAGAGTACATTTACAACAACAAAAAAATTGCTTATTGGTGTAGTGAGCGAATAAAAAATTAGAGCGAAAAAAAAATTAATCAATATACAATATAAGAGTACATTTACAACAACAAAAAAATTGCTTATTGGTGTAGTGAGCGAATAAAAACTAACACTGAATGAAATAGATAACCTATAAATAATATGAATAAAAGATATAAACTAATGGATTATCGAAAATAAAGTGTTCATATAATATTTCTGTTTAATTGTTCTGTTCTGTTCGTAAATTTTCAACCGTATTCGAAAAAGGAGAAGTTACTCAACTTGATAAGGAAGCTGTATCGTGATGAGAATGGTCTCAATGGAATCAGAACATAGAAACAATACAAAATGGTACATACCAGGACATATTTGCTGCCAAAATAATTTTTCTTAATCAAGAAAAGGGTAGAAAACGCATTGAGAGAACGGCATTAATAAGGTCTCTTATACCCAAACCATATATGGGCGGACACAGAGGTTTCGAAACTTACTACTACTATTAAACCGAAGTTTCAGGATGGTAAAAATTTTGTTTTAATCATTAATTATTAATTAATGATTAATTTTGGTCTATCTTTCTGTACTGTTACATTTTAAAGTTATTCTTTCATTTCACCTATTCCACAACTCCCTGAACGAAGCCGGGCCCCACAGCTAGTTTGTAAATAAAACGTAACCTTATAAACCTCGAAGCCTACTAAAATTTTCAATATATACACTCAAAAAACAATATGATAATGCAGATTTAACGAACCCGAAGGTTCGATGCCGACGCCACGCTCCCTGCACACCTCTATCCACCTACTGCCGTTCGAACCCAACTTTCAGACAGATCTGCCTTCACGCATTCTTCCCACCTCTGTGTGAGGGATTCGCTCACAACCGAGTTTCGCAATCTTACATGCAATTTATTGTTTTCTGATAAAATTATTTTAAAACATGAATCAATATCTACTGAGGGGTCACCTGTAGTGCAGTGGTTAGCATGGCAACCTGCTATACTAAAGGTTGCGGGTTCGTGTCACAATAATTTTTTAATGGGATTAAAAAATCCTGGGCTGTGCCGTCCCTCGGATAGGACGTATAATGGAGGTCCCGAGCCTGTACGATATCAGATACTGTAGTATCGTCCGATTAGCCTTAGTAGCATAAAGGGATGTTAAACAAACAAACAAATATCTGCTGATGTTATTACATGTCAATGCAGGCATTGATACATAATGTTCAAGAAGACCACTACATTCTTGTGCGTATTACTTTCACTTACCTATATATAAAATATATAGTAAGTGGAAGGATTGCGATCGTGAAAGATTTCGACTTCCGGTTTTCAACGGAAATATACGTTTTGGGGTCTCCTGAGTCAAAATGACCTAGTCCCGCGAAATGGTCTGTGTGTGTGTGTGTGTGTGTGTGTGTGTGTGTGTGTGTGTGTGAACAGACTAGCTCGAAAACTATAAACCGTGGGAATCTGAAATTGGGTATTTAGTGTATGTATATGCCCGCGATGGAGACGAAATAGTGGATCAAGAAGTCCCCCCGGATAGAGAAGAGATCGCAGAAATCATAATGCAATTAAGATATAATAAAGCGGCTGGCATTGATGGCATCCCCAGTGAACTACTTAAGTATGGTGGTGAAGTTCTTTGGGAAGAGCTGTACCAAATAATATGGGATATACGGATGGATGAAAAGATTCCAAGTAAGTGGTCGGAAGCTGTTATCTGTCCTATCCACAAAAAAGAAAGCAAACTCCACTGTGATAATTACCGAGCCATATCCATCTTGAACACTGCATATAAAATCTTATCGATAGCCTTATGCCGAAGAGTGAGTACCTGGGCCGAAGGAACGATTGGAGAATACCAAAGTGGTTTTAGGTCAGGAAGATCCACAACGGATCATCTTTTCTCACTTAGGCAAATGCTGGAAAAGTCATATGAGTATAATGTAACTCTTCACCATTTATTTATAGATTTTAAGCAAGCTTATGACAGCATTGATAGAAAACAACTGCTGTTGGCACTGAGCAAGATGCATATGCCCAAAAAACTCCTGAATCTGACAAAAATGACTCTGACAGACACAAGATGTAGAGTTAAAATCCAGTCGCACATGTCCTACAAATTCAAAGTGGAACGTGGCTTACGTCAAGGAGATCCTCTTTCCCCAGTTCTTTTTAATCTAGTATTGGAATATGCCATCAGAAACATAAGAACCAAACCAGGAGGCAACATTTTCAACAGATTGTCCCAGCATATGGCATATATCAGCAAGATCGTTACCGGCATTTGCAGGTGCTCTGGAAGAGTTCGAAAGAGCAACTAAGGTGCTTGGTATGGTTATTAATGTGAAGAAAACCAAATACCTAAAGACCACAAGAGATGGCGCTTTTAAGGAAGAAGAGGTCAAGATAGGTGAGCACTTTTTCGCAGCATGTAGGTCCTTTAAGTATCTTGGAGGGATTGTCACCCGAAATAATGACACAACTGAGGACATAAAGGCACGAATAGCAGCTGGTAATAGATGTCTTTATGCATTAAGTAAAGCTCTAACATTCAAAAACCTCTCCAGGAAAGCTAAGATGCTAATTTACAAGACGGTAATTAGACCTACGGTACTATATAGTAGTGAGACCTGGGTGATGACCTCGGCAAGTGAAAATAAGCTTAGAATATGGGAAAGAAAGGTACTACGGAAAATATTTGGACCCGTGCGAAAGGCTGATGAATACAGAACAAGAACAAATCAAGAACTGAAAGAGTTATTCACCGAAGCGGACGTAGTACAAGTTATTAAGAAAAGAAGACTGGGGTGGCTTGGACATGTGGAAAGGATGCATGCTTCGAGGTTACCCAAACAAATGTTGTATGGTCAACCTGGAGGTTCTCGAAGAAGAGGTAAGCCTCGTAAACGATGGCTGGACGATGTGGAAGAGGACCTACGCCAGCTTAACGTTAGACGATGGCGCAACAAGGCTATGGATAAAGCAGAGTGGAACAAAGTAATGGAGGAGGCTTTGGTCCTCAATGGACCGTAACGCCACGCAGTAAGTAAGTAAGTAAATATGCCCGCGATGTGACACCAAAAATTTCATCAAAATTGCTCAAAGGGAGGGGGTACTTTATTTAATAACTTTTTAATTTTTTTTCCATTTTCTCAAAAACGGCTCTAACGATTTTGATTAAACTGAGTATTTGATCTATTTATATGCCCATGATATGACTGTAAAAATTTCATCAAAATTGATCTACCGGATGGGGGACATTACTTAATAAATTTTGTGTAATTTTCACAAATTATTGTAATTCACACAAATGTGTTTCTTTTATTTACTCAAAAACGGTTAAAACGATTTTGATCAAACCGGGTATATGATGTAGGTATATGCCAAAGATGTGATAGCCAAGATTTCATCAAAATTGGTCAAACGGAGGGGGCACTTTATTTCATAATTTTTTTCCAATTTTTACCTTTTATTTGATGATTTCAAAAACGGCTTAAACGATTTTTATAAAATTCGTCATTTTTAATGAAAATTAGGTGTTATTTAATATCAGGTAAGCTTTAGCATTATTAAAATGTTCTGAGGCGGGGGCCTTTTTTGTTTGTTTTTTTTTGTTTCCTATGAAGTACCTTTGTTTTTGTTTATATAGAGAAATTAACTGTCTCTCGTTGCGCCTATAATTAAGAAATAGCTAAATATGAGATATGATATAAATAAAGAGGAGAAAAAAAGAAAAATATTCAGTCAACTCATAAAACTCGTTGAGCCCACGCATGCGGAGTACGCATTGTTCATAATTAAACCAATTCTTTTAATTTGAGAAGCGGCAATTAACAAAACGCATTAATTTCTAATCTAAGTAAGTTGGTAAGTGAAAGTTGTGTGTTGCGCGCACGCACCAGATTTTTTATAGTTTGAAACTGACAATTGTCTCAACATCTCTAATAAAGATTATCCTGTGAATATAATAAGAGGTTTCCTTAAGTGAAAACCCCTGTAGGTATACTTCCTTATTTAAATATCAATAAACACTAAAATTCTTAGTGATTAGTGATCCATATGGAAGAATTGTTCAGTAGAGACGAAGACTGGAGCCGCATAAATTATTTCAGTTTGGGGATTTGCAATTCTATTGAGCGATCCGTCATGCGGAAGGACCCTGCGGCTGATGGATATTGCGGCGGAGGTTCGATATTAATTAAGTGGCCTATTCAAATAGTTCGGACCCGGGCTAGAACAACTGCTATCATCATCGATCAGTCCGAACAGTTTATCTAAGCATTAAGGACTGTTTTGACACGGTCAAGTTTTTGGAAGGAAATCTGTAACCAAACGTGGCTTCACTTTATGAACACCAGAGGTGATTAATTGTGAGATAAAAATTTAAAAAAAAATTTACTCGTCAAAAATCAGTCTTATTTCATTAGGGCATTCACTTATTCGAAATATTTAATGGAAAATATTTGTTATGGTCCCAGATATTGTTATCTTGACAAGGATGTAAATGCCGAAATGTGGAACAAAAAATGAATAAAGTGAGGCTTCAATAAAGGATCAAAAAAATACTTGACTAAAATCTGTCTAGCTTCAAATAAATAAAAAATTATCATGAACGTTATTTATGTTTGATGAACAGAAAAAACCTTGAGATAGGTATAAACATTAATGTTCATATTAAGAAGTATCACTGTTTTTTTGTTTGTTTATTACTTATTACCAATGGATGTAAAGGGTTTATTTAAATACAAAATGTCAGTTTGTAAGGGTCACAATCTGCAAATTAGCAATTATCAAATGTGTGAAATTCCAACTGGATAAGTTACTAACTTAACTAAGTTACCATATCAATCGGCCGCAGAGGCGGCCGGCGTGGAATTTGAGGGTTTGTGCTAGATGTTAGTGTCTGTGCTGAGGGGTTTGTGTTAAAAGTTAGTCTTTGGTGGAAGTGTTTGTAGTATTGTGTGGCTGTATCGATGAATGTTGGGATATTCAGGTACGTGTGAAGTAAATCATTTGTCACATAGTATGCTGCGTCTACTAATTCCGCGGACTGGAATGGCTGAATGAATTCTTTGGATCATGGTCGTATTAGAACCTTGTAAATGGTAACTTTGTTAGTTGGAGATAATTTGGAACATCTGTCGAGGAACTTACATGAAAAGAAAGATACATTTTTACTTTCACTTACCTATATATGAAATATATAGTAAGTGGAAGTATTGCTGATCGTGAAAAATTTCGACTTCCGGTTTTCAACGGAAATACACGTTTTGGTCCCGCGAAATGGTCTGTGTGTCTGTGTGTGTGTGAACAGACTAGCTCAAAAACTATAAACCGTGCGAACCTGAAATTGGGTATTTAGTGTATGTATATGCCCGCGATGTGACAGCGAAAATTTCATCAAAATTGGTCAAAGGGTGGTGGTACTTTATTTAATAACTTTTTACATTTTTTTCGATTTTCTCAAAAACGGCTCTAACGATTTTGATTAAACTGAGTATTTGACGTAGTTATATGCCCGAGATATGACTGTAAAAATTTCATCAAAATTGATCGACCGGAGGGGGGACTTTACTTAATAAACTTTGTATCATTTTCACGTTTCTTTCTTTATTTACTCAAAAACGGCTTTAGCGATTTTTATCAAATTCGTTGTGTTCAATGAAATTTAGGTGTTCTTTAATATCAGGTAAGCTTTATCATTATTAAAATGTTCTGAGGGGGCTTAAATGGGGTAGGGGCCTTTTTTGTTTGTTTGTTCTTTTGTTTCCTATAAAGTGCCTTTGTTTTTGTTTAAATGGAGAAATTTACTGTCTCTCGTTACGCCTAAAAATAAGAAATGGCTAAATACGAGATATGATAAAAATAAAGAAAACAGACAGAGGAGAAAAAAGAAAAATATTCAGTCAATTCATAAAACTGTTTGAGCCCACGCATGCGGATAACGCCTTTAATGAAAGACCGTTGTTCAGAATTAAAGCCGTTCTGTTCATTTGAGAAGTGGCAATTAACAAAAAGCATTAATTTCTAATCTAAGTAAGTTGGTAAGTGAAAGTTGTGTGTTGCGAGCACGCACCAGATTGTTTTTTCTGGTTATCCTAAACATTTGTTTACCATATACCCGGCGAAATCATGAACTTCAATTCTACCAAAAAATTTGAAGAAATGTCAGTCTTGGATAGGCAACTTCACCTACTAACACTAACTCTAGCCAAACACTTCAAACCAAACTAAGACTATTTGTATTTGGGTGTTTTTATAATAAGTGTGAAAGATTCATTCTTGGGGTGCGTATAAACCGCTCGCAAATAATCGAGAGTTTACTGTAGAGTGGAAGATTAATCCATCCTCTTAGGATAGTCGAGGAGGCAATAAAATCCACTCCATTACCAAAAGAAACTTCAATCTTAGCCAAGGCGCCATGAAGAGTAGGAAGGCTTCAGAGTGGATCGTTAAACCTTTTTTTGTGAGGGGAAAGTGCGAGGGTAAAGCAGCTAATGGATTAGGCGTACGAAATAGGCTGTTGTGGGTGGAGGGGTGTATATAATAATAATAAAAATAATAAAGTTTATTTAAAAAAGTATCCAAAATTATACTATTATATATTTTTTACTTCCACTTACGTATATATAGAATATATAGTAAGGAAATTATTGCGATCGTGAAAAATTTCGACTTCCGGTTTTCAACGGAAATACACGTTTTGGGGTCCCCTGAGTCCAAATAACCAAGTCGCGCGAGCCTGTGTGTGTGTGTCTGTGCTTGCTTGTCTGTGAATTTGATTTTGATCAAATTCACCATGTTTAATGAAAATAAGGTGTTCTTTAATATCAGGTAAGCTTTATCGTTATTAAAATATTCTGAGGGGCCTTAAATGGAGAAGGAGCCTTTTTTGTATTCCTGTAAAGTACCCTTGTTTTTGTTTATATGGAAAAACTAACTAACTCTCATTACGCCCAAAAATAAGAAAGGGCTAAATATGAAATATGAAAAAAATCAAGTGAACATATACAGGAGAAAAAAAGAAAAATATTCCGTCAACTCATAAAATACGTAGAGCACACACATGCGCGGAGTACGCCTTTAATGACAGACCATTGTTCATAATTAAAGCCGTTCTGTTCATTTAATCGAAATTATTTGTTTCCATGGCAACTAAATGAAATTTTCAACAACTACATAGAGAATTATAAAATCAGACGACTTGGAGTATTATGCTTATATGGCCGAATTATCGAAAGTAAAATCGTTTAT
The DNA here is from genome assembly GCA_911387785.2 of Aelia acuminata. Classification (NCBI taxonomy): domain Eukaryota; kingdom Metazoa; phylum Arthropoda; class Insecta; order Hemiptera; family Pentatomidae; genus Aelia; species Aelia acuminata. Next base: position 12,221,524 of record OU426984.1, read on the forward strand.
TTAATAATAAAATATATATATAAAAAACACTATAAAAGTATATTTTATAGAGCAAATAAAAATAAAATTAAGAAATGAATGTGGAAAAATGTGTCTTTGAGAAGTGGCAATTAACAAAACACATCAAGTTCTAATTTAAGTAAGTTCGTAAGTGAAAGTTGTGTGTTGCGCGCACGCACCAGATTTTTAAATATACTAAATAGGCATAGGAAATCGTCTACCCGAGTTTAGTTGCATACAAAAAATTTGGAACAACGAAAACAAAAAAACAAAGAAAATTTGATAAATTACAAAAACATGTGGTAGTATGCTAAAATCAAATTCAAATTTCTCAAACTGACACCACATTACCTTGGGTCTTACTCTTGACAGAAGGATGACATGGGGCCCGCATGTTAGGATGAAACGAAAAACCCTTGACAAATGACTCAACCTACTTTACTCCATTTTTTCTAAAACTCCAAAACTAGGACTACGACAAAAATTAAATACATATTTATACTTACTGAAACCAATTTGTACGTACTCTTCATAGATATACGGTACAACCAAAAAGACCCACTTACAAATAATTCAGACCTTTCAATGAAGAATATTAAGACTCCTAGTGAAAGCACCATGGTACGTGGACGTGTGTTATATAATTGATTGAAATAAAAAATAAACAAAATGTAAAAGTGTAATTTTATTTATGTTTCTAACAAAAAATGCTTATCTACTCTATATAAACAAAAAAAAAATAAATAAATAACTTCACACAAAAACACAAGACTGAAAAATTGAATGGTTTGCTCAGACATGCTTTCCTATTTGATGGAATAATATGCAAACAAAACAACTGATTACCTGCCAGTCCCTTCACTTGGAAATTACTTATTTAATGGCATAGAAACTAAATCACAGTTTTTCTAACGAAGTATTTTCAACCTTAATGAATCAAATACCTCAGAACATTTTTTTTCATATGCTCGTTTCAAGGCATTTCTATACAAATGTCCCAACAACGTCCTATTTTGTTAAAAAAACTCCGACAAATCGTTGTCATGTCAAAATAACTACTTTGACAACTGGGAATCCTGGTTGCATGATTCCTTGAAGAGAGTTGGCATAGCTTTCCTCTAAATCCAGGTTCTTTGACCTTCTGTTTTAATTTTTAAGTTTGAATGTTTTGCAGTTACGACTAAAGTTGAAACTGATAAAAATTATTTCAAGGTATAACGGAACCCATCCTTAATTTACTTTAATTTTCATATTATTCCCTAAGAAAAAAGTGCAAATGGAGACTTGCATTAAGCTCCCATCATTCCAAATAAAAAATTCTACTATTACCCCCCCCCTGACCATCACTTCACACTATCGATAGTATCAATAGTTTGATGTCCGATATTATCGGTAGTTTTACATCACTATTTAATAACATCTCTTATAAACAATTTCCTAATGCTGTCATATTCCTCTCCTAATGCGGTTTGAACGTTACAGCCACGATTCCTCTTTATGGCTTCAAACTGCTGAAGCAGAAGTTGTCGATGAAAATTAAGCTCGGGTGAAGGAACCAACGGGGCTATAATTAAGTCAGTTCGAGTTAGCGCTTCCCCAGTTTCGATTCTCGCCTCCTACCTCTAGCCTTGGAAGGAGGGGATAAAATAACATCTTTGTGAATTGGCGAAAATCAAATTTTCGTCGTTAAAGCCTGTACTTCGTTACAAAATCTAATAGCATCGATTAAAACGACTTTCAGAAAAGGGTCCACATCCTGCCTAATTTTTTTGGAATGGATGCGATGGGTGTTCGCTAAAGCCATAGGCGGGCGTAAGCGAAGGTGCTGCTTTTGGCGTTTTTAATTTATTTTGCCATAATTAAAACCTGATTGAGCAAAAAATTATTTGAAAAATATCTTGTTCAACTAGAAAATCAAAAGACGTGTCATTCCATTTATTTCCAAAAAATAAAAAGCTTCTCAAAGAGTGGATTGTAAAATTAAGAATAGATAAGCCTGTTTCGAAACATATGACGATATGTAGTCTTCCTTTTAAAGAAATTATATTTATCCAGGTAAATATTAGTATTTGACATTTTATTATTCCAAAATGCTAGTTGTATGCAAATAAAATTGGGACCATAGTGTCATAGATTTGGTTTTCTTTTTTAATTTTCCCCATTTCTGTACTACATCCGTTGTGCTTAATTGCTCCAAGTTTTCAATGAGATGCCTAAAAGTTTTGACAAATAAATAAATAATATGACAAAGAAACTAACAACAACATAACAATGATTGATTGTATGAATAGTTAATTAATATTATTACAAACCGAAAAACGTAGAGTAAATTAATGATGTGTTTGCATTTACCAGAACTACCAGCTTTACACGAAAATTGCTTATTATTATTAATAAATTTGATTTCCACTTTTATTTGATGGGGCAGTCCTTTAAGATCGCTTGTTTAACGCAGATGGCTTGTAAAATAACTGTTTTTTTTCTTCTAGATATTATTCCACATGTAATTATGTGCTTTGCATCAAGGATAGCCTACCCTTCAATTAATGTTCTTAATAAATTACCAATTATCTGTATAATATCAACTATGTCTATCCCCGTTGCTTCCGACATTTTGCAAAACTACTAGCGCACCCTATAGTCGATTGCGCCCGCGAATAACATACCCAGTTCCATAGAAATTCCTTGTCGGAAGTATTTTTTTTTTTTTTTTAATGAAATTTCACAGCATCCTCTTCCGTTAAACGTAATAGAATCAAATACGTTGATGAATCAACCAAGAATAAAATAATACAACAACCTACAAACCCAGAAACAACAGATATCCAAAGATACAAGGCGTCACCTGTGGTGTATTGGTTGGCATAGTTACCTAAAATACTAAAGGTCACATCAAATAGGGTTCGCGTCTGGCGGTGGCCCTTGGATTTTTTTAAACGAGTCAAAAATCCTTGGTTATGCCTTTCTCGGATAGGACGTCAAATGGAGGTCCCGAGCCTGTACGCTGTAAGGCTCGTTAAAGATCCCTATCCTAATTATCCTAATGCCTGGAGAGGCAAAATTTAGGACTCCCACTGCAGCATCACAATAAAACTCGAATAATCAACAAGTTATAAAAAGTATCAACTTGTAACGATACAGTAATGTCAGGTACTCGTTAAAGATCCATATCCTGATTACAACCGAGTAGGCAAAATTTAGTACCCCCCCAGTTGCATTCTCAGATTAACCTTAGTGGCAAACAATAAAGTCTGTCCCACTGCGATGCGTTGAAATCAATGTTCAGCGTTTACATTTAAGCCTTTATAAAGGGATCTATTAGGGATTTATAAGTGACTTTTTCAAACTCAATAAATTTAACAGAAATTATTTTTTAAGGGATAAAAATTAACCCAACTTGTAAAATTAATAAACCAAACTAAATGCCGATGAGAGCAATATTAAGGAACAATAAAAGAAGGGCTACAATATAGATAAGGGTTGAAATATTGTTGAATGGCATGAGATCCATTCATTGAAGAGGAGTCGTTCGACAAAGGGTATTTGTCCCCGCTTACAGGCTTTCTCTTGTGTGCCTGTCTCGCCGTTTCAGTATTCAGCTTTACACAATTTTATATATATATATATATATATATATATATATATATATATATATATATATATATATATATATATATATATATATATATATATGTGTGTATGTATATGAGGAGGTGAGGTGCCATTTTTTTGAGAAATTGAGATGGCAGTGGATTCTAAAAGATATTTTAATAACTCTTTTAACATATCTTGTCAGATTGAAGCAAACATTGTTATTTCATATGGATTTTTGCTATACAAAATAGCGGTTTACTGCAGAACTGATTCGTTCCATAGCACATTGTGTTTCAAAACTGGTTCGTTACTCGTTGTGAAGCAAAACTCTTTGGTTCCTATAATAACTTCTATTTCTATAATAACTTCTCAGGTAAATAGTTGAGGTTCAGTAGTTCTCCTCTTGCTTTAAATATTAATCTGATGAAATAAATGTCTTTATTGTCTTCAAAGTACCTATTATCATAATTCAGAGTTGCATAGAGCTGGTGAAATTCGGCTGCTTTAGCTCTTTTTACGAATATTTCTCTTTTATATTCCATAGTTTTATTGACGAGAATGGTTCTATTTTGTTCTATGTCTTGTAAAAAATTCTCTTTTGTTAGAACTATTCCGTGTTTTGCTCCAAATCTCTTCAATGATGTTGACCAGGCTATACTGTTGCCTATTATCCTCCGGGCTATTATTTTTGGAAATATTTCATTTTCCATTTTTAATAATTTTGCTAAATAGTTTAAGCTCAGTTTAAGGGTTTATATGAATAATAATTGTACCATGTGCAACCTCAATACAGTAGAAAACACCTTCCACTTTATCTCAACATGCCCCATTCTAAATGAAATCAGGATAAACTGTTTTGGAAAACGGTCTCTGAATATGGAAGAAACCGTAGATATCCTAAACGGCAAATGCAACCAACAACTATTTATGTATCTAAAAATTGCAACAAAATATAGACGAGAAATGACTCATGAATATAATCAGTAGAAATAAATTCCCCTACACGTCAGTCGAAAAAAAAAAAAAAAATCGCTTATAGCTAGTTTTATAATTTGGCCATATACATACATCAGTATGTATGCCAGTTCAGTTCATTATGAAATAATTTTTCTTTTGTTATTTGGCTTTTATTACTACCACTTATCACATATTTTCTGTTATTGTTATATATTTGCAACCTATTTATAATTATAACAAGCTAGGATATCTCGACAGACGGACTTGCGTCCATTGTCTATTTACGTCTTAGTATTTTCTTATTTTGTCTTGTATTAAATATTTTTTTCATGAATAAACGTTATTTCTATCATCTATCATCTATCTAATAACTTCTCACTTTGCACCCATCCTATTCGTTCACTTAGCAGTTTCTGTTACTCTTTCTGAACAAAAGATCGAAAGTTCGTTAAACTCGGGTGTTTTATCTCAGTTCATACTCGATTCTTCTTAACTAGATATATTAATAATTGATTTTCCAATGGCTCAGACAAGCTGAAAGACGTTGATAATCTGCTGAAAAAGCATTTTGGTGACGAATGTAGGGCCAATGATTCATTGAAGTACTACACAGTGAAGGAGTTCTGAATATATCTGCCACAGACGAGGGAAACAAGGAACAACAGGATGATGAAGTCGCTATTATTGAAGGGCCTTAGGATCGAGTCTTTGAGTAACATTTTTATATAACTACGCTGATATTTTTGAAAAATTCATCAACGAAAAAGATGTTTAGTCAAATGTTTTAAGTCAGTGGGAGATATTATTTAGTAAAATGATACCGAATTTATTAATAAAGTGGTTGTGAACCTAAATAAATATTACTTATTAAAAAAAAATTCTTTTTTTTTTTTAATTCATTCTTTATCCGTGAGTAACCACCAAACAGAGGTATCAGTGAAGAGGAAGGATTGGCACAGCTTGGAAGCGCGCTCTGTGGTGTAACGGTTAATATACCGCGCATGTCACGCTGGAGACCCGGGTTCGGGGGAGCCAAATCTTTTCTCTTCAAAAATAAAATATTTTAAAAAACTTCATTTTTGTTTTCTTCACCTCGTATTATTATCCTTATTGGAAGATCAACTTACGCTGTGTGTACTTCCAAAGTTCGTTCGTTCCAATGTAGTGTGCAGCAGGAGTCTTTCCTTAAACATTTTGTTACAAAACTTTCTCATTTCAAACTTTGTTCCTTTTTTTTTTGTTACTTTTAAATCAGGAAGTTTTTTCATTCCAAGCTCACTTCAACAGGGTAGCTGCACCTTCCAAAGGCAAATTTTTTATCTGGCCACTCTAGGAGACGTGGTAAGTTTTTTGAGTTTCCTCAAAAACGTGTTCATATGGAACGAACGAGTTTTGCATCTCGCCTCTTCATATATATATGTATATATATATATATATATATATATATATATATATATATATATATATATATACATATATATATATATTTATATATATATATATATACATATATATATATATACATATATATATATATATATATATATATATATATATAGAGAGAGAGAGAGAGAGAGAGAGAGAGAGAGAGAGAAAGAGAGAGAGTGAGAGAGAAAATTGGACTTGGCAGGTTTTTTTAATATTGTACCTCTCTTTATGCCACTAAGGCTAATCGGACAATGCTACAGTGGGAGTCCTAAATTTTGCCTTCCAAATTCCAGGTATAATTAGGATAGGGATTTTTAAGGAGTACAGTTGTACCTCGTACAGGCTCGGGACTCCATTTTATATCCTTTAAAAATCCTAGGGTCACCCTGGTTCACGAGCCCGCGACCTTCAGTATTTTAGGCTGCTATGATAACCACAACACCACAGTTGACCCCAATCTTATATTCTGCCTTTAATAAAAATAATGGGTAACTTGACATCGCAACGATTCCGTACTTCCACTTGCACCATTTCCTATCCGAAGGTATGCCATCCCTTATTTACAACTGTTAAAAATTCCTTAGAGTCGCCTGCCAAGTAGCGAACCCGCGACTTTGGGCTTATTTGGCCGCTATGCTAATCACGACACCTCTGGTGAACTGTTTTTTCGAGTTTATTTCGCATAAATTTAATTGTTAAACTTTTAGTTATGTTAGACGGTACAATTTTTAATAAACTGTTTTCTAGTTGCACGCAAATGTAAATGTAAATGTAGGTATATAAAGATCTGAAAGGTGTGCAATCTTTACCGATAGCTCTAAACTATAAAAGCTTATACTTACATAGTTCTTTGACGGTGAAAGCGCTTCTTAACCTCCCCACCATGATTGGATTAGCCTCCCAACTGCCTAATCGATAAATCAGTTATCTCTTTGGAAATATGAAAATCGATATCTCGATAGCGCACATTATCGCACGGCTATCTCACGATTAAAAACTATCATTATTATTAAAGCTGTTCCAATATTGAGTTTTCCCCTAACATAGAACCAAAAAACCAGGATTTTTGTAATCTATAAAAATGTTTTTCGAAAAATCATGTAATAATTATTCTATTTGATTTCAAAACTAAGAATCATGTTTGATTTATAAACACAAAGTTGTTGTTTGTTTAACGTCACTTTATGCTACTAAGACTAATCGGACGATGCTACAGTGGGAGTCCTAAATTTTGCTTATCCAAGTATAATTAGGATATGGATCTTTAACGAGTACCTGACATCGTACAGGTTCGGTACCTCCATTTTACTTCCTATCCGAGGGAAGGCATAGCCAAGAATTTTTTATTTCCTTTAAAAAATCCTAGCGCCACCTCGGGACTCGAACCCGAGACCTTTAGTATTATATGTTGCCATGGCAACCACTACATCACAGATGACCCCAAACACAAATTTACATCGATCTTTGACGTTCATTGGTTCTATTAAAAATAATGATCACTCAATGATTGGATCAGGCATTTCGTAACTAATAAGGATTAAATTGTGATCAAAGAAATTAAATATTATTTCGAAATTAATATCTCCAGGTTCCACACAGTGGATTAGCTATTTTTATTTTTTTATTTTATTTATTAATTGTTTTCAAGCTAAAGTTTCTAATGTTTTTTGAAAATAAAGATGTTCATTTGCAAACAGTGGATGACAATAATATCCGCATACATTTAAAACAGTGTAACGGGAAACAAAAACAAAACACATATGATAGATAGGAGTTCTATCAGACAAATGGTTGTAGACAAATGGTTGGAACAAACTGTTATAACGCATGTTCGAGACTGTTCGGGAATAATCTACTTCCAGACAGTCTAAATATAAGGAGCGATGGACTGGAGTGTTAGTCTTGCTCTGAATATCAAATCATATGGTTATTTTTACTTTCACTTACCTATATATGAAATATATAGTAAGTGGAAGTATTGCGATCGTGAAAAATTTCGACTTCCGGTTTTCAACGGAAATACACGTTTTGGGGTCCCCTAAGTCCAAATAACCAAGTCCCGCGAAATGGTCTGTGTGTGTGTGTGTGTGTGTGTGTGTGTGTGGGTGTGTGTGTGTGTATGTGTGTGTGTGTGTGTGTGTGTGTGTGTGTGTGTGTGTGTGTGTGTGTGAACAGACTAGCTCAAAAACTATAAGCCGTGCGAATCTGAAATTGGATATTTAGTGTATGTATATCCCCGCGATGTGATAGCAAAAATTTCATCAAAATTGGTCAAACGGAGGGGGTAGTTTATTTAATAACTTTTTACGTTTTTATAGATTTTCTCGAAAACAGCTCTAACGATTTTGATTAAACTGAGTATTTGATCCATTAATATGCCCGAGATTCGACTGCGAAAATTTCATTAAAATTGATCAACCTGAGGGGGTATTTTACTTAATAAATTGTGTCCCACTTTTACGTGTTTTTTTTATTTACCCAAAAACGGCTTTAACGATTTTGATCAAACTTGGTATTTAGTATATGTATGTACCCGCGATGTGACAGTAAAAATTTCATCAAAATTGATCAATTGTAGGGGGCACTTTACTGAATAAATGTTATCTCATTTTCACGTGTTTTTTATTTACTCGAAAACGGGTTTAACGATTTTGATCAAACTTGGTATTTGGTGTATGTATATGCCCGCAATGTGACAGTAAAAATTTCATCAACATTGATCAAATAGAGGGGGTACTTTACTTAATAAATGTTGTATCATTTTCACGTGTGTTTTTCATTTACTCATAAACGGCAAAAATAAGAAATGAATGTGGAAAAATTTGTGACTATGTGAAGTGGCAATTAACAAAACACGTCAATTTCTAATTTAAATAAGTTGGTAAGTGAAAGTTGTGTGTTGCGCGCACGCACCAGATTTTTTTTTATTGTTTTTTGGCTATTATTGTTTGTTTGTCGTTGTGAGTTATAATTTTTCCTGAATAAAAATTATTTAAACCCTCATAAGTCCTACAACATGAATACATTAAGAAGATTAAAAGAAAAATACCACTCGAAAATTATTATTATTATGGTTGACCATTAAATTTTAACTCAGACACCATGATCAGTAGGTGGTTTGTTTCATTTATCATAAAAAAAAAAAAAAAAAAAAAAAAAAAAAAAAAAAAAAAAAAAAAAAAAAAAAAAAAAAAAAAAGTAGATCTTGATAAAATTTATCAAAAGAACTTCAAAAATTATAATCAGATTGTATTTTATTTATATTTAAAGCCCTGCTTAAAAAAAGAGAAAAAAATTCCATTATTTAAAATTCTGCTCTATACAAAGAAATATTCAAATAAATTTATTTCGTTATCCCATATCTTTCTTTAAATCTCTTGGAAACGTCCCCTTCTGGATCTGTTCGTTCCAGTCTCGGATCCACTGATTTGGACAAAGGCATTTGTAACATGTCTCGAATATTTTACAATGCTCACTACCTTCCCCTAATAAATATGAGCACCTAGAAAAAATATATACATATGTACATTGAATAATTACTAAAATAAAGATAAAATTTAAATTACATTACAGGCTATATGGAGTGGATCGACCTGCGGTAAGGCGGTAGTTGCCTCCGTACTATCTATAGCTATAACATAACCATCGATAATTTTAAACCATCTATGCTACAGTGGGAGTCCTAAATTTTGCCTATCCAGGTATAATTAGGATAGGAATCTTTAACGAGTACCTGCCGTCGTACAGACTCGAGACTTCCATTTCACGTCCTATCCGGGTAACGCCATGGCTAAGGATTTTTTATTCCCATTAAAAAATCCTAGGGCCACCGCTGGGCGCGAACCCGCGACCTTTAGTATTGTAGGTTGCTAAGCTAACCACTATACCGCAGGTATGTTATATACGGTGACCCCAGTTAGGTTATCATATGAATTAGTGTTTTTGGTTTGATCTCTTTGTAATTAATTTATTTATTTTCCTGGAAGGCAGCCGTCTCCCCCTGAGATATTTTGAAATACAAAAACTAAATATTAAATATTGTACCATTCATTAAGCATTGTATAAACAAATATTTTAACTTTTAGATACCAATAAGATTTACTTGTATCATTAATTGATTAAAAGATTACAAGATCAGAATACCCCAAACTTTTCCCAGGCATACAATTTCACCAGCGTGCCCCCCTAGAAGAAAAGATGCTTACATGCTTATATATATATATATATATATATATATATATATATATATATATAGAGAGAGAGAGAGAGAGAGAGAGAGAGAAAACCTGTACTACTAAAACCCATGAAGAGCCTTGCGTTCAGTACTGTGTAAGGAAGTACTGTTTCTTGGTAATCGGTCGTGGGAGAAGGTGATTGGACCATGATCACGCTCAAACACCAGGTTTCCCCCCTTAATTTCTTTATTAAAGGTGCCCACTTTTATAAAGACTGGGTTTACCCTAGGAAGGTCTCAACCACTGAGACGAACTGTGGCAGAATATTAGTGTCCGACCGAAACCAAAATTTTAGCCGAAACCGAAACCGAAACCGAATTTCGGCCATAGACCTGGTTTCGGTCCGAAACCGAAACTCATTTACGTGTTTATATAATATATGTTAGTGTGTAATATGTCTAGTTTAGCAATAAAATCAATAAAAGCTTATAAAACGATAGTAATTTAACTCAATTGTTCAATTAATAAGTGGGCTTTGTATAGAATAGTGGTAAGACAGGTGTACTAGTTAGGTTATAGGATCGAATCCCGGTCCTTACTTCCTAATATGGCTCGTCCCCACGGGATGTTAGACCATACCTCCTGAACTAGTACAGCCCTAAAAGATGAAATAATCTTGAAATAACAGGCTGATAACAATAATAATTCATATTACCAATATAAAATTCATATTAACAAATAATAAATAACGTAGTAAATCTCTGCCATAACAAAGCCAATGGAATACAAAATGACTGCCTATTGAAAATGTAAAGCTGGAGTTAAGAAGCTATTTAGTCTGAGTCAGTTTTGTCTCAAATATTACCGGATATAATCTAGTCTGAAAATGCATAGAATAGTTTTTAAGCGAAAACTGTGCTTTTTCATGATCAAAATGGAAAGAAGTTTTTGGGATGTTATGGGTGATTCGGTGAGGGAAGGGGGCTGCCAAGGTCGAAAAATTAATTTTTTCATCTAAGTCTCATCCCATAAGAACAAAGAAGAAAACTGGTGGTAGTAGACCATTTGATGCAACTTGAGCCCCTATTTATAACAAGGTTACTGACTAAAATATTTTTTTATCTAATGTACTATATTTTTTATACTATAAGTATAAAATATATAAGTATTTTAACAATATAATAAGTATATAAGTATTTCATCTTTTGATTTGAATATGTGGACATAATTTCAAGTATTTAGAATGTGACTGATAATAATATTATAATAATAATGGACTGATAATATAATAATGGATTAACACTTATTTAGTGTTAATCTTATTTTTTTTAGGAATCAAATTTCATTATTAATAAGGTGATAATTAAAAACAATATAATATTCTTGGCGCTCAAGGTAAAGAATGTATACTATTCTTTACATTCAATGCTTTTCATTAAATGTTAAGATTTGGTGTAATTTACGTGGCACATCCTTCTTTGTCACAAACAAATTTTTGCCTCCATACCCAGCTTAAAGTTTTCGATCAATTAAAGATACCAAATGTAGGAGAAAATTCTATCTTTTATCGAATGAAAATAATAGTGTAATTAACTAAAATAACATATACTTCACTCTATAAAATCCAATGGTGTTAAAAGCCATGAAAGAGATCGAGCTTACAAGCTGAAATGGTGTAGTCCTACTTTTTTCTCGGAGATATCAGACACAAAAGCTAGTTTCGGCTTGGCCGAAGATTCGGCCGATTTTTGGCCGAAACCGAAAATGCGGCCGAAACCAGGTTTTTCGGCCGAAACTGGCCGAAACCGAAACCGAAACTTCGGTCGGTCACTACAGAATATTAAAGATATCCAGTCAAACAAGCCAGATTCGAACTCGGGACCTTGAGCAAAGCAGCTCTTATTTATAGATATACATATATACCTGTGGAAGTCGATGAACATGCGGTAACACCATTTCGTCTTGTTCTGCTGCTGGAACCTCGGGTCTGGAGGACAGGTGGACAATTCGGGTGGTATCTCTTTTTCCGGCTCCACGTATTCATAGCATACGAAACCGCCAGACTTGAAGGATTCCCGTTCCTCCGACGACATTCGTAAAATATTTTATTTTTCTAGATGAAAACCTTTTTTGAGATCAAACATCTGATTTTTTTTTCTAGCAAGAAATATTGTTTAAAAATTGTTTACCTTTCTAAGGTGGGATTATACGAACATATGTTTATTTTACAATATAAAATTGACACATGATTTGATTATAATTATAATCTATCACCTGTATTCATTTCTTTTCCCATATTAAAAAAAACGAAACAGATGTTGTGATGATGATAATCAAAATCGTTATTACTAACTAATACAAAACAGCAATGCAGTCTGATTCTATAATTATTAGTCTTTCGTATTTTAATATATTTATATATTGGTATTACTTCGGATAAGCAACTCCAAGATGGCGGCAGGCGTGAGTAAACAACAAGGTATTCCGATCACGTCCTACACGATATCCACGATTCAGTTCGGGTTAACCGAGAGTTCCCGAGATCCGATGTTGGCTTTATCCACATTTCTGGAAGAGAATTCAAACGTTGCTTACTTTATTAGGTTAGGTCTGATCCAAACAAAATCTTCAATCTAATAAATCATATATAATTTGTTCTTTTTCCTATGGAGTTATATCATTTAAAATCATTTTGATAAATATCCTTTTCGGTTATTTAAATATATTTTTCTTGAAATAACAAAAAAATAATAATCTGGTGGTTAGGAATACTCAGATTCTTATATTTATTGATTTATTTGTACCTCTTGCATTTATATGTGCATTTAACTTGAACCCATTTAAAAATTTAAACAGGACAATAACACATTTTTAAAAACTAAATTTACAAACCAAAAGATTAAATTTATTTGTTAAATATTGCTAAAGAGGCCATCAAATTTGAAATTTTAAGCAACTATCACAAGAAATTTTCATAGATTGAAATAGTACTACAGAGGTCCGACATTAATCAGGTGGAGGCGTGCTCCTCCAAATCTCATAAAATATATATTTCTGTAATGTATAAAAAAGCTAGTGCGTGTGTTATATTACTTTCACTTACCTATATATGAAATATATGTTATTGTGAACGTGAAAAATTTCGACTTCCGGTTTTCAACGGAAATACACGTTTTGGGGCCCCCTGAGTTCAACTAACCAAGTCCCGCGAAATGGTATGTGTGTGTTCGTATGTAAACAGGCTAACTCAAAAACCTCTACCCTATGAACCTGAAATTAGTTATTTTGTGTATAAATGTGTCCGCGATGTGACAGCAAAAACTTCATCAAAATCGGTCAAACGGAGGGGGCACTTTATTTAATAAATGTTGTCTTATTTTTAAGTTTTTTTTCGATTTTGTCAAAAACCGCTCAAGCGATTTTGATCAAATTCGTCATGTTTAATGAGAGGCAAGTATTCTTTAATAACTGGTACGTTTTATCATCATGAAGATGTTCTGATGGGGCTTAAATGGGGAAGGGGACTTTTTTGTTTTCCTAAAAGTACATTTGTTTATGTTCATATGGAAAAACTAAATTGTCTCTCTTTACGCCTAAAAATAAGAAATGGCTAAATATGAGATATGATAGAAATCAAGTAAACATATAGAGGAGAAAAAAAGAAAAATATTACAAGTCAATAAAATACGTTGAGCCCTACGCATGCGCAGTAGGCCTTTAATGACATACCATTGTTTATAATTAAAGGCGTACTGTTCATGGGAATGAGTTGTCAACGTGTTTTGAAACGTACATATTTAATGGAAATTATTTGTTTCCATGGTAACTAAGTTAAGTTTTCAACAACTAAATAGAGAAGTATAAAATCAGACGACATGGAGTATTATGCTTACATTCCCCTACTATGGTACAAGATAATCTTTAGTTAATAATGTTTTAGTTTACAAACTTTAGTTCCATAATAGATTTCTGAATGCAATTAAAGTGGTTTTAGAGGAAAAATAATCGTTCTCGACTTCCGGGAATGCATAAGAGACAAACATTTTAAAATTTAGTCATAATTTATTATGAGGCGTAAATACACTGATTCACTTCTACCGATTCACCTTCGCGATATATTTATAAAAATCAACCCGGAATAGAAAACAAGCAAGTAGTAAAACAACAAAACATTGATTATGAACTTTTTAGGGCCCTTAAGAAAAAGAAAGAAACTATCTTAAAGTGATTTCAGTGGAACTGTAATCGGTTTCCAAAAAGGCATACGAGACATTTTTTACGAGAGACGTAAATACACCTCTCGCAGTAAAAAAAACAAACCACCTGTAAAAAAAACTCGACTGTTGATGAAATTAGGTCTCCAAAAAAACAGAAATAAGCAATAATAAATCGAAAAGTATTGAGAACTTTCAAGTTTTGCAATACAAATTATTGTATAATAGTGTAAACCGGACAGTTATGACACCCTTAAGACTATTTCTGTGGTAAAATTAAAAAAAAAAAAAAAATTTATGTTACATATTTTTTTTATACTGTTTTTATTTAATTGTATGTAAAAATACAAAAAACAGAAAATTAATAGAAACCAGACACATAACAAAAAACAATTATAAAACTGAATCCATAAAAGTAAGCAGCCATTACGCAGATATTATAAAAAATTTAAATATCAAAAAGTGAATAAGATGAAAAAAATTATATATAAAAATTAACTACAATAACAATTGGTTGGATAAGGAACATTGAGGTAAATAAGACAAAGTTCAGTCAGTAATAGATAGTGTGATAAGAATATTGAAGTAAATGTAGATGGTAGAAAAAAGTGTTAGTCATGTGAATATATATATTTTTTTTATATAAAATGACCAATTTACTTAGGTATTGGAATATAACTGTAATATAGAAATATACGGACCTAGCCACCAAAAATTGTCAGGTACTATTCAATATATGGATTGTTGAATTGATCAAATATGTTATGTTATTTAAAATGATTGATTATTTAAATGGACACATTTTGTAATAGGTGTAAGGATTACTAGTTCTTGGCAGAAGAAATTTGCCCTGAAGAGGGACGAATAGTCCGAAACGTTGGCAAATTAATGTATATGTTATAAATTTTTAATAAAAGAAATTTGGAAGAAGTATTTCACCATTCTTCATTTACAATGTTTTTATTTAGTTTTATTCACATACCAGGTAAATACCAACTACTAAATAAATAAGAACATTCACAGAGTTGTGGTCGATTAGACCGTCAGTCCGGAGCTGGCCTAATTCATTTTAATACATAACCAAGATATATCTACATAACTAACATTACAAGCAAAAGGAAACAACCCAAAAAAGCAAAACAATTAATTAAAATAAACATCTATAAACAATATAACTTAATGTACCGCCCTGACACTTCTTATTTATTATTAATATTTTTTTTAAAACAAAAAGTACAAAATAACAATAAAAAGAATTTTTTGTTCTTGTTTTAATTATAATTGAACTCTTGGATAAGGTTGTATCTATATAGCCATGCCCTCTTACAATATTTATATAGTGCCAGCCAATCTTTACCATTTAGGTAGTATATAACATCTTCCCTATTTAAATAATTCCAACCAAAACAACATCTTCTGATTTCCGCTAAAATAGGACATATTGCTAGGAAGTGCAAGGTGCTTTCAGTTTCTTTTTTATTACATAATGAGCATATTATATTACTGTTTTGATAAAATCTGTTATAATTTAAATATAATAAATCACATCTAACTTTGAATATCCATTTAGCAACACTGAAAAAAAAAAAAATCATACAGGAATACATACAGTTTCAATTTGGTTCCTTCAACCTTCACCATCTCTCTCTCAAAAAACGTTTTATGAAGGGATCTAATTGAAACTTCCTATAGCTCCTCTTTATCTATCCTTATAAAGACTCGAGAGGTTCTTTTGGGTCAAAAGTTCAATAGTTTTACTATATGTCAATATTTATTGTAAAAAGTGCAAAAACTAGTTATTGACACCCTGTGGATTTAATTGTGAAATCTTCCCTACGATTAGTTTGCTAAACACTTGCTTCATAGATGACTTGCAGGACCCTCCGAACATTAGATTCATGTCTATCTCGAAATAAAATTAGGATCTGTTTACTTATTTCTTTAAGTTAAAGTTTGGGGTGTCAATAACTGTACTGAGTGTCAAGAACTGTATAGTTTACCCTAATCTATAACTTACGGAGACAAACAAATATAAGTAAACAAATGTAGAAAAGTGTGTGAAGTTGAGGAATGGCATTTACATATTTCTTAAAACACGTTGATTTCAAATCTAAGTAATTTGGTAAGTGAAAGTTGTGTGTTGCGCGCATCGCACCAGAGTTGTTTAATTATAAGTCTATTACTAGGTGATAGCACTCACTGAACTAAATAATACCAATAGAAAGAAAATATTTTCTGAAATATTTATTGAATAATATTGCCGTTTAATTTATCAGCCCATTTCTCTTGTTAAGTCTCTGGGAAACGTCCCTGCGTCTATATCTTCTTCCCACTTTTTTATCCAAAAATTCGGACAAAGGCACAAATAACACTTTTTAAACAAATGGCAATGGTGGTTATCCTTACCTAAATAATGAGCGCACCTGAAAAAAATATTATATTAACAAATACAACAAATAAATAAAGGTTGTATTTATTAAAATTATTTTATTCATTGTATTGAATTATTTGTCTTGCCGTGTCAACACTTAAGTTGCGGCGGAGTATTTTACGGGTATCCTTCATTGAATGGTATCGGTCCCCGGGGTCCGACTGCTGGGATGAGCCACAGACGATACCGGGCGTCGGGTTCCGATGGGAATGCTCTGATGAAAGCGTTATCTTTTGATAAAAAAGTGCATTAAATGAGCGTCTCAAGGGCATTATCTCTTGGTGAGGATTGGAACTAGGCATAATAATCGCAGGAGTGGACCCCATGGTCCGATACAGGATTTACGCCATACTTCCGATTCTAAAAAACAACAGATTTTCAGCTGTTAGCAACATTTTCTGCCCTAAAATGCAATAATCTCATTAAAAATCGATTAAATTGAGTGTTTGAAGTGTTCGGACTTTCGGACATTTTCCTGTGAAAATCGGCTGTTAAGGCGAATGTAAGACATCGGACCCCGGGGATCGATGCCGCACCTAAAGTGTTAACATGAAAATTCTTAATATAATTTTTAAACATTTTTTGCAAGAAGGGAAAAGATTGGCCTTGGTAGAGATTCGAACCCGGATTTCCTTATAACAATAAAGGCGCTCTTGCCACTTGAGCCACCACGCCCCTATACCGGCCGAGTCAAACCTCTCTCTTCACTGACCCCCTTTCTCACAGATCTCCCAATTTTTACGAATTATACATGGGGGTTATACCTTATTAATTATTATACCTCTTCAAAGAGGTAGTTAAAGAGAAGGTATTAAAATAAAAATAAAAAAGGCCACATACGTACTCAATTGATTAACCTCCTCTTTCGAAGTAGGTTAAAAATAAACCAAATAAGCACGGGAAACTGTCTGCCGGAGTTTAGTTACATAAAAAGAAATAATATTTTTGAAACAACAAAAAAGAAAAAACAAGGAAATTTGATAAATTACAAAGACATGCAGTATTCTAAAATCAAAGTCGTCTTAATTACATTCAAGATAATAAAAACTAGAAAATCTATATAAATAAAGTTGAAATTCTGTTTGTTTGTTTGTTCTTTATAGAAATCCATACCGTTTGTCCTAAATTCTCCAAATTTCGCTCAGTGGTTCTTTGTTACCAGGTGCGAACACCCGTCCATATTAAAATTGCATAACTTCAGCCAATCTCTGGGTATATTCATTATTGTTATAAAATTCGTCATGATCTCGCTTTACAAAGTTTTTTTTTACGAAATCGACCGTTTGAGTCGAAAAAACGGCCTAAAAAAGTCATTTTATAGATTTTGAAGAGGCCAACAAGGCCCGGTAAGACCGTCCTTTGGCAGGCGTCGAGTTCTGGGATTTTTAAACCATATGTTTTTTTTTTTTAACATTACAATACGTTTATTTACATGTATGGTGAATTTATTTTTTAAAAATGCCTCGAGCTTCAATAGGAGTAGTGCTCTCAAAAGCTAAAAAACAACGTCAAAAACGAGCAGATGAAACTCTCGACGAACATCAAAATAGGATTGAACAACAGAGGCTTACACAGGCAGAATAGCGGGAAACTGAGTCTGCCCAGGAATACGAGGCCCGCCTTGCGCCACAGAGGCTTGCCTAAGCCTATTTGCGAGAAGCTGAAACTGCAGGGCAATATTTCTGTTTGTATGTTTGTTATTTATAGTTTAATTCCATACCGTTATATCCTAAATTCTCCAAATTTCGCTCAGTGGTTCTTTCATACCAGGTGCGTTAACACCTGTCCATATTAAAATTACATAACTTCAGCCGATCTTCAGCTAATATCCTTTATCCTAATAAAAATCTTAATGATCTCGCTTTACAATGTTTTTTTTACGAAATCGACAGTTTCATTAGAAAAATGAAATTCCCCGGGTGAAACCGGGACATACAGCTAGTATTATATAATTTTAAAATTAAATTAAGCTCCTGTGAGTATTCGTTAGTTATGAGTTTTCTATATTCCCAAGCGATAGTGGAATATTCAATTAAAAGACGCCAATGTTGACCATTAAGAAGAGATATGTATATATCTTTACTCAAATAACTTATAATAATAACTTATAATAATTTTCAAAAAGTTGTGGAAAAAAAATCATAATATAATTGAAAAAATCTTTAATAATATGCATTCAATCATTTTTCTGTCATGATAAATTTATTATTATAATTTTTAAATATTTTTTAAAGGAAGAGAAAAGATCGGCCTTGGTAGGGATCCGAACCCAGATTTCCTTATCACTATTAAGGCGCTGTTGCCACTGAAGCCACCAGGCGCACATCCAAGTGAGGCGAAGAGAAAGGATTGACTTGATCGGGATATGTGCCTGGTGGCTCAAGTGGCAAGAGCGCCTTACTAGTGATAAGGAGATCTGGGTTCGAATCCGTACCAAGGCCAATTTTTTTTATTCTTTTAAAAATATTTAATAATTCATTAATTTGTAATTTTCATTTCATATCAATTCATTTATTATTTTAAACATAGTCCGTTTTTTTTTCAAAAGTTTCTGGAAAGGCATTAGACTAAAATTCTAAAACTAAGTTCCAATTTTCTAAAATACCCATTCTATTGATTCAAATTCACGATATACTTATTTAGACAAAAAGGTTTTAAAAAATACACGTACATCTTAAAAAAATAAATAATAATGTATCAAAAATTACTTATCAAAAAGACTGCCAAGTTTTGCAATCATTATAATACTATTAAAAATATTTACGAAAATGTGGATAAAGCTTTTCTCTATGAATTTTCTAAATTTCCTTTATATTGGGTTGTAAAAAAAGTTCGTAGCGTTTTTTAAGAATATATTTAATTAAAAATTTCAGATACATGTAAATATTTTTAATCAATGATATATGACCCATTTTGATCTATAACTTGTTTCATCTTTCAGGTAATTTTGTAATTCCGTCCTCCCAGAACTGTTCAGTTTTCTGCGCGATGAACTCGTCTATGTGCTTTTTACAGTCCTCGAGCGAGTTATATTGTTTCCCGCTGAGGGAGTTTTGGAGAGACCGGAATAAGTGGTTATCTGTTGGGGCAAGATCTGGTGAATAGGGTGGGTGGGTTATCACATCCCAGCCAAACTCCAACAATTTTTGCCGAGTCCGTAAAGACACGTTAGGACGGGCGTTGTCGTGGTGAAAAACAATGCCTTTGCGATTAGCCAATGCTGGACGCTTTTGCTCAACCGCTGCCTTTAATCTTTCCAACTGGGAACAGTATACTGCCGAATCAATGGTCTGGTTGGGTGGGAGAAGCTCATAATAAAGCACGCCTTTCCAATCCCACCAAATGCACAGCATAACTTTTGGATGCAATCCGGCTTTTGGAGTCGTTAACGGCGGGTCACTTCGTTTTCCCCAGGATTTTTTTCTCACAGCATTATTGTACAGGACCCATTTTTCATCCCCAGTAATCATCCTCTTTAAAAATGGATCATTAACATTGCGTTTAAGGAGGGAATCGCTGATGGAAATACGGTCCAATAAATTCTTTTCCGTCGAAATGTGAGGAACTCATACATCGCTTCCAGAAACATATCCCGCAGCTCCCAAATGATTTGAAACACTTGTATGTGATATGCCAAGTGTTTTTGCGATATCCCGGGTCGTATAGTGAGGGTTATCGGTCACTAATTGTTGAATTTGTTCGTCATCAACAGTTGAAGGACGACCAGAGCGCTTGGCGTCTTCCAACTCAAAATTTCCGGCTCTGAACCGAGCAAACCACTTACGGACGGTGCTTTCCCCTACGGCGTCATCTCCATACACGCTGCAAATTTTGTTGACCGTCTGTGCAGCCTATTTTCCTTTTCGGAAATAAAATGGCATTATATGGCGAAAATGAATTTTTTCCTCCTGCATTTTGGACTAGCACAATACACTTGAACAATAGAAGATCCCGGTTGAAACTGATGCATAAAAGAACGTTATATAATCCTTTTTTAGGATATGTAAACATTAATGACCATGTAAACAGGATTAACAAACACAGAAAGGATTAAATTAAAATAATGAAAAACGCTACGAACTTTTTTTACAACCAATACAATTATCAAAACATGTCGGTTTCAACTCCAAATAGGTTGGTAGGTGAAAGTTGTGTGCCGCGCGCATCGCACCAGATTTTTTGCTTTACACATTCAGCAGTTATTTTTGTAGCGTTGTAATTTGGTTATTCGAAATAAAAGTTACAAACAGCGTTTCCAGGAGAAAATAACATGTCCATCCATACAAAAATCATAACATCATCATTAAATAAAGAATCTTTGCTGCAGCATTTCATTTATAATCATAATTTTATCTAGTCAAAAGACATCTAAATAATTTAAATATATATGTATATATATTGGATTAATTTTTTAAAAGTGTATTATGAGTACCTATTTAATTAAGTGTTTTAACTGACACTGGGCAATAAATAGAAATTTTTGAATTTTAAGTTTGGAGAAAGTTGAAAAGTGTTTTCTTCTTTTTCTTAAAACATGTTTTTTTTCTTCCAGATGCCCCAAGCATGAATTGGAGGTATTAAGTATTAAGTCCTCATCCATTAGAACTATTATTATACTGCAGAAATATATTAAAATATTTCTACAATAAACAAGTTGTAAGACTAAAAAAGTGTGGGGTATTATTTCGGTTAAGCAGCTGCAAGATGGCAACCGGCGTCAGTAAACAACAAAGTATTCCGATCACGCTCTACCCGATATCCACGGTTCAGTTCGGGTGTACCCGAGTGTTCCCGAGCAGATGTAGATTTGTTATTGAAAGAAAAATCTATTTAAATAATTAAAAAGGATATTTTTTAAAATGATTTGATGATGATTTTAAATGTTATGACTCCATAGGAAAAAGAACAAATTGTATCATAACATGATTTAATAGATTGAAGAAAGGGAATAAATGGTTTAAGAAATTGTATATATTAAAATCAATTTAACCATAATTATCGATAATTTTATTATAATCCACTGATGATTATTTAAATAGAATTAATTTAATTAAATGTTTATGTTTTTAATTTTTGGTTATATTTCTAATATCATTTTAAAAAATATCCTTTTGGGTTATTTAAAAACATTTTTCTTGAAATAAAAAAAAATCAAAATCTGGTAGTTAGGAATACTCGGATTCTCGACTACATCTGCTCGGGACTACTCCGGTAAACCCGAACTGAAATGTGGATATCGGGTAGGGCGTGATCGGAATACCTTGTTCTTTACTGACGCCGGTCGCCATCTTACAGCTGCTTAACCGAAGTAATACCTGTTGTGATAATCCAGATTTCATATAGTGATATAATCGCGATATATATTGTACTTATAGAAATGGCCCATGAATTGCTTACTTCATCTGGACTATATACTCGTACATATACGAGCAGTCCCTGCTACGCGTTGCTGTGGCTCAATAGCTATAATTATATCATTGAATTAATTATATCCTATTCTTTTTAATACAGTTAAATAAAAATTCACTGATAAAGATAAAAAAAGTTTCGGCTAAAAACCAACGGGATTATTAATAGAACTTTACGCCAAATTTAAAATTGGTAAAGAATTTAGAAGGGTTAAAGTTTTTATTTTTTAGAGATGAGAGATTCATCAACTGTTCTTCAATTACGATAGGTTAAATGATGGTCAGGATTTTCAGTTACAATGATATTTATTATGGTAAGCCAACGTTTCGATCCAACTTGTGGATCTTCATCAGGGCTACTGAGTCCAGGTGGATACTAAGACTAAAGGTGGATACTAAGACCTTTAGTCTTAGTATCCACCTGGACTCAGTAGCCCTGATGAAGATCCACAAGTTGGATCGAAACGTTGGCTTACCATAATAAATATCATTGTAACTGAAAATCCTGACCATCATTTAACCTATTTTTATTTTTTACATCTCATGTTTGACTATAGTATGCATTAATGATCCATTCATTTAGCACTTACTGGATTAATAACATTCATGTAAAAGGAACTAATAAAGAATATAATTATTTTATATATATATATACTTTTATTTATTTTTATTTTTTTTGGGACTTTAAGGCTTCCACTGAAGCCCTATACTGCCCACACTAACACCCATGGCACTAGGTGATACTTCTCCTACGAAAGAAAAGCACCACCCAGGGCGGGACTCGAACCCGCAGCTCCGGCATGGGAGTACGGCGCTTTACCGCACAGCCACACCGGGCCCCTAAATATAATTGTTAAGGCAAAATTAATCTTTTGCCGTAATACATATTAATTAAATTCAGAGTATAACACATGATGATATGAGATATCTTATCCATTGGTTCTACGTGAAATGGGTTATGAAAAGCCAGCAACCTCAAATCGTGTGCTATTTATCAAAACATAAAAAATTAATTTTATGAATGAGATATATAACGTTAATTTATAACTTTTTATAATAATAATGTACATTTTTTTATTATTAGAATTCACAATTTCTATTTATTATAGTGCTAATAGGTTCAAAATGATTTTTTTAAACTTTTATTTTGCTATAACAAATGGATTCGATCTTTTCCGCATACATGAAGGCGAGACATAATTGCTTTAAAACACGGATTTTCCTAGTCCAAGCTAGAAAAAATAGATTTGGCTACTGTATGCTTTACCCTTCCTAAAGATCGAGAGAAAATGAAGTATTGTGTCGCTAAATCCAGAATATAACCTTCTCTTGGAAATTTATAGAACTTACAAATAACCAAACTCAATTGTAGTATAATTAGCACTTAATTTGCAATAAAATATTGAGGCAAATAATCGAGATTAAAAACTATCCTATCTTTTAAGTTTGACAAAAGTACACACAGTGAGCCTAATTTCATCAAAATCGGTTGAGTAATTTCTGATTTTATCTCCGACAAACATCGGGACACGAGATTTTTATATATGTAAAGATCAGAGTTGGGAATAGTTAAATAAAAATGTAATCATGATTATGACTAATAATCAAAACTCTGAATAATGATTGTAATCATCATTCACAAATCATTCTATAGCGCGGAATCATTATTCATGAATTTTATTAATCACTGGACGTGGATTATTCATGAATATAATGTATTCAACAATCATGAATGACCATTATTCATTATTAAATTTTAGTCAGTAATCATGATTAAGAAGAATTCATTATTCATAATTACTCATTACTCAGTATTCATGACTAATGGGAATTCACTACTCATGATGACAGATCATGAATAATATAAATTCATTAATCATGATTACAAAAAAAATCACAATTCTGAGTCTTACTAATCATGAATGATGATTGAAAATTAGTTTGCTCTTTCCATTCTTGTCAATAAGCCTTTAGTAGTACCCATTGGAATTAGGGTCGAATTCTTTACTTGTGACTTTAAATGCTGTTCAGTTGACTACACCCACTCTTAGGACTTGTCCTTCCTCATTAGGACAACTTTTAATTCAGAAATGCATCCTCGTCTTTTAAATTTAAATTTAAATGAATAATGAATATATCATATTCATGATTGATGATTGGTGAATTTTTGTTATTCATGGTTGATGAATATTAGGTATTCGTGATTGATGAATATTATATTAATCTTAGCTCATGAATATATTTTATTCATTAATAATGACTAACTGAATTTATCGTTAATCATGAATAACTGAACACCAGTTATTCATTATCCATTTGAAATGAATACCATAAACACTCAATAATCATTAAAAATACTCCGCACTGATTATGAATTATGGTTATTCATTATTCATTTGTTTTATGACTACAATTATTCATATTCATTAATCATTATTCAGATTACAATTTGCCCAACTCTGGTAAAGATATACTCGTATATACCTGTGGAAGTCAATGAACATTCGGTAACACCACTTAGTCTTGTTCTGTTGCTGGAACCTCGGGTCGGGAGGACAGGTGGACATTGTGAGAGGTGTTTCTTCTTTTGGTGGCGGTGGTTTCTTTACCTCACATGGATCCTTCTCTATTTCGTAGCATATCATACCATCTTTATATATTCCCCCGGTTTTCTTAGGTTCTCCAGCTTTGCTCTCCTCTTTCGAAGCCATTTCATATAATTATCAGAATTGAAAAAAAAAACTGAAGTATTTTTTTTCTTACGTTCAGGAGCGATACCCTAGTAAACGTAAGTGAACAAAAAAAAAAAAAAAATTAAATTCAGTTCTACATCTTAAATTGTCGATATTAATATCACCTGCTAGCATGTGTTTATTTTAAAATTCAAACATATGATTTAATCAACAATAAAATCTTCCACAAGAGAGCGTGATTAATTAGTTATGAATATAACAAACAAGTTTATAGGTAGAGACTATTTAATTATAGAAATAGAATGCTAGGCCTTAAAGTCTCGTATTATTTCAATAATTCACTTAATCAAGCAGATTACATGCCAATCTTTCGCCTATTCAGGCATCATCAGGGCTACAAGGGTGTCCCAGGCAAACTAGAAACAGACTGCAACCTTCCCATATGGAAGGAGGGCTAACAGGGAAATGTACAGTGTTGTCAACATTCAAACAAATTCAGATATTCGAAGAAGAAATAATAATTCAATTTAAGAAATAATAATTCAATCAGGTCTATAGAAAGTTGAAAATGGTATAAGGTTGTCAATTTGAAAACCGATGCAAGAAATCTGAACAATTTTTTTGCTGAAACTATCAACATTTTAAACCAATAGTGAATTATTTGTTCGACATTTCCCTTCAGTTTTCATATGTTTTATATACAAATACATATATTTATATTTTGAGTGCATGATAGTATATGTGTATAGATGTGAGTTTGTATGTATACATGGATAGATGTAAAATTAAATTACATTAATTAAACCATTTTCAACTTTAGTATTATCTTTAAATTTCTATAGACCTGATGGAATTATTTTTCGGTTATCTAAATTTGTTTGAATGTTGGCAACACTGTACATTTCTCTATTAGCCCTCCTTCCATATGGGAAGGTTTCAGTCGGTTTCTAGCTTCCTTGCGAAACCCTTGTAGCCCTGAATAGGCCAAATATTGGCATGTAATCTGCATGATTAAGTGAATTATTGAAATAATACGAGACTTTGAGGCCAAGCATTCTATATCTATGAATATAACCCCAAAATTTTATTATTTATCTTGGCACACAAAGTCAAGAGATTTTCTTCATGCGGTACTATGATTCTGTTCGGATTCCTACTGTGTGATAGCGGCTTGAGAATACATTCATCCTAAGTTAATGAAAGAAACTTTAATGTAATGTTAATAAGCCTAAGAAATTAGCCGTCATTTATGATATCCCTGTAAATGTTTTTTTGGATTATGTATATATTTTGATGACGTAGAAAACGTTTTTGTTTGTTTTTTCCTTCGAGTATCTTTCCATACATTGGTTTTTGTTTTTTTATTTTTAATTATCTTTTTTTTTGTTCTTTCAGATTATCGGAATTTAGTTAATCCTAACTATCCCCATCAATATTAGTTAGGTTATCCGTGTAAGGTGTGGCTCAGTGTAAAGGCACCTTCAGAAGCGATAGACTAGTGGCTTAGTCGTGCCTTGTTCTATCTATTTGTTTGATATTTTTGTGTAATAATTTTACGCATATAAAAATAATTAAACCCACATTGGAGTTACGATATAATTTCTTATGTAGTAAGCAATCGATTATATTTTTATATAGACACTCGAGCCACAAACAACACAAAGAACTGTGGAAAATAAACAAAGTAACCTTTGAATGCTCCCATTGATTTTTCAAACTTCCCCTATGATGTAGAGATTGGCATAGAAACCTACAATAGTAAAGGCCTCGGGTTCGCGTCCCGAAGTGGCCATAGGATTTTTTAATGGGAGTGAAAAATCATTGTCTATGCCGTCCCTCAGATAGGACGTAAAATGAAGGTCCCGAGCCTGTGCGATGCCATTTTTTACTCGTTAACACGTTAGGTGCGGCGGTGTATTTTAGGGGTATCCGGAATTGAACGGTATCGGTCCCCGAGGTCCGACTGCTGGGATGAGCCACAGACGATATCAGGCGTCGGGGTCCGATGGGAATGCTCTGACGAAAGCGCGGTAAGGTAACGATTGGAACTAGACATAACAGGCGCAGGACAGGCCGATATAGGATTTACGTCGTTCTTTGTTGAACATACGATCTGGTACTCGTTAAAGATACCTGTCCTAATTATATCTGGATAAGCAAAATTTAGGACTCCCACTGTAGCATCGTCCGATTAGCCTTAGTGGCATAGAGTTACGTTAAAACTAACAAACAAACATTTTCCCCATCCTACCTGATCAAGTTGATTTCATCAAATAACAGTAAAAAAATTTTGGTTATACAGTCAAAAAGGTGACCATCGAAACCATACATACAACCAGTAGATAGGCCATCGCTACATTTTAATTAGTTCGGGACTGCTTGTGAGAACAAACCACAACTCGACCTGTCAAAACTCATGTTATTTTGAAAGAATTCTGTTTATTTGTTTGTTTAACATCACTTTAAGACACTAAGGCTAATCGGACGATGCTACAGTGAGATTCCTAAATTTTGCCAATACAGGTATAATTAGGATAGTGATCTATAACGAAAACCTGACATCTTACAGGCTCGGGACCTCCATTTTACGTCCATAGGAGGGACGTCTTTTTTCCCATAAAAAATCCTAGGGCCACCGCGGGACGCGAACCTGCGACCTTTAGTATTTTAGGTTGCCATGCTAACCACTATACCACAGGTGACCCCTGGAAGAATTCTTTCTAGTCATTTAATATGAGGAATAAATGTCACAAATTCCAAATCATTTAATTAGATGTTGATTTGTAAAATTAATCTACAAAGTGTAGCCTTATTCAGAGCTTTCAACTCCTAAAGGCGTAGCGGGAAATTGTTCTTGAATAATCAAACAGTCAATTTGCCTTCAAATAGTTTCTGCCAAGTTCTATAAAAAGGTCCGGCTTTTGTTTGGATTTCTATTTATACACGGGGAACGTGGGATCTTACCTTCCATCTATTCACTTTTTTAATGTCATCTCTTAAAAAAACTTAAGACTAATATTATAATTCAAGAATTACAAGGGGGGGGCCTGTTGAATAATTAGTACTTATTTCCCCTAAAAAGTCAATAGGTAATAGGTTTAAAGTGAAAGGTGTGTATTTGTGTCTGCCTGTCTTTCTTTAGTCAAATCCGACGACATATTAGTATAGAACGTATATATATATATATACGGTAAACCGTACAGTTATTGGCACCCTTAAGACTACATTTCTGTGGTTAAATTTAAAAAATCTGGTGCGTACGCGCAACACACAACTTTCACTTACCAACTTATTTAGATAAGAAATTGACGTGTTTTGTTAATTGCCACTTCACAAAGTCACAATTTTTTTCAGATTCATTTCTTATTTTTGCCGTTTATGAGTAAATAAAAAACACACGTGAAAATGTGACAACATTTATTCAGTAAAGTGCCCCCTCCAATTGATCAATTTTGATGAAATTTTTACTGTCACATCGCGGGCACATACATATGCTAAATACCCAGTTTGATCAAAATCATTAAAGCCGTTTTCAATTAAATAAAAAAAACACGTGAAAATGATACGAAATTTTTTAAGTAAAGTCCCCCCTCCGGTAAATTAATTTTGATGAAATTTTTACAGTCATATCTCGGGCATATACATACATTAAATACCCAGTTTGATCAAAATCGTTAAGGCAGGTTTTGAGTAAATAAAAAAACACGTAAAAATGATACGAAATTTATTAAGTAAAGTCCACCCTCCGGTTAATCAATTTTGATGACATTTTTACAGTCATATTTCAGGCATATTAATACATCAAATACTCAGTTTAATCAAAATCGTTATAGCCGTTTTTTAGAAAATCGAAAAAAACGTAAAAAGTTATTAAATAAAGTACCCCCTCCCTTTGAGCAATTTTGATGAAATATTTGCTGTCACATCGCGGGCATATACCTAAACTAAATACCAAATTTCAAGTTCGCACGGTTTATAGTTTTTGAGCTAGTCTGTTCACACACACAGAGACCATTTCGCGGGACTTGGTCATTTGGACTCAGGGGACCCCAAAACGTGTATTTCCGTTGAAAACCGGAAGTCGAAATTTTTCACGATCGCAATACTTCCACTTACTATATATTTCATATATAGGTAAGTGAAAGTAAAAAATACTTACTATAAAGGGATCAAATAGAAACTTCCTATAGCTCCTCATTATCTATCCTCATAAAGACTTAAGAGGTTTTTTTGGGTCACAAATTCAATAGTTTTACAATATGGCAATATTTATTATTAAAAGTGCCAAAACTAGTTATTGGCACCCTGTGGATTTAATTGTGAAATCTTCCCTATGGTCAGTTTGTAAATGCTCACTTCATAGATGACTTAGAGGACCCTTCAAACAATAGACCCATGTATATGTTGTAATAAAATTAGGACTTGTTTACCTATATCTTTAGGTTAAATTTGGGGTGCCAATAACTGTATGCTTTACCCTGTATAAATATATATATATATATATATATATATATATATATATATATATATATATATATATATATATATATATACACATTTATTTAGCGAACATATAAATCTTTTCTCGAACAGCTTCCAAATATCTGATTATTTAATCCTCTCAGCTAACTTTAGATAAAATAGGTTGTTAATGCAGATCCGATTTTCAGATATATACAGTATAAAAATAAAAGATTATTAATCCGTAGTAAGATTAAAATGTGCAATATGAGAAATAATGAAACACTCCATCATATATTGTTTGTATGCCCTATTTATTCCAATCTGAGGGAAAGGTTTTACCAAGGGATGAAAGATGTTAATGGAATTCAAATTTTTAAGCCACAAAACGTAAAATATTTAAGAATTTTATTTTATTTTTTTAATGAGGTTTTAAACTATAGAGATTTGGTACGATAAATTTTCATATCAATAGCCCAAATATATGATACCATTTATAGAAATTGTCAATTTATTAGTTATTAATTAATCTTTATTATTTACCTATTTCAATGTTTGAATTTTTTAAATCTGAGACTCACTTTTAGGTGTTGAATTTTAACTAAATGTTAGATTTTATTATTACTTTAGATTTTATACTTTTGATTTTTTTATTTTTTTTAATTAAAAATTAATAATGTACTTATAATGTATGTATCTATAAGTTTTTATAGACGGTAGACTCTATTTGCATAGGGTGTTTCCCTGAAAAAAAATTATGATTTAATATATATATATATATATATATATATATATATATATATATATATATATATATATATATATATATATATATATTACTACTAGCTGTATATACCGGGTTCACCCGGAGAATTTCATTTTTTAAATCTATAAAGTGAGACGTTTATCGACTCAAACGGTTTATTTTGTAAAAACCAATTCAAAGCGAGATCAAAACGATTTTTACAACAATAAAATTTGGCTAAAGTTAGGCAATTTTAATATGGACAGATGTTCGCAAGTGGTTTGAAAGAACCACTGAGCGAAATTTGGAGAATTCAGGATAAACGGTATGGATTTCTGTAAAGAACAAACAGAATATCATCTTTATTTACATAGATTATAGCTGTATAACCCGGTTTCACCCGGGGAATTTCATTTTTCTAATGAAACGGCCGATTTCGTAAAAGAACCAAAAAATTGTAAAGCGAGATCATTACAATTTTTATAACAACAAAGAATATAATATAACTAGCTGTACATACCGGTTTCATCCGGAGAATTTCATTTTTTTAATCTATAAAGTGAGACTTTTTTCGACTCAAACGGTCGATTTCTTAAATCCAATGTAAAGCGAGATCATAATGATTTTTACAACATTAAATAATATACCCAGACATTGGCTGAAGTTATGCAATTTTAATATGGACAGGTGTTCGCACATGGTATGAAAGAACCAATGAGCGAAATTTGGAGAATTTAGGACAAACGGTATGGATTTCTATAAAGAACAAACAAACAGAATTTCATCTTTATTTATATAGATAACGTTATATGAAAACTATTTGAAAAATATAAACATATTTGAATCTACACTAGCTGTTTTAAAAATAAAATATTGTTTTCGCAAGGGATGAAAGACAAGTCAAATTACTTTGTTGACAGCAAGTCGTGTGTTGAAGGGTGAAGGGTTATTTCGTTCGGTGTCGATCAAATCCCTGGAGCCAAATAACGTTTTCAACTTGTGACACTTTTATTAAAATATAAATTGCTTTTTCGGGTGTTAATATTGATAGGACAGAATCGACAAATTAAATTATTACCAAAAATTACATTGTTAAAAGAAAATAATTATTTAGGTAAAATGCGTGTATTTTAGAATAGTTTTGTTTGGCAGCTGTTCAGAGTTGGCGAAACAGAATATGCCTTAAAAATACTTGCGGCGAATAGTTCCCTGATTGTGTTGGAATGTGAGTAAATTGTGCAAAAAGTAAAAATATGAGAATGCAATTGAACTCTCGTAACAACGGTTATGCGAATAATATGCAAGATATAAGAGATAAATATGAAGAAAAATAATACTTTGTTAGTACAACTGATTCTGTAGTACTGATTCAATTATTAAATATGTATTGGGGTTACCTGAAGTATAGTGGTTAGCATAGCAACCTACAATACTAAAGGTCGCGGGTTCACGTCCCGCGGTGGTCCTCTGATTTTTCATAGGGAGTAAAACATCCTTGCCTACGCCGTCCCTCGGATAGGACGTAAAATGGAGGTCCCGAGCCTGTACGATGTCAGGTTAAAGATCCCTATCCTAATTGTATCAGGATAGGCAAAATTTTAGGACTCCCACTGTATATCGTCCGATCAGCCTTAGTGGCATAAATTGACGTTAAACAAAAAACAATTAATAATTATTATCAACTGTTAAATTAAACAATTCCTAACAAGCATATGAATGTGATATAATACTCATTAATAATCCATTATTATCCTAACGTGTTAGAAAATAAATAGAATACTTTAATGGTTTGGGCTAGAAGTTAGCATAGCAGTTTACAATACTTCACGTCATCGGTTCATTTCTCCTCAGCTTTACAAAGATTTTTAAAAGGAAATTCTTTTCTATGCCATCCTTCGGATCGTACGTAAAATAGAGGTCCTGAGCCTGTACGATGTCAGGTTAAAGATCCCAATCCAATATAAATAGGTAAAATTTAACTCTCACTGCAAAATCATAATTTTCCTTCTGGGTTCAAAATGAAATAAAATAAAAGAAACAGGATAACTGAAGCCTGGAAATGCATAAGGGTATAAGTGCCTTAGGAAATTTTTACAGAAATGATGTGACTTATACCGTCTAGGGTGAACTACGTTCAGTACTTACACCTATGCCATCTTTCATACGTTCAACGAACTCTTTTCTTGCAACAAAACATTACTCATACCAATTTCTGAAGAATGGCCCATTTAACAATTTGGAAAAAAAAAAAAAACTTTGTTTTATTTTTTTGGCACTTAGAACCTTATGCATTTCCACTCTTAAATTATTAAGTTTTATTTGTGTCACCTGTAGTGTAGTGGTTAGAATACAAAAGCGTCCCGCGGTGGCCCTAGGATTTTTTTATGGGAGTAAAAATCCTTGCCTATGCCATCCATCGGATAGGAGGTAAAATGGAGGTCCTGAGCCTGTACGAGTGTTAAAGATCCCTATCCTAATTATAACAAGATAGGCAAAAATTTAGGACTAACACTGTAGCAACGTCCGATTACCCCTTAATGGCATATAGGGACGTTACACGAACAAACAACAACAGTCTTAGTTTATTTTCGGTACATGTTCTATACTTTTTGTTGTTACAAACAGTTGTAGTACCTGTCCGTGATTGTTCGTGACTGATCTTCTACGCTTACCTTCTAGACTGTTCTAATTCAGACTACATATAAGGAGCGATGGACTGGAGAGTTAGTCTTGCTCTGAAGATGGAATCATATGGTTACTTTTGTGTTACTATGTCGTTACAAATTGATACTTTTTGTAACATTGTTAATTATTTGAGTTTTTATTGTTTATCGTTATGAGTTATAATTATATATAATATTTTAATATTTAAACCCGAAATTGTGTTACTATAGGGGGAGAGCGGGGTTGGTTGGCATAGGGTGCAGGTTGGCCATTGGCTTATAGATTCCTGTTGCGAAGGCCCCACCATTGTACCATGTGACCCGCTCGACCTCGGGAGTCTTGTCCTGAGTTTTCAATCCGATGCTAACAGTGTAGAGAAGAGTGTGCTTCATTGATTGATTTTACAACAAGTAAGTAAATTTTTATATGTTCAGTAAATTTGGTTTAAAGGAATGGCAAAACATTTGACTCCGATTCTTTTCACATAGCCCCAAACTCCTTTGAAAAACCTAACCTTTCGACAAACCAGTTTCTTGTTCGATTGTTCCCCCCTGTCCTTGCAGCCGTCTTTTATATTATCTCTCCTGTGGGGTTAGTTGGCTCTCCTCAACTAGGTTTGTTCGAGCAGTAGCAATTCACAAAAACAAGGTAAACATAAACAAAGGTGAAACTACCAATTGTCTTTAGTTCCAGCAAGGAGGATGAGAGCAATTTTTCTTAAGCAGAAAGTGACGACAGTCCAAACTTCTACCTTCTTTTATTGTCATTCCATTTTCCCTTAAAAGCTGTTAAAAACCGATTCAAAATTATTATACCATTATAGTGCAGCTTTTAATAACAATAATATCTGTCAGACAGTACTTGAATGAGATGGCTAAACAACCCCACCTTCTAGGCCAACCTGCCCTGGGGTTAAATAGCATACTTTGGATTGACGAATTCTCCAATTTTCTATGATCTTAGTATTAAATATTATGTTGTTAAAAAAATACTTGAAGTACTCTAATAATTGGAGTTTACAGTGTATCAGCCCTATTGGGATTTTATTAACAGGAACGACTCAACAATCAAAAAAGTAAAAACTGTTGCCAACCAACCCCGCTCTCCCCTACCTGTCCGTGATTGTTCGTGACTGATCTACGCATGTCGGGAACCTTATAGATTGTTCTAACTCAGACTAAATATAAGGAGCGATGGACTGGAGAGTTAGTCTTGCTCTGAAGCTGGAATCACATGGTTACTTTTGTGTTACTGTGTCGTTACAAGTTGATAATTTTTGTAACATTGTTAATTATTTGAGTTTATACTGTTTTTCTGACATTTTGAATTATTATTTTTACCTAATAAAGATTATTTAAACCCGCAATAGTGTTGTTATATAATTTACAGAATAAATATATAATTACTAGAAAACATATTAAAAGTAATGGCTTCTTCTTCAATTTATGAGCCTTCCAAAACTAGGTGGATCTCACCGCTATCTCCTTCAAACACGCAACACTAAATATACGAACTGTGCGAGTCAGATAGGGCGACGCACAGTGGTTGAAAATCGACTATTTTCGGAAAAAACCTTGTCAAACCCGATCTGTGAGCCGCAAAAAAATAAAGTTGATATTATCATAACAACTATTGAATTTCCTATAAAATGTATAGGTTCAAGCCCCGCTTAACCGGCTATTCGGAATAACCGGCAGTGTTAGGAAAAATAAAAAAAAAATATACATCAATTTTCGACTCGAGATCGGCTAGTTTAAACACTTTTGCTGTTTTATGCTAGTAATATCATTGATAGTACTTGCAATATAATTTTATTTCATGAAAACACTCAAGTTAGGTGTAAAAAAAAAAAAAAAAACATACATAGGAACTATTAATTATTTTTGTCGTTATGTTTTAATTCTTAAATATTAAATGTATATCATATTAAAATATAAGATTGGGATCATCCGACTTTGATATAATTTTGATAGGAGATGGTGGGATTGACTGTTCAATGTAGGTTTAATAACTGCAACTCTATCTGTGAAAATTTAGTTCCCTTATTCACGCTAAATAATAGCTGAACCTTTTTTTTAATACCAATCTTCTAAAAACAAATGGATGCATAAAAATGAAAAAGTACCGAAGCCTTTACGTTATCGGAGGACATGTTAATAAACTTATTATTAATAATTTCCAAATTCATTCTAAAATCACGGTAGGTGAAAAAGTTGATTTATTATCGACCTAACTAAATCCTAATTCGAAGAGCAAGCTCCATAGCGAATAAACTGCACGAAATAGCTTAAGTATTTCAATAAAAAAAAAATCCCACATGTACAGACGCAGGTGGACGCAGCTAGAATATGTTTTAATATTTCCTTGAATGTATCTTCTTCTTAAAAAAATGGATTTTAAAACTCCGCTCGGCTGCGCTTGAAAAATATGGATTACCAAAAAAATTTGTTGTCTTAATTTTATTGCATTTATTCGGGATTTTATTTCTGGGTTAAAACATAGACCAAATAGCATCATTTTTATGCTAGTGTAATATGTGAGATCGCTTTTCATGATTATGAAGGAAAATCGCTCTAAGAAACAAAAATGCGAGTTGTAAAAATTATTATAGTGCTATAAATTTTCCGTAGAAAAATAAACTTTTTCAATGATCGATTTTCAAAGGGTCCTAACAAGTTTAAAAATCAGAATATATCCGAATAAATTGATGGAATGTGTCAAGTAACTATTCTATTAATTAATTAAAAAGAAAAAGAATATTCCAATACCTTCAAAAAATGGGTTTTTTCCGCCTTTCAACCACTGTGCGACGCGTGATCAGGCAAATCACTCTGAATTATCTCTGATTTAATATTGTATTTTTATAATCACATTTTGAAATTAATTCGCAAAAAGACGATATTGTATTGAAATGTTCGTTATAGTATCATTAAAACTGTTAAGTTATGCCCTTCACAGTAAACACCGACGTTAAAAGCAATGTCAAATTTCAGCTGTTTCAATATCTGAAACAGTTTTTAAAACATAGCTTTATCAACTAATTGAAAAACGCACAATTTTGACCTGTCTCAAAGTCAGTAAATTAAATTTTAGTTTGTGTAAGACCTTACACCTAAGGACATTAAAATTTAGTGAGGGTAAGACCTTACATCTCTTTTTTTTTTTGTTGGTCTTATTACTAAATTTAAATTTCGAATTAAAGTAAAAATAAATATCTTGCGATTTGAAATCAATTTATTGGTATTATCAAACAAGGCTCATTAATAAAATTGATACTTGAAATAATAAAAAATCTAGACTTGATTCATATTACAATCACAATCAACTAATGATCTACTAGTTAATATCACTCAACAGCATGATTATTATATGCCTGGTTAATGAACTCTCCCCTTTCACGAGTAAAAAATACGACCGATTATCAAAAGCTGTCATTGAGCTCAGATTTAAGTGTACCAACTTTCAAATCAAATCGGTTGTTAGGTCTTAAGCTAAGACTTAAGCTAAGATGTTGAATGCTTAAGGAAAACTTCAGCTAGCATTAAAAAACTAAGTTTGATTAATAATAAAAATTTATAACATTAAAATTATATTCTTTGTAGCCTTAAGGACACAGTTTGAGAAGCTTAATAGCTATTAGTTTTTTTTCCTTCCACAAGCAAAACGCACATTTTTCAATAATTATTTTAGGCATGAACCCATTGCTCTCCCATCATAATTTTTTTAACACTTATTAATGACAACCCTATCAACACTACTGATTTTTTTAGATTTTTAAATAGAGCGCTTTTTGAGAAATTCAAATTTTGAAAAACAAATTTCCTCTCAAACCCTATTGAGTTGCATTTCATAAGGAAGGTCTTAGATTCAGCTTTCAAATGATATAAACTTCAACTCTCTATCTTGCATAGAAGAGCTGCAATTTTAATTTACAGGTGATAGATAGATAGATAGATAGATTTATTTTGGTAGGGCAATCAACTAAAGTGTTATTATGCCCTTTTTTTTTTTTTTTTTTTTTTTTTTTTTTTTTTTTTTTTTTTTTTTTTTTTATTTATTAACGTCACTTTATGCCACTAAGGCTAATCGGACGATGCTACAGTGGGAGCCCTAAATTTTGCCCATCGAGGTATAATTAGGATAGGGATCTTTAACGAGTACCTGACATCGTACAGGCTCGGGACCTCCATTTTACGTCCTATCCGAGGGACGGCATGGCCAAGGATTTTTACTCCCATTAAAAAATCCTAGAGCCACCACTGGGCGCGAACCTGCGACCTTCAGTATTGTAGGTTGCCATGCTAACGACTATACCACAGGTGACATAGGGATTACATTTTATGAGGCTGGATTCTTTAGTTTTTCTCTCTATGCGTAACTGATGTTTATACTTATGAATAGGAATCTAAATTCAACTATGGATTTAAGTAGCGATTACCTTTATTTATTTATTTTTTTTATTTATATTTTTATTTATTTATTTGTTTATTATTATTTTTATAACTTTTTAATTTTTTATTTTTTTTTAATTAAATTTTATACACACACTTTTTTTTTGTATTTTAATTATCTTTTTTTTTTAAATTGAAGTTAATAATATTTTAATAATAAAATACATAAATTAGAGCTACCTATTTAACATTGTGATGTAAAATACATAGTGCAATATAGATACGCATACATACAATTACATATTTATGTTACAAGATGTGGTTGGAAAATAAATAAATCATCGCATGTTTCGGGAGAGTTTTGTAGTGCCTCCGAAACGATTCGTCTGATGCCTAGTTTGAATTTACAGATGATACGAAAGGTCAAAATTGTGCGTTTTTCAATGAGTTTACATAGCTATTTTTTGAAAACTGTTTGAGATATTGAGCTGGAATTCGGTATTTGTTTTAGTCTACATGAAGGTATCCTATGTACCGAATTTTACTAAAATTTGAGATGGTGAAGAAAAAAAGTGTTTTGATGTGAGACGGAATAACCCATATGTGAAATGCTGAAGAAATTAAAAAAAAAATAACCAAACAAAGGAATGATAGCAAAAATTTCGAAAAAAAAAAAAAACCTTTACCATGATAACACATTAAGAGTTCATCGCAAGTCCCTCTGCTAAAGGCAACAGCATGGTATATTCCATCCTCACACGACTTCCATTTCCTCTAACTCATCACCTCAAGAGTCCCATCTTGACTTACATTAAGCCCTAAGAGACGAGAGCCCTAACACTCAATTACTTTCCCGAAAAGTGAAGAGATTGGCTAAGTAAGGATGGCCCTTCTAAGGAGAACATAAATTTAACATTTCCTTCCTCATTTCCACTTAGAGTTGTCTGGCTTTTCAAGTCTACCCCATCTTATATCTGTGGCTACATATACCAGGTCATTCAAAAAGTCCTGTCGTTTTTTTGGGGGAAATTATAAATAAATAAATATTTTCAAATAATCACCTTTATTCATCAAAATATCCACCGTTACAGTCGGTGACCTTCTCCCAACGAGATGGTAAAGCCCAAATTCCTTCCTTAAAAAACTGTTGATTTTTATTGAAAAATAAGTGGTCAGTTCGTGAATTAGGTTTTCACGGTCTTGAAAACATTTCTGTCTCAGATTGTTGTCGAGATCTCTGAATAGGTGATAATCAGTGGGTGACAGGTCAGGGGAATATGGTGGGTGAGGCAAAACTTCCCAGCCTATTCAAGCGGGAAGTTAACGAAGATGCAGTTGTCAAGCGAACAAGCATATTGGCATCTGAAAGCTTATGAGGAATCCATTTATCCAGTTTTTTCACTTTTCCCAGTTCTTTAAGGTAATTCCAGGCAGTGGTGGCTGAGATATTAAATTGAGAGGCTATCTCTGAACAACTTTGACGCGGATCCAACTCTACTACTCTTCGAACGTCCTCCTTATCAACTACAGTTGGTCGACCCGAGCGTGCCTCGTCTTCTAGTGTCTCGTCGCCTCCACGAAATTTTGAAAACCAAAATTGTGCCTTCCGCTCAGACAGCACATCTTCTCCAAACACGGAGCATATTTTTCTAGCAGTTTCGGCAGCTTTTGAGCCAAGTTTAAACTCATAGAGCAAAATCGACCGAATTTGAGTTTCAACTGGAATCATTTTAACTAGACAGTTGGATGGTGACTGCATTAAATTAATCCTCCTTAGCCTCCTATGCATAAAGTATAAACATTTGTGTTTACATGGATAAAAGTTGTATTGAACGGAATTAATTAGCAAACACTCTAGAATCAAAATAAACAACGAACAAACGAAAAACGACAGGACTTTTTGAATGACCTGGTACATTACAACGCTCCCTACATTCTTGCAGTATGTATACTTACATACGTGTATGAATAATACTTCTTCTTCTTCGATGGCACTACAACTCATGAAGAGTCAGGGCGCAGTCGGAGCCGCCAGTCTTCTCTGTTTTGTGCTGCTGCTCTCCAATTGTATGATTAATAATCAGGAAATTTAGTCAAATCGAATAGAATATCATTCGATTAATGAATGACGAATTAAACATTATACATTATTCCCTATCTTGCGTTTCAAGTTTCAGGGGAAGAGAATAGAAAGTCTTTTGTGCGTGTGTTTATGTTCTTTAAATAAAACTTTTTTCTAGCTTTCATGATAAACAAAACCTCAAAATACGGTGATAGTTGGTATCTACCAAGAATTTTTTTTTTCAGAAGAAAAACATTTTTTTCGAGATAGCAAACTAAACTCTAGTAATTTTGTACATCATTAATCCTCATCATAAGTATATATTATTTCTCAAGACCATTTTTATGCCGGTACGCCATAACTTCCTTAATACTTCATCAAATTTCATGAATGAGGCATTATTTTAAAGCTTTCCTTAACTGCTACACAGGAACAATATACAAATCATTCATTTCGTTCATCACCTTCGACTGCTAGTCATAAGCAGCCGCGGCCTTTTAGAGAAAATCAAAGTTTTCAAGGAGAACATTTTCGGTCATGTACACTTTTTCGATTAACCCCTCCGTTTGCGAGTTGTAAGCAAAAAACTTCAATTCTCAGCGAAAATGGCCGCAGGGCTTTTTCGAAGGTGTAATTTTTTTTTTTTTTTCAGTTTTTGAGTCGAACATTTTTGGTTATAAACACTTTTCTGATTGTCACCGTCTTTTGCAAGTTACAAGCAAAAACATGTGATTTCAGGCAATAGAATCAGCGCACTCGCTTTCCGCGAAACCGATACGTGTATTTAAGTGCAACAGGATTGTACTTGCTTGACCCTGTTTTCCTGTTCACATGGTCAGTTCCGTGTGACGTTTACCACGGTCAATCTTTCAGTGACATCTAAGTCTGTAAAATGAACCCACCAACAAACAATCACAGATGACCATATCGTAACTTCAAACATAGTGTTCAAAGAGGTCCTGTTAACACGTAAATACCTTAAACTTATGTTTCAAAACATTAATAATCTACAATTTAAACACATCTATTACCTCAACCCTCACCTCTGCCCATTACGAACTAAATATTTAATTAATTAATTAATTAATATATTAAAGTTTACTTTAATTAAGTGGGATTTAAGTAGGTTAGAGTGTGAATGCTAGTAGATGATTAATTGTCAGGATTTTTATTCAATTCTGAAAAGAAAATCAAATCCAAACATTTAAACATTCAAATACCTACAAAGTTTTCGATTTCCAACAATACTGACACCTTATCAGAGTGTTGTGTCAGGTTATAAACAATATGACGGATAGTTGTCGGTTGCGATTCGATACTAGGTAAGTACCAATTTTTAATTTGTAGGGGAGAGCGGGGTTGGTTGGCATAGGGGGTAGGTTGGCCATTGGCTCATAGTTTCCGTCACACCTGATGTGAAGGCCCTTCCATTGTACAATGTGACCCGCTCAACCTCGGGAGTCTTATCTTGAGTTTTCAATCTGATTCTAACAGTGTAGAGAAGAGCGTGTTTTATTTGATTGATTTACAACATGTAAGTAAATTTTTATATTTTCAGTAAATTTGTTTTAAAGGGATGGAAAAATATTTAACTCCGATTCTGTTCACTTAGCTCCAAACTCCTTTGAAAATCCTAACCTTTCGACTAACCAGTTTCTTGTTTGATTGTTCTCCCCTGTCTTGGCAGTAATCTTTCATATGATCTCTCCTGTGGGGTTGGCTCTCTTCAACAGGGTTTTTTTGGCGCAGCAGCAATTCACAAAAGCAAGGTAAACATAAACAAAGTTGAAACTACCAAATGTCTTTAGTTCCAGTGAGGAGGATGAGAGCAATATTTCCTATGCAGAAAGTGACGACAGTCTAAACTTCTATCTTCTTCTATTGTCATTCTATTTTCCCTTATAAGCTGTTAAAACCGATCCAAAATTATTATACCATTATAGTGCAGCTTTTAATAACAATAATATGTGTCAGGCAGTACTTGAATCAGATGGCTAAACAACTCCACCTTCTTGGCCAACCTGCCCCACATAGGGGGTTAATTGGCATATGCTGGATTGACGAATTCTTCAATTTTCTATGATCTTAGTATTAAATATTAAGTGTTGAAAAAAATACTTGAAGTATTCTAATACTTGGAGTTTACAGTGGTATCAGCCATATTGGGATTATATTAACAGGAACGAATCAACAATCAAAAAAGTGAAAAATGTTGCCAACCAACCCCGCTCTCCCCTACACCTTCTATCTCTGAAGGACCATCTTCTTTATTATCCAAGTATTCCGTCTTATCCAAGTTTATCTTGACCCCCATCTTTTATTTCCCCATAACAGTTTAGTAGAAACAGGTGTAGTATAATGATTTGGTTCTCTGCGAATAAATATTTAGTAAAACATATTTTACTTTAAAAAATAAAAGATTATTATTAATAATAATAATAATTTACTAGAGGTTTCGAGTAGCAGAGGCGGCTTATATAGCATAGCGGGAACCGGGAGGTCTCCATGACTACATCCCCTCGGTCGATAACGTGGCTAACCCACTGGCCTCCTCTCTCTGCCTCTTCTTCTCTTCTGTCTTCTGTCCTTTCCTCCTGGAGGAAGAGTGGTCGCTTCGGAACAGGACATGGAGGAAGTTGTTGAAGAACACAGAGGGGATGTCTGAAAGTGGCAACGGAAAGAACTTGAAGTTTGGAGAAACAATGAAAATTTTTTTTTTTTACTCCATTTGTGAATCTGCGCTTGCCAACAACAGAACAATCAGCGGATTTGATAATCTTTCACTAATTCATACATCCCTCGTTTGAAAGAAGGGGCAAAGAATATTTTATTTATTTGTTTTTTCTTTAAATACTACAAATCGTTAAATTAGCTTTCTTTAAGAAAAAATTCAGATTTTAAAGTCTAACATTAAACCCTGGAGAACATTCAAGTCATTCTTCTGTATATTATATCTATATATCCTTATATATTTATATTTTCAGTTATTTTTCATTTATTAGACAATAAATGTAAGCTTGTAAGTGTTTTGAACAGTAATTTTCAAAATATATGGTTTGTAACAATCGTTCGTCTTCCATAATCAGGAAAAGAGAAAATGTCCAAAGAAACATTCATTTTTCAGATCTATCGAATGAACATAGATTTATAAAATCATGAAAATTTTATTATTAGTAGAAATACAACAACAACAACCTGTACCACTACAACCTACCAAGGGTCTTGGGTTCAGTACTGTGTAAGGAAGCACTGTTTCTTGGTCAGCGGTCGCGCAAGGATGTGATATGACGTATCACGCTCAACCGCCAGGTTTTCCCCTTTAATTTTTCAATTAAGGGTACCCACTTTATAGAGGCTGGGTTTGCCCAAGGAGGGTCTCTCGGCCAACGAGACGAACTGTGGCAGAATAATAAAGATATCCTGAGCCAAGCCAGATTCGAACTCGGGACCTCTAGTAGAGCAATTCACTGCCTTACCAGTGAGATACCCCGCTTCCCATTTTTTATTATATAAATTAGTAGGAATAAGTGTCGAAAAAAAAATTCAAGTTAAAGAAATCTCTTAATGCAAAAGTAGAAACATTTTTATCACTTTTCCAATAATTTAAAAATGTCGGGTTCTCAAACTGAGCAATTATTACTTTATCTCAGACTGATTCAATTATTAATCATATAAATATTTTCTATACATAAAGATTGACACTGATACGGCTGAATGCCCCACGCATGGCGCTGAGGTTGTGCGGGTTTAGAATTCAGGCGTAATATAACCGCAATTGGGTCAATCCATTTGAAGTGGTCCAATCTAGTTGCTTCAACATTTTTATTTTTTTTTAATATTTTCACCATTGAAAGAGCAGTGCATCAGAAGTACAAATGTGCAATTAGTTTACTTTTTGAATTTTTATTTTTCCAATGGTGGCTATATTATTTTCGAAAAACCGTGTATTTTTAGCTATTTCAGTGCTCTGCTTCAAATCAAATATCTCCTCTTTTACTCATCCTAGAATATTCAAATAAAGCCGAATCTCTTTAGAAAGGTCTGACCTTTAATAAAGATTATTACAACTATGAACTTAAAACTAAGTGTTAAGGTCCAGGTACACCTTCAGAGTTTTAAGTGGAAATTTAAAAAAACGGGTTTTTAAAAATTATTTTTTACTAGGAGGCAAATGACTAAGTG
Source organism: Aelia acuminata (assembly GCA_911387785.2). Lineage (NCBI taxonomy): Eukaryota > Metazoa > Arthropoda > Insecta > Hemiptera > Pentatomidae > Aelia > Aelia acuminata. The sequence goes on from OU426984.1 coordinate 12,264,929, forward strand.
TTTGTTATTTTTTTATTTAATGGATAAAGGTAGGCACTATAAATTCACAAAGTTTCAAGCTGTGGACTTGCACAGTTTTTTCAATGCAAATTTTTGAAATCTTGAAATTTCCAAAATTACAAAAGTTTCAAGCTTTATATCTCTGTTGGGCAAAATATACTAATTTGAAAGTTAGCCCAGATTTAGTTCCTGGGGAGAGGATTGAGCTGTCAAAATTTCATTTTCATTCACAAGGCTTGTAAAATAACTGTTTTTTTACTTCTAGACATTATTCCACATGTAATTATGGGGTTTGCATTAAGGATAGCCTGCCCTTCAATTAATGGTCTTTTAAAATTACCAGTTATCTCTATCACGTCAACTAAGTCTATCCCCGTTCCTTCCGACATTTTGCATAACTGCTAGCGCACCCGATAGGCGATTGCGCCCGCGAATAAAAAAGAACCAACTATGATTTAAAACAGTTCAAAACTATTTTTGAAATCATTGGAACAAACTGTTCTAGTACATGTTCCTGACTGTTCGAGTACCTTCTACGCTTGTCGGGAACATTTTAGATTATTGTATTATTTATATGTACATATATGTACATTTAGTATAACAATAATAATAACTAAATATACAATTAAAATTCTTAGCCTTAAGGAGTGGAGATTGGCCAGGATCAAGCAACAGGGCGGTAGCTACTATCTCTAGGTACTATCTTACTTGACTCTAAGACTACCTACTCTGTCTAATACTGACTACCTCTGGTTTGGGGCTTTCTCAGTATTAGGGGCGATAAGAAGGACTTTAGTATACAAAGTTAGGACAATTCTAATTTAACCTATATATATATATATATACATATATATATATCAATTAATTTGGGGGCCGGGATGGCCGAGTGGACAAGGGCGCTTGCAATAGATAATCAAAGTTAAGCTACGTCCATCGTGGTCAGTACTTGGATGGGTGACCGCTCCATTCGGGTGACCGCCCACCAATGAACGCCACGCAGTCCAAGTCTACCCCCACCCCCGGGTATGTGAGACCCGTCAGCCTACTGGAGGCGGCTCACACCGACCAGGCGTAGGAGTGATGAACCTTCCCCGTGTATCTCATCGAGAATCGTGGTGTGGTTTTCCAGGATGTCAGTAACCGCCCGGAGGTTTGGTTCAGGGACGGTATGCTTCAGGGAAAGAAATATAGGTCCTCGGGGCCTGCTGACTCTGAGCTACCATAATCCTTGGACCTAGACCAGTTTGTCACTGTCCTTGAACCCGAGAGAGCTGACGCCATCGGTGGGAAGGACACTGCCAAATTGGCCCCAATGGGATTGGTTATGGAGCTATCGGCAGTCTGCCGCTGTACCATGGTGACCATGGCTTGCAGCAACGTGAGGTTTGGGCTACCCCTTCCAGGCTGTCTATACTCCCGCAAGCAAAACAAATGTCTGTAGGAAGACCACACTGCGCGGTCAAAGGTCTCATTGGGCCTAATGGGCCAACCGAAAAAAAAAAAAAAAAAAAAAAAAAATGTATCAAATAATTTTTCTGTATTCCTTTAACATACTATTTAATCAATACAACATCAAATGACATTCTACTAATCAATATATCTTTATATATATAAAAATCTCGTGTCCCGATGTTTGTCTGAGGTAAAATCAGAAACTACCCGATTTTGATGAAATTTGGCTCATTTTGTATAGTTTTGTCCAGCTTAAAAAATAGGATAGTTTTAATCTCGATTATTGGCCTTATTTTTATTTTATTTTTGAAAATTAAATGCTTATTACTCTACAATTGAAGGGGTCAGGGCAAAATTTTTAACCAAGCGACATTTTTAACAAAAATGAACTGTAGCTGCCGTCTCTTGTATATTATGTAATACTATATGTCTATGATGGAATCTATGATCGATGGATGATTTGCCTTCGATGTCGCATCTCTAATAGGAACTTCCATATTACCAGCCCAAAGCGTCGCATGTCCAACTCCCGCAATATCTGAGTGCTTTTGTGGCTTTTAACTTGAGGGCGATTCTATTAGCTGGAGCTGTAGAATTGGTTTGTGGTCCAAGCCCGAACCGCTGTAGCATTCCATATAGTATCTGAGTCCAACTTCTAAAACCGACCGTTGTTACGAGTTCCTAACGAACCTCACTTCTGGAATACACTAATGGAATACTCTCCAACTCGTCCTCTAGCGACTTGTGAAATTGTTTCATAAGAGGACATTAATAAGTACCTCCATTATCTTTTTTAAATATAAGTTTTAAACAAAGCACATTATATTATCTTGATAGATTGCTTCCATTTGTTTAAATTATTCGAATATGAAGAAAATCCAACTTTAGTCTCAATTTTTTTTTTTATCTTTATATATATATATAAAAATCTCGTGTCACGATGTTCGTCGGGGTAAAATCAGAAAGTACTCAACCGATCTTTATAAAATTTTGCTCATTGTGAATAGTTTTTTTTAAACTTAAAAGATAGGATGGTTTTTTTACCTCGATTATTGGCCTCAATTTTTCTTTTTTGCAAATTAAATGCTTATTATACTACAATCGAGTGTGATTATTTGTAAGTTTTATTAGTTTCCAACAGATCTAAGTTGGTTTATTGAAACTCCACTTCGTTTTCTTTCGATATTTAAGAAGGATAAGCATAAATCTATTTTTTCCGGCTTGGACTAGGAAAATCCGTGTTTTTCTCATTGCAAATTATTTGTCGCCATTTCACGTGTGGGGAAAACATCGAATCTATTTGTTTTAGCAAAAGACAGGTTAACCAAAATCATTGTGCACCTATTAGTATAACCTCCTGAAACGATATCTCATATCATCATGTGTCATATTCTGAATTTAATTAATATATATTATGGCCAAAGATTAATTTAGTACATTTTTGCTAACTGCCTATTGTCATTGTACTAAACCCTTTTCCAATCATATTCTTTATTACTTCCCTTTACATGTGTCCCGTTAGTTTTTAGATCAGCTGAAACGCTTTTATCTTTATCAGTGAATTTCGATTTGACTATAAAAAAGAATAGCATATAATTAATTCAAGGCATTATCGCTACTTAACCACTGCAAAGCGTGGCCGGGTCTGCTGACCATATAATAAAACATATAGCCCTTATTAAACACATTTATCTAGTTTTTATAGCCATCATGAAATATAATTTACATTTAGCAATTAGAATCAATAGCCTATTACAGAACCACAAACTTTATATATGATTCATGAATTTTAATAAAAAAGTTATTAATAGCTTAAAGATATATGCCTAAAGCTTTTAAATTGTAAAGAATTATGAAATCAAATTTTATCTCATTCGCTTCAATAGTACAAAGCTTACTTAGGAAAAAAACCGCACATTTCTTCCACATTCTTCTTCTTTTCTGTCGAGTCCTCCCTTTCCTCATTTCGCGGGTGAACCACAAAGTAGTTTCTTAAGCCCTCATCTGATGTTCAAAGAACCCATTTGTCGTTTTATATAATTCTTTAGTTTAATTTTTAGTTCAGCATTTTTAAATTAATTCTAAATTCAACAATTAATAAATTGTAAATTAAGTAATTAAATTAATACACAATAATATTGTCGTTAAATTATTAATCAAATTTAACATTGAATATCATACCAATCTATAGTAAGTGTTTAATTAGCATTAGTTTAGTGTTATGTGCGTGGGCGTCTGTGATTGGTCGAAGACGCTCTGAGACAAACAAAAGACGCTTCAAGTCAGTCAGCTGTTGACTCTCGCCAGCCGAGTACGCACCGAGTGACACCTCACGCTTAAAACATTCTTTAAAAACATTTATTACATTCTCGTACACCCAGGGTGTTTAGTTGTGTATTGTGCACATTTGCTGAAATTATTTTAGAAGACAAGCGAAGAGGAAGATTAAGTTCCCAGCGGGATGGACCTTTAAAGTAAAATACTTCCAACATTATTTTTTTTAATAATGTATGAACATTACATTGTTTTTAATCTTCGACTTTAAATAACATTCTATTAACATTGGACTTAATCTTTTAACATTAAATCAAATTGCTAAATTCAGTTATTATATATAGATCTTTGTATTATAGTTAATCATTTGTTTATTACTCTGCTCTATAGTTCATCAATGGCCATTCGATTAACACATAATTTTTGTCTATAATAGTTTATAAGTTGTCTTTCATTTTCATTCAATTAATTCAGTTTCATTCTTGTTTAATAAATTATTTGTATTTAATAAATTATAGTTTAAGCTTTAAATATCAGAGAATTTTCTTTATTTCCTTTCATTCATATTATTTTGTTCTCCTTTATTATTATGCTATTATTTTCTAAATTTCAAATGTAAACTTTACGTTAAATATCTTTTATGTTATTCTTTTATTATTTAAACCTTTTTAATACATTAACCAACAAAATTAAGAGCATTGAGCACCGGCCATACTTTCTTCATCAGGGAAGCGAAAGGTTTTTATTATTACTTGCCTGAACATCTAATATATATTCTGTCTACACATCGGATATCCCTGAACACCCCAGCACCACTTGGCAGATGACACGACAATAATTGTCGTTGATGAAAGAATTATTCTTTCAACACATCATAATCCTACAACTATCGTATCTTTCGCCCTTCAAATCTATCTATTTGGTCTCAAAAAACATATTCAAAATCTACTTGTCTACCTGTGACCATTAACAGCAACCCATTACTTTCAAAGATTTTTAAATCGTACTAGACCTCGGTCTGTACTTAGGCAAAACTAACTCCAACTCTGTTGGCGCTATGGTCCCTGTAAGACCTTGGCCCCCTCGACAATCTTCCTCAATTCGGCTCGATCCTTTGCCGGTACTAAACACATGGGAGAGAAAGATCCAAAGAAAAAAATATGGCACAACCAGTATAGATACAAATAAGTTTCGAATAAAGACAAATAGGGAACTTAGGGACCTGTACGAGGATCCAGACCTAGTTTCCTGTATCAAAAAAGATAGAAATGGGGCACTTACAACTGATGGGTCAAGGAAGAACCCCGAAGCAAATAATGGAAGGACTCCCTAGAGAAACAGGCAGACCTAGACTGCGATGGCAGGTGGGTGTGGAAGCAGATATTCGACTGATGGGAGTGGTGGTGGAACATACATACCAAATTTAAAAATCTAGAACTCACCAGAGGGTATAAGCAACATTCACATCTCCTGGATTAAAGATCATCACCCAATTTAAGAATCAAGCGAATAATTTGCACCACTATCTTAAGACCTATACCGAGTAGAATTTTAAGGTTCCACAAAATACGTCCACATTAACAAAATACGAATTTTACAATCCAAAATTCTTAGAAAAATCACTTGTTTATTTCAAATCATACCTGCTGGCCATGTGTGGCTTACGGGGGGTTAATCTATTGGGTTACTCTAGGGCGTTACTCTAATTCAGGAGATAATGAAGAACTACATGTTAGGATCGAAACCTAGGATTCAGTGATGTAAAACTATCGATAGTCTGCGCTATCGAGAGTTTCGATTGTATCGGACATAAGTATCGAGTATAGTCTGAGGTGACGACCGGGGGTGGGGGGGTTAATAGTAGAAGTTTTCATTTGGAACGATAGGAGCTATAATACATGTTTCCATTTGCACTTTTTTCTTTTCTTTTTTATTAGGGAAATAGATGAACATTTCTGTGAATAGAAGATGGGTTCCATTACATCTTGAAATATTTTTTGCCAGTTTCTAGCTCGTAACTGCAAAGAATAATAATTTTAACGAAAGGTCAAAGAAACTACATATACAGGAAGTTGGAAGGCCTGTATGAGCAAACCATTCAATTTGTTAGAAACATAAATAAAATTACACTGTTACGTTTGTTTTTTCTTCACTGGTATGAATTATATAGCACATGGGTGCTTAGAGGCGGATGCTATCACCATATTCTTAAAAAAGAACGTTTTCGATCGTACAATCGATAGTTAAAAAATCTATCGATAGTCTGGATAGTTTAAAGCTATTGATAGTATGTCGGTAATTTGACATCACTACTAGGAATTAAAATACAGAAAATATTGACGGAAATATCTGACTATCAATCATCCCAGAAAAATATTATTGAAAAGGATGGTAATAAATCAAGTCCTCAAGTTCATTTCCTTCGTCAGGAAAAAGAATAGGCAGAGGAAGTAAGTGGAGAAAGTTTATATTTTGCGAGTTAGGATTTAGCTCTTTGGGCGGTCGGTGAGTCATCGAACATCTGGGGGAAGGTGAGTGGGAGGGGGGGGGGCTCATTCATGAATAAGTCATTCAGATCCGAACGTTACCACCTCTTGGGGTGGGGGGGGGTTCCCCCCTCGCCACAAATATTGGCTCATTATGCCAAGCCACGGGCCTCCACTTCCCATCCCTCCGTATAATGGCCCTTTTATAGGCATCTTTTATTCTATTGCGTCGCATCGAAGACTTATTAAGAATTTTTTTTTTTATCGTTTATACCAAAGAGAGTGTTTCTATTTCTCTTGATGCTATCAAAAATAACTTTATAATTTTATTTATTTATTAGAATGGCACTACAGTCCTGCAAAGAAGCCAGGCCTCCTCCACAACAGCCAAAGGCCACCTGGACAGAGGGCGTCCCCACTTCCTTTTTCCATCTGTTTTATCATAGAGCATCCTTTTTGGAATTCTTTGTTCTTTCATTCTACAGGTCCTACCACCATATTAATATAGAAGGAGAAAGGATACGTCCAAATGAGGTTCTAACCTACCTAGGTGTCAAGATTGGACGGAAGTTAAGGGTTATTAATAAGTTAACAACTCATTTGGACTACTTCAGAAATAGAGTGGCCTTCGCCCTTAGTGGGCTTTGTCGTATTGGGAGCGCCTTTTGGGGTCTCAGATACCCAGCTACATTAACAATTTACAAAGGAGTGATTCTGGGTATCCTGAGATATGCGTCCCCAGCATGGAGTCAGCACCTCTCGCACCAACAGAAGAAAAAGTTTGCGACAATTCAGCGAATGGCTCTGCTTCGAGTCACTAGGGGGTATAGAACAGTGTCTTAATGAGACAGTGAAGGTCTTAGCAGGAGCAATCCCAATCGACCTCCTCGATCTTAGTCTTGCGAGAAGACTACCTTCGGTACCAAGTGAAGAGGGGAGGCATTGCGGATCTCCCGGTAAACCTTCGAGTGAAGATAGGTGAAGACCCAAGAAGATGGAGAAATATTATTCGGGGCGATACCATAGAAAATTGGAGCCAGAGGTGGGTTTTCTGGGATGATTGATAGACAGGTATTTCCGTCAATATTTTCTGTATTTTAATTCCTAGAAGTGATGCCAAACTATCGACATACTATCAATAGTTTTAAACTATCCAGACTATCGATAGATTTTTTAACTATCGATTGTACGATCGAAAACGTTCTTTTTTAAGAATATGGTGATAGCATCCGCCTCTAAGCACCCATGTGCTATATAATTCATACCAGTGAAAAAAAAAAAAATGTAACAGTGTAATTTTATTTATGTTTCTAACAAAAATGGCTTATCTACTATTTAAACAAAATATTAACTTCTCGCAAAAAATATAAGTCTGACACAAATTGAATGGTTTGCTCATACATGCTTTTTATTTCAGCTTAAACTGTATCGTTTTATAAATTCTTTAACATAATTGATCTCCGGAATCCCAATTTTTTTTAAACCAAGGAGCTTGATCCTACTTTATGAATAAGGTTAATAATCCTAACTATATTAATTTTTTAACTTATAATTAATTAATTATCCTACTTTATTCGCAAATTATTTTTACGATAGGTTGATTCATAGGCAGATTTTCAGTTAAAAAAAATTTTATTTTGAAAATCCAACGTTTCGAACCCACTTGCGGATCTTCGTCAGCTCTTCTGAGTCCAGAGTAACACAAAGACTCAAGTAATACAAAGCCGAGTCTTTGTATTACTCTGGACTTAGAAGTCCTAATGAAGATATACAAGTGGGATTGAAACGTTGGCTTTTCAAAAAAAAAATAATAAAAAAAAAATTGTTAACTGAAACTCCTGACTATGAATCAATCTACCATAAAGAATAACAGTTGACTATTTGTCACCTCTAAAACTACTTTTCAGTTTATAGAAGTTGATGGAAAGTATTAATATTAGTAGAATCAGGATTAGAAGGAGAACTTAAAATAAATAAAATTTGATCAAGGAATTAAGGCCCACATTCTTCAACACGTAGCCTTACCTGTATTCTAACTGAGACACATATTGACAAGTTTTAAGATAATATAAATACCTTTAAGAAAATCGTTGGAGGACAATTTGAATGTTTCAACAGTTGTTTTTAGTCACTTTTCTTTATTTTAATTTCTAGGTTTCGATCTAAACATATTGTTCTTCATTACTCCTAAAATAAAACAAATAACAAAAGATTGAAAACTTTCGCATTATAAATCTGCTGATAATTTTGCCGAAATAGATGTGCGTTTCCCCGCTACTCGTTCAAACACGCAACACTAAATATACGAACTGTGCAAATGAGATATAGCGAAGCGTGGGCCGGCAAATCACTTTGAATTATCTCAGATTAAATATTGCTTTTCTATCAAGATAAAGTTTGGAATAAACCCCGCGTGTATATAGGAAGATAATGTTTGATATTTAAGTAATCTTCGCCTAATAATTATAACGAAATGTTTTTAATGGAGTATTAAATTTAAAATACATGGATATTTAACAAAACTGTCGCCCAATTTCCACAAATGTGGTATATCACTAATAATTCATTGTTAATAATACGATTCTATTGTTAAAAAATCAGTTCCAATCTATTGAATAAGCTGAATATTTAACTTTCTGATATGGCAAATGTAGCGGTATTAAGCATCAATGACAACAATAAATGCTTTACAAACCCGAAGGTTCGATGCCGACACTACAACTCACTTCCATGTACACCTCTACACATCGACCGCTATCCGGACCCGACTTCGACAGATCTGCCTTCACGCAATTTTATCCTTCGTATGTTTCCCTATGCGCTTATTAATATTCTAGTGATTCTTTCACTAATAAGTTTCCAAATTTTAAACTCACATTTTATTCGCTCCGTTTCTATCACCTCTTTTGATTGTTTGTTTAACGTCACTCTAAGCCTGACGTCGTACAGGGACCTCCATTTTACGTCCTACCCATGGGACGTCCTAGACAAGGATTTTTTACTCCCATTAAAAAATCCTAGGGCCACCTCGGGACGCGAACCCGCGACCTTTAGTATTGTAAGTTTCTATGGTAACCACAACACCACAGGTGACTCCCACCATACCCTCTTTTATATTTACCGAATACCGTTTACTCAGTTGGTCCAAATATCCTGCGCACTGCAGTTTTAAAAACCTTAAGCCTATGCCCATACCTCAATGTTTACGGCCACATAAAGGACCGTAGAAAGAATAATAGTTTTATAAAAAAAATTTTTTTTCTTTTTACTTTAATTATTAATCCGCACCGGTCAGCAAGGTGCTGACAATCAGCGAATGAGATAGTGGTAATAGGTTATAATGACATGTCAGGCATGAGGAGGGAAAGCACCCAGCAGTACCCCCTTCCTGGCTTGAGTCAATTACCTCGGTTGTCTAAGAGAGCAGATCTCTCATCCAGCGCCTTTTTAGTCTTCTTGTACTCATGCTTATGTCAGCCATATTACTGATAACAGTATTTGGATGTCCGTTTAAGTTAGTAAAAAATCGTTTGTATAGCGTCGTTATGTGCTGGTCGACTGTTACTACATGGAGGTCTGTACGTAATGTTTTGTTAGTCACGTACCAAGGTGCTTTTGTAATGAGTCGTAACAATTTTGATTGAAACGTTTGAATTTTTTGTAAGTGAGTCTTTTTAGCAATGCCGAAAATCTGTGATGAATATGTCCATATGGGTTTGAGTAAGTAAGAGTACGTATTTAGTTTTTGTTTCAGTTTCAGTTTTGATGATTTAGAAAGTAGTGGGTAGAGAAGCTTAAGTCTTTTGTTAAGAGTCCTTTTTTTCATTTTAACATGTGGGTCCCATGTCATCCTTCTGTCGAAAGTGAGTCCCAGATAGTGTACTGTGTCCGTCTGTGGAATTTGGTTATTGTCAATATAAACTGGAAGGCAGGTATGTTTTCTAAGCGTGAATGTAATGTGTTTTGATTTGTCATGATTGAGTCTAATTTTCCATAGTTGAAACCAATCGTGTAACTTGGTAAGTGATGTAATGTCAAATAAGCCTGTGTTGCGTCCCGATGTTTCGTGACGATTGCTGTATCATCAGCGTAAGTTGCAGTCAATGTCTCATTGTTAATAGGTATGTCGTGCGTGTAGATGATGTAGAGTAAAGGAGCAAGTATTGAGCCTTGGGGTACTCCTGCCAAGATTGGATCATATCGCGTACGAGGAGATTTATATGTCCGTAAAAGTTAGTGTGAAAATGTTTTCAAAGAATCTTTATGCGGTGGTCGACTGTTGGCGGCATGTTGAAGTCAGTACGTAAGGTTTGATTAGTCATATACCCAAGGTGCTTTTGAAATGATTCGTAATATTATTGACATAAAGGTCTGAAATTTTTGTAAATGCCTTTTTTGTCAATGCCGAATATCTGTGAGCAGCATGTCCATATAGGTTTAAGTATGTGTACTAAAAAGTGGGTAAAGTATGTTAAGTCGTTTATTAAAGGGTTTCCTTTTTTATTTAATGTGAGGGCCCCATTTATCTTTCTTCGAGGTTTAGTCCGAGACGGTGTACTGTGTCTATTCGAGGAATTAATATGTTTTCTATATAAATTAGAGGGCAACTATTTTTTCGGAGAGTAAAATTGATAAAATTATTTTTCGTTATACATAATTCACAATAGTTAATCTTATAATATAATAAAATATTAATAATGTAAAATAGAAGAAAAGGATTTAAAAAGGAACTTACAGAGACTTATCCCTATCCGGCTCTGGCTTTGACGACTTGGCTTTTACAAAGAACACAAGAGGAGCCTCTCGCTATATTTGATCAGGACAAAGCTTTGTGGCCTCAGGCTACTTCAACTCTAGAGTGCCCTGTCTAGTCTCTAAGTCCTCTTATATATTTTTTTCCTCAGAGTGCATATATATATATATACATAAGTAATATATATATATAATATATATATATATATATATATATATATATATATATATTATATATATATATATAAGTAAAATTATACAAATCCCCCCAATATTTTGGCAGGAGGGGACTGACCCCCCCCCCACCCCAATGGAAAAAAATTAAATGATAATACGATTTTGCAATTTTTTCTGAGTGTAGCCAATCAAATTTAATACAATATAAATATAAAATATTAGTTAATTGCAGCATACACTATTGATTGATTATATCCAATTGATTATATCCAATATCCTTTATTTTCATTTAACTTATTTTATCCTCATTCATAAAATTTCATGAATTATTAAGAAAGTTATGGCGTACCGAAAAAAAAAAAATGCTTTGAGAAATAATATATATGATAACTATAAGAATTATCTGATTGACTCTAATATAATATTCGCGATAATTTCGCTGGTAAGGTGATCTCATAACAGTTTGGCCAATGTTAAAAAAAAAAAATTCAGTTCCAAAATGAAACGTGACTTTTGTTCTTGATCGAAGTTTGAAGAATTGTTTTTGAAAGCAAGTTAACTTGATTTTCCGATTTTTGGCCATTTCTGACAATTATTTATTTTTATTCATTTTTTATTTAATCATAATTTGCTTTCAGGGAAACACCCTATGCAAATAGAGTCTATCGATTATACAAATTATGGATACATACATTACATATTACGTATAAATACATTATTAATTATTAATATACATGAATATAAAGAAAAATAGAAAAATTCAAATGTATAAAATCTAAAATTTAGTTAAAATTGAACATCTAAAAATTAGTCATAAAATTAAAAAAATTCAAACATTGAAATCCTTATTATTTACGTAGATCAATTATTAACCAATAAATTAACAATTTCTATTACTGGTGACATCTAATATGACTATTGTTATGAGAAATCATCCTACCAAGTCTCTATAGTTTAAAATATTGGTAAAAAAATAAAACAAATTTCGTAAATCTCTTACGCTTTGTGGCTTAAAAATTTTAATTCCATTAACATTTTCCATCCCTTAGTAATACCTTTCCCTCAGATTGGAATAAATAGGGCAAACAAACAATATATGATATAGTGTTTCATTATTTTTCATATTGCACATTTTGCACTCTTGCTGTGGATTAATAATTACAATTTTATTGTTTACAGAAATTTTTATACTGTATCTACCAGAAAGTCTGATCTGCATTAGCAACCTATTATATTTAAAGTTAGCTGGGAGTAGTAAATAATCAGCAATTTGGAATCTATTCAAGAAAAGGTTTATATGCTCGCTATAGGTAGAATGCTGCAATCGTTCTGTGTCTTTATCTAATAAGTAGCATTTATATTTATTCAATATTTTATTACTATTTGCTTTTATCTTAGCTGCATTATTTTCAAATATAGGGTGTTTTTTTTTGGAGGTGTACAACTTAGAGTTGGCAACACTGCTTTATTTGATAACACATTCAACAGCTGATAGTTGCTTTTTATTTATTTTGATTTGTCATTTCATTATAGTTAGACTTACACCAGAGCAACGGTTGCAAATTGTTGAAATTTTTTATCAAAATAGTGGTTCTGTTCGTCAAACTTATCGGGCACTTCGTCCATTTTATGGTGTACATAATCGTCTTTCAGAGCGGCTAATTCGAATAACAATAGATCGTTTTCGAACCACGTTTACTCTTAATGATAATGTGCATCCCGTGAAACGCCGAACAGTGCGCAATGAAGAAGCCGTATCCGCTGTACAGGAAAGAATTGAAGATGATCAAAATCAATGGATTCGACGCCGTTTTCAGCTACTGGGGTTGCGTCCTTCCACTTTATGGAAAATTTTACGAAAGGATCTGGGGATAAAAGCTTTTAAGATTCAACTGGTGCAGGAATTAAAACCGAACGACCATCGCATGCGCCGCCAATTCGGCGAATGGGCTGAAGCACAAATTGATTAACCCCATTGGATTATTTTCTTTGGGGTTATGTCAATTCACTTGTCTATGTCGATAAACCACAGACAATTGAACACCTCGAAATCAACATTTGAAGAGTTATTGGCGATATACGGCCGAAAATGGTGCGAAAAGTTTGTGAAAAATGGTGTTCCAGATTGCGCCTTGTACGCGCTAGCCGTGGATGCCACATGGCTGAAATCATATTTAAACATTAATGTCATAAAGTTTTATATTCAATAAAGTTCGTTTCATTGATATTACTATAAAAATATATTTCTTTGTTGTATTATAATTTTAACTTGTACACCTCCAAAAAAACACCCTTTATTAATCTACCCTCTTCTATGGTATCAAGCACATTTGTTAGTTGGGAACACCAGTTGTATTTAGTCATAACAGAAGTAGATGAATCCAATCTGTTTCTTAACGCTAGGAAACATATTTTAGGATTTGTAGCAATTATAAAATACATATGTGACAAGAAATGCGGAGAATTGTCCTGAGAAATTATCCCGTCATTTTACGACGTCCTCCATCCCCTCCTAGCTCCTCACTTCTTGGACTCCTGATGACCGCCTTTCCTTGTTGCAGGTTGGTGGTGCTGGTTACCGTCTTGGTGGTGGGCGACTTCGCGCAGCCTTGCGCCGCCTTACTCTGGATCTACTGCTCGGCCTACGCCGCCATCCTGGGAGCCTCCCTGTTCCTGGACGCCACGCTGTCCCTCTGCGCGCTCAGGGGTGGCATCCTCGACACCGAGCCCAGGAAGCACGTCAAGTACGTCATCTACATCAGGCTGGGTGAGTACTTCAATACTTGTGTCATCTGTAACAGCAATATTCAGGATTTCTGTAGAGCGGTACCAGTTTTAGCATTCAGTAACGGAATTGATTTGGCAAGTAACCGGTTGACGTTACCGCCTACCTACTTGAAACACGCCGACTTCTGTTCACCTTTTTTATATGTCCCTACTTTGACCATTGTTGCACAGTACATCGAGGTATCTCAGGGAATCTGGTCGCAAAACTAAAACGTTTAGTAAATTGTTTCATGCGATTTATATTTGGGATCCCAAGAGGCGTCTCCATGTCGCCTTTTTACGAAAAGTTAAAGTTGTTATATCCTTCCTACCGCAGTATGTATTCCTGGCCTCCTTCCTTTTCCTAATTATCCGATCCTGCCGTCCATCATATATCTCCGAACTTCTTCATCCAAAATCCTCGGTACATTCCTGCATCACCCGCCCTAGGTCTTCTGATCTATATACACCCTACTATATACGGCCCACCAAACGTTAGATTTTTCATCATCCCCATGGAATTCTATTCCCTCTTTCATCCGTAATTCCAATACCCTTTTCACCTTTAGATCCCGCCTATATCTTCACTTCACAGCCATCATTCACAGTGTCCTTAAAAAAATAAAAATAAAACAGGAAACTGACACTCCCTATTATATACAGTCGTGGTCATAGAAATAGCATGATTGTTATCATAGCATGACCTATGATTGTTATCTTTTCAATCCTAAATGATTATACAGGTAAGAGATTTCAATTGTTTACCTACCAGCATTAGAGATAGATGTAATCAGTGACTTATAGTGTAGTTGATTCCAGAGTGGCTAATGTTAAACACGTTATTTCCTTTTATTATGTCCGACAGAAGGAGTTTCAAACAAATGTCCAAGGAGGAAAAAGTTAAAATAGTGTCATTTTCTGAAGCTGGACTTTCTTCGCGGAAGATAACAAAGAGAGTGAGATGCAACCGGTCCACTGTGGTGAGAATAATAAAAAAAAAAATCCTTCTTTTTTAAGGAATTTTCTTTTTTTTTTTTTTTTTAAAACCGAGCGAAAGAAAGGAACTGGAAGCAAAAGGAAGACAGGTGAGCGTTTAGATCGCATGATGAAGAGATTATCATTACAAAATCGCTTAAAAACTGCAAAGGAAATATCTAGAGATCTAGCAGATAGCAATTTAGCAGAAGTAAGTCGAGAAACAGTAAGCAGAAGATTAGGAGAAAAAGGTTTATGGGCAAGAAATCCAGCCAATAAGCCATTTCTTAACATAAAATGAAACAATCTCGCCTGAATTGGGCGCAGAATTTTGAAATCTGGACGACTAATGATTGGATGAAAGTAAATTCAACCTCTTCAGTTCCGACAGTGCTCCATACGTAAGACGTCGGTCAAATGAAAGATTTGACGAATCTTTTATGGCCGAAACAGTGAAATATCCGGCAAGTGTGATGGTCTGGGGATGTTTTTCTTACTTTGGAATTGGCCAGATACATTTTACAGATGGGACGGTTAATGCAGAAAAATATAAAAAAATTTGGAATTGAGTTTATTTCCCTCAATGAATTGCCACCTTACATACTGCGGAGACTTCATTTTTCAAGATGATTTTGCTCCGTGCCATAGAGCCAAATCGGTAAGTAAATTATTCATTTATTTAAAAAAATGTCTGGTCTGTAAGATGGATAGTTTTTTATTACTTTTACCATTGTTTTTTTCGGGTAGGTAAAGCAGTTTTTAACAGAACACAGGATCTCCTCGCTGCCATGGCCAGAAAATGACCTGTTTCTCGACTTACTTCTGCTAAATTGCTATCTTCTAGATCTCTAGATATTTCCTTTGCAGTTTTGAAGCGATTTTGATAATCTCTTCATCATGCGATCTAAACGCTCACCTGTCTTCCTTTTCCTTCAAGTCCCTTTCTTTCGCTCGGTAGATCCCTGAGAAGGATTTTTTTACTATTATTCTCACCACAGTGGACCGGTTGCACCTCACTCTCTTTGTTATCCCCCGCGAAGAAAGTCCAGCGTCAGAAAAGGCACTATTTTAACTTTTTCCTCCTTGGATATTTGTTTGAAACTCCTTCTGTCGGACATAATAATAGGAAATAACGTGTTTAATATTAGCCACTCTGGAACCAACTGCACTATAAGTCACTGATTACATCTATCTCTAATGCTAGTAGGTAAACAATTGAAATCTCTTACCTGTATACTCATTTAGGATCGAAAAGATAATCATAGGTGATGCAATTTCTATGACCACGACTGTAATTTTTTTAACCGATGGAAGCTCTTACATTTCAAATTTTTTTTAAAAACTTCTACGCTTCTACTACAAGTCTCTAAAGCCCTCTTTGTATATTATTTAATTTTGTTCTTAAGGGACACGTCCAAGGATAAAAAAATGAAGAATTATTATTACTATAGCACTTACTAGACAAACAATCAAAGCTCTCAATCAACTACTAAAGGCTCATTTCCAAATAAGATCTGAGGTTTGGGGCTCAACAAAGCCATCAAATCTATTCCAATCCTTAGAATCCAAAGTCACAAATGAAATCATTAAAAACGACCTTGATGCCCCATATATCGCCGACGTGGCCAAGTTCAGATACCAATCCTTTCACAATAAACTCCCTACTTATCACAACCCTCTTGTTTCCATACTAGCTATTACCTCCTCTACACTTGATAATCACCAAATGTGGCATTTGAAAAGAAGATGGTCTCAGTATTTTCTATTTCGAATAGGTAGCTAAAAGATTGATAAACGCTTTGCTGACTGGAAGACGTCCGAGGGGTAGGCCTAGGCCAAGGTGGGAGACTTCGGTAAGGGTTTGTTACGTAAGAGGAATTCCCAATTATGATAATTTGGAGAAATATGGGTTTTAGATTAACGTACGGGAAAAATGCGGCTTGTGAAGGGAAAAAAATATTAACAACAATAAGAAAATAAATAAAATCGACGAGAAAAGTATCATCGACAGAAAATGACCTGCAGCATAAAAAAAATAATAATGATTTCTCTTAACTCATAAAAAAAAGTAATTTGATATAAAAGAAAAGGCTTGAGTAAAATAATGAAATGAAAGCTTCATTTTTTTTTTTTTTTTTTTTACTTTAATTGTTGATATTGTCAGCAAGGTGCCGACAATCAGCGAATGAGATGGTGACAATATGAAATAATGACATGTCAGGCATGAGGAGGAAAAGCAACCTACAGCACCCCCTTCCTGGCTTCATTCAATTACCTCGGCTGTCTAAGAGAGCAGATCTCTCATCCAGCGCCTTTTTAGTCTTCTCGTATCCATGCTAATGTCAGCCATATTCCTGATTATACTGTTAGGATGTCCGTTCAAGTTAATAAAATATCGTTTGTAAAGTTTCGTTATGTACTGGTCGACTGTTGATAGATAGAGAGATGTCTGTATGTAATGTTTTGTTAATATTAACTCATAACAATTTTGATTGAAATGTTTGAAGTTTTTGTAAGTGAGTCTTTTTAGCTATGCTGAATATCTGTGAGGATTATGTCCATATGGGCTTCAGTAAGTATGTGTAGGTATTTAGTTTCTGTTTCAGTTTTAGTCTAGAAGATTTAGAAAATTGATTAATTTAATTTTTTTTTGATTAAACTAAAATTTTCAGTAATTGAAATGAAGCGTTAAGGCTATTTAAAAAAAAAACACCTTAAATTAAGGAATCACCTTTAATTATATATTTCTTGTAGCCTTTCATTATATATATCTTGTGTACCAGGTAGTTGGGATTAGACCGGGAAGGTGGATAGAGGTGGTAGGGGAGCGATAGATGGTTTCGGCATCCGACCTTCGTAGTTGTTAAGCCTTTATAATGATACTTTATTCACATATCACATATAAACATACTTCATATCTTTAAATTTCATTCATATCCTTGGGTCATTGATTAATAGTCATTGATTAAACATACTTAATATCTTTAAACTTCATTCATATCCATTAATCATGGTCATTGATTAATTTATTTATTGAAAAACGCTTCGATATAAATTTTAGGTCAATGTTAGTGTTGTAAGAATGGACCGAAGTTTCTTTAAATCCTCAGCCCAAAATTTATCCATCATAAAAAAAAACTTTCACACAAACTAAGGGACTCTCCAGATAAAGGATTAAATGTAGCTTAAAGAGGTCCTGATAATGGGGAAGGAAGGATATTCCTCGATCCATTGCCTTCGGATAGGCCCTTCCTCTTTCATCAAAATTATCGAAGATGAGAAAATCTCGATGGTACGATAAATATCGATAAATCGACGATAAATTTCATCCAGGAGTATGTTTTATTTTACAGCAATCATCACGAAATATCAGGACGCAACACAGGCTTCTTTGACATTACAACATCACTTACACAAGTTACACGATTGGTTTCAACTATGGAAAATTAGACTCAATCATGACAAATCAAAACACATTACATTCACGCTTAGAAAACATACCTGCCCCCCAGTTTATATTGACAATAACCAAATTCCACAGACGGACACAGTACACTATCTGGGACTCACTTTCGACAGAAGGATGACGTGGGGCCCACATGTTAAAATGAAAAAAAGGACTCTAAACAAAAGACTTAAGCTTCTCTACCCACTACTTTCTAAATCATCAAAACTGAAACTGAAACAAAAACTAAATACGTACTCTTACTTACTCAAACCCATATGGACATATTCCTCACAGATTTTTGGCATTGCTAAAAAGACTCACTTAAAAAAAATGCAAACGTTTCAATCAATATTTTTACGACGCATTACAAAAGAACCTTGGTACGTGACTAACAAAACATTACATACAGACCTCCAGGTAGTAACAGTCGACCAGCACATAACGACGCTGTACAAACGATTTTTACTTTCACTTATTTACTAATTTAAACGGACATCCAAATACTTTAAAAGGCGCTGGATGAGAGATCTGCTCTCTTAGACAACCGAGGTAATTGACTCAAGCCAGGAAGGGGGTGCTGCTGGGTGCTTTCCCTCCTCATGCCTGACATGTCATTATAACCTATTACCACCATCTCATTCGCTGATTGTCAGCACCTTGATGACAGGTGCGGATAAATAATTAGTCAAAAAAAAAAAAAATTCGAAAGTTTCGTCCAGTCCAATAATCATTTAAAGTTAGGTTATCAATATGAAAAAAATTAAACCCAAAATCACTGTATAAGTCAATTTTAATTTAACATAATTATTTATACTATCTGACCCGTGCGAAGCATTCGCACTCCAAAACCTCCTTAAATTCCACTTAATTAAAGTACAGACCGCATATTTAGTATCGTATAGCGGGTATTTAGTGCGTCATGGGCATAGGTGAGGATTAAAGTAAAGATAAGATGCGTTTAAATTGTAGATTATACATTTTTACTTTTACTTACCTATATATGAAATATATAGTAAGTGGAAGTATTGCGATCGTGAAAATTTTCGACTTCCGGTTTTTAACGGAAATACACGTTTTGGGGTCCCCTGAGTCGAAATAACCAAGTCCCGCGAAACAGTCTGTATGTCTGTGTGTGTGTATGTGTGCGTGTGTGTGTGTGTGTGTGTGTGAACAGACTAGCTCAAAAACTATTAACCGTGCGAACCTGAAATTAGGTATTTAGTGTATGTATATGCCCGCGATGTGACAGCAAAAATTTCATCAAAATTGGTCAAAGGGTGGGGGTACTTTATTTAATAAATTTTTATGTTTTTTTTCGATTTTCTCAAAAACGGCTATAACGATTTTGATTAAACTAAGTATTTGATGTATTAATATGCCCCCAATATGACTGTAAAAATTTCATCAAAATTGATCAACCGGAGGGGGGACTTTACTTAATAAATTTTGTATCACTTCCATGTGTTTTTTTTATTTACTCAAAAACGGTTTTAACGATTTTGATCAAACTTGGTATTTGATGTATTTATATGCCAAAGATGTGATAACCAACATTTCATCAAAATTGGTTAAACGGAGGGGGCACTTTATTTCATAACTTTTTTTCCAAATTTTACCTTTTTTTTGATTATCGCAAAAACGGCTTTAATGATTTTGATCAAATTTGTCATGTTTAATGAAAATTAGGTTTTCAATAATATCAGGTAAGTTTTATCAGTATTCAAATTTTCGGAGGGGGCTTAAATGGGGAAGGGGCCTTTTTCGTTTTCCTATATAGTACCTTTGTTTTAGTTTATATTGAGAAATTAACTGTCTCTCATCACGCCTAAAAATAGGAAATGGCTAAATATGATATATGAAAAAAATCAAGTAAACATATACAGGAGAAAAAAAGAATATTATTCCGTCAACTCATAAAACACCTTGAGCTCACGCATGCACCGTACGCCTTTAATGACAAACCAATGCGTTATAATTAAAAATGTTCTGTTCATTTGAGAAGTAGCAATTAACAAAATTCATTAATTTCTAATCTAAGTAAGTTGGTAAGTGAAAGTTGTGTGTTGCGCGCACGCAGCAGATTTTTTTTAAACATATCGATTTTGCGGAAGGCGAATGCCCACATTCTATTGACTGAAATCGCATGTTTTTGCTTGTAACTCGCAAACGACGGCGACAATCGGATAAGTGTATACAACCAAAAATGTTCGTCTCGACAAACTGAAAAGTATGACACCTTCGAAAAAGCCCTGTGACCATTTTGAAATGTTCGCTGAGAATTTTAGTTTTCCACTAACAAATCGCAAACGAAGGGGTTCATCGAAAAAATGTACATGACCGAAAATTTTCCTCTTAAAAACCTGAAAAGATTGAAACCATTTAGGAACCTCTACGACTTAACATCTGTTACCGAAACCGCGGTTTTTCGCTTATAACTCGCAGTCGAAAGCGAAATCAGTGATTTGTATATTTTTCCGTTGTAACGGTTAAGGAAAGCTTTAAAATGATGCCTCATTCATGAAATTTGATGAAATATTAAGGAAGTTATGGCGTACCGACAAAAGGCTTTGAGAAATAAATATATATCATTGTAACGTTAAACAAAAAAAGACAAAAAAAAAATATGGTTAAAAGTCCCAGACATTTTGTTGGAACGAACTGTTTGAACAAACTGTCATAGCACCTGTTTGTGACTACGATGTGCGAGTACCATCTACGCCGTTCCACGAGGTTTAGAGCATTCACCTTAGGACTGACTATACTGGGTGTCCCTGACCTAGTGTTAAAAAAATGGTAATACTGCATGTTAAACGGGGTAGAATGGCGCAGAAACGAGTTTCCTATATCAATCTGTTGAGGAGATAGAAAATTTTTTTTTTATTTTTTAAATCTTACTTTTTTTTAAAAAATGACAGTTTTCTCTATTTTGGTAAAATATTCTCTATTTTGGTTTAGCGTAGAAACAAAAACGATGATATTTTCTTAATCAGCATTAAATTTTCTAAAAGATGAGATGGGTCTAGTTATTTTAAATCCACTTTCAATAGGAGTTTTAACGCGCTAAACACAAAAGATTTATTATAACTTAAATTTTTAATAGTTTTTGAAAATTCCTCACTCCCCACTGGGGCACCCTAAAAGCTGTCAAATTTCCTAAAAACTGCGGAATTTAGTTATAATATAAGGAGCGATTGACCGGAGAGTTAGTCTTGTTCCGAAGCGCAAGTCATATGATTATCTATGCGTTACGAAGTGATAATTTTTGTTACCTTCTTAATTGTTTGGTTCAATATTTGTGTTCTCATAATTTTTGTGGCATTGAATATTTTTATTTTTCATTTGAATAAAAATTGTTAACCCCCAGAAGTGTTACAATATATTCATTTGGTGATCAACTAATGTAGCGGGCAAACTCGTTAAGTAATCCAGTTATGGTAATTCGATAACGAATTCATCGCTGCAGGCTGTTTATTTAAATAATTAAATGCCTTTTAAGTAAATACTCTGATTTTCCTCAACAATTTATTAGAATCATAAAACAAACTACATATAATCAATACATACAATCACATAATCAACATAAATTAGTGATATATATATATATATATATATATATATATATATATATATATATAGGGGAGAGTGGGGCACAATGAAACACAAAAAAGTTTCTTTTACCCACAGCACCACACCTGAGACTTTATTTTCAATTTTATATTTTTCCCATGTGACCTTAGGATCTAATCTCTAGGATCATGTGAGACCGCGAGCAGCCATTTTCCAAAAAAAAGGGATGCATGCATAATGAAATGTTGAAAGAGCAGATTGAATAAAATAATTACTCTTACCTAGAGAGAAAATTCTGTTCGACGAAAAATTTTAGTTTTGCCACTCAAAACCGCTCTTGAGCACGTGTAGTCTGTCACGCAACAAGTCGAAAGGGGACAGTAAGCTGACTTTGTTTGGTCTGAATCTGGTTGCACTAGATTGAACTAGACCTTTGGATTTCCGTTTCGGAATAATTTCTCATTTCATCGATTTTGAAAAATATCACGACCTGGCATCGCAAAACATATCACGGTTTTCTTTAAATCTGAAAATTTCTTAGAAACATCAAATTAAAAAATGGAGAGTGCATCAGAAGCTTTATTAAATGAGCTATTTTCCCTCAAATTTGCAGCCTTCTGAAACTAAAATTAGAAACTCTGGATTACGAAAAGTTAAAAACTTTTCGATTTATAAAATTTTTAACTTGTTTTGTTGTTAAGGCTGAAATAAAACACGAAAAATTGGCCCAAAAATTTTGACATGGCCTTTTTATTATTGAAAAATTAATTTAGATTTCAACGGTGCTATCAGCTTTTTGGAGAAATTTTTAGATTTAAAGATATCACGGTTTTCCGATGCCAGGCCGTGATATTTTTCAAAATCGATGAAATGCGAAATTATTCCGAAATGGTTGAGAATCGGACCATGGTCAATATAAACTTTTTTATGGTGGAGAGTCCAATGGTGAAGTTTGTCGCACGAGTAGAATGTCACCCTGTCTATATATATATATAACTGATTTTCATTTCTAACAACTCGCTATTCAATAATCAATAATATTAATGCTTGATCGCATGTGAATACCTTTCCGCTATTACACCTTTTTACTTTCACTTACCTATATATGAAATATATAGTAAGTGGAATTACTTTCACTTACCTATATATGAAATATATAGTAAGTGGAAATATTGCGATCGTGAAAAAATTCGACTTCCGGTTTTCAACGGAAATACACGTTTTGGGGTCCCCTGAGTCGAAATGACCAAGTCCCGCGAAATGGTCTGTGTGTGTGTGTGTGTCTGTGTGTGTGTGTGTCTGTGTGTGTGTGTGTGAACAGACTAGCTCAAAAACTATAAGCCGTGCGATCCTGAAATTGGGTATTTAGTGTAGGTATATGCCCGCGATGTGACAGCATAAATTTCATCAAAATTACTTAAAGGGAGGGGGTACTTTACTTAATAACTTTTTAGGTTTTTTTCGATTTTCTCAAAAACGGCTCTAACGATTTTGATTAAACTGAGTATTTCATCTATTTATATGCCCGAGATATGACTGTAAAAATTTCATCAAAATTGATTAACCGGAGGGGGGACTTTACTTAATAAATTTTGTTACATTTTCACGTGTTTTTTTTATTTACTCTAAATCGGCTTTAACGATTTTGATCAAACTGGGTATTTGATGTATTAATATGCCCGAGATATGACTGTAAAAATTTCATCAAAATTGATTAACCGGAGGGGGAATTTACTTAATAAATTTTGTAACATTTTCACGTGTTTTTTTGATTTTCTCAAAAAGGGCTCTAACGATTTTGATTAAACTTAGTATTTGATCTATTTATATGCCCGAGATATGTCTGTAAAAATTTCATCAAAATTGATCAACCGCAGGGGGCACTTTACTTAATAAATTTTGTATCATTTTTACGTGCTTTTTTTATTTACTCAAAAACGACTTTCTCGATTGTGACCAAACTGGGTATTTGATGTATGTATATGCCAAATATGTGATAGCCAACATTTCATCAAAATTGATCAACCGAAGGGGGGACTTTACTTAATAAATTTTCACTGGGTTTTTTATTTACTCAAAAACGGCTTTAACGATTAATAAAAATAAGATATGAATGTAGAAAAATGTGTCTGAAAAAACTTATCTAAGTAAGTTGGTAAGTGAAAGTTGTGTGTTGCGCGCACGCACCAGATTTTTTTTTTTTTTTTTGTTCGGTACCTCTACCTATCCATGTGGGCGTTCCTCTATAGGTGTAACCAACCTATTCTAGTAGTAAGGTCGTATATGGGTCATTCTCACGTAAGTGGGCACTTTTGTGTCCCAGGCCGTTTATAGCGATTTAGAAAAGCTTAGGACTCTAAGACATCAATTTTCTAAATCCAGGCGAGTAGTAAAGGAAGGCCCTATACGACTTTATTTTAATTATATAACACACGTACTTTAAAAACACCAAACACCCGCGACGATGACGATATACAAAGGAAAGGTGCTGGGTATCCCGAGGTATGCATCCCCGGCGTGGAGCCGTAACCTCACGCAGCAACAGAAGAGGAGGCTGGCCACCATACAAAGAAGGGCTCTGCTGAGGGTCACCAAGGCATACAGGACGATGTCTCATGAGGCAGTGCAAGTGCTGGCGGGAGCGATGCCCCTGGACCTCATTTATAAAGAAGACGTTATGAGATACGACGTGAAGAGGCAGGGGCTAGATGCGCTCACTGACGGGCTGCGGCGGAGGATCGGTGAGACCCCCAACGCCTGGAAGAAGATGCTGAGGGAGGACCTCATAGATGAATGGAAAGGGCGGTGGGTGAATAGCCAAAAAGGCTCCACGTTGAGGAAGTTCTTCCCCACCGTCCAGTCAAGACTTAAGGCAAAGTGGGTCCTCCCGGACTATTGGGTCTCACAGATCCTGACGGGACACGGTGGGTTCCGGGGGAAGCTACAAAGTCATGGAAAGAATATTGACCCCCGGTGCCCCACGTGTGGTGTACCCGAGACCGCCGAGCCCACCACTACCGCACCCCGTATGCCGAAAACGGCCAGGTAGGGAAAAAAAAACAACAAAAAAACAAAACAAAACAAAAAAAGTTTCGGAGTCGTTTGGTATGGTCAGAGATGGTTCGGAATAGTTAGGTATGGTCAGAGATGGTTGGGAGTGGTTAGGTATGGTCAGAGATGGTTCGGAATGGTTAGGTATGGTCAGAGATGGTTGGGAGTGGTTAGGATGGTCAGAGATGGTTCGGAATGGTTAGGTATGGTCAGAGATGGTTGGGAGTGGTTAGGAATGGTCAGAGATGGTTCGGAATAGTTAGGTATGGTCAGAGATGGTTTGGAGTGGTTAGGTATGATCAGAGATGGTTAGGAGTGGTTAGGAATGGTCAGAGATGGTTCGGAATAGTTAGGTATGGTCAGAGATGGTTGGGAGTGGTTAGGAATGGTCAGAGATGGTTCGGAATGGTTAGGTATGGTCAGAGATGGTTCGGAGTGGTTAGGATGGTCAGAGATGGTTCGGAATGGTTAGGTATGGTCAGAGATGGTTGGGAGTGGTTAGGATGGTCAGAGATGGTTCGGAATGGTTAGGTATGGTCAGAGATGGTTCGAAGTGGTTAGGTATGGTCAGAGATGGTTCGGAGTGGTTAGGTATGGTCAGAGATGGTTGGGAGTGGTTAGGAATGGTCAGAGATGGTTCGGAATAGTTAGGTATGGTCAGAGATGGTTGGGAGTGGTTAGGTATGGTCAGAGATGGTTGGGAGTGGTTAGGAATGGTCAGAGATGGTTCGGAATAGTTAGGTATGGTCAGAGATGGTTGGGAGTGGTTAGGAATGATCAGAGATGGTTCGGAATGGTTAGGTATGGTCAGAGATGGTTCGGAGTGGTTAGGATGGTCAGAGATGGTTCGGAATGGTTAGGTATGGTCAGAGATGGTTCGGAGTGGTTAGGTATGGTCAGAGATGGTTGGGAGTGGTTAGGAATGGTCAGAGATGGTTCGGAATGGTTAGGTATGGTCAGAGATGGTTCGAGTGGTTAGGAATGGTCAGAGATGGTTGGGAGTGGTTAGGAATGGTCAGAGATGGTTCGGAATGGTTAGGTATGGTCAGAGATGGTTGGGAGTGGTTAGGATGGTCAGAGATGGTTCGGAATGGTTAGGTATGGTCAGAGATGGTTCGGAGTGGTTAGGTATGGTCAGAGATGGTTCGGAGTGGTTAGGTATGGTCAGAGATGGTTGGGAGTGGTAAGGAATGGTCAGAGATGGTTTGGAATGGTTAGGTATGGTCAGAGATGGTTAGGAGTGGTTAGGAATGGTCAGAGATGGTTGGGAGTGGTTAGGAATGATCAGAGATGGTTCGGAATGGTTAGGTATGGTCAGAGATGGTTCGGAGTGGTTAGGATGGTCAGAGATGGTTCGGAATGGTTAGGTATGGTCAGAGATGGTTCGGAGTGGTTAGGTATGGTCAGAGATGGTTGGGAGTGGTTAGGAATGGTCAGAGATGGTTCGGAATGGTTAGGTATGGTCAGAGATGGTTCGAGTGGTTAGGAATGGTCAGAGATGGTTGGGAGTGGTTAGGAATGGTCAGAGATGGTTCGGAATGGTTAGGTATGGTCAGAGATGGTTGGGAGTGGTTAGGATGGTCAGAGATGGTTCGGAATGGTTAGGTATGGTCAGAGATGGTTCGGAGTGGTTAGGTATGGTCAGAGATGGTTCGGAGTGGTTAGGTATGGTCAGAGATGGTTGGGAGTGGTAAGGAATGGTCAGAGATGGTTTGGAATGGTTAGGTATGGTCAGAGATGGTTAGGAGTGGTTAGGAATGTTCAGAGATGGTTCTGAGTGGTTAGGTATGGTCAGAGATGGTTTGGAGTAGTTAGGGATGGTAAGAGATGGTTCGGAATGGTCTGGTATGGTCATATATGATTCGTTGTGGAAAGATATTGTCAGAGATGGTTTGGAGTGGAGAAGGGCAAAAAGTAATATGAGTACGTATTGAAAAGGAATAATCAACAGCTTGAATCCTAAATTTATCGAAAGTACTCAACTCAAAATGAGGGTGCATTATTATGTTTTCGGATATGGAGATTTCAAAAATATTATAAATTTCTTATTTCGAAGAGACGGGGGGGGGGGGGGGTCGCTAGCTTTGCAAAAAATTTAACATTTACGGATTCTCTTGAATTGAGGGGATATTTTATTTTTCCTGATACAGAGATTTCAATAATATTATAATTTTTTTATTTCGACGTGAGGGGGGGGGCGCTATCTTTGCAAATAATTTAACATTTACGGATTTCATTGAAATGAGGAGATATTTTATTTTTCCTGATACGGAGATTTCAATAATATTATAATTTTTTTATTTCCACGTGAGGGGGGGCGCTATCTTTGCAAATAATTTAACATTTGCGGATTTTATTGAAACGAGGGTGCATTATTATGTTTCCGGATTCGGAGATTTTAAAAAAATTATAAATTTCTTATTTCGGCGTAAGGGGGGGGGGCGCTAGCTCTGCAAAAAGTTTAATATTTACGGATTTCATTGAAATGAGGGTGCATTATTATGTTTTCGGATACGGAGATTTTAAAAATATTATAAATTTTTTATTTCGACGTGAGGGGGGGGGGGGGCACTAGCTTTGCAAATAATTTAACATTTGCGGATTTCATTAAAATGAGGGGATATTTTATTTTTCCTGATACGGATATTTCAATAATATTATATCTTTTTAATTTCTACGTGAGGGGGGGGGGCCCTAGCTCTGCAAAAAGTTTAATATTTACGGATTTCATTGAAATGAGGGTGCATTATTATGTTTTCGGATACGGAGATTTTAAAAATATTATAAATTTTTTATTTCGACGTGAGGGGGGGGGGGGCACTAGCTTTGCAAATAATTTAACATTTGCGGATTTCATTAAAATGAGGGGATATTTTATTTTTCCTGATACGGATATTTCAATAATATTATATCTTTTTAATTTCTACGTGAGGGGGGGGGCCCTAGCTTTGCAAAAAATTTAACATTTACGGATTTCATTGAAATGAGGGTGCATTATTATGTTTTCGGATACGGAGATTTCAAAAAAATTATAAATTTCTTATTTCGACGTGAGGGGGGGGGGCGCTAGCGTTGCAAATAATTTAACATTTACGGATTTCATTGAAATGAGGGTGCATTATTATGTTTTCGGATACGGAGATTTCAAAAATATTATAAATTTCTTATTTCGACGTGAGGGGGGGGGGGCGCTAGCGTTGCAAATAATTTAACATTTACGGATTTCATTGAAATGAGGGTGCATTATTATGTTTTCGGATACGGAGATTTCAAAAATATAAAAAATTTCTTATTTCGACGTAAGGGGGGGGGGCACTAGCTTTGCAAAAAATTTAACATTTACGGATTTCATTGAAATGAGGGTGCATTATTATGTTTTCGGATACGGTGATTTCAAAAATATTATAAATTTCTTATTTCGACGTGAGGGGGGGGGGCGCTAGCGTTGCAAATAATTTAACATTTACGGATTTCATTGAAATGAGGGTGCATTATTATGTTTCCGGATTCGGAGATTTCAAAAAAATTATAAATTTCTTATTTCGACGTGAGGGGGGGGCGTTAGCATTGCAAATAGTTTAATATTCACGGATTTCATTGAAATGAGGGTGCATAATGCCCTCAATAAAATACAAGTCAAGAGAGGAGGTGTTTGAAAGATCCCGATATCAAACAACCTTGATGATAAAGGATTAGAATTGAAAAAAAAAACAATTTTTATGATGTCCCACAAGTTTTCTTTCATTCCTCTTTCAATTTTTAAAGTTAAATTGTCACCATACTATTCAGGAGGCAAATTAGTAAAAAATATATAGTCAGCAGGAAGGGGTCTTTTCCTAAGCAACCCCAACTTAACCTCAGTACAAATCCAAGCTCTCCACAAGCAAATAAGTTCTCAAACTTGAGAGGTTACATTTAATAGTCTTCATTCCCCTGTCCTCTATAGTTTTGGTCAGGCAAGTTTTTTCTTTTATAATTTTTGAGAGATAAATGATTTTATAGCACAGATTTCGTTTTTCAAATAGCATTATTATATATTTTTTTCTCTTTCAACGGTTATCAAATAAACCTTAAAAATTCATTCCCCTGTCTTACTTTAAATAAAATGCTGCAGGGAAATGAAGATAGCTACCTGGATTGAATCTCTCTTTTGCTGCTCAACTTTTTTAAAGCATCATCAGTGATACTAATGAAAAATTTAATAATGAGAAATTTAAAAAAAAAAAAAACTTTTGGAACAAATTTATAACTCTTTCAGATAGTAAAAAAAATGCCCCCAATAAAATACAAGTCAAGAGAGGATGTGTTTGAAAGATCCCGATATCAAAACAAGGAAATGATCCAATTATTCTGAGAAAGAGAATAAAAAATATAAAATAAGGCGACAAAAAAAAGGAAGTAAAACTGGTTTGTGAAATGACAATGACATCGTACATTTCGATTGAGAACGA
This sequence comes from Aelia acuminata, assembly GCA_911387785.2. Classification (NCBI taxonomy): domain Eukaryota; kingdom Metazoa; phylum Arthropoda; class Insecta; order Hemiptera; family Pentatomidae; genus Aelia; species Aelia acuminata. The sequence continues at coordinate 12,294,328 of OU426984.1, forward strand.
ATTCTATTGTATATTTGTTAAAAAAAAAAAAAAATTTGAATTGGGAGTTGATTTGATGAGACAAAATCTTCTCGTTCAACCGCTGGTGAGAATATAGACCCACCCTCTCCTCAATGCATTCGTGGAAGGAAACTAGTAAATAAAAACTAAAAAAATAAAAATAAAGCGAAAGTGTACAAAGATAATGCTATGTTGCGCGAAAAAAACATAACGCTTGAACGACAAAACCGATTTACCATGTAAAAATTATGCACATATGTCTTTTATTATAGAGGCATTATTTGTACGAAATGTATTCAAATCCTTTTAATCCCAAAGGTCTGGTGGTTATTCATTCTATAATTTAATATTTTTTTTTTTTATCTTTATATCAAGTTTAACGTGAATTGGTGCTCTTCCACGTCGACTCCTTCCTTCTTTTAGGCTAAGGAATAGTATTACCTGTTATAGTTTATTTCTAACCATAAAATTTAAAATAAAAAAGCCGTAAAAAGAGCCCACTTTGGTGAGAATGACTCATATATAATAATTGCATTTATAATACATATATAATTTAATTGGTAGACTTTAGTTTACCCATTATTTTCTTTAAGAGCTTAGGAGTACTCCAGGTCTATATACTATTGATCCACTTTTTCTTCACGAGGGAGCACTACATTCAAATATCCTTACTAAATCCTAATATGGCTGAAAAATTTATATTCCCCAGGGAATACCCAATTCCATTCCTTGGGACCGCTTTAAATTGGCACTAGCTCGTCCTGCCTCCCCTACTACCCTTTTTCCCACAATAGGGAGATTCCACAATACCTCCAGAATTTTTCCTCAGCGTTGAATTCCCTATTCACGTCGCGAATAGCACGTTGACGTATGATCGCCTCCTTCAGAAAGCGTATGTTGGATTGGCTTGATGTATTAGCCAAATTATCTATAATTTTTTTTTTTACTTTTACTTACCTATATATGAAATAAGTAAGTGGAAGTATTGCGATCGTGAAAAATTTCGACTTCCGGTTTTCAACGGAAATACACGTTTTGGGGTCCCCTGAGTCTAAATAACCAAGTCCCGCGAAATGGTCTGTGTGTCTGTGTGTCTGTGTTTGTGAACAGACTAGCTCAAAAGCTATAGGCCGTACAAAACTGAAATTAGGTATTTGGTGTATGTATATGCCCGCGATGTGAGAGCAAAAATTTCATCTTTATTACTGGTACTTTATTCAAAGAATTTTGTCTATTTTTTACGTTTTTCTCAATTTTCTCAAAAACGGCTCTAACGAGTTTGATTAAACTCGGTATTTGGTGTATGTATATGCCCGCGATGCGACAGTCAAAATTTCATCAAAATTGATTAATTAGAGGGGACACTTTACTTAATAAACGTTGTCCCATTTTCACGTGTTTTTTTTTTTTTATTTACTCAAAAAGAGCTTTTGATCAAACTTGTTATTTGATGTATGTATATGTGACAGCCAAAATTTTATTAACCGTAGTACAAAAATAAAAACTTTTAATTATTAATAAAATGATTAATTTTACTTAAGAGAGTAAATAAGTGATCGCGTATGTGTAAAAATATGGTATAGGATAATATTTAGTATATAATTAATATAGGTATATTTTAGTCTAGAAACTTTTGTTCTTCAAAAATAATAAATTTTTGAAAACAATATAAAGCGATTTTAGAGGAACAGTAATCGTTCTTGATTTCCAGAAAGGCATAAGAGACGTAAATACTCCTATCGATTCACCTTCACGATATATTTACAAAAAGCAACTCGCAATATAAAACAAGGAACCAGTAAAAAAAACTCAACTATTGATGAAATTAGGTCCCTCAAAAAAAGTAATAAGCAATAATAAATCGAAAAGTACTGAGAACTTTCAAGTTTTGCAATACAAATCCTCTGTAACTTATGGAGATATACAAACATTAGTATATACTTAAATGTGGAAAAATGTGTGAAGTTGAGGAATGGCGTTTACATATTATCGAAACACGTCGATTTCTAATCCAAGTAAGTTCGTAAGTGAAAGTTGTGTGTTGCGCGCATCGCACCAGATTTTTTATTATTACAGCAGAACGTCGGTTATTCGAAGGTCAGTTAATCGAAACGTCAATATTTCAGACCGTTTAGGGTAAACATTTTCTAGAGTTGAAAATTAAATAAGGATTCACAAAACTTAATGAATTGCCATTAATTAGGGAAAGGAAATTCATTAAAATGATACCTCTATCATCAAATATGATTTAATATTAAAAATATTTTGGAGTAGAGTAAAAAAAAAAACTCCTTTTAGAAATAACATATTGTAACGTAAAACAAAACGTATACAATACAAAATTTTCAGCAGATTTCTTTTTCAGTAACAAAATGAAAAATGTATCACGGAAATAGGACATTTATTTTATATTAAAAAAAGGAAAATATTTCGATAACTCATAAAACAAGTCGAGCCCACGCATGTGCAGTACATCTTTAATGATAGACCATTGCTTAATACAATTAGCAAAAAAAGTCAAAATAACAAACTTCTTTTAAGTTTTTCTTTGTAAATTACCCCTGAATACTTGATCATTATCATCATATTTTGCATTGGTTCAAGAGTCCTATTAGCAATTATCTTTACCTTATCTTTAATGTTATATTTATTTTACTTTTGGTAGTGAATTTTAATTCTTTCAAAGTTACAGTTTAAAAGAAAATAATTTAAAAAATGTTTTCTTCATTTCCTTTGATGTCCTGGGCAAACTTAATTTTAAGAAAATTTTAATGTGGTGTACACAGGCCATTTTTATTAACTGTAAGTAAAGGTGTTGTTAATATGAAAGAGGTGTCAAATTGTTTTGGAACAGTAAACAAATGTATATGAAGTACCTGCATAATCTTTCATCGAGGAGTCACCTGTGGTGTAGTGTATAGCATAGCAGCGTATTTTATTTTTGATCAATTTTTTTTTCTCCCGTTTATTTTATATATATAAATGTAACGGCCATGTTCACTACCTCCAAACTCGTAGAGTTGCGGATGGATAAATCTGAAACTTTCATAGAACGTTGCTGTTTAGCCAAATAACATCCATATCTACTTTTTACTTTCACTTACCTATATATGAAATATATAGTAAGTGGAAGTATTGCGATCGTGAAAATTTTCGACTTCCGGTTTTCATCGGAAATACACGTTTTGGGGTCCCCTGAGTCAAAATAACCAAGTCCCGCGAAATGGTCTGTGTGTGAACAGACTAGCTCAAAAACTATAAGCCGTGCAAATCTGAAATTGGGTATTTAGTGTATGTATATGCCCGTGATGTGACAGCAAAAATTTCATCAAGATTGCTCAAAGGGAGGGGGTACTTTATTTAATAACTTTTTAAGGTTTTTTCGATTTTCTCAAAAATGGCTCTAACGATTTTTATTAAACTGAGTATTTCATCTATTTATATGCCCGAGATATGACTGTATAAATTTCATCAAAATTTATCAACCGGAGGGGGGACTTTACTTGATAAATGTTATATAATTTTCAGGTGTTTTTTTTTAGTTACTCAAAAACGGTTTTAACGATTTTGATCAAACTGGGTATTTGATGTATGTGTGTGCCAAAGATGCGATAACCATCATTTCACCACAACTGATCAACCGGAGGGGGGACTTTACTTAATAAATTTTGTATCATTTTCACGTGTTTTTTTATTTTTTTATTTACTCAAAAACGGTTTTAACAATTTTGATCAAACTTGGTATTTGATGTATTTATATGCCCGAGATATGACTGTAAAAATTTCATCAAAATTGATCTACGGGAGGGGGGACTTTACTTAATAAATTTTGTATCATTTTCACGGGTTTTTTTTATTTACTCAAAAACGGCTTTAAGGATTAACAAAAATAAGATATGAATGTAGAAAAATGTGTGACTTTGGGAAATGATATTTAGCAAAACACGTCAATTTCTAATCTAAGTAAGTTGGTAAGTTAAAGTTGTATGTTGCGCGCACGCACCAGATTTTTATGCTAATATATTTCTTCCTTTAATAACCTCATAATGGGATACAGAATGTACATTCCTATTTAATACAGGAGTGTAACTATCTGTATACATAAAATTTAAAAATTTTCAACTAAGATTTATAATTCTTTCTTATTCTACAGTAATTTAAAGTAGGCTATTATGTGTAATGACGTTTCGGGGTAAATTTCACCGGAATACATTTATTTCTTCCCTATGAGTTAATATTAATTTGGCCCGGTTTCGTTTACTTGGATATAATATATTATATGTATTGGGTTGTAAAAAAAGTTCGTAGCGTTTTTTAAGAATATATTTAATTACAAATTTCAGATACATGTAACTATTTTTAATCAATGATATATGACCCATTTTGATCTATATCTTGTTTCCATCTTTCAGGTAATTTTGTAATTTTCTCCTCCCAGAACTGTTCAGTTTTCTGCGCGATGAACTCGTCTATGTGCGTTTTACAGTCCTCGAGTGAGTTATATTGTTTCCCGTTGAGGGAGTTTTGGAGAGACCGGAATAAGTGGTAATCTGTTGGGGCAAGATCTGGTGAATAGGGTGGGTGGGTTATCACATCCCAGCCAAACTCCAACAATTTTTGCTGTCTGTAAAGACACGTGAGGACGGGCGTTGTCGTGGTGAAAAACAATGCCATTGCGATTAGCCAATGCTGGACGCTTTTGCTCAACCACTGCCTTTAATCTTTCCAACTGGGAACAGTATACTGCCGAATCAATGGTCTGGTTGGGTGAATTTGTTCGTCATCAACAGTTGAAGGACGACCAGAGGGATTGGCGTCTTCCAACTCAAAATTTCCGGTTCTGAACCGAGGAAACCACTTACGGACAGTGCTTTCCCCTACGGCGTCATCTCCATACACGCCGCAAATTTTGTTGACCGTCTGTGCAGCGGATTTTCCTTTTCGGAAATAAAATAGCATTAGATGGCGAAAATGAATTTTTTCCTCCTGCATTTTGGACTAACACAATACACTTGAACAATAGAAGATCCCGGTTGAAACTGATGCATAAAAGAACGTTAGCTAATCCCTTTTTAGGATATGTAAACATTATTGACCATGTAAACAGGATTAACAAACACAGAAAGGATTAAATTAAAATAATGAAAAATGCTACGAACTTTTTTTACAACCCAATATATATTATATTATTATAATAGGTATTTTTTTTTTTTTGCAGGTGTGATGATCGTGGAGGTGTGCTGGCTGCTGTTCGCCGTGGTCTGGCTCATCCTCAACTACCAGAGCTGCCCGATAGAAGGGGTAAAGGAAGCCATATTAGGTACAATACAATAATAACCTTTATTATTCAGAAATGTCTCCTATAGCAACAATTTCTTAGTTTGGAATCTTCAAATTATATTCTCGGGATTAGTCAGTCTTAAATCTTTAAATTACTACATAGAGAATCTGCTTAACTTTTCGACGAGGGGTCATCTGTGGTGTAGTGGCTTAGCAAAGAGATTATTTTGCTCAGACGTCCTTCGGATGGGACGCAAAATGGAAGTCACGAACCGGTGCAAGTTCAGGTACTCGTTAAAGATCCTAATTACTCCTGGATAGAGAAAATTTAGGACTCGCACTGCAGCATCGTCCAAGTAGCATAAAGACAATGTTAAACAACCTTTTGGCATTTAAGGTTTCGTGCCGTAACTATAAGTTTGCATATACCATGTTGATCCCACGCATGCGCAGTACGCCTTTAATGACAGCACTGTTTTAAGTAAAGGCTTCTGTCCATGGGAAAGAGTAGTCAACGTGTTTTGAAGCATAAATTTTTAATGGAAATTATTTATTTCCATGATATAGTTTTCAACAACTAAATGAACAGGTAAGTTTTATCATAGTAGAAATGTTCTAAGGAGGCTAAAATGGCGAAGGAAAAGAGTTATTTTTCTTATAAAGTACCTTTGAATTTGTTTTTATGGAGAAATTAACTGTCTCTCGTTATGCCTAAAAATCTGAAATATGAAAATAATCTGGTAAATATATACAGGAGAAGAAAAGGAAAATATTCCGACAACTCATAAAATAAGCATACGCATGCGCAGTACACATTTAATGACAGACCATTGTTTATAATTTAAGATGTTCTATTCATGGGAAAGAGTTGTCATCGTGTTTTGAAACAATTTTTATGTACTGGAAATTATTTGTTTCCATGGTAACTAAATATAGTTTTCAACAACTAAATAGAGAATTATAAAATCAGACGCGATGGCCTTGCATTGCCGAATTAGCGCAATTAAAATCTTTTATTTAACAAACAAAAAAAATTAGTGCACTTTAGAAAACAAATATAAACAAAAATAAGTAAATGAATGTGGGAAAATGGGCGAATTTGAGGAATGGCGTTTACAAGTCAATTTCTGATCTATGTATGTTGGTAAGTGAAAATTGTGTGTTGCGCGCATCGTACCAGATTATTTTGTATTGATGTCATCCTCATTCTTCGCATATATGTCCCTTTGATTATTTCCCTTGCGATTCTGTTTTGAAAGTATTGTAGCCTGTTCCCAGTTGGCTTGCTTCCAAAATATTTTGGAATAGTGGTGCACCGTACGATACCGGCCTAATCATGTTGGTATATTAAGAATTTCATTATCAATGATAAAGTGGTTGCTAAAATATTTCCTGACTTCTCCATCTTTTCCTGGTTGTTCACTGAGGGTTTTCCTCTTCTCCCTATCTCCAGTACAAAGGATATCTTTTAAATATTTTCCGTGCCGCTGATGATATCGACCCAGATGGCTCCTTGCGGTTGACTTAGTAGTCATTGCTACACTGCAGACAGACGCAGCTCACGTAATAAAATCCGATGTTTGGACATAACTTGCCAGGAACTTGGAATCCGCTCTTCTCACGCTACGATACGCGGCATCACGCGATGGTTCTTTCCGAGTCTGTCAGGGACTATTTAGCGGTAACCGTTCTCTGTGGGACGATCTAAATAAAAATTACGTTTAAACTCCACAGAAATATTTAGCTTATGCTAAAGTATGAAATACTTTCTAGCTTCCTAAGTGCCTACTATCATTATATCCTAAGCCTTGAATCACAACTAATAACAATAATTATTATTATGAAGGCTTAAAGAGCCTGAAGGTTCACTGCCGACACCACAACTAGCTTCCTGCACACCTCCTCTAGTCTCTATTATCGATCATTTCGATAGTATCGGACATAAAACTATCGAGACTGTCGATAGTATATTGTAATGAAAGGGGGAGGGGAGTAGAATAGTTGAATTTTGATTTAAAACATTAGGAGCTATAATTTTTTATTTTTTTTTGTTTTTTTATTGTACTTGTTTCTTTTCTTTTAATTAGGGAATGGGCCCAACATTATTTAATATATACTGCTCAGACATTCCCCAACATCCAGGAATCTCTATTGGCTACATTCGCTGATGACTCAGCTATCTTGACATCAAACAAAGATGCCACTAAAGCCTCACAAGTGCTCCAAGAACACCTAGCCGAGGTAGCATGTTGGGCTCGAAGATGGAGGCTAAAAATGAATGAAGCCAAGAGCCAATATGTCTCGTTCTCACTTAAACATGACTCTTGCCCTCAGATATTTTTTAACAACATTGTGATACCCACCTCTGATTCAGTACGCTATCTAGGCCTTTATATGGACAAACGACTGACTTGGACAGATCATGTTAAACGCAAAAGATAAAAACGGAACCAGCGATACGGAATTCTTTCAAGGCTACTTGAAAGACGTTCAAAATTATCTGTGACAAACAAATTAACCGTTTACAGAGCACTTCTTAAGCCACTTTGGACTTACGGTATTGAGCTATGGGGAACAGCCAAAAAATCAAATATACGACTCAACAGTCATTCCAATCAAAAATACTAAGAAAGATCGTAGATGCCCTTTTATGTCACCAATGAGCCCTAACACACTGACATTGACATTACTTACGTCGAAGTAACAGCCATAGAGCGCTACCCTAACTTTCATGACAGACTTACTCTAAATTCCAAGCCACTAACTCAAACTCTACCCACTCCTACAAACCCTTACAATCCCCCAAGAAGATTGGTGAGGCGTTGGCCACGAGATTTTCTGCATTAAACAGTTATATCTTTTCTTTTACATTTATCAATTCACTCATTACTTTCACTTACCTATATATGAAATATATAGTAAGTGGAAGTATTGCGATCGTGAAAAATTTCGACTTCCGGTTTTCGACGGAAATACACGTTTTGGGGTCCCCTGAGTCCAAATGACCAAGTCCCGCGAAATGGTCTGTGTGTGTGTGTGTGTGTGTGTGTGTGTGTGTGTGTGAACAGACTAGCTCAAAAACTATAAACCGTGCGAACCTGAAATTTGGTATTTAGTTTAGGTATACGCCCGCGATGTGACAGCAAAAATTTCATCATAATTGCTCAAAGGGAGGGGGTACTTTATTTAATAACTTTTTACGTTTTTTTCGATTTTCTCAAAAACGGCTCTAACGATTTTGATTAAACTAAATATTTGATGTATTAATATGCCTGAGATATGAATGTAAAAATTTCATCAAAATTGATTCACCGGAGGGGGGACTTTACTTAATAAATTTTGTATCATTTGCACGTGTTTTTTTAATTACTCAAAAACGGCTTTAACGATTTTGATCAAACTGGGTATTTGACGTATGTCTATGTTATAGATGTGATAGCCCGCATTTCACCAAAATTGCTCAAACGGAGGGGGTACTTTATTTCTTAACTATTTTTGCAATTTTTAGCTTTTTTTCGATTTTCTCAGAAACAGCTTTAACGATTTTCATCAAATTCGTCATGTTTAATAAAAATTAGGTGTTCTTTAATATCAGGTAAGCTTTATCATTATTAAAATGTTCTGGGAGGTGGCTTAAATGGGGTTGCGGCCTTTTTTGTTTGTTTCCTATAAAGTACCTTTGTTATTGTTTATATGGAGAAATTAACTGTCTCTCGTTACGCCTAAAAATAAGAAATGGCTAAATATGAGATATGATAAAAATAAAGAAAACATAAAGAGGAGAAAAAAATAAAAATATTCAGTCAACTCATAAAACTCGTTGAGCCCACGCATGCGGAGTACGCCTTTAATGACAGACCATTGTTCATAATTAAAGCCGTTTTGTTCATATGAGAAATGGGAATTAGCAAAACGCATTAATTTATAATCTAAGTAAGTTGGTAAGTGAAAGTTGTGTGTTGCGCGCACGCACCAGATTTTTATTTTTTCATACCATGTCAGCATATTTGCTTATTCCGCTAGTAGATAGCAAATTTAATAAAAATGTCACAATTTAAATAACTATATTTACACATATTTAAATAAAAAAAAATAAATAATTAGGGAATAAGATGAACATTTCTGTCAATAGAGGATGACTTCCATTATAGACAAAGGTAATTTGTGATAATATAAAATTCCATAAAAAACATAACTTTATACAAAATTAAAGGAAAATAAATCTAGAGGAAGGTGATACCGACCCTGTGTAAATAAGCGCGCGCCTCGAATCCTCATTTGTCGAAGAAGTAGATTTCTAAGGTACAAGACGCGAAAACGTTCAAAACGCGATCCTTGAATGTGTTGGTTATCCACTAGATCTACACTATGCAGATACGAAATTTGTGTTAGAAAACTAAATAAAATTGCTCTGTAACATTTAATTTTACATTTAAATAAATTGAATATCGCGCAAAGGTGCTTAGAGGCAGATGCCATTACAACTTTCCCTTAAAAAAAAAACAAAGTTTTCGTTAGTACTATCGATAGTTGGAAAAACTATCGATATTTTCGATATTTTAAAACTATCTATAGTATCGATATTTTTACATCACTACCTCCATCCTTCTTCCTCATTCCTTCTCTGACAACCCCTCGGACGTTTCCCGCTCGGCCCAGTGCTTATTAATATTTTATGGATTCGCTCACAACCGAGTTTCACAATTTTACATGCCCATTTTATTCCCTGCGCTGAAATCACCTCTATTATAAATATTTACCGGATACTGCTAATTATTAGAGTAATTTTAAGAGTAAAAGACTAAATTCTCCTCTTGATTGGTCCCCTTCCTCTCGGTTCAAATATTCTACGCAATACCTTTTTTTTTCAAAAACCCTCAGTATTTGCTCATCCTTTAATGTAATATCTTTGTAAATCCTAATTTTTACTTTCACTTACCTATACATGAAATATAAAATAAAGGAAAAGTATTGCGATCGTGAAAAATTTCGACTTCCAGTTTTCAACAGAAATGCACGTTTTGGGTTCCCCTGAGTCCAAATAACCAAGGTCATAAAAACAGTCTATGTGTGTGTGAACAGATTAGCTCAAAAACTATAATCAAACTTGGTATTTCATCAAAATTGGTCAAACGGAGGGAGTACTTTAATAACTTTTTATGTTTTTTTCTGGATTTTCTCAAAAACGGTTCTAACGATTTTGATTATACTGACTATTTGATGTATTAATAAGCCCGAGATTTGACTGCAAAAATTTCATCAAAATTGATCAAACGGAGGGTGTACTTTATTTAATGAATTTTGTCTATTTTTTAAGTTTTTTTTTTTTTTAAATGTTCTCCACAACGGATCAAACGCTTTTGAGTAAACTCGGTATTTGATGTATTTATACGCCAGCGGTGTGACGTTCAAAATTTCATCAAAATTGATAAATTAAAGGGGGTGCTTTGCTTAATAACTTTAGTCTCATTTTCACGTGTGTTTTTATATTTACTCATAAATGGCTCTAAAGATTTTGATCAAACTGGGTATTTCATCAAAATTGGTCAAACGGAGGAGGCAATTTATTTCATAACTTTTTATCCAATTTTCCTTCTTTTTTTTTAGTGTCTCGAAAACGGTTTTAATGTGGGACTTTGAGTAGTGGCAATTAACAAAACACATCAATTTTTAATCTAAGTAAGTTGGTAAGTGAAAGTTGTGTGTTGCACGCCAGAATTTTAAATTTCGGGACAGAAGGCACGAGCTAAAGAATTTCGCTATTGCAAAGCAGCACGCATTACCGGCTTTTAATCTAGCCTTAATTTCCTCATCGATTTCGTTTTTACTTTCACGTACCTATATATGAAATATATAGTAAGTGGAAGTATTGCGATCGTGAAAAATTTCGACTTCCGGTTTTCAACGGAAATACACGTTTTGGGGTCCCCTGAGTCAAATTAACCAAGTCCCGCCAAATGGTCTGTGTGTGTGTGTGTGTGTGTGTGTGTGTGTGTGTGTGTGTGTGTGTGTGTGTGTGTGTGAACAGACTAGCTCAAAAACTATAAACCGTGCGGACCTGAAATTGGGTATTTAGTGTAGGTATACACCCGCGATGTGACAGCAAAAATTTCATCAAAATTGCTCAAAGGGAGGGGGTACTTTATTTAACAACTTTTTAAGTTTTCTTCGATTTTCTCAAAAACGGCTCTAACGATTTTGATTAAACTGAGTATTTGATATATTTATATGCCCGAGATATGACTGTACAAATTTCATCAAAATTGATTCACCGGAGGGGGGACTTTACTTAATAAATTTTGTATCATTTTCACGTGTTTTATTTATTTACTCAAAAACGGTTTTAACGATTTTGATCGAACTGGGTATTTGATGTATGTATATGCCAATGATGCGATAGCCAACGTTACATCAAAATTGATCAACCGGAGGGGGGACTTTACTTAATAAATGTTGTATCATTTTCACGTGTTTTTTTTATTTATTCAAAAAAGGCCTAAACGATTTTTATCAAATTTGTTATGTCTAATGAAAATTAGGTGTTCTTTAATATCACGTAAGCTTTATCATTATTAAAATGTTCTGAGGGGGCTTTTTTTGGGGGGGGGGGGGTTGGGGCCTTTTTTTGTTTGTTTGTTTCCTATAAAGTACCTTTGTTTTTGTTTATATGGAGAAAATAACTGTCTCTCGTTACGCCTAAAAATAAGAAATGGCTAAATATGAGATATGATAAAAATTAAGAAAACATATAGAGGAGAAAAAAGAAAAATATTCGGTCAACTCATAAAACTCTTTGAGCCCACGCATGCGGAGTACGCCTTTAATGACAGACCATTGTTCATAATAAAAGCAGTTCTGTTCATTTGAGAAGTGGCAATTAACAAACCGCATTAATTTCTAACCTAAGTAAGTCGGTAAGTGAAAGTTGTGTGTTGCGAGCACGCACCAGATTTTTTTCTAGTTACCATCGCCCCTAAATATCTAAATTTCTTAAAGTTTGCGAACGTATTCGATTCTACATTAATATTAGCAAAATCGTCGCACAAGCGACAAAGAATACAGAAAAATAAAAAAATAGAAACCAATTATTTTTTTTTTTTTTAGCCTCTACCCTGCGGGGTCATTGGCAGCATTTAATATATATTCTCTGTGGTAGTACTTCGATAGCTTTAAATATTTTATTGTTTTTTTTTACTGTTGTACTGCTCGTCGTTTTCAATATTTTTCTTTCATAATATTGATCACAAACCTTCTCAGGTTTTCAAAAACTTTGCAATCATAATCTTAATGACTAATAATATCAATTTTTGATACTGCTAATTTTAATAATATATAATAAAAAATAATATTAATCTTTTGAAGAAATATGCCTTCAAATTCACATTCACCGTCTTGACAATTAGGCCATTTAATTTTTAAGTGTTTACAATACTGGTCTTTTAATAAATACAAAATTTACCTTAAAATATATTGAGTGAAAACTTTTAAAATTAATATCACATTTTCCAAGAGCAACATAGTTTGGGGACTTAATAATACTAAACCGTGAATTGAGCATGTACTACTGTTGTCCTGGATATCCTTGAAGGATTCAGGACATGGAACAAGTACCAGGACCTGATCCCAATAATTAGGAGGATTAACACAGACTGATATTGTCCAATATATTGCAATATTGATGTCCTTCCTGTTCCAACATATATTAATATAGAAGGCAATTTAGTAGTGGCTTCAGTCAATTCTTAGTTATCAACGATATGTGGGGCGGGGGGTCACCTGTGGTATATTGGTTAGCGTAGCAGCCTACAATACTAAAGGTCGCTGGTTCCCGTCCCGCGGTGGCCCTAGGATTTTTTTTAAGGGAGTAAAAAATCCTTGGCTGTGCCGTCCCTCGGGTAGGACGTAATGTGGAGGTCCCGAGCCTTTACGATGTCAGGTACTCGTAAAAGATCCCTATCCTAATTATACCTTCATAGGCTAAATTTAGGACTCCCATATAGTATCGTCCAATTAGCCTTAGTAGCATAAAACGACGTTAAACAAAAAAAACAAACGGGTAACCTGTGCTGCAGTGGTTAGCATAGAAAGTTACAATAATAAAGGTCGCGGATTCGGGTCCAGAGGTGAGCCTAGGATTTTTTAATGGGAGTAAAAAATCCTTGTCTATGCCGTCCCTCGGATAGGGCGTAAAATGGATGGCAGGTACTCATGAAAGATTCCTATCGTAATTATACATGGATAGGCAAAATTTATGACTCCCACTGTAGCTTCTTCCGATTAGCCTTAGTGTCATAAAGTGACGTTAAACAAACAAACCAAACCAAACAAAACAAACAGCAATTCAAAAAGAAAACACTCCATGATACTCCTTTGGCTTTTCCTTTATATTTTAATATATATGAATAAATTTAGAGGAGTGTTATGGTCAATTGCTTTCTATAAGATAGGATGATAAATTATCAGGATTTTCAGTCAAAAGTTTTTTATTTAGAGACCCTACGCTTCGATACACACATATGGATCATCATCAGGGCTAAAATGAAGGCAAGTATATGAGCAAAATGTAAAGTATCAGATGAGATTAATTACAGATAGTAACAGTAAGAAGTAACAAAATCCAGCTGATGGTATGTTTACACGACATGGGTACTAATGAAATCTAATAATTATATATAACTAGCTGTATACCCCGGTTTCACCCGGAGAATTTCAATTTTTAAATCTATAAAATCTATAAACTAAGACTTTTATCGACTCAAACGGTCGATTTTGTAAAAACCAATGTAAAGCGAGATCAAAACGATTATTATAACAATAAAGAATATACCCAGAGATCGGCTGAAGTTATGCAATTTTAATATGGACAGGTGTTCGCACCTGGTCTGAAAGAACCACCGAGCGAAATTTGGAGAATTTAGGACAAACGGTATGGATTCCTATAAAGAACAAACAGAATTTCACCTTTATATGCTTAGATTATTGCTGTATATCCCGGTTCCACACGGGGAATTTAATTTTTCTAAAGAAATGGTCGATTTCGTAAAAAAAAACAAAAAAAAACAAAAGTGAGATCACTATGATTTTTATAACAATAAATAATATCAGCTAAAGATCGGCTGAAGTTATGCAATTTTAATATGAACAGGTGTTCGCACCTGGTCTGAAAGAACCACTGAGCGAAATTTGGAGAATAAAGAATATCAGCTGAAGATCGGCTGAAGTTATGCAATTTTAATATGAACAGGTGTTCGCACCTGGTCTGAAAGAACCACTGAGCGAAATTTGGAGAATAAAGAATATCATCTGAAGATCGGCTGAAGTTATGCAATTTTAATGTGGACAGATGTTCGCACCTGGTATCAAAGAACCACTGAGCGAAATTTGGAGAATTTAGGACAAACGGTATGGATTTCTATAAAGAACAAATAAACAAACAAACAAACAGAATTTCAACTTTATTTATATAGATTACTAGGATTCCCCCTCGCGGCTTCGCCCGCGAGCCTTTAAAATCAATTTTGTGATCATTATCTTGGTATTGATCTAATATAATATGTAAGGAGATTTTGTAGAATCTGAGCTTCCGGTAGGTGGAATGTTGGAGGGGGAAGCTGCCGGCTCGGTAGAAGAGAGGGAGACGCGCAATGGAGAGAATTCACTAAAACCGCCGAAACAACTTACTCGTCGTGAACGCTTCATTTTTCGGCTTTAAAATATCGTTTTCGACGCCCCGTAGATCAAGATCTTTAAAATGAGTCCAAATTAGATATTTTTTCTCGAAGTGCAAAAATTGGTGTCCGTTAGAGTTAAACAACAATATCGCCATTTAAACCCCCTAGGGGTTACATTTTTGAAATTCCTTTCTTAATGGTTACCTACATCGTGGTTAACCATCCCTAAATTCCGAACTTCAAGTTTCTATCATTAGTAGTTTTTGCTCTGCATTGATTCTATTATTCAGGACAAAGCCTCTTATATATATGGAGAAGAGATCGAAATAAACACGCACCATCCCCAATCAAGGGAATCACAGTGGGCGTTATTTGATTACCACTAATATTTAAATAATCAGTAGCCATATTTTATGTGAATGTCTATTTTAATAATATTGTAACGTTAAATCGATATTCAATCAAAAAACATATGGTTTAAAATCTCAACAATAGATTTCCTTTAGAGTTAAACGACAATTTCGCCATTTAAGCCCCTTAGGGATTACATTTTTGAAATTCCTTTCTTAGTGTTTTCCTACATTGCGTTTAAAATCTAAATTCCGAAGTTCAAGTTTCTATCATAAGTAGTTTTTGCTCTGCGTTGATTCTGTCAGTCAGGACAAAGCCTCTTATATATATATATAGAGATATAAAATATAGTATATGAAAATTTGTGTAAGTAGCTGGTTTACATGATAAAATAAAATCTGATAGTTACCTTTTTGGGTCCAGAGTAATAAGGTGAGTGGTGGTAGGGGTTAGTTTGCGGATTTCAAAAGGTCTATTACGGGGAAACCCAAAGCTTTTGAAGTGAGAGCTTTTGATGACGACAATGTGTGAAATAATAGAAGGAATTGTAAAAACTAACAATATAGATGGCATGGTATACAAAATGTTTTTATAAATGTAATTTTTCCCTCCCTGGAGTCTCTGGACACTTCCATCTGAAATCTTCCACGAACTTTATAGGTCAATATAATTTTAAATCATCCTAATCCAGGAGTGGTACCCCTTTTATTAGCCTCCTTGTAAATACCCACATCCTTATTTTTTTATTTTTTTTTAAGAGTTCAAAAAATATAAAACTATTGATGTCGAAGTTTTCGAAATAAGCGGTTCCTTTGAAATATATTTCCTTCGGGTAATGATGAATCGACATGAAAAAAGTAGACTTCTTCATAATTCTAAACATGGAAATTTATTACCGACGGGTAAAATAGCCGTCAACTAGATTAATATGGTTATAAGTGGGAAAAGTTTGTCAAGGGCTGTTCTGCCGAAGTTATGAGACCCGGTGTCAATGGAATAACCTAAGAGTCTGAGACCACGCCTGTTTCTCAGACCTCAAAAAGGTTAGTCGCTTTTTTTTCACAAAAAGGAAATTAGGAAAGTCCTTATGCGTGCGCTAATTATGTTGGTCGTAAGTTTACAATGAGTGTGACAATGCACACTTGATTCTTACCTGTTAAAAAAATTGACGTAAAAACATGTTCCGATTCATTTCTTATTTCGTCTTTATCAGTATAATTTATATTGTTCACAAATAGTTATTTTAATTTTTTTCATCTTTTATATTTCTTATATTAAAACACCTATTTAATAAAAATACATTTTAAGAGTTCAATTAATCGTATTATTTTGACCTCATCATTAAATTAATAGACGAGAATGGGTACACCTAAATGCACCTATTAACTGGGTTTTTCCCCAAATATGTCTAATGTATGGCATCAATTATCATACATGTACGGTAGCCCAGTGATAAGGCGAATTAAGGCATTTTTTATTTGCATTTACACGTGGATTCATGGTTTCCGCTTTATTGGGTCCTCCGCCTAATTGGGACAAAACAAATTTTCCCTTGATGTCCCAATAAAACGGAGTCGACTGTATTTGGAATATGGTAGACTTGGAAATCATTAGCTGGTAAGATAAGATGCAATTTATATGAAAACATGATGTAAAAGACATTTACGATTTCCTTTATTTTTATTTACCATAAGAACAATAATAAAGGCTTAACGAACCCAAAGGCTCGATGCCGACACCAGCAATCGCTCCCTACACAGCTCCATCCACCTCCCCAGGTCCAATCCCAACTCCGCAAGATCAGCCCTCATCGAATCCTCCCACCTTCGCCTTGGCCTGCCCCTTGTACGTTTTCCAGTCGGTAAAACGTTTATCAATCTTTTAGGTATTCATTTCACTGATAAGACTCGCAAATTCGCACGCCTACTTTAACAGACATCCAGCTATGATGTCTAATACCGGATTTACCGGATAAAGTTAACACAATTCTACATTATGGTAGCCGTATAAGTTCTCCTATTGAATCATCCTCGTTCGGCCCAAATAATCTACGCAGTACTTTATTTTCAAAGACGTTAACGGATTGTATCATGGTGAATACACATTGAATACCATGGTATTCAATATTTTATTTACATCATTTTTATTAACAGATGGTGTTTATTCGTACAAAGCAAAGGAAAATTACACTGATAAACAAGCCATAGATATCTGGCATGACATTTACTGTTTCTAATGCAGTTTTTCACCCTGATTGTAAATCTGAAAACCATTTTGCTCTATCAGCCGTACCTAGAAAAGATATTTTCATTGTCAGACACAAGATTACCAAGGGTTTGTTACCAAATGTTAAAAGCCGTGACTTACAAGAAAGAGGACATATTAAATGTTAACTGGGTCAGTATACTAATAAGTAATCTTGAAGTGATTGGGCAAAGAGAAGATCAAGACCTAGCGACAATAGTTAAAAATAAACATGAAATTATAAAATCCCTCAAAAATCACTATCTAGGTATCAATATTAATAAAGTTTATAACAGTTCCTATAATCCTCTTGATAGAAATATCGTTGATTTTAAAAAATATCAAAATTATCTTCAACACAGGTGTACTATCCATAAAATACGTATAGCAGCTCAAATCAGAATGAGTAACTCGAATAAAATTATTGTTTTTCATAAAGGGAAAAAATTTGTAATTGAAACAAATAAAAAATGTTTAATCTGTAATCGAGGAGAAATAGAGTCATTAGAGCACTTTTACTTTCATTGCCCAACATACCTAACCAATAGGGAAAAATATTTACCTGATTACATGGAAGAAAATAGTATTACCGCACTGTTGACGATTGATGATTGCCAGACCTTAACTAACCAGTATAATTACTCTGTAAACTCTCTCAAATTACGACAATGCATAATAGACGAATAATTAATATTAATCCAAACAATTATTATTTTAAATTTTCTTTTGTTATTCTTATGTCTTATATATATAAATATATATACAAATTATTGATCGTTTCTGTACATAAATATATATAATATTGTTTAATATGTGTTTATTTACAATAGTTAAGAAGAAGTTAAGTTGCAAATTTATTTTAGATTAGATTTATTTTTGTTTTTTACTTTCACTTACCTATATATGAAATATGTAGTAAGTGGAAGTATCGCGATCGTGAAAATTTTCGACTTCCGGTTTTCAACGGAAATACACGTTTTGGGATCCCCTGAGTCAAAATAACCAAGTCCCGCGAAATGGTCTGTGTGTGTGTGTGTCTGTATGTCTGTCTGTGTGTCTGTGTGTGTGTGTGTGTGTGAACTGACTAGCTCAAAAACTATAAACCGTGCGAACCTGAAATTGGGTATTTAGAGTATGTATAAGCCCGCGATGTGACAGCAAAAATTTCATCAAATTTGCTCAAAGGGAGGGGGTACTTTATTTAATAACTTTTTACGTTTTTTTCGATTTTCTCAAAAACGGCTCTAACGATTTTGATTAAACTGAGTATTTGATCTATTTATATGCCCGAAATATCACTGTAAAAAATTCATCAAAATTGATCAACCGGAGGGGGGACTTTACTTAATAAATTTTGTATCATTTTCACATGTTTTTTTTATTTACTCAAAAACGGTTTTAACGATTTTGATCAAACTTGGTATTTGATGTATTTATATGCCAGAGATGTGATAACCAACATTTCATCACAATTGATCAACCGGAGGGGGGACTTTACTTAATAAATTTTGTATCATTTTCACGTGTTTTTTTTATTTACTCAAAAACGGTTTTAACGATTTTGATCAAACTTGGTATTTGATGTATTTATATGCCCGAGATATGACTGTAAAAATTTCATCAAAATTGATCTACGGGAGGCGGGACTTTACTTAATAAATTTTGTATCATTTTCACGGGGTTTTTTTATTTACTCAAAAACGGCTTTAACGATTAACAAAAATAAGATATGAATGTAGAAAAATGTGTGACTTTGGGAAATGATATTTAGCAAAACACGTCAATTACTAATCTAAGTAAGTTGGTAAGTGAAAGTTGTGTGTTGCGCGCACGCACCAGATTTTTTTTATGTTACAATCAATGAAACCTTGATGAAGAACCTTTTTATTGCTTTCATTTATATATTATGATATAGAAACAAACGTAGGTAATTTATGATATCTGTGAGATGGGTTTATAATTTGTTATGTATGCTAGAGGCTATTATTTTAATTTCTAAAATGGTGTATATATTGTACCTTTGTAAGATATTTTCAATGAATTTATGTGTATGTATGTATATCTATTGTAGGTTGCATATTTTCAATAATGGCCAACTCTATTTGTACGGGGAAAAACGCCTAATTCAAATAAACTTCTATTCTATTCTATTCCATTTTGCTCTATCACGTCAGGTTTTTATGATATCAAAAACATATATTTTTTAATTCCCTTCCGTTATGTTATTTTTCTCGTTTGTTTATTTTGTTTTGTTGTTTCTTACGTCAATAGAAGACGCCACATGTCAATGTTGGCTGCTTACTGTTGGATGGTTCAGCGCAACATACCAAATTCTCAGCGAAAACCCCAGACAACAGCTAAGAAATTCACACAAAACTAACTATGAATTAAGGAACTTTATTCGTTATACCTATGTATTTTATATGAGTATTAAACCTTAAATTAGATTATGATATATAGTTTATGTTAATTAGTCCTTTATTCTGCAATATGTGCTCTGCTGCACCTAATCTGCGAGTTGTTTGCCTTGATACAATGTTAAATACATATACATGGTTAATGTCAGATATCTTAAAAATGGTGGGAGTTAGAGACTAACGGTTTGCATATTTTTAATCAGCATGTCTCAATTGCCTCAAAACGAGTGTTGGATACCAAGATATCCACCGAATCTTTTTTTCTTATCACTGTTATTATTGTTTACACCTTATTATACCATTTTCAAGTTTTCTATATATTCAAAAGGTTTTTTTTTTTGGCATTAGATAAATCCATACAGCCAGTTTTTAAAGATTCACTCGATGTTTTAAACCATCGTATTCTTCTGTGGTTTAAATTAATAATTATGGGCCGTATAGGATAATTATATTGTATTAATTATTAATTGAATAATTGAAATAGAATTTTAATCTAAATGTTAAAATAGTTTATAACGCTGCTGGTTTGGTCAACGTTGTTTAGTGATAATATTTGTTTATAGGAAATGTTGTTAATACCTAAGGAATGAAACAGAGTCTTTCCTGTACCATAACAGTATGCTCAAGTGTTTCTCATTTATCGCAATGTTCGCATTGAGCTGTGTTGGAATTACCAATACGGTGTAAACAAAAGGTAATTATTTCATACTTCTTAGTGCAGAAATGTTCACTAAACGTGATTATACGCAATTGTTCAAACGTGCAACAAAACAAATATAATTGGTTCCAGTCTAGAAAGTGTCAAACAGTTATTTTCAGCTGATTCTAAACGAGAAAAAAAAATGCCTTGACGCTGTCTATTGACCCCTTCACAAAAGGATGTAGCAATGTGGAAAAGAATAAGGAACGTGAGAAATACAAAACCATGTTTTATTGGGTTCCATCAGAAGCAGGTTTCGCCTAATATATCTCGTCTCACATTACATAGGTACCTAACCTTCTTCATTGCAAATGCATTACAAGTTTAAGCACGGGCGTCACCGACAGGGGGGACGCGTCCCCCCCAATATTTTTGCAGAAGAGGACCCAATGTAAAAACTTAAATAAAATGCGATATTACGAATTTTCCGAGTTTAACCAATAAAATATTAGTTAATTTCAGCACACACAGTAAAAAGCTAGTCAGGCGTATCGTATTTTGATAAATTATATATTTTTTATTTCAACACGAACTGTTTTATTTTCTTGCTCTACATTTCTTTTTTAAAACAAGCAGCTTGATCCTACTTTCCATCAATTTGATGAAGCTTACAGAAGTTAATGGAAAGCAATGAAATTAGTGGGATCAGGAAAAGAAGAAAAACTTGGATAAAATTCAATCAAGAAATTTTGGCCCACTTTCATCAATATTAAGCCTAAGCAACTCCCTATTTTATTGTATAACTGAGGCATAAATTGACAAGAGACTATAAATACCTTTAAAATACAGCGTTGGAGGATGAATTTAAATGCCCCAACAGTAGTTTTTAGGGGTTATTATTTCAACTTTTAGCCCATCGAATTTCTACCTACCCTATCTAGGAAATTATTGAGCCTTCCCCCCCCCCAATAATTTGGTGCTGGTGACGCCCATGAGTTCAACACGTTAGGTACGGCGGCGTATTTTAAGGGTATCCTGCATTGGACGGTATCGGTCCCCGGGGTCCGACTGCTGGGATGAGCCACAGACGGTATTTTTTTACTGAAAAGTGAATTAAATGAGCTTCTCAAGGGCATTGTCTCTTGGTAAGGATTAGACCTAGACATAACAGGCGCAGGACATGCCCCCGGGGTTCAGTACAGTATTTATCCATACTTTATCGAAAATAGCATTAAACTGCTAGAATTTTGAATTACAATCCATATTGATAATTTTTGCAATGTTAAAACGATTTTTTTGAGTCTTTTACTGCTTTACAACCACTCACTCTATGATTAAAAAAAAAATTCTTTTTAAAGAAATGAATTTATCTATATAAATAAAGATGAAATTCTGTTTGTTTATTTGTTCTTTATAGAAATCCATACCGTTTGTCCTAAATTCTCCAAATTTCGCTCAGTGGTTCTTTGATACCAGGTGCGAACACCCGTCCATATTAAAATTGCATAGCTTCAGCCAATCTCTGTGTATATTTTTTGTTGTTATAAAATTCGTCATGATCTCGCTTTACAATGGTTTTTTTACGAAATCGACCGTTTAAGTCGAAAAATGGCCTTAAAATACATTTTATAGATTTTTAGGAGGCCAACAAGGCCCGGTAAGACCGTCCCTTGGCAGGCGCCGAGTTCTGGGATTTTTAAACCATATGTTTTTTTTTTTTTTTTTGTAACATTACAATACGTTTATTCACATGTATGGTAAATTTATTTTTCTTAAATGCCTCCTAAGAAGCGAGCTTCAATAGGAGTAGTGAGCTCAAAAGCTAAAAAAAAACGTCAAATACGAGCAGCTGAAACTCTCGACGAACATCAAAAAAGGATTGATCAACAGAGGCTTAGACAGGCAGAATAGAGGGAAACTGAGTCTGCCCAGGAATACGAGGCCCGCCTTGCGTCACAGAGGCTTAGGCAAGCCGATTTGCTAGAAGCTGAAACTGCAGGGCAAAATTTCTGTTTGTTTGTTTGTTCTTTATAGAAATCCATACCGTTTATTCTAAATTCTCCAAATTTCGCTAAGTGGTTCTTTCATACCAGTTGCGAACACCTGTCCATATTAAAATTGCATAACTTCAGCCGATCTTCAGCTGATATTCTTTATCCTAATAAAAATCGTAATGATCTCGCTTTACAATGGTTTTTTTACGAAATCGACTGTTTCATTAGAAAAATTAAATTTCCCGGGTGAAACCGGGACATACAGCTAGTATAAAATAAATAAAGCAAATATCAGTGTTTTATTTATAACTAGCTGTATATCCCGGTTTCACCAGGAGAATTTCATTTTTTAAATCTATAAACTGAGACTTTTATCGACTCAAACGGTCGATTTTGTAAAAACCAATGTAACCATCGATTATTGTAACCATAAAGAATATACCCAGAGATCGGTTGAAGTTATGCAATTTTAATATGGACAGGTGTTCGCACCTGGTATGAAAGAACCACTGAGCGAAATCTGGGGAATTTAGGATAAACGGTATGGATTTCTATAAAGAACAAACAGAGTTTCATCTTTATATACATAAATTACTTATAGCTATATATCCCGGTTTCACACGGGGAATTACATTTTTCTAAAGAAACGGTCGTTTTCGTAAAAGAAAACATTGTAAAGTGATATCATAATGATTTTTACAACAATAAAGAATATCAGCTGAAGATCGGCTGAAGTAAAGTAATTTTTAGTATGATCAGGTGTTCGCACCTGGTCTGAAATAACCACTTAGCGAAATTTGGAGAATAAAGTATATCAGCTGAAGATCGGCTGAAGTTGTGCAATTTTAATATGGACAGGTGTTAGCACCTGGTATAAGAGAACCACTGAGCGAAATTTGGAGAATTTAGGACAAACAGTATGGATTACTTTAAAGAACAAACAGAATTTCATCTTTACATAGTTTATAGCTGTATATACCGGTTTCTCACGGGGAATTTCATTTTTCTAAAGAAACGGTCGATTTCGTAAAAAAAAAAAACATTGTAAAGTGAGATCATTATGATTTTTATAACAATAAAGAATATCAGCTGAAGATCGGCTGAAGTTATGTTATTTTAATATGATCAGGTGTTCGCACCTGGTCTGAAAGAACCACTTAGCGATTCTCCACTAATTATTCTCCACTAATTTGGAGAATAAAGAATATCAGCTGAAGATCGGCTGAAGTTATGCAATTTTAATATGGACAGGTGTTCGCGCCTGGTATCAAAGAACCACTGAGCGAAATTTGGAGAATTTAGGACAAACGATATGGATTTCTATAAAGATCAAATAAACAAACAAACAAACAGAATTTCAACTTTATTTATATAGATTACAGACTTAGTAAGAAGTATTAAAGATAACCATAAAGGTATTCTTTGCAATATTATCGGACGCCGAAGGGTGATGCCGTCCAGTAGTCTTGTTTTATTACTGATGGCCTGTATCGGACCCCGGAGTCCGATTCTAAAAAACAACAGAATTTCAGCTGTTAGCAACTTTTGCTGCACTAAAATGCAATAATCTCAATAAAAATCGACTTAATTGAGTCTTTGATGTGTTCGGCCTTTCGGACATTTTCATGCAATAATCGGCTGTTAAGATGGAAATGCCGCACCTAACGTGTTAAGTGATATTTCGGAAAAATATTTATTCGTATCGAACAATAGTTAACACTATACTTGTTTGGACTAACTGTAATTTTAAAATAAATGATTGAATTTCGACCAATCTAGCAGCTATGAATAAGAAAAAACTTCTAGATTAGAATTCTAAAACTTTTGATAAATCTGTAAACGCTATTTGTAAACCTTATCTTCTTTTTTTGATTTTTCTCCATCGCATATAATTTTATAATTCTCTATTTAGTGGTAGAAAACTTCATTTAGTTACCATGGAAACAAATAATTTCCATTATGTTCCAAAACACTGTGACAACCCTTTCCCATGAACAGAACGCCTTTAATTATAAACAATGGTCAATGGTAAACAAAGTTGAGGGCTCCACGTGATTTACTTGTTGTCGGAATATTTTTCTTGTTTTCTCCTGTAGGTATTTGTTTACTCGACTTTTTACATATTTTATATTTAGCCATTTTTTTTTTTAGTTTTAGACATAATGAGAGACAGTTAATTTTTCCATAGGGACAAAATCAAAGGTACTTAATAAAAAAAAAAGAAATTTCCTTTCGGAAATCTAAGCCTTTCGAAAATAAATTTAAGCCCCTTCGGAAAATTTCTATGATGATAAAACTTATCTGATATTGTTCAAATTAAACATGAAGAGTTTAATCAAATTTTTTGAGAAAATTGAAAAAAAAACTAAGACAAAATTTATTAATTAAAGTGTTCCCTCCGTTTGATCAATCAAAAATTTTGATGAAATTTTTATTGTCCAATCGCGAGGAGATACATACAATGAATAGCCAATTTAAGGTTTGTACGATTTATAGTTTTTGAGCTAGCTCTGTTCACACACTCAGACCATTTCGTGGTACTTGGTTATTTGGACTCAGAGGACCCCAAAACGTGTATTTCCGTTAAATACCGGAAGTAGACATTTTTCACGATCGCAATACATTCCCTTACTATATATTTCATATAACGTAAATACAAGTAAAAATTGCTATTTCTTTTTTAAGTAAGTCAATCTGAAATGTATAAAGCCCTTAAGGTTGAAGGGTTTGAGTGACCTTAGCTAATGGAAAGTAGGAGCATTTTGATATCCGGAAAGGTTGAGCCCTTTAAAAAGCTTTATCGATTCTCTCCTATATTAAGGATGGTAATGGGTCTATGAACTTTAATTTACCGAGCCCATATCCAGAGTCGTTTTACTTTCACTTACCTTTTTATGAAAAATACAGTAAGGGAAAATATTGCGATCATGAAAAATTTCGACTTCCGGTTTTCATTATACACGTTTCGGGGTACCCTAAGTCCAAATAACCAAGTCCCGCGAAATGGTCTGCGTGTGAGTGTGTGTGTGTGTGTGTCATCCTTAGCGAGAATCAAGTATTGTTTAATATCAGGTAAGCTTTATCATTATTAAAATGTTCTGAGGGGTCTTTTTTGTTTTCCAACGAAGTATCTTTGATTTTGTTTATATGGAGAAATTAACTGTCTCTCGTTCCGCCTAAAAATAAGAAATGGCTAAATATGAAATATGAAAAAATCAAGTAAACATATACATCAGAAAAAAAGAAAAATATTGCGTTAACATTGAGTCCACGCATGCGCAGTTCGCCTTTAATAACAAACCATTGTTTATAATTAAAAAAGTTCCGTTCATTTGATGGAAATTATTTATTTCTCTTATCATTTTTTTCAGGTTTGGTGATTAATATAATTAGATGAATAAAAAAAAAGTTGTCGGATAAATTTATCTTTTTTACAATATGACTTACTGTAAATAAGTTAGTAGTGGCAGTTATTACAATATATGACAGATTGATGTTAAAATGACGCCTCCAGCAACAAGTTTTTTATTTATACCGTTAAAAATATTTTTATTATAAATAACCGTAAGAACAATCCCAAATTATGATGCATGGCTTGAAAATGGCTCTAGAAGCCGAAACCTTGCCAAAATAAATTTTACTATTGTTTTTTGGTGAATATTGGCCTTTTCTTATTTATCTAATTATTTGTTTCATGGTAACTAAATGAAATTTTCAACAACTACACAGAGAAGTATAAAATCAGACGCGATGGAGTACTATGCTTGCATTGCCGAATTATCAGAAGTAAAAAAATTTATTTAATAATAAAAAAAAAAAAAAAAAATCAGTTTACTTTAGGGAGCAAATAGAAACAAAAATAAGTAAATGAAAGAGGAAAAAAGCGTGAAGTTGAGAAATGGTGTTTACATTTTATCGAAACACGTCAATTTCTAATCTAAGTAAGTTAGTAAGTGAAAGTTTTGTGTAGCGTGCATCGCACCAGATTTTTTTTTTT
This sequence comes from Aelia acuminata, assembly GCA_911387785.2. Taxonomy (NCBI): domain Eukaryota; kingdom Metazoa; phylum Arthropoda; class Insecta; order Hemiptera; family Pentatomidae; genus Aelia; species Aelia acuminata. The sequence goes on from OU426984.1 coordinate 12,320,922, forward strand.
TTTTTTTGGCTAATTCTAATACGTCGTCGAATTTGAATACAGAAAGAATTCCCATCGCCCCTAAAGGTCTAAACTTCTCTACATGTTCAATCGTATTCCCTTCTACATCAATATCAGCAAATCGTCACCACTTCTACGGCTAACCAATATTTTGTCTTATCCGTATCTATTTACAGGCCAAGTTCTTGAGCGGCTTCCATTAACGTTTTTGTATTTAGTTCTATGGTTTCCTCACTAAGCAAAACCAAATCTGAATACGGGTATATTCTCTCCCAAATTCAAACCCGTTCCGGTAAGTGTCACCTGTATCACCTATTATATAGTGTATCACCTGTGTCACCTGTATGTGTCAGTGTATCTTTTTAGCTGTTTCGTATATCTGTGATGAGTATGTCCACATTGGTTTAAGTTAGTATGTATATGTCTTTAATTTCTGTTTTAGTTTCAGTTTTGAAGTTTTCGAGAAGAGTGGATAAAGTAGTTTCAGTCTTTTTTTTATACGTAGTGTGTTTCATTTTAACATGAGTACCCCATGTCATCCTTATGTTGAACCTAAGTCCCAAATACTGTACTTGGTCTGTCTGCGGTATGAGGTTGTTGTCAATATAAACGGGGGCAGGTATGTTTTCTTAGGTGATGTGGTTTGATTTATTATGATTCAGTCTAATTTTCCATTTTTTGAACCAGTCCTACAATGTGTGCAGGTGATGTAAAGTTAATGAAGCTTGTGTTGCGTCCTGATGTTTGGTGATAATTGCTTTATCGTCAGCGTAAGTTGCAGTCAATGTCTCGTTGACTTTAATCTTAAAATCGTTATCTTATAGGTATATTTAGTCATCATCTGCCAATCATCATGTTTCGTAGGGAACTTCGCCTCACTTCGTGTGAACATGAAACAAGATTAGCTCGCTGGATTAGAGATCCTGGAAGGGGAGCTAACTTTATAGGAAGGGGAGGGTGAATGAACGAGACCTTCTCAAAGGTCAGGGGTTGGTTAGGAGGGAGCAGATTGGAGAGGATTCGATTCGGCATTTAGTGTATCTCCAGCTTCGCTGGGGGAAATGAAGTCCTGATTTCTGAGCTGGGAAGGATTTAGCAATGAATAGCAAGACCAGGATTTATAAGTAAATTAGAGCGTCGTTTATCCGGATTAATCGGGAATGGTACTCATCCGGATTGCTGAAAAAAAAATAAAAAATCTGTACCACTGCACCCCATGAAGTGTCTTGGGTTCAGTACTGTGTAAGTGATATATCTGTTAAATAATTAAGTTCTTATTAATAGTTCTGAATACTAGTTAATTTTTAATTAAAAAAGGGAGCTGGGTAGATCATTGGTAAGGCATTGAGCTGCTGTCAAGGTCGAACTCGAGGTCCCGAGTTTGAATCCCGCTTGGCAGGATATCTCTAAATTTATTGTTATTCTTCGTGATTCAATGATGTCACTGATCGTCTTTCTCCCTCATCAGCTTGGCCCTCAGTGCCCCATAGGCGGTACAAGAAAGTACGATATGCTCGGCGGTCTCTGGTTCCCCGCAACTTGGGCACAGGGGATCGATATTTATACCATGATCTGCGAGATAAAGGACGGTATTTGTCAACTGTTATATTATTGCTAATTCCCACGCCCTGGCTATCCCTAAGATCCAGTTCCACGTCTGCTTGCATTAAGTTATCTCATCCAAGTGGTTAACACCACAAGATGCTGCCCTAACCCTGTTTTTGCTAAAGCACTTGCTCCAGCTGTTTCCTACTTCCACAGCATCTGGTGTCCTCAGATGGTACTCATTTATGTCCTCAATGGCCGCCCCCAGCCGTCTTAACCAATCAGAAGACACGGACAAAGACTTTATCACCGCTCCTCACAAAATCTCCTCATCCCCACCTCTGTTCTGTAGATATATTAAGGCCGTGTAAAATTAGAGATAAGCATTCTAGTTATAGTAGTAGACTCTAAATTTGATGTTCATTTTGTAATTCTGTACGAATAAAAGTATTTTTATTAAGTCTTCACTGTTCTAAGTTACCCCACCCTCTCCCCTGCCCCGGGAAACCCCGTATAGCCTAAACGGCGAGGAAGGGGAGGACCCAAAAAAAAAAAAATTGTAAGTTCATTAATTTGCGAGCTTCGCTCGGGAACTCCCATGCCCCGTGAGAATCTGTGAGATCCAGTAGTCGGGAGGATTTACGTTGCTTCTAAACGCGATCCGACTGTAGACCCCCCCCCTAGATTCCGCCCAGACTGCGATGGATAGATGACGTCGAGGATGATCTGCAGGGGATGGGAATATGTCGTTTGAGAAACCGAGCTGGGATTGGAGAGGCATTGTAGAGGAGGCCAAGGTCCTGCAAGGGCTGTAGAGCCAGGGGAAAAAAAATAGGTCATGTCAGTTATGTTCAGTTCGATTACTTACATTTTTGCATTTTTTTTAAACTCTTTAAACTCAAATTATTGTGGTGCAGACTAGGTAAAGCTTATACAATGCATTAAACATTCAGTATACAATTAATGTTATAGAAATAAAAATTAAATCGTCCATGTACTTTATGAATTTATTAATGGAGTCTAAACTCAAAAGTTTTGGAGGCTTAATGTCGAACTATTTTGTGATCATGTTGACGTAGGCCATGTGTGGGATGTTAGTATCGTATGTCACACGGAGATCCCCAGATCAAGTGGTCTCCTCTTGCGGCCATTATAAACACCCCAGTTAGTGCTAACAGCTAACCAAGATAACTTTCACATTATTTATTAGGCCTATAGGTTTCTTTTTGTAATATGTCATCTTTAGACCTCTAGATTTCTCATGCAAGATTCGATGATTAGACTCTTTGACGACACCATGTAGATTGGTAAGATCGTTTTTTGTATGTTTGTTTGTTTAACGTCACTTAATGCTACTAAGGCTAATCGGACAACACTACAATGGGAGTCCTAAATTTTGACTATCCAGGTGTAATTACGAAAAGTATCTTTAACGAGTACCTGACATTGTACAGGTTCGGGACCTCCATTCTACGTCATATCCTAGGATCGGCAAGCCAAGGATTTTTTACTCACATTAAAAAATACTAGGGCCATCGCGTAAGCTAAATATCATATATTATTTCTCAAAGCCTAATTTTCGGTACGCCATAACTCCCTTAATACTTGATCACATTTCATGAATGAGGCATCATTTCAAAGCTTTCCTTAACCGTAACACCGGAAAAATATACAAATCACTCATTTGCGAATTATAAGCATGAAAACTCAGTTTTGAAAAACAAAGTGGTCGTTGAAGCTTTTGAATAGCGTCAATCTTTTCAAATTTTCAAGGAGAGCATTTTCGGTCATATAAATTTTTTCGATTAAATCCTTCGTTTGCGATTTGTAAGCAAAAAACTTCAATTCTTAACGAAAATTTCAACTTCATGAATGAGGCGTCATTTTAAAGCTTTCTTTAACCGTAACACCGGAAAGATGTACAAATCACTCATTTGCGAATTATAAGCATGAAAACTCAGTTGTGAAAAACAAAGTGGTCGTTGAAGCTTTTGAATAGCGTCAATCTTTTCAAATTTTCAAGGAGAGCATTTTCGGTCATATACATTTTTTCGATTAAACCCTTCGTTTGCGATTTGTAAGCAAAAAACTACAATTCTTAACGAAAATTTCAACTTCATGAATGAGGCGTCATTTTAAAGCTTTCTTTAGATTTTTTTTATTTAACTTACTTATTTATATGCAATTTTGGATTTGATAATACATATGTATTTTCACCCTTTTTTCATTATATTTTAAATAATTTATTTTTTGAAGAGAAAAGATTTGGCTCCGCCGGGAGTCGAACCCGGGTCTCCTGCGTTACATGCAAGGATGCTAACCGCTACACCACAGAGCTCGTCTCAAGGCAGAGCAAATCCTTCCTCTTCACTGATTGAGCCGAGCTCTGTGGTGTAGCGGTTAGCATCCTCGCATGTAACGCAGGAGACCCGGGTTCGACTCCCGGCGGAGCCAAATCTTTTCTCTTCAAAAAATAAATTATTTAAAAATAATTTAAAATTGGTGGTGAGCCACAATTTAAGATTGGATTAATTTTTTCATTATAAATTTTTTAATTTAATTTAATTTTTTATAAAATTTAAAATGTCAATATTTTTAGAATACCAAGATTTTGACATTTTGCATTATGAGTATTGTTTATTTAGTACCTTATTATGTACTTTAATTGTTATTAGTTATTATGCACTTAAATTGACGTAATTTTAATTATGTACTTAAATTACGTAATATGAAAATATGTATCGCTAATGCTCAATATTTAACATACCCAAAATCAAGACGAAGTAACTATAGGGACCAGTTTAACACCGTTTACAGCGAACTGTTCGTTATAGCCGATAATACCGCTTAAAGAGAACATCGGCTATAACGTACAAAAACCTCCAGTCCCTCGAAGTTCGTTATAAAGGATTTTGACTGTATTGCCATATGGTAAAACTATTGAACTTTTGACCCAAAAAAAACCTCTTGAGTCTTTATGAGGATAGATAATGAAGAGCTATAGGAAGTTTCTATTTTATCCCTTTATAAAAAGTATATTTTGTAATTTAACCACAGATATGTAGTCTTAAGGGTGCCAATAACTGTACGGTTTACCCTACATTTTTTCGATTAACCCCTTGGTTTGGGAGTTGAAGCAAAGAACTGCAATTCTCAGCGAAAATTTCAATATGGTCATTTTTTCTTAGTTTGTCAAGAAGAAAATTTTTTGTTATATATACAATATTCCAATTTTCACTGTCATTTGCGAGTTACAAGCAAAAACATGCGATTTCAGTCAATAGAATCAGCCCACTCGCTTTCCGCGATACCAATTTACGCGATACGAAGTTCAAGTATTCCGCCTATGCCCAAGACGCACTATACGATACTATACAATACATGGTGTGTACTTTAATTAAAGTAGTTTAGAGTGCGGATGCTTTGCACGGGTCAGTTAGTTTATTTTTATTCTAGTTTATTATTAATTATGGCTTATTATTATATACAAATTGTTATTTTTTTTTAGGTATGGTGGTGTGCAACTGGGTGGTGGTACTGACAGTGATGCTGACCGTGTGGTGCGTCTTCGACACGGCTGGGAGGTCCTGGGTGAAGATGAAGAAGTACCAGCGCTCGATGAGGGAGTCCGAGTCCAGGTTCCAGTACAAGAGGTCGGGGAACAGAGCCAGGAACTGGAGACAGCGGTAACTGTTTTTAACATAACGATTACTTCATATAACCGATTATTTTAAATAATCTTGAAATTCACTATCCGTCAAGGTCTTGAAATCCAGAAGATTTCGAAAAGGTAGAAACTACGAAAATTCAACTGAATAAGAAGAACATTTTTTTAGGTACAAATAAGTAAACTGGAAGTCACACCTGAAACGCATCACGTTAATAAAAAGCTAGATTTATTGATTATGTTCTTGCTAACCTCTGCGCTACATCTAAAATGTAAAAATATGTTCCGTTGTGCAACACACACAACTTAAATAAAAATTTAATTCTAGACTCTATACTTACACTACATATGTTAAAACAATAGTGGTTTTAATTAATTTTATTTGACGAAAATAATAATTTGAAGTACTACACAAAGAATATAAACTGAAATAATCAACAAGGTTACAAAAAGTATCAACTTGTAACGACACAGTATAAACAAGTAACCATACGATTAGATCTTCAGAGCAAGAATAACTCTCCAGTCCATCGCTCCTTATGTTTTAGTCTGGATTAGAACTGTCTCGAAGGTTCCAGACAAGCGTAGGTTATTCTCAAACAGTCACAAGCATGTACTGGAACAGTTTTTTACAACTAAGAACAAATCTAGAACTCTTTTCAACCATATGTTTTTTTGTTTTTATTTCACGTTACAACATTATGTGAATGAATGTATAATTTTATTAAATCGTGACACTATTGTGGGTTATTTAAATATATAAATAGGTTACTATTTAAATAATTGTAATTATAAAATATAATACAAAATCAAATGATCAACAAGGCTACAAAAAGTATAAACTAGTAACGACACAGTAACCCACAAGTAAGGCCGAGCGCACATTGAGACACTCGCGACGCAGAGCAGAGCAGAGCAGAGCAGTTTTTGTGGTAACTGAAATATATAGGAACCGCCCACATTGGGACGCAGAGCAGAGCAGAGCAGAGCAGGCCGATGTGGCACTCGTGGATCTGCCACAGAAAACTGTGCCGATGCGACGCAGTTTTCGATATTTGATTATTTTAATACCTATTATTATCATTTAACATTAGTGTTTGAGAAGTTCTACTTTTCTCTTAAACAGGTTAATGAAACTAAGTAGGTCTTCTGTATATATAGGGTGTTCTAGATAAGTTCTAGGAAAAAAAAGGTTTTAAAAATATAATAATTTAAAAGATATATATATGTATATATATATATATTTTTTTTTCTGTTATTTTAGATTCCAAAATCATAATATAATTTTGAAATTTCTCGCTATTCCAAAAGCGCATGATACGAGTGTTTGACCTTTGACCTTTGATGTGGAATCATGATCAAAATTAATGAAAGCGGATAAAAGAAATAAATTAATAATCCTCCTAATGAAAATTCAAAGAAAAAAAATGTAAAAATTAAAGTTAAATTACCCTATTTAAATTACATTTAGTTAGTCAGATGTCATAAACAGGGCCAGGATTTTTATGCAATTGCATATATTTTTTTGCGTACTTCTTTAAAATAGCGGACCAGATATCATTGCGCATTAAAGTACACAAATCTAATTCGCCAAGTTTTATTTTGCATATTCGATGATAACTGCATATATTTGCTTATTTTGATGATCTTATAAAGTAAACATTACATTTAGAAATCTAACAGTTAAGTCGGAGTTATTCGCCGTAAATAAGTTCTTCTTATTCGAATAAATGAATACTGAGATTCTCGACTTTCCAACTCCATTTTTAGTAAATAAATATATAAATCGCATTCCAGGCCATATTGGGGAAGCTTTGAAAAAGAAAACAGAAATGGAAGAAGTTTTTATTAAAAAAAAAATGCGGGACTTAATATCCTGGAAAATATAAATAAAATTTTAAATGGGGATAAATCAATTGTTCTCAGCGACATTGACAACGACCTAATCATTTTAAGCGCTTATAAATTTGTTCCAATCACATCATTTAATGTCGAAAGATCATTTTCGAATTCTAAAAATGTCTTAAGCGATAGAAGGTTAGGTTAAATTCACTTGTTTTATATAATTTTTAATTGATGGTTAATTTATTTATCTTCATTAATGTTTTTTTTGTATTTTTCAAGTTAACTAATAAGTTCGAATTATTTTTATATTTTAGTTTTAAATCCGTTTAATATTGTTATCGGAAATATAAATATGTTTGTTTAAGATTCGAACAATTTTTCCTGTGCTATATTTTATAAACATTAAGTATCTTTGAATATTACAGTTGTTTAATGGCATATTTTTAGATTTTATGCTACATATTTTATGGTTTTTTACTGCATATTATATGGCATATTTTGATGCTTTTTACTGCATAAAAACATAAACAACTATATATCATTATTACTATATAACATTAATGAATAATAATCATTATAAAATGTAATGCTTTTAAAACAGGAAGGTGCTGCGTGCTTATCAAGACAGCTGGGACCACAGGTGTCGACTCTTGTTCTGCTGCATTAGGAACTCAGACAGGAGCAAGGTATGGTTTACGTTAAATAATTTCATATTCATCTTAAAGCATTTAAAATAATTTTTAATAATTAAAAAATGATATAGCACCTCGAGAAGAAGGTTATTACAACTCAAAATACTTTTTTTTTGGATAATAACATGTTAAGTTTCAATTGCATATTCAATATTATTTTGTACCTGCAAACAGCTACTAAAGAAAATAGTATCTGATCACAAATAGTCTACCATTGGGGCAGTTAGTAGCACTGGTTCTTACTACGAACTTCGTTACACGAAGAGCCTGTTCCGAAAACTGTTCGGGAAACCTAAATAAGACACGAACTCGAACAGGTACTTTATCCGTTCGCCTTTGTGTTCAGAGATAGCGCTAGTCTCGCTTATGTGTTAAGGTGCCTTTACACCTTACGAACTTTACCTTCGAACACCACCCTCGAACAACCTTCGTGAAGCCTTCACTTCGACTGTTCGGGTGTTCTAGGTACTTCATCTGTTCGCCTGGGTTCGGGGGTAGCGCTAGTGTCACTTTCGATTTGGGTTTTTCCTAAGTGACAGGAGTTGTTTGTGATACTAGTGTAATTTGTGAAACGTTGTAAATCGTCTCCTATTTTTTTATTTTTCAGATAATATAAAATATATTGATAATGGAGATTTTTTCTTTATCATAAGCTAGCTTTGGGTGCGTCAGCCATATTGGTTCGCTTAACATCACCTGAAGTATAAATGGCTGTTCGCTTCACGTCGGTACGGCAAGGTTCGAAGGAGAACTTGTTCGAAGGTGAGGTTCGTAAGGTGTAAAGGCACCTTTAGTTAAGCTTCTAGACCTTCTTTTAGCATTTTTCTGACGTTGCATTTAACCATAATAAGTTAGAGAAGAAGTCAGAATAGTGCTAGTTCCAAGGCGGCTATCTTTATAATGAAAATTATTGTATATAGGTGCATAGTTGCGGTCAGACATCAATGTTCGATCGACTTCACGTTTCAGTGTAAATAGCTGTTCTTGGTACGCCGGTGCGGCAAGAGAGATTCGCACAGAGTAAAGGCACCTTTACATTAGCCGAACATTGTTCGGGACAGGCTGTTCGAGGGTGAGGTTCACACAGTGTAAAGACACATTAAGGTGTCTTTACATTCTACGAACTTTACCCTCGAATAGCCTTCACGAAGACTATTCGGGTGTCTAGATACTTCACCTGTTCGCCTGTGTTCGGTGGTAGCGTTTGTGTCACTTTTGATTTGGGTTTTCCCAAGTGACAGGAGTTGTTTGTGATACTAGTGCGTCGTTTGTAAATCGTCTCCTATTTTTTTATTTTTCAGATAAAATAAAATATATTTATAATGGAGATTTTTTCTTCATCAGAAGCTAGCGTTGGGTGCGTCAGCCATATTTGTTCGCTCAACGTCACGTTATGTATAAATGGCTGTTCGTGTAAAGCAGATACGGCAAGGTTCGTGGGTTCGTAGAGTGTAAAGGTACCTTAACAGACAATTTTAAAGAACGATTGAAATGTTCATATTTTGTATATAAATTAAATTTCCTTCGTTCTATTTATAAAATCTTGTAATTATAATATTAAAATACTTTTATATACATTAATATAGTCCCAATTCAGCCGTCTTTGTAATAAAAATTGTTGTTTTAAGGCGCATAGGTGCGATCAGACATCAATCTTCGCTTGATTTCACGTTTCAGTGTAATAAAAATAGCTAGTTAGTAGTTCGGTTCGGAGAAGAACCTCTTCGAAGGTGAGTTTCGCAGTGTAAACCTTAAAGGGCAACGAAACCCGAAAAGGTTTGGGAACCCCTCGGTGAATGTAATGGACAATTTTAAAGAAAAATTTAAATATTCATAGTTTATAAATAAATAAAACGTCCTTCGTTCTATTTATAAAATCTTGTAATTATAATATTAAAATATTTTTTATACACAAATATAGTCCCAATTCAGCCGTCTTTGTAATAAAAATTGTTGTTTTAAGGCGCATAGGTGCGATCAGACATCAATCTTCGCTTGATTTCACGTTTCAGTGTAATAAAAATAGCTAGTTAGTAGTTCGGTTCGGAGAAGAACCTCTTCGAAGGTGAGTTTCGCACAGTGTAAACCTTAAAGGGCAACGAAACCTGAAAAGGTTTGGGAACCCCTCGGTGAATGTAATGGACAATTTTAAAGAAAAATTTAAATATTCATAGTTTATAAATAAATAAAACTTCCTTCATTCTATTTATAAAATCTTGTAATTATAATGTTTAAATACTTTTATACACACAAATAACAGTTTGAGATAAGATAAATTTAGAAATAACCGTTCTACTTAAACTTCTCTGCTAAAACTATTGGAGAACTCTCGCCCCCACCCCTTCGTAATTATAACACTGTTTTATAACTGCTTCGCTTTACTTCAAAGTTAGTTTGCAGAATATTCTGAAACTTTGTTGTTTCTGTTTAATGAGCAATTATGTAAATTATTTTTTAAACGTTGGTAACTGTTGTAATACATACGAGACACGTTTTAATATGTTAAGTATACCATAAATAAATCACATGAGGTGGTTTAAAAACTATTCGGTTCTAGTTTTAAATTATAACCACCCCTGTACTAACGAAAAAATGAAGGAGAAGAGATCTTATAACTAATCCACTGCAGGAATTCCGAAACTGAAGAGTAGGGGAGAGCGGGGTTGGCTGGCAAGGGGGTAGGTTGGCCATTGGCTTATAGTTTCCGTCACACCTGTTGTGAAGGCCCCACCATTGTACCATGTGACCCTCGGGAGTCTTGTCCTGAGTTTTCAATCCGATGCTGACAGTGTAGAGAAGAGTGTGCTTCATAGATTGATTTTACAACATGTAAGTAAATTTTTATATTTTCAGTGGAAGTTGGTTTAAAGGCATGGAAAAACATTTGACTCCGATTCTGTTCACATAGCTCCAAACTCCTTTGAAAAACCTAACCTTTGGACTAACCAGTTTCTTGTTTGATTGTTCTCCTCTGTCCTGGCAGTCATCTTTCATATGATCTCTCCTGTGGGGTTAGTTGGCTCTCTTCAATTTTTTTTTTGGTGTAGTAGCAATTCACAAAAGCAAGGTAAATATAATCAAAGGTGAAACTACCAATTGTCTTTAGTTCCAGTGAAGTAGATGAGAGAAATTTTTCTTAGGCAAAAAGTGACACAGTCTAAATTTCTATCTTCTTCTATTGCCATTCTATTTTCCCTTAAAAGCTGTTAAAAACCGATTCAAAATTATTATACCATTATAGTGCAGCTTTTAATAACAATAATATGTGTCAGGCAGTACTTGAATGAGATGGCTAAACAACCCCACCTTCTAGGCCAACCTGCCCCACATAGGGGGTTAATTGGCATACTCTGGATTGACGAATTCTTCAATTTTCTATGATCTTAGTATTAAATATTATGATGTGAAAAAAATACTTGAAGTACTCTAATACTTGGAGTTTACAGTGGTATCAGCCCCATTGGAATTATATTAACAGGAACGACTCAACAATCAAAAAAGTGAAAACTGTTGCCAACCAACCCCCACTCTCCCCTAAGAAATTCAGGATTGCAAACTTGAGTAGTTTATATTGCTATTTCAAGGTACACTCTTATACCAAACATTGCCTGAAAATTTCTCTGCTCCAGAAGAATAATGTAACAACAGCAAATATTGAATGCGAAAGTAAATTAAGGGAAGAAATCTGTTCACATGCTCCAATACGGCAACCGGCTTCAGAAAACAAGATATTTCAATCAAGCCCTATCTGATACCCTCAGTAGACTTTGGGTTTACCGAGAGTCCCCTATCATCAGTTCAGCTTGATCCACATTTTAGGAGGGACATTCATTCACTGATTACATTATTAGATTCGGTCTGATGCAGTCACCACTATCCGCACACATATCGAGATCATTTATTTATATGTGGTCCTCTATACATTCTCTTAACACCAGATCTCAAACCTATAACCTGTATATCCCTTTCTATCTAACTACCTCCTTTAAAAAGTCTTTTATCACCCATGCTGCCACTTTCTGGAATTCCTTACCTGTCTCCATCTTAAAACTTCATCTCTCACTTGCTTCAAAACCCAATCATTTCTCCACCTCCTTAATCATCAATCTTCCATAATCATGTAAATAGTGAAAATAACACTGAGTATATATATTTATTTGATTTTTATTATAATTTTCCAAGCTCAAAAGTTTAGAAGCTGATACAATCTTGTTTTCAATATCCAAATCTTCTCTTTCATACTGTCTTTTTTTTTTTTTTCTGAGGTTTACTATATTATTATTTTTATTTATCTATTTATTTTTTAAATCTCTTTACCCATTTTTTCTTTCAAGCTAGCCAGACAAATGGCTCTGGATCTGACCATGTTTTGTTGTTCTTTGGGGACTATTTGTACCAGAATAAACATTTCTTTCTTTCTATATAACAAATTTTCAACAGCTCTTTTTTTAAAGTTTCTCTGCCCCTGAGCTAATTAATCTAGGAACTTGGAAGTTTTATCAGAAACCTAAAACCATAAAAGGATATTGTAACTTGCACCTTACACTAAAGAAACTATTAATACTATTATGACTATATCCTGGCATTGTAGGTCTTGTCATTCAGATTCCAACGGTAGGCATAACTTAAAATTGATATATTTTGTGTGTAACTATCTTCTAGCCCACATCAATGCAATAATATAATTCATTGCATTATTTCTTAAATAGTCATATTTCATTTATTTATTAAATTTACATTAACTAGAATTTCATTATTTTATCAGGGGTACTATCGCTATTACTTAAGGCTTACAAAATATTTTGGGACATATCTATTTTATTTAATCTTCTAGTATAGTATGGGCATTGTCCACAGATACTATGATTTTTTAATTACTATTACAATGCTGCTGGCATCTTGGTGGAGAATATTTAGCGAACTAAATCATACAATCGTATGTAAAAAAAAATCTGGTGCGTGCGCGCAACACACAACTTTCACTTACCAACTTATTTAGATTAGAAAATGACGTGTTTTGTTAATTCCCACTTCACAAAATCACAAATTTCTCCACATTCATTTCTTATTTTTGCCATTTATGAGTAAATGAAAAACACACCTGAAAATGATACAAAATTTATTAAGTAAAGTACCCCCTCTATTTGATCAATGTTAATGAAATTTTTACTGTCACATTGCGGGCACATACATACACCAAATACCAAGTTTGATCAAAATCGTTAAACCCGTTTTCGAGTAAATAAAAAACACACGTGAAAATGAGACGACATTTATTCAGTAAAGTGCCCCCTCCAATTGATCAATTTTGATGAAATTTTTACTGTCACATCGCGGGCACATACATATACTAAATACCAAGTTTGATCAAATTTGTTAAACCCGTTTTTGGGTAAATTAAAAAAACAAGTAAAAGTGGGACACAATTTATTAAGTAAAGTACCCCCTCAGGTTGATCAATTTTGATGAAATTTTTGCAGTCAAATCTCGGGCATATTAATGCATCAAATACTCAGTTTAATCAAAATCGTTAGAGCCGTTTTTGAAAAAATCGAAAAAAACGTAAAAAGTTATTAAATAAAGTACCCCCTCCCTTTGAGCAAATTTGATGAAATTTTTGCTGTCACATCGCGGGCTTATACATACACTAAATACCTAATTTCAGGTTCCCACGGTTTATAGTTTTTGAGCTAGTCTGTTCACACACACAAAAACACAGACACACACAGACCATTTCGTGGGACTTGGTTATTTCGACTCAGGGGGTCCCAAAACGTGTATTTCCGTTGAAAACCGGAAGTCGAAATTTTTCACGATCGCAATACTTCCACTTACTATATATTTCATATATAGGTAAGTGAAGGGCCGGGATAGCCGAGCGTGTAGGAGCGCGACCCGTTGTTGCATGCTTGAGCCTAACGGCGGCGGTTCGAATCCGCCATGGGAGGGTTGACTTTTATTTCGTGGAGGCCCCACGGAATAAATCTCGACCCTCCCACCATGGTTAGAATTAGAATAGGTTGGTTACACCTGTAGAGTAACCCCCCGTATGCCAGACATGGACAGGTAGGGGTACCGAACAAAAAAAAAAAAAAATAAAAAAAAATAAAAAAAAATAAAAAAAAAAATATAGGTAAGTGAAAGTAAAAACGTGAAAATGATATAAAATGTATTAAGTAAAGTCCCCCCTCCGGTTGATCAATTTTGATGTAATGTTGGCTATCGCATCTTTGGCATACACATACATCAAATACCCCAGTTTGATCAAAATCGTTAAAACCGTTTTTGAGTAACTAAGAAAAAACACGTGAAATTTATACAAAAGTTATTAAGTAAAGTCCCCCCTCCGGTTGATCAATTTTGATGAAATTTTTACAGTCATATCTCGGTCATATAAATAGATCAAATACTCAGTTTAATCAAAATCGTTAGAGCCGTTTTTGAGAAAATCGAAAAAAACTTAAAAAGTTATTAAATAAAGTACCCCCTCCCTTTGAGCAATTTTGATGAAATTTTTGCTGTCACATCACGGGCATATACATGCACTAAATACCCAATTTCAGATTTGCACGGCTTATAGTTTTTGAGCTAGTCTGTTCACACACACACACACACACACACACAGACACACACACACACACACACACACACACAGACCATTTCGCGGGACTTGGTCATTTGGACTCAGGGGACCCCAAAACGTGTATTTCCGTTGAAAACCGGAAGTCGAAATTTTTCACGATCGCAATACTTCCACTTACTATATATTTCATATATAGGTAAGTGAAAGTAATATAGAATCAGTAAAAATTAAAAGCTAGAAAACTTTAAAAGGAGCTAATCACCTGTTGATTATGTATGTAAAAAATTGAAAAAATGAATAAACCGCAACATATTTGATGCTCATTGTTAAAGCCCTAGTCAATTTTTATTTTTCTCTTGAGTAATTTTATTTTATTTTTTTTCCTAGGCCCTTTTATTTGTTTTAAAGATTTTTTCTTTCTTTATTACTTATTAATTTATTGCTTAATAAATAATAATTGTATGTGTATTGTAAATAGTGTGTTTATTTCAAATCTTATTAAGTAAGAAAAGTAAAAAAAAAGAATACCACTAGACACCATATATCATATATATGGTGTCTAGTGGTATTAAGGACCACAACAACGGCGATAACGCCGTACCAGTCGCAATATGCGAGTTGTAACGGGCACACTGATTTATATTCTCACCAATCGTGCCCTCACCCACCATTATTGTTTCATCTCATCTCATCTTCAATATATTAAGATCCTGCATATCAAGATCTAGGATATCTACAAGGATGATGTGTTTATAACACAACAGTGGATACACTGAGAATTTCTAAATAAGGTAGGATCCTCCTTACTCACCAATTTTTCTAATGGGAATATACAACGTTGAAGAACATCTTTTCTTTTTTTCTCTCAAAGGAGATCTAGTTTAATGGACAATTATTTTATCTAATTTTGTGTACAAAGCGTTAGATTCATTTTTTTTTTTTTTTTTCATTATTTTGTAAAGAAGTTAATTTATTTTTTTTGTCCTTCTAATTTATTCCTTTTTTTCGTTTTTAAGTTGTTTTCTTATTTTTCTTTGAATATCTGTATGTTAATTTTAGAGGTTAACTGTTTTAATTTTGGGAGTTAACTTTTTTTTTAATCCTTTATCTCTTTGTTAATATATTTTTTGTAAACCATTGAAGGGCCTTTTATTTATTTTAAGCAAAAACCTATAAACTATATTGATTTTATTTTATTTTAATTTTGCATGAAATGTTTTTATATTTATTAATTTATATTATCACCATTCTTTTTTTTCCTTACAACAAAACCCACCTTGCCCATATTTTTTTTTTTTTTTATACAGTCCATTTATTTCGTCTTTGCCCATTTGGAGGGGGGAGACAAAATTCTCACCGGGGAAGGATTGCACTTCAAACACGAAACGCCCCTTGCCCCAACACTCCTCTTTTGGCTGAGTTCACTGGTGTTTGCCTTCAGCAGGCAAGGGATTTCCATAATTTTCTCCAACATTATCTTTGTATTTTAATATGTGTAATAAGTTAATATTTATATTATTACTATTTTGTTGTAGAATTCCTTCACCGATATTGCAAGATTACTGTCAGACTTCTTTAGAGATTTGGATGTTGTGCCGTCGGATGTGGTTGCTGGTCTTGTACTTTTAAGGAAATTCCAAAAAATCGAAAGAGAATCTAACGTCAGCCAGGTAATTTTTATATTGTTTATTGAAAAATATTAATTTATTTTTTTTTCAATATTTGATTCATGTAGAGAAACTGATGCAGAGGTGATATATCTGAAAAAAGTGGGTGGTCGCAATCTTCTCTTCTTCAGAGGCACCACAGACACACTAGGCGGTCCTTGGCCTGTTCCAACGCTCTTGCCCAGGCTTCTCGGTCTTCAGCAAGTCTCAGAGAAAGCCTGTTCGCGGTCAAATCCGCAGCTACGCTTTCCATCTTCCACGTGGTCTTCCACGAGCTCTTACTCCTTCTGGATGACAAGTGTACAGCTTCTTTGTCACTCTGTGATTTTCCTTCCTGACCAGATGGCCCAGCCATCTCAGACGTTGCATCCATATATAGTCTGAAATTCTGAGATATCCATAAATCTGGTATACCTCTTTATTTGTTCGCTGACACCACTCTCCATTCTCTCTTATTGGGCCCAGGACGTGTCTTAATATTTTCCGTTCGAAGACGTCCATTTTTCTTGCTGCTGCTGTGTTTAGCACCCAAGTCTCACATACGTAGGTCGCAATTGGCCTTATTAGAGTTTTGTATAGTCTGATCTTTGTTGTGCGACTGATCAGCCTACTTTTTAAGAGATGCGTGATGGAGTATGATGCTTTCAATCAGTGAGATCTTATTATAAATGATACAACAAGAACGGAGCTGGGAATTCAACACCTGTCTTCGTAAAGAAGAAACAGCTAAGGTATTTCGGCCATGTTTGTTAAATGGGTGATAATCCTGGAATCTCACAATTCCTGCTAACACTGAAGATGTTGTGGATAGATTGTGTGACTGAACTAGGAGAGTGGATGGAAAGCAGATGGATTCTATGAATATGTTGGCAAGGTACCGCGATGGTTTATATAATGAGAGGTACAAAGGAATAAGTAAATGAAGAAAAGAAGAACATTTTTAATTTGTATTCATTTACTTTCATTCATTGATTGATCATTGAAATTCATTTAATATAATATAATAATAAATATATTTTGATAATGTTTATTTATAAAATGACTACATACATTTTTTTTACTATGATTGGATTTTGAAAAATTTCTCTTGCAGAAGCCATATCATTTTCAAAATCAGAACCAGTTTTTTTTCTTGGATCACACTTAATTTCTAAAAGTAAATTCCACTTAACACGATCTCAGTTTTTGAGATTAAGATTAATTTTAGTTAAATTAAAATTTTTTACACACTCTATGAACACTAGCAAGGCTTCTGTTACATTTTTCCACGCAAAGATTATCTTTTGTCACAAAATTTAATAATGATTACTCATTCAGCCTGGGAAATTTCTTACATTAAGAAATAAATTTTAATTTAATTGAAACTCTTAACTGCTCTTTTAATAACAATATGAATCAGACTAAACTCATTTTTACATTAAACAAATCCTACTTCTTTCAATATTTAAAAGTGATTCTTGACCTTTGTCCTATTCAAAAATATGTCCCACCTCTATAATAAACATTATCAAAATATTTCTATATTTAATATTTTCTTCATTTAAAACTATCTTAGAACCAGATAATTTTGTTTATTGAAAAAATTTACTTAATGTAAATCTATTCTGTATGTAAACTTCTGTTCCTGACTTTAAAAATGTTAAATATAAATGACTGTTCATTTACAAAAAGTCTTGATTTATTTATTTATTTTTTTAGAGAAAAAATGACACATACGAATACTTATCTGGAGTGCCAGTTACTCCAAGAACAAAGTTCCTGCCACTGGGTGACATGCAGCATTACCAGCACTTTCAAGCCGTCATCCACTTCATGCATTATGCTTTGGCTGCCTATGGTTGGCCGATGTTTCTCATGACCACATCATTGGTCAACTTTTGTAAAATCTCTCAAAATATCAGGTAATTTCTTCTCTATTCAACAATATTCAAATAAGATGATGGGGTTCACATGTGGTGTAGTGACTAGCATAGCAGCCTACAACACTAAAGGCATCCCACGGTTGCCCTAAGATTTTTTAAAGGCAGTAAAAATCCTTGGCTATGCCGTCCCTCGGATAGGGCATAAAATGGAGGTTCCGAGGCTTTAGAATGTCAGATATTCGTTAAAGATCCCCCTCTTAATTAAACTTGGATAGGCAAAATTTAGGACTCCCGCTGTAACATCGTCTGATTAGCCTTAGTAGCATAAAGTGGCGTTAAATAAAAACGAACAAATAAGATAATATTCTACCATTAAATCAAATAAGTACTAAATTAAATCATTGTTGAAATGTTATCAGAATATTCTAATTTAAAGCCTTAAATATTGATGAATATCCGGTCAATGTTTTATCAATTCAAGCATCACCTAAGCTGAAAAATATAAGATCTTCCGAAATAACGACCGCAAACAGAAAGGTCATTTTGATGGTACAGTATTACCCATCATCTTGTCCAACTCCAATTATATTCAGCAATCAAAAATTGAATTTAACTGAAAATTTATGACTTTTCAAACTAATTTAAAAGTGATATTTGGATATTGTGATGCTGTGTCTTGTGAATGTTAAAACATTTTCAATCTTCGAGTTAGCAAGTCTATCACGCCACTTCGAAACCAGCTAGGCAGGTTGAAATTTATTCTCTGGCAGACTCACAGAAGTTTTAAATTTTAAAACTTACTACAATACCTATCAAGCCAAGAAATTGGAATTCTATCAATGCAATGTCAAATTAAAAAACATGATTTTTTAAATTTGAATATCCTAGAAAAATAACACTCCAACTGCACAAATATGCATCATCTATTTTTAAGAACTGGGGTCACTTTCATATTACAATTGAATTAGTTGTTGAAGAAACCCCTACATGTCCACAAAAGTAAATTTTTATTTTTGGGCTCCTTTTTCGTTTTGAAATATAATTCAACAGAAATAGATTTCTAATTCTAATTTCGGATAAGGTATATGAATTGGGAGGAAAAATTTTGGTTAAGAGAATCAGGTAAAGAAAAAGCTTAATTTTTATTTTAATTTTTTTCTTTTTCCATAACTCTGAATTTGTGGAAAGTTGGGATTCTTAAACAATCGATTCAATTACATATTATAATTTTTTTTTTGTGATTTCTCATATATTATTTATGTTATATTTTATTCAATATATAGAATATTCATTTTTTATCAAAATTTGAGGTTTATAAAAAATCTGTATATCTAAATTTTGAAAATTGTAGAGGTGAGAGATAGTCATCTGTTAATCTTTACGATAGGTGAAATGATGGTCAGGATTTGCAGTTTGAAAAAAAATTAAAAAAACCATTTCCAGTTTGAAAAAACCGTTTCCAGGATATGCAGTTTGAAAAAAAATTAAAAAATCAGTAAAAAAACCACTACCTCTTACCTTTATTACCTTTAGTCTTTGTATCCACCTTGACTCAGAAGGTAAATATCAGATTCTATTTTATCTTGCTAACCAGCTACTTATTTAAATATTCATACGACAGTGTTCCATTAAAGAGACTGTGGGAAGCATTGGAAGGAGCTAGAATAAACCGAGGCCTTATAAAAGCTATAAAAAGCTTGTACATTGGAGCAGAATCAAGAGTGAAAATTGGAGCAACACTCACGGAGCCATTCCCAATCTCTAAGGGCTTGAAGCAGGGATGTTGCCTTTCCCCAACACTTTTCAATATCTATATTGAACAGGCACTGAAATCCTGGAAACAGAGGTGCCGAGGTATGGGTATTGAGATTGGTAATGATGTTCTCTTTACTCTTCAATTTGCAGATGACCAAGTTGTCATATCTTCAGATGAATATGATATGGAATTCATGATGAGGAGGCTCATTGAAGCATATAAAGAATGGGGTTTAGTAATAAATAGTGACAAAACGGAATACATGGCGGTTAACTCTTCTGTTTCTTCTCTCTCCATAGAGGATTGGACGATCCCTCAAAGTTCTGATTTCAAGTACCTTGGTGTCACCATAGACTGCTATGGCACAGTTGAAAGGGACATTGAAAATAAAATCACCATAGCAAAGAAAATTATTGGTATATTAAATGGCATATTGTGGAACAAAAAAGTGTCTCTCCACATAAAGAAAAGAATATACAATTCTTTCCTCATTGCCACAACTTTGTACGGGGCAGAATCATGGACATTGACTAAGACCCATACAAACAAATTAATGGCCCTGGAGATGGACTATTGGAGAAGGAGCTGTGCCATATCCAGGCTACAAAAGGTACCAAACCAGGTGATAAGGAATAAAGTAGGGGCAGAATTGAACATCCTCAACGACATCAGTGAAAAAAGACTGATGTGGTATGGGCATGTTTTGCGAATGGACGAAGCACGTTGGCCCCTTCGATTGCTAAGATATGTCCCTGAGAAGCGTCGAAAACGTGGAAGACCACGCAAACAGTGGATAGAAGATGTGAGAGAGGACATGGCTGCCAGAGGCCTCACTGAGGAGGACAGCAGAGACAGGAACGTCTGGAGAAATTCTGTGATGAGGACCGGAATGTGACATTTGTTGCAAAATCCGAAATAAAAAAAAAAATAAAAAAAAATGTTAATGCTTACCATCTTTTATATTATTATCAGTTCTGTAAAATATTCATTTATTGTCATCCTCTAGCATAGATACTCATATATTTGTTTTCTTTTAGCCCTGATGAAGATCCACAAGTTGGATCGAAATGTTGGCTTTCGAAAATAAATTTTTTTTCAAACTGCAAAACCTGACTATCATTTCACTTATCCTAAATTTTGAAAATACATCAAAATTTTATAAATATCATTAGCAAATTTAATGGAAAACAGATTACATCATGCATCACACTGTTAATTCTTCAAGATGTATACATATAACTTTGTTTTAGTTTCAGTTGTTTGTTATGTCGATCGAACCCCCAAGTAAACGGAGACAACTGCTGCAACTGCAATTATGCTGCGTTGAAAGGAATGCTTTCTGAAGGGCAAGTCGTCATCGTGTATGCAACTTATCATGTCGATGTCGCTGAGACACCGTTCTTCGTCGCCATAGATTTTACCAGAAACAAAATTGTCGTCAGTATTAGAGGAACATTGTCAATGAAGGTATTGATAGTATAAATTATTAATCGATTATTTATGCACCTAAATAAAGCAAACCTCAGCTATATTGTAGGATACTTAATTTGAAATAAAAATATTCCTTTGAATATGTTTCTTTTTTTTCGTTTTTTTGCCTCCGATTTCTCTCTGTATTAAGAGGAAAAGAAAGTTTTTGGCCTTATTTTAGAAATTAAATTGTGATTATGGTATTAAGTGATTAATCAAATCGGCCAGATATTGAATTTATTTTACATATCATAGCTTGATGAACCTGACGTCTAAAGAATTGCTATGTATTTAATTTATGCATTATTACACCATTCATCCATGACCATGAATCTTTGGGAAGTCATCAAGTACACTCCCATGAATATTTCTGTCATGTTATATCAATGTTATTATGGATAGGTTTTTTTGTCTATATAATAATATCAGTTTATCCGATTTCAACAAAATTTGAAGCACTGATTGTATACCTTAAATGAGTAGGTTTTTTTGAGGGAAGGGGAGAATAGATTAATCATTAAAATTTTACCAGCCTATCTGATTTCAACAAACTCTGTTAGGCGAATACTTGTTGCTCATAGGACAAATATATCTATAAGAAGGACTAGGGTCACCTGTGGTGTAGTGGTTAGCATAGCAACCTACAATACTACAGGTTGCGGGTTCACGTCCTGCAGCAGCCCTAGCATTTTTTAAAGGGAGTAAAAAATCCTTGGCTATGCCGTCCCTCAGATAGGACATAAGATAGAGGTTCCGAACCTGTATGATGTCAGGTACTCATTAAAGATCCTTATCCTAATTATACCTAGATAGGGCAAAATTTATGATTCCCACTGTAGCATCATCCAATTAGCCTTAGTAGCATAAACGGAACTTAAACAAACAAACAGATCTATAAGAAGGTTAATTCCTCATAAATGTTATTATGGATTGGAGATATGGGGAGGATAAATTCATAACTTATTTTTTATTTATCCACTTTGAATAATATTTGACAAACTGATTGTTTATAGGTCTAATAGAAGTTTAAGAGGGATAATTCCTCATAAATGTTATTATAGATAATGGAGGTTGACCATAGAAGTTTATGTGATGGGAATGGTTGGGAGTGCAGTCAAATAAAACAACACTTTATGTTCAATAACATATATTGTGCCGACGTTTCGACCCGAGATTCAGGTCTTCATAAGAGCTAAGTATGAAACATTGGTTGCTATCTTGTTTCATACTTAGCAGTGATGTAAAACTATCGATATTTTCGATAGTATCGGAAATAAAACTATCGATCCTATTAGGTGATGACCAGGGGGGGGGGGGGGTTGAAGAGAATTTTTTATATTTGGAACGTTAGGAGCTGTAATCAAATTCAATTGCACTTATTTCTGAAGAAAGGCGGGGAATCAGTTGTATTGTTTCTATTTTAACTTATCAAGTTGGAAGACTTATATGAGCAAACCATTCGATTTTCAGTCAAATACCTCAAGTATTTAGCCTAAGAAAAATTTACATGTATTTAGCCTAAAAAATGGGTGTCCTTTCATAATATTTAATTAAGAATCCTATAGCGCGGTATATCTTTGAAATTCAATCAGAATGGTTTGAGGATGACTCTGGTCAGTTACATTGAGTTTATATTGTTTAAGTGAAGTTAATATTTATTGTAATAAACTAAGAGTAGAGTAGTAAAGAATTTTTTGTAATAAAAATAAATAAAATCACACTTTTATATATATTTTTTTTTTCCATTTAAATGAATTATACAGCAGAAGGGTGTTTATAGGCAGAAGGTATATTATTTCCCCATTAAAAAAAATTCTTCGATAGCCTCGACCATCGATAGTTTTACTTCACTAATACTTAGCCCTTATGAAGACCTGAATCTTGGGTTGAAACGTCGGCACAATATATATTCTTGCAAATATTGTGTTTTATTTGACCACATCCCTTGGGGGTGACACAGCTTGGGTCAAAGCCTGAGGAAAGGAGGGAGGGTTTCCTTTCTTCCAAGATCATACTGGGTAATTCAGTTTAATATACAGTACCGGTCAAAAGTTTCGACTTGTATTTAATTCACAATTTTCAAGTTTAAAAAAATAATTGTAACTCAAGAGATAACATTTCAAAAATTATATGATTGTTTCGAATACAATCTATATAAATAAAAAATGAAATTCTATTAGTTTGTTTTTTTGTTTGTTCTTTATAGAAATACATACCGTTTGTCCTAAATTCTCCGAATTTCGCTTAGTGGTTCTTTCATACCAGGTCTGAACACCTGTCCATATTAAAATTGCATAACAGCCAATCTCTGGATATATTCTTTATTGTTATAAAAATCGTTATGATCTCGCTTTACATTAGATTTTTACGAAATCAACCGTTGGAGTAAAATAAAATCTCATTTTTGTCCTAACGAACTTTTCTGGACCCATGGCTTTTCTCATTGTCTTCAAAATTCCCTGGGTGAAACCAGGGTATTAAAGCTAGTTATAAATAAATTAAAAATAAAATTATAATTGTTACGTTGTCCAATAAATAAAATGTTACTTATTTATTTTACAAAATCTAAGGGTGAGTCTAAACTTTTGACTGGTACTGTATAGTTTAATTTTTGTTTATATAAAAGAACAAAACTCAAAAAGATTATTTTTTAGAGTATAATCGGAAAATTTCAAGCACAAAAACCTCAAAACTCTGTAAGCAATAATAAATATCTAACTATTAAATTTTTTGTCAATTCAGGCATCATCAGGAGAGAAAAGCAATATCAAATAAATGCTGATCAAATACACACGCATCATATCAACAGACCAAAATATCAGCCAGAAATGCAACATCGTTCCAAGGCATCTTAACTAACACTGACCAATAAAATTTATTGAAAAAATTATTTTTTATCCTTATAAAAAATAAATTTTAAGTTGCTTTAACTCACATTGATTTGTATAAGGATAGCACATCGCTTTTTTTATCATGTTAACAATTATTTTTAATGATTCAATATTAATTTAAATTGTTTTAGGATGTCATTACTGATTTAAATGCCGAAAGCGAAACCTTGCCGTTGAACCCTCCTAAAGAAGATTGGCTTGGTCATAAAGTATGTTAAAAAACTTACTATTTTAACTGATGTTTGTATTATTTTTTTATTTTAAACTACTCGAGCTCAGAAATTTCATTGTATCAGTTATCAGTTAGAATGAAACTTGATCAGTTATTGTACAGGGTGTCCAAAAAGAGTATTCGGGGTTTGAAAGTTGAATAAAATCTCAAATACAGAATATCAAGTAGGATGTTTACGTTTTATTTAACCCCAATGAACTGGAAATTTATTTAGAAAAAACAAAATATTGTCTAGGTGTCTACCATAACGCTGCTGGCACTCCTCGAATCTCAAACGCAGATTTCTAAAAACGCGTTGACACATTGTTCCTGAGATTGCCATAATTTCTGTTCTGATATTTTGCTTCAATTGCGTTAGATTCGTCGGTTTCTTTTCGTATACCCTACTTTTCAGGTATCCCCACAGAAAGAAGTCAAGAGGACTGAGATCGGGACTCCTGGGAGGCCAGCTAATAGTTCCTCTACAAGAAATCACTTTGTTTTGGAATAATTCGTTTACCCTAGCAATTGATAAGTCTGAAGTATGGCAAGTGGCCCCGTCTTGCTGAAACCATGTTCTAGAGTTACATCCTTTAAACTCTTGAAGTTCTTGGGTGAAAAAACCTCTTATCATTTCACAGTAACAAAAACCCTATTACCCTTTCTGGACACCCTGTATTACACTGCCGTGCATAAAAAGAAAAATTTATTGGCGCCTAGAATGTTATAGCTGATTTTAACTATGTTTGGGACGCTGATTACAATAATGTAATTTGATTTTTTCTATCAGCTATACTTTTTTAGCTTCAGCATACCGTAACAGTAGTTTTATTTAAATTTAAATACCTATGATGTGGATAACAAAATCCGAAATAGATGTGTAAATGAATTATTTTAGCACGCTTTTCTCCTTATTTTAGAATATTAAACTATTAGCTAACTGTATATAACTGTTCGTAAGATTTAAAAAATAATAAAAACCAGTAATAACGTGTAACAACGCGTTTTAGTATGATTATACCGGCATACTTTTCAATCTATAAGAGCGTAACGACCTCGTCAGAGACCTTAATCTTTCAAAAGAATTGTCTGAACTACTAGCTTCCAGAATAAATGAGAAGAACTTACTAGACCAAGGAACAAAAATCACTTTTTACATCTCAACAACTAGAGCTGATGGAGGAAAACTAATGGCGAATTTGGATTCAGCACAATAATTATACTTAGAATCAGCTATAAAACTCTCGGCGCCAAGACCGCTATAGACCTGTGTTACATTACAATGAAACTTTTGCAATATTATAGTTAAATGCATAATATTAATCTGTTAAATTTTTTTAAGGGAATGGTTCATGCAGCTGTTTACATCAGAGACAAACTTTTAGAGGAAAATATTTTAAACGAAGCATTCACACTCGCTGCGCAAGAAAAACCTCAAGAGACGTTCGGCCTCGTGCTCGTCGGACATTCGCTTGGAGCAGGAACGGCATCGATACTGGCTATTCTGCTCAGGCAGACATATCCTGACCTTCAGTGCTTTGCCTATTCTCCTCCCGGAGGTCTTTTAAGGTAATAAATTATCTTTTAGTGATGTTAACTCTCTCTCCCTCTAATTTTTGATAATTCATTCTTGAATCTTGAATAGTTACGGGACACTGGAGCTATTTGGCAATTATGTGTTGAAATTCAATAATTTTTCATTTTTAAATAATTAATTTATAATTTTCATATTACGATTTTTAATGGAAACTACAGTTGATCTATGCAGGTAATCTCATAATTGTCTCAAATGTCATCATAATTGGTTTCAGAACTTCTTGTGAAGAGCTGAATTCTCTTTACAACAATCAAAAGGTCAAGATGAGCCAACTGAAGCTGAATTTGAGAATGATTGGCATTAGCATCAGTCTGGTCATTTTGGAAATAGTTCTAATAAAAAGCTAAATTATGGCGATGTTTCGAGACTATATTATAGTTGTTTTTAATTGATTCAATCTCAAGAACCCTATAATAATAGTTGAAGGAAACTAAAGAAAGATTTAAAGATTTTTTCTTAGATAACAAAATTTCTCTTCAGGCACTGGAAACTTTGTAATAACTACATAACTACATAATCCATGGAGTTGAGAGAAAAAGTAGTTGGCCAAACTACTTTTTCTCCAGCCAGAACCAATCTTCCCAACTAATAGCTTTACTAGCATAAAATAATATGAAAAAAAATGTTGTTTAAAATTATTTATTGAAATTAATTTTAAAAAACTTTCTATTAATTTTAGTATGCCTGCAGTCCAGTACACTAAGAGTTTCATAACATCTGTAGTACTTGGAAAAGACGTAGTCCCACGAATCGGGCTATACCAGATGGAATCATTGCGAGCTGATCTCATTAATGCGATAAAAAGAAGTAAAGACCCTAAGGTAAACATTCATCACCCCATGGTGATTCACAAAATATTTGTTTATCATGAGTATATATTTTTCAAATTTATTGTTTATTTGTAGTGGAAGACAATAACGTGTAGTGTATTCTGCTGCGGTTGCGCACCGATGCCAACTTCAGCTGTGGAACTGAGAGCAGATTCGGCAACGATGCAGGTTTGTTTTTTTAATTTTATATATGTTTAATATAATGTGATTTTTTATTTCATATCAGGTGAAAGCATGATTTTCGGCAAATTTTTTTTTTTATGAACTTAAACTAGGTCGGCTAGATTCTCTGATGTTACATCAGAAAGAACTAATCGTTTCCTAGAACCCCTATCATCACATTCTACTGATGAGATGGTCGAAATCCTTTCATCTAACCTCCTTCACTTCCTAAATTAACTTACAACACTCGAAACTAGCACCTTTAGGTATCTGTCCATCTATCCGTTAAACATTCAACCCACAGATTTGGGTCCTAGTTCTGAAGAGTGGCTCCTGGGCGTGGCCTGCTTTGTGATGTAACTCCTACCGCACCGTATTGAACTCCTATCGCGTTTTTTTCTGTTAAAAATGGGTCTTAATTGGCTTTAATAGATTCTGGCTTTCGACTCCCGCTCGCTGCACTCGTACTTCAGAGATAAATAGACCACCAAAAGGGTCCTTTTCAGTGGAAATCCTTACTTTGAAGTGCGTCTTAGGCGCAGGAGCCACTGTTCAGAACTAGTACCCAGATTTGTATATCTCTTCTCTTTATTGTCCGTTCCACACATTTCTGGAATTGCATACCCAACCCTGTTTGCTTCTTAGCCTCATTTAACACATTCAACGCCGGCTCCATATTCTCTAGGTGAGCCAGGGAGCGCTGTTACCTTTCATTTTCGTTATTATATTTTTTGTTTTATATTGCTGCTATAAAAATAAATTAAGAATTTGTCAGAATGATCTAATAAATTTATAATTAAACAATTCTGAATGAATTTGAAGTAAAAAAAAATGAAGAGTAAATCCTTTGAAAGTGAAACTAATTGTGGGTATGGGAATTTTCAGTTAAAAAATCATCATCAAATTACTGTAATAAATAATTATTTTGTTTTTTTATAAATTTTATTTTTAAAAAGCATTAGGTACAACAAAAAACAACAAATAATATTAACAAGATTTTAATTAATTACACAATTGTAATCCTATACCTAATTATTTTAATACTAAATATAATTAACACTATTTACAATTGGTTTGTGACATGAAATTCAAATAAATTAGTATATGCAAAAAAAAAAAATATTCGGTTTTTGGTTGCTCAAGCGCAGTTTCAGCATCAACAAGTCTCCTAGTTCTTGTCTCTAAAAATTTGTATATATAGTTTTGTTCTTTTGCTAATCCATTGTAACTGGGTAATCTAATATAATAATAAAGTATAATATAAGTAGTGAGAATAATTTTAAAACTAAACAAAAATTGAGTGAAAACTTCCACAACTTTGGTTATAAAGCAGCTAGGAGGAAACCAAAAACGCCGAAATGACCGTCATGAACCAGTGCAGGTGGCTGACTAACTAAATTCTAAACTTTCCTACCTGGCTATCGCTTTTAAGTGGATAGGATAGAAGATACCTGAGTACGTCCCTGAGACATAGTTGGGCACCTGGGCTCGCCGAGTGGTTCCCAACCACTTCTTCAATTTCTCCATCTCTTGAATATCAATCGTCTGAATGAATGTAACAATTATAATTTCTTTATATGTTGAAATTCAATCATTTATTATATGATCGGCTCGAGCATGCTAAAGCGGGTCGCGCTCAAACATGCTCGGCTATCCCGACCCATGTAAATAATATCTGTATAATTATTTAAACATAACAAATGATTAAAATTCAACATATCAATCAGATCCTGTTGTCTGGACAATTTTTCACCCCCTCCCCCCCCCCGGTACTTCGCTGCAATGTGGCGAAACCTGGTGGGTGGGATCAGAAACATTCGAACACAATAGGGAGTGGCCCCACGGTTAGCTCAGTGCTAAGAGCGCTGTAATGGAGTTACTGAGGACCTGGATTCGATTCCTGGACGTGATCGAATCTTTTATCTTTCAATTAAAATAATATAATTTATTTACTTATTTTCTTCTCAATTTGGTTGGAAGGTATTTATATTATAGTTGATAATAAATTAGCAAAAGTATCTTCCTTTTTCACCATAAATATTAGCATAACATGTTGACGTTTTGGGGCTGTTTCCCTATTCTCAAAACCTGTATATTAATTATTATATCTATTAACATTTAATAATCTAAACACTAGTTTAATAATTTAGATAAAATGAATTAAGTACAACTTACATAAATAATTTTTCAATTGTATGATTGATGGTCTTTTAATAAATATTACAAATAATATATCAGTGTCAAAAGCTAAAATACACCGTTATACATTTTATAAAAGTCAGCTGATACTTGTCCATTTCTAATTGACTAAAGGCTGCTGGACTCTGTCCTCTATATTTTCACCCTGTTAATACTAAATCCCTTGTCCCCCAGCTGATTGTGATAATTATGTTTTTTTGTAATTATTACTTCACTATTGTTGATTAAAATCTTTATTTTATTTAATATGTCCATGTTATGGGTTCCTAAATTTTTCGTATCTGTTTTATAATTAACTGTAATTTTATTGTTTTTTGTTATGTGTATGGCCTCCAATAATTTTCTATTTTTTGTATTACTTTCCATGTCTAATATATTGGTTTTTCAAAATTAAATTTGTGTTGTAGTTTGATACTATGGAATGCTAGTGCTGATGTGTTGATGTTTTTTATATTTTTACAATTTGATAATGTTGCTTTATATATGACATTATAAAATGTATAACGGTGTATTTTAGCATATGACATTGATATATTATTTGTAATATTTATTAAAAGACCATCAATCATAAGATTGAAAAATTATTTATGTAAGTTGTACTTAATTCATTTTATCTAAATTATTGAACTAGTGCTTGGATTATTAAATGTTAATAGATATAAAAATGTACAGGTTTTGAGAATGGGGAAACAACCCCGAAACGTCAACAGGTTATGCTGTAAATAAATATTTATGGTGAAAAAGGAAGATACTTTTGCTAATTTATTATCAATTATAATTTATTTAGTATTGTTCTTATATTTCTACCTTACTTTTATTTTCATATGTACTCACTGTTTGTTGAACTCAATTATTGATAAAAGTTAGTCACTTGCAATACAGCAAGATAAATGCTTCCATGATAACTGTCATTTAGGTTATTCTTAAGGGACTATCTGTCCCAGAATAGTGTAGCAATTTTCATTTCTTTTCAATTCAATTCAAACAAGCCAGGATTAATTATATTATATCATACAATATTGTATAATAGTAAAAATGTTATGATATCTATATAAATAAAGTTCAAATTCTGTTTGTTTGTTTGTTTATTTGTTCTTTATAGAAATCCATACCGTTTGTCCTAAATTCTCCAAATTTCGCTCAGTGGTTCTTTGATACCAGGTGCGAACACCTGTCCATATTAAAATTGCATTGAACATCAAAATAGGATTGAACAACAGAGGCTTAGACAGGCAGAATCGCGGGAAACTGAGTCTGCCCAGGAATACGAGGCCCGCTTTGCGCCACAAAGGCTTAGGCAAGCCGATTTGCGAGAAGCTGAAACTGCAGGCCAATATTTCTGTTTGTTTGTTTGTTCTTTATAGAAATCCATATCGTTTATCCTAAATGCTCCAAATTTCGCCAGTAGTTCTTTCATACCAGGTGCGAACACCTGTCCATATTAAAATTGCATAACTTTAGCCGATCTTCAGCTGATATTCTTTTTTGTTATAGAAATCGTAATGAACTCACTTTATAATGGTTTTTTACGAAATCAACCGTTTCATTAGAAAAATGAAATTCCCCGATCAAACCGGGTTATACAGCTTAAAGATGAATTTCTGTTAGTTTGTTTTTTCTTAGTAAAAATCCATACCGTTTGTCTTAAATTCCCCAAATTTCGCTCAGTGGATCTTTCTTACTAGGTGCGAACACTTGTCCATATTAAAATTTCCTAACTTCAGCCAGTCTCTGGGTATATTCTTTATTGTTATAAAAATCGTTATGATCTCACTTTAAATTTGTCCATGTTTATTAGAAAAATGAAATTCCCCCGGGTGAAACCGGGATATACAGCTAGTTATGAATAATATCATGTTATGTATGTTATATGAATAATATGATGTTATATATTATGAATAATATCAATTAGCCCTTTGTAAATTACTTTCAGGCTTATCAGTTGGAGAAGAATGCTGCTCGTGAGGCAGCCGTTCATCCGAGCGACAATACAATAGCGCTCACGTTGCACCAGCCCCTCTACCCACCCGGCAGTATTATACATGTTGTCAGGCACCATCCATCCAAGACTGAGTAAATAATCATTTTTTTTTAGTTAAATAGAAAGCTTAACATGCTGATAGGAGAAAAAATCATATTTCTAGATCTTAATGCTCCTCTTTTTTTTACACCATTAAAATGAAACTCTACTTTACTTCAACTAACTTATTCAAAATGTGTATTAATCTATTTTTATTAATATTAACTGCTTTAAAATAACTTGGTAGATTTTTTATCATTTCATAGCCTTCATAGGATCTCTATTTGGCTAGTAGAAAAGCAAATAGTAGAAGCAAAGTATTGCTTGCACACAAATTTCTTTTATTCTTTCTATTTTAATTCTTTCACGTAAGTAAACACTTGGACAAGATGGCCTTTAGCCGATTGCTCTAAGGTAAACTGGTTATAAATAAACAAAAATATAATATATACTTATCACTAAATCTGTATTTAAATAAATAAAAATAAATTACAGAAGTTTTAGATCCTAGGATTGAAGTATTTTGTTTCAAAAGTTTTACGAATATGGACCATTATTTTATAATTAAAAAAATATTATAAAATTTGAACGTTATATTATTAAGTTATAATTCCATTCTCTGTATTCCATGTCTGTCAACAGGCAGAAATATGAGAAAAAGTGGAGGTAAGAGATAATTTAAAACTGAAAAAATATTAATTACAATTATTAATTTCACTCATATTGATTATAAAAATTTTACCATTAAATAAAACATGAAGCCTAAATAAATATGACACAATTCCACATTGATTGATTTCTTGAACCCTTATTTTTGCTTGTATTTGTTAAAAAATCTCATTCTATCTCATCTATTTCATTACATAGATTTCTAAGATAAATTTTGAATAGAAAAAGATCTAGTATGCAGTATTTCTTTTTTTTTTGTAAACTGTCAATTGGAAATACTGATTAATTACTTTATTTTATAAAGATCAATCATGTAAGTAAAATGTAACTGCTTCTTAGAATAATATGCACAAATATACTATTGCTACAAGCCGTTCGATTTGGCTTTTAGTTTGGATTTATTTTATAAAAAAAAAATCAAAAAACGCTTTATTAAAAAAAAAAAATATTTTTATATTGTGTAGATTTCTTACAGCACAGCTTTCAAAAAGTATGCTTATTTAAAAAACAGTATATATATATTGCTATATATCTAAAGGCTTTTATTTATACACTTCAACACAATAAGGGCAAGTAGATTACTTTTTGATTAAGGCCAAGATAATTTGGACTACCAACCACTGCTGAATAATAAAGTAATTACACAAATAAAAACCTTAAAACATGACTATTTATTTTGCTGACATGATTAGAATAAAACTTTTACTATATTATAGTTCCATATATTTTGTTAAATATTAATGATAAACTTGAATTGTTATATCTTCATCCAATATAACAAACCTAACTGTTTTAGTATAGTAATAACACTCTACAAAAACATAATTCATTAATACAAACATTTTATTAACCTCTGAACACAAGATAACTACATATCATTTTATAAAACTAACATATAATTTATTTTCATTTTTTTATTACCTTCTACTTCAAACAGTTTAGCCACATTAAACACGAACCATTAAAAAAAAATCAGTACTTATTTTAGCTAAAGTAATTTTATAGCATCTTAAGGAAAGGGACTCAATCAATAAAGTGTACAGTTTGTGATGAGAATGAGTTTGTACGATTTCTCAAGTTTATAAAATTAAATGAAATGGACCCTCATTATCTTACATTACTAAAGCAGACAGATTTAAATTTTCTGATTTAAATTTTAGTTTATTCACAAAAGACTTTCCTCCTGGATGTGAATGAAAAAATTGATTTTCTGTATTCCAAGACTATTCTATCAAACAAAGCTTAAATGTTAGTATCTTAAAGAAAGAGATTCATTCCACAAATTGTGTTTCTAATGTAGTTGTTACCGTGAAAGTCCGAAATTAGTGAATGTCGACAAACACCAAATGCCTTGGTGAAAGACCAAACATTTATTAATTTTATTATACATATGGACTTTCACCGGTACATGTCAACAAACACAAAGAGTTCTGGTGAATGTCGGAAACGACAGGTCGTTACTGGCTTTTGGGCAGCTCCAGCTCTCAGCGGGTTGTTTCCTGACTTCACCAGTCTTACGCAAGGTTTGGTAGCATAGTGTTATGAGATTATCAATTAATTTTTTTGTATTCGGTATTATAATCTGTGTGCAATGGCTACTTCAGTGAATCGTGATCAGTTTTTGAAAAGTTACATGCCTTAATTGGAAGTAAACGAGAAGACAATTGCTTTTATTTTTCTCAAGAAAGGTACTCTAAAATCACAGAAAATTTCTGAAGTGAGTTCTGCTAAAAGTAAGTGCAGTACACCTTTGTACTACAGACGTTTAAAACGTTTTGAAATTTTAAAAGTTGGTAATGAAGAAAAGTTAATTGTGCCATTAAAACCAGGAGAAATGAATTTTTAGCTATATTTCGTTATTTTAAGTTAAACAATTTTTTATGTTTATTTCAAAACTTTTCCCAGATGTTTTAATAAATAAAAGTTTTATTTTTGTTTTCATTTGACAAAAAATGTTTCTTTTCGACATACAGCATGAGTACATGCTGAATGTTGACATTCGCCGGTGCAAGTTAGAAATAATGATATTTGACCAATTATTTCGGACGTACACCAAGCAACTTAGCGAATGTTGACATTCACCGGTATATCTCGACATTCACCGAATTTCGGTCTTTCACAGTAACATAGTGTTTTAACTTATTTAGGAATAGGATAATTAAAAATTTTGAAATTGGACATGTTTATTTGCATTTTTTAAAAAGTACCTTTCTATGGAATGAATCCCTTTCTTCATAAGACCATTTAATTAATATAGTTTTTTCTTAACAACAAAAAATATTTTTTATTTATAATTTAAATGGTTGGTGCATACTTAACAGGCAAGTATTGAAGAAACATGATCCGGTGTACCAAGCGATCTGGGCGAACAACACAGATTTCGATGAAGTTCTCATTTCTCCCGTAATGATACAAGATCACATGCCCGATAAAGTTTTGGAAGCATTGAATAAGGTATTTTCTATTTATGATTTTTTTTTTTTCTTTAATCGGGTAAAGTGTCCTGTTTTACTTTGCCCAGAAGAGGTACTATAAAGTTCATGAAGGTTTGATAATAGTTTTGGCTGCTATTATTATGTAGAAGAGTATCATAAGCTATCTGTTATATTAAGTCTTTGGACAGACAACGATATCAAAGAAATTAAAAGAAAGGTATCTGTAAAACCAACTTTATTTTATTCTTCACTTTTGCATTTGATAATTTGAAAACAATAATGTTCGGTATTCTTTAATGAAATAGTGTCTGCATGTACATTTAGAAATCAAGGAGTTACAGAAGTGTGTATTAAAATACTTCTAGCTGTCGCATGGCATGATGGCTTAAAACTGCTTAAGAGATAAATGTTTATAACACACTTTTATTTTATTTTATTTTTTAGAAAGGAATCTTTTGTCTTACTATTTTTGTGATAAATCTTTTTCATTCTTTCTATTCATTTATTTGTTATGTGTTATTTATTCATTACATTTTTTCATCAGCTATTAGTGATAAATCGTGTATTCAGAATTACATTTAATGTGTAGTTTTGAAATAATGTCACTAAAAAAATAAATATTTTTTATGAAAACCCATCGTTGATTTGGGTTTAATGTTTTTCAAACCAATTCATGTCTTGGTCGATTCCACATTAAACCTCATTACATAGGTGAAGACATTAACCTATATTCCTGATGTGTTCAGAAAACTGCTGAGCACGTCATCATGGTCTGCCCGGATTTTGAGCCAACAAGGGCCAAGCTACTGAGGGAAATCGGACTCGTATTTTATCACATAAGATGATTTCCTACAACTAAGAATAATAAAAGCACTTTGCTTCTATTGTAAATGGGAGGAAATTAACCGTTGGCCCCAACCATTTTAATTTACTCTAATGATACAAAGTATGAAGTAAAAAGAAGAGAATCACTATTTGAAGTTGCACGCGCTACTTCCAGAATATCCATATTGCACGTTAATGTAGACAAGGAAAGGAGTGAAATAAATAAAGAAAATTCCAAGCTTCATGAAAATAGGGAGTCATAAAATCTTATGTTTCGGTTAGAACAAAAAAAAATAAGGCATTAAAGTCATAGGTAAACATATCATCTACATCATTGATACCAAAAGTGGTCTATATTGAGGATCAGGGGTTAGCGTAGGCCTTTCAAAGGGTCCATTTTTCATTCTTATAAAAAATAAAAAGTATTAGGGGCTGTGAGATGTAAATTGGGACCCTGATAGAGGGTTTTATTAAAAAAGGATGTTAATTTTTGTTTTTTTCGAATGGGATAATTCTCATACACAGATATATTTGTTATTTAGGTTTTATGCAGAAACATTGCAGACAGATTGACTGTGATATGAACTTTCACTTACCTATTTAAGAAATATATAGTAAGGGAAAAAATTGGGATTGTGAAAAATTTCTACTTCCGCTTTTCAACGAAAATTCACGTTTTGGAGTCCCCTGAGTCCAAATAACCAAGTTCCACCAAATTGTGTGTGTGTGTGTGTGTCTGTTAGTCTGTGTGTGTGTGTCTGTTAGTCTGTGTGTGTGAACAGACTAGCTCAAAAACTATGAACCGTGCGAAGCTGAAATTTTGTGTGTGTGTGTGTGTGTGTTGTGTGTGTGTGTGTGTGTGTGTGTGTGTGTGTGTGTGTGTGTGTGTGTGTGTGTGTGTGTGTGTGTGTGTGTGTGTGTGTGTGTGTGTGTACAGACTAGCTCAAAAACTATAAACCGTAGGAACCTGAAATTGGGTATTTGATATATGTATATGCTTGCGATGTGACAGCAAAAATTTCATCAAAATTGGTCAAACGGAGGGGATACTTTATAATATAATGTTTTACATTTTTTTTTTTCCATTTTCTCAAAAACGCCTCTAACGATTTTGATCAAACTGGGTATTTGATGCATTTATATGCCTGCGATCTGACAGCAAAAATTTCATCGAAATCGATCAAACAGAGGGGGCACTTTATTTCATAACTATTTTTACATTTTTTTCAATTTTCTCAAAAATATCTTTAACTATTTTGATTAAACTCGTCATGTTTAATGAGAATCAAGTATTCTTTAATATCAGGTAAGCTTTGTTGTTATTAAAATGTTCTGAGGGGGCTTAAATGGGCAAGGGGCTTTGTTTGTTTTCCTATAAAGTACCTTTGATTTTGTTTATATGGAGAAATTATCTGTCTCTCGTTTCACCTAAAAATAAGAAATGGCTAAATATGAAATATGAAATAAATCAAGTAAACATACACAGGAGAAAAAAAAAATATTCCGTCAACTCATAAAACAGGCTGAGCCCACGCATGCGCAGTAAGCCTTTAATGATAGACGATCTTTATAATTAAAGATACTCTCTTCATTTAATGGCAATTATTTGTTTCACGGTGACTATATGAAGTTCTCAAAAACTACCTAGAGAATTATCACAAGTAAAAACTTTTATTTAATAATAAAAATATTTAGTGTACTTTAAAATTCTACGTGAATTTCTAATGAAAGTAAGTTGGTAAGTTAAAGTTGTGTTGCGCGCATCACACCAGATTTTTCAGTATATTCCAGCCAGAAAAAGGTTACAATTGACTTGGAAAATATTACAACTTATTTGGAGAATGTTACATTTGCCTTGAACAAGGTTACATTTCACTGGAAAAGGTTACAATAGACCTGGAAATGCTATATATATGATAAAAACAAATGAAAAAATTCACAATAGACTTTCTTTTCTGGCCATATAGGCATGCAGGGTAACTAACCAATCCATAATAGGGAAGTTTGATATTTATTCTTTGGATCTGCCAGTTTCTTATGACAGCGATCCCAAATCTTTAGTCTTAGAAAAAATGAATTATATAATTCCATTATTTTTCTCTTCTTATTCCATTTCAAAATATTTATTTTTATTACTTTAAGCACATTGTTTGAAGTCTGTTGTCATTAAGATTTTTTGTGTTAATAGTGCACATCACATAGCATTTTATGTTATTAAAACTTCTTTTTTTTTTTTTTTTTATCATAGATATTTTTATGAGATTAAAATACGTTCATAGAAAAAATTATAATAGGATGATTAATGGTCAGGATTTTCAGTTTAATCTTTTTTTGATTTTGGAAAGCCAACATTTCGATCCCTACGTTTAGATCTTCATCAGGGCTAAAAAAGATAACAAATATATGAGTATCTGTGCTAGAAGATGACAATTAAATGTTATTGTTAGTATTATTAAATCTATATTGTTAGTTTTTAAAATTCCTTTATAATTTTATTTTCACTTAGTTATTATAGTAGCCTTTCACTTCAAAAGTGTTGGGTTTCCCTGTAATAAACCTTTGAAGTCGGCAAACTAACCCCTCCTCTGGACTCAGAAGATGAATATCAGTTTATATTTTATCTTGTTATCTTGCTAATGAATGCTACTTATTTAAATAATCATGCATAATTTTACTACCTTTTATATAATTTTCAGTTATATAAAGTATCCATGTCATGTAAAGATACCATCAGTTGCATTTGTTTTCCATTATTCTGTTACTCCTTGTTGTAACTATCTATAAGTAATAATTACATGGTAAACATTTGTTTGTTGTTTTTTCAATGTCCATTTATGCTATTAAGGCTAATCGGACGATGCTAAAGTGGGAGTCCTAAATTTTGTTTATCCAGGCATAATTAGGATAGGGATCTTTTACGAGTACCTGACATCGTACAGGGTTGGGACCTCCATTTTACATCCTATCCGAGGGACGGCCTAGCCAAGGATTTTTTACTCCCTTTAAAATATCCTAGGGCCACCTCGGGATGCGAACCCACGACCTTTAGTATTGTAGGTAGCCATGCTAACCACTACACCACCAGTGACCTCAAGCTGATAAACATTTAATTGTCATCTACTTGCACAGATCTCTATATATATAAGAGGCTTTGTCCTGACTGACAGAATCAACACAGAGCAAAAACTACTAATGATAGAAACTTGAAGTTCGGAATTTAGATTTTAAATGTAAGTAACCACTAAGAAAGGAATTTCAAAAATGTAACCCCTAAAGGGTTTAAATGGAGAAATTGTCGTTTAACTCTAACGGTTAACGGAGTAAGCAATTTTTTGTTTCGGCGGTTTTAGTGAACTCTCCACTGCGCGCCTCTCTTCTACTGAGCCAGCTGCTTCCCCCTCCAACATTCCACCTACCGCACGCTCCGATCCCTGTTATGTTGTTAATAAATAACATATGTTGTAAATATATAACATATTATATGAAATCAATACCAAGATAATGATCAAGGAAATTGATTTTAAAGGCTCGCGGGCAAAGCCGAGACGGGGAATGCTCGTACTCATATATTTATTTGTCTTCTTTTTAGCCCTGATGAAGATCCACATGTATGGATCGAAACATTGGCCTTCCAAAATAAAAAAAAAGATTAAACTTAAAATCCTGACTATTAATCATCCTATCATAAATAAAAAACAGTTGACTATTACACACCTCTGAAAAAATTATAAAGTAATAAGAAAATAGCCATTCATCTTATTTTATTTTATTTTTTTTACACATTAGTTTTTAAAAAATAAATGTACACTATGTTTTATCTATTTTTGTGCTTTGTATGGTTTGGCTTGAACAAGACTTTATTAGTTGAATAAAGGCTTATTTTTTAAGTTATAAATTTATTTTTTGTATCTATTACTTGGCCAATATCTGTCTCAATCAGGTTTTGCAACACTATAACAAAAACAAGCACAGGGCTGCCGCCCGAACACTCTCGGACATTGCACAAGCACCGCTTGAGTACGGCCTCACTGACATAAGGTATTACCATTGCTATTTATAAACCTAAAATTCATTGATATTCTTCCCTTCAGAAAAAAAAAATGGAAGCCACGAAGAACCTCTACACATTTTTCCAATGAGCACAATCAATTTTTTTTTTTTTTTCTTGCATGCTCGCATGAAAGCCAGTAGTCAATATGAAAAAAATTTAAGGCCCGGTGAATACTTTACACATAGCAACTTTTGACATATTTTAAAACTTTTTTTACGTTAACTCCTCCCAATGAATTATTTTATGTCCCTCATCACTATCTTAATCCTTTAATTAATTGTAAGTAATTATTGTTTTATTTAAAATTTATATCTGGATAAGTTTATTTATAATTTATTTAATGTAATTTATTTTGGTATAATGATGTTTATGACTTTCATTTATCTAAAGATAGAATATAAGGCTAAGGGAACTATTAGGATCATGAGTAAGTTGCCTAAGTTAAAATAATAAAGTTTTTTTTAAATGTTTAAATATTTTTTATAAAAAGAGAAAAGATTGGTCTTGGTAATAATTTTTTTAAAAATGGTATGTGCATGTGTTTAGAACAACAGCCAAGATCTAAAATGATAGGTAGGTATACATATCTAGTGTGTTAACCGGTCATACGCTTAGATGTATACCGCAGTGGTTTACACATTGCTTGCCTCAAGAGGCAACCACGACATGTGTTTTGTTAAAAATCTGGAGTCAAACCTCTCAGAATTGAGAAAAAATATTTTTTATCGCCAGAAGTGGTGCCAGACCTCTGCATGGGTGTGGATTGGTGCGGCTTACCTCATATCAGCTGCAGCCTGACAAGCAAAGAAAGAAGGGGTCTTCTCTGTTTTTATTTGCATTTATCATTTCTTCACTAGTTATTGTACACTACATCTGACTTTGCTACAGTTTATTTGGGTTAAGAAGTTTTTTTTTTTTTTTTTTTAAATGAATGTCATTGGCGAAAAGCTTTGGAAGAATTAATTGAATTATATAAAAGTCTACAACATCGATCTTGTTGCGTACTCGTGTAGAAACTATTACAGTTCAACTGACAGCAGATGTAGACCACTCCACGTTTGGGCTCCCAGTCTCTCAAGGTAAACTCTAGGTGTATGGCCAGCCTTAAAGCAACTTTTTACCAAAATCTGAATTAGAAAAAGTGCAATAATATCCTTGAATATAATTTCAAATTACAAAAAAACAATTAATGAAAAAGAATAGAAAAAAAGAGAGAAAAAAGAACTGTACAACTATCAAAATACACAAAAAAAAAAAAAAAAACCTGTAGGATTACAGTACCAGTCAAAAGTTTAGACTCACTTGTATTTAATTCACAATCTTCAAGTTTAAAAAAATAATTGTATAAATAAAGATGAAATTCTGTTTGTTTGTTCTTTATAGAAATCCATACCATTTGTCCTTAATTCTCCAAATTTCGCTTAGTGGTTCTTTCATACCAGGTGCGAACACCTGTCATATTAAAATTGCGTGACTTCAGCCAATCTCTGGGTATATTATTTATTATTATAAAAATCGCTATGATCTCGCTTTACATTAGGTTTTTATGAAATCAACCGTTGGATTAAAAAAAAAAATCTCATTTCTGTCCTAACAAACTTTTCTTGACCCATGGCTTTTCTAATTGTTTTTCAAGTTCCCTGGGTGAAACCAGGATACAAAGCTAGTTATAAATAAATTAAATATAAAATTATAGTTGTAACGTTGTCCAACAAATAAAATATTGTTACTTATTTATTTTACAAAATCTAAGGGTGAGTCTAAACTTTTGACTGGTACTGTACATATTTAGATATACATATATATAAACTGTTTTATGAATAACAAAGATATAATTTTCTCATTAATGATCCTGTAAAACAGGTTATGGAATGTTTAACAACCCTGTAAAAGCTTTCCTTTAAATGTTTAGTAAGAGACATGTGTTGGTGTCCTTTTGCAGAATTCCCTTCTCTTACTCCCTTTCTTATGATATAATAAAAATTTATTTATCAATCCAATTTTTTTTTAGTTTTGATTATATCAGAATTCAATTAATTTACACTTAACTTTGTTGATGTTATATTTATAAATGATGTATTTTTTAAATAATTGCTCTATTTATGACAAATTATAATTAATGTTTTAGGTTATAACAAGCTTGGGCCCAGCAAAACCTCAAAGGGCTATCAATAACAATAATAACAACAGCTCAGGGCCACCTGACGTCGAGCACTGTCACCTGTTGGCTGGCTCCAGCGCCGCGACGACGCCTCCCGCCCATCGGCTCTGCTTGGAGACCAGCTTCACGTCCAACAACCATCAGTGCCAGAAGGAGGACAACGAGTCCAACCATCTCCCGTGGGAATTCATCTCTCTCGTATCTCCTGTCTTCGAACGACGGCCAGAGCTGCTTCATGACGAGTGGATGGGCCTCGCTCCCCTAGCGACACCTGAATCTTTTTCTGAAGTGTCAAGTATCAGTTCCCGAGCTGGTAGCTTTTCCGGTTTGCACAAGAAAAGAAGACACAGGGCCATTAAAGAGAGCCACAGCGTACGTTTCAATGAAAACCTTAACGATATCACAGACTTCACTACAGATGTTACCGAATTAACAGGATATAACCCTGATCATAAAAACAACAATATCCTCTCGAGGTTTTTCAGGAGGAAAAGATCTAAAGAACCAGAAAGAGAGCGAGAAACGAAATCGCCTAGCCCACCACCCCCACTGCCAATTGAACCAATCAAACTTGACGAATCTTTGACTTCTACTGAGTCTTCGCCTCTGTTGAGCAGTTTGCACCTCCTCACCGATCAAAGATTAGCGGAAATACTAGGGCGGCCTTTGACGAATAACGATAGTACGAGTGCCTCTTCAAGCTTTCACTCGGGGCAATCTCTTCAAGAACTTCCCGCAACAATTTCTTCAGACTCGGTTACCGTTAATGCCGAGGTGCATCAAAGCCCCGAGCGGAGATCAGCTTTGAGATCTGAATCCTCCATCGGTGGAGACAGTTTGCTAGAAGACATTGAGAGGTCGCTAAACATGAGTCTCTCGAGAGCTGGCTCTAGTGCGAGGCTCAGTCTATCGAGGACAGGCTCGACGGCTAAGCTGACTGAGGTCGAAATTGACATTGGGGAACCACCGCCCAACTCAGAAGCTCACCCAGCAGGTACAAAGTACATGTATCCGATTCTTCTAGTGGGCCACGGTGAAAGTAGTGTGTAAGGGTGTTTAATGGTTTAAAAGGTTATAAAGGTGCGTAAAGTTTATTTTAATAGGCTGAACTCTAAAAATAAACCTTTTAAAAATACTTATGCAAGTCTTTAAACATTGTTTAAAAAAAAAAACAATTTTCTTATTGTTGAAAAAGACAATTTTTTTATCGCATAGAAACTGTATTTTGTAATTTTTATATGATAGCTTTTACTCTTTATAGAAACTTTATTTACAAAAAGAAAAAACAAAAAAAAACTAATATTTATATTAAATCATATTATATGTTAAATGTAAATTTATAATAAATTTATTTTATCCGTCTACAAAGAGAGATAAACTTATATATTACATATTATATATAAATTTAATTATAAATTATAACAACTAAATATTTAAAAATAATGATATCGCTTTCAAAACTTGTATTTCAATGAAAAATCTTAAAATTTTTTATCAAGAAAATTTTATTTTATTTTGTTTGGAAAATTTTAAACTTTGTACAAAACATAATGATTTTAAATCATGTGACATTGTGTTAGCCGTGTGATAAATATGGCATTGGTTTCTGCTTTAACCTAATGAAATAAGACAATTTTATTAATTAATATCCTTTTGATTGATAATGGAAAATATTAACTCGAATTCTCTGACTTATAAAATGAACTGGTTTAGGTAAAACTCCTTTTTTTTTTTTTTTTAAGGAAACAGTCCAGGATAAGTTCAAAATCCAAAAAAAAAATAATAATAAATATTATTCTTATTTATTTATTAATGATTCCTTCTTGATTAATAAAACGGCCAAC
The DNA here is from genome assembly GCA_911387785.2 of Aelia acuminata. NCBI lineage: Eukaryota > Metazoa > Arthropoda > Insecta > Hemiptera > Pentatomidae > Aelia > Aelia acuminata. The sequence continues at coordinate 12,363,904 of OU426984.1, forward strand.
CATTTACAGAATAATTTTATTTCAATTAACATATTCTGATTATTATATTATAATTATAATAAAATTATATTCTAAATATTATAGTAAGTAATATCTTTTATAATTTTTTTTTTAGATGTTTTTAGATCTGAATCATAACATTGGAATCTTTAATTTTTTTGTTGTTACTTTTTTTTTTTTTTTTCTTAATCCATTTTATTTATTCGCTCAATTTCTCGTATTAATTAAAAAACCTTTGCTTTTTTACTTTTATTGAACAAATCAAAAAAAAAAAAATTCACAAAGTTTTTTTGGGGGAAATTTCAATTTTAAAAGTCCACAAATTAATTATTTTAATATTATGAATATCGTTAAACTTAAAATTGTTCTTAAATTGAATTGAAATTTTACTTTAATTGGATTTCCTTAAAAGAGAGGTTCTCTTGTATTATAAATCTGATTTCGAAATTATACTAAATATAAAAAATATATACAAAAAAAAAAAAGACAATATTTTTTATATATAATATATTAAATTATCGGTACTGGCCCTTGGAAATCGATTAAAAATAAATACTTAATAAAAATAGCATCTCTAAGTAATCTAGTTTCGCTGTCGATTATAAAATCTTCAGCTGTGATAACCTATCTTTTATCAGTAGGGAGAGCATGGACAGTTCCTTGTGTCTAGCTGGTTTTTAAAATAAAATATATAAATAACAAAAAAAAAAAAAAAAATTAATGTAAATAAGTGATTTTTTTCTCTTCATATTAAAATTAAAGGCTTGTGTATTTTTTCTTTAAAAACAAAACAGTGTATTGAAAATTAAGAAATTAAATACAAAGATAAACTTTCAATAAATGTTCTTTTGAGATAACCTTGTTTAGAAAATTATAATTTAAAATGATAGTCAGGATTTTAAGTCTAATGTTTATTACATGTACCGTTATTTCGACTCAAGCTTGCAGGTCATCATCAGGTCTAATATTCAAATAGATATATATTCAAAATATAAGGTGTGTGTTTAGAATGATACATATTACTGGATGCTTCCTTCTAGCATTTAGAAGAATTAGTTTGCTAGGCTTGGAAGTCCCTCATCTAACTCATCTTCAGACTACCTCATTTATGCCAAGAATGTCAGATGTTGCCATATTTTGTACAATTTTGTTTATATGTCCATTTATTTTTTTTGTAGTCGTCCTAAATAGGATTTGTCATAGTTGGAAATGCCTAAGTTTTTGAGAAGGGTCTTTTTGATGGTCTTCTTGACCCAATAAAACATTTAGTGGTGAGTTCATTATTAGTCTTAAAAATTTGGGTTGAAAAGTTTAAACTTTTTTAATATGTGTATGTTTTGCAGTTCTGTAAAGTTGGCAATATTCGGCAAACATACAGGTTTTAATAAATAAGTGTATAGTTTAAGTTGAGAAGTAATTTAGGCTGTCGGTGTAATATACAATATTATAATCTTACACAGCATACAAAAATTTAGCGTTTTGTGTTTCTTCTTGATAACTTTTGTTGAAAGTAAGTTGTATATGGGTTACGGTATTTGTTCACTGTCAAATATCATCGTGTAAATTTAACATATGATGTAAGTTGTCTTGGTTAAGCTTTATTTTCCATTTCTTACACCAGTTTTTTGTCAGCGTTTTGTTGTAATCTCAGAGTGGCCTTAATGGAATTTGTGTTTATTATAATAATAGCATTGGCACCAGATTACACTGCAGTTAGTATGTTATTGTCTGTCTGTTTGTTATTTGCGTAAATTCAAGTGTCTTCTCTCATGGTATTTTCATAATCCCTCAGGAGTCAAGGACTTAGGTAGAAAAGTCATTGGGAGCGATCTTAGAGCTGTGTCAACAAAGGGCTTGTGGTGTGTGTCTGTTAAGTTTCTTTTGAACCGAAATATCATAAAGAAAAAAGATTGATTGTCAAACAGTTATAGTATGATAATAAGTAAAAAAATTATTTGTATTAGGCTGAGCTACAAGAGTAAAAAAAAATGTTATATAAAATAAACATTAGACTGAAAATAATTACTATTTATCATCCAAAAATATACTAAAAAAAAAAAAAAAAAAAAGCATAATCCTTCTCTGAATAATAAAAATAACTAAAAGGAATAAAATGAAAATAAATTTTAGAGAACTTTAACATTAATTTTAAGAATGAATTTTATGCTTATCTCAGTTATTCTGCATCACTAAAAGCACTCGGAATACAGTGGTAATTAAATTGGCTCAAGTTTCTCGATACAGCCAAGACTTGTCTTGGTTGTTGCTCTAAAAAAGAGAAAAACATTAAATGCTACTGTAAAAAATAAGTCTCATTACACCTGTTGAATCTTAAGCTACCATTATTTTTTTTAAACTATATTTATTAAAATTTAAAACTATAAACTAAAATACAACATACAAAGCAGTTAGTATGTTATCATCTTTTGAATGTTATCAATAAATATAAATTATGGCACCAAATGGCTAGTAAAAAAATTATACATAGTAGAGAACTCTAATCATTCAAATATAATTATTAAATAATCACCACTTGGCTTATGTGGTTTTATTTAAATTATATGCTTTTATATTTTTCAATACCAGATGAGTCTCTTAGCCCCAGAGACGATTTGTGTCTGAATAGTAAAAATATCCTGCCTTAGCCAGATTTGAACCCAGGACCTTTGAGCATAGCAGTTCAATGCATTGCCATTGGGCGTCCGCAGGGGAGGGGAGAGGAGGGTAGCTGAACCCCCCTAGAAAATATGAGAAACAAAAACTATGAAGTAAATAAAGTCGTATTCATTTAATATATTTCCTAAGTACTAGCTGTATATAACGGTTTCACCTGGGGAATTTGATCTTTGAAATTTATAAAATCTATAAAATAAGATTTTTTTCAACTCAAATGGTCGATTTCATAAAAAACCAATGTAAAGCGAGATCATAACGGTTTTTATAACAATAAACAATATACCCAGAGATTGGCTGAAGTTGGCAATTTTAACATGGCTAGGTGTTCCCACCTGGTATGAAAGAACCACTGAACGAAACTTGGAGATTTTAGGACAAAGGGTATGGATTTCTATAAAGAACAAACAAACAAACAGAATTTCATCTTTATTTATCTAATCTAATCTAATCTACGGCGCTATGGTCCTTGCAGGACCCTGGCCTCCTCAGCAATCCTCTTCCACTCCAACCTGTCCGCAGCTGCCCTTCTCCATCCAGAAACACCCAATGACCGAAGGTCTTCCTCCAGATCCTGCAGCCAACGCAGTCTTGGTCTACCTCTACTCCGTTTACCACCAGGGTGTCCCTCCATTATCATTTTCGGGAGCCTACCACCTTCCATTCTTTGTACGTGCCCCAACCATCTTATCCAGGCACTCTTGATGGTGGAAACAAGATCTGGAGTTCCATAAAAATCTCTTAACTCCGCATTTGTTCTCATCCTCCAGCGATCCCCTTCTTTGGTAGGGCCAAAAATTTTTCTGAGGATTTTCCTCTCCCATGTGCTTAGCAGCCTTTCATCATTGTGTGTAAGCGTCCAGGACTCGCTCCCTTATTTATCTAGATTATAAAAATAACTATTTTAATTTTTAAATATCAAAGTTTATTTAAAGCCATGGTTGAGCCTTACATAGTCAGAATACCTCAACTCCCACCCTAATTTTATTAGCCTGCCCCCCCCCAACGAAATCCTGCGGACGCCTTTGGCTGCCTCCCTTATTATTAGTTTAAAATATTAATTTTTATTTACAATATACGGTACTACTTTCGCTATTCCCCTTCTGGCTTTGACAGCTGATAAGCACACTGCTGTCTGTTGGTCACCATGCGAACTACCATCCCCACCACCTCTCTTCTTAGCCGTTAAAGGCCGAATTTATGGCTAGCTTAGAATTATATTACGCGCCTTTTTTTAGTAGTATCGGACCGTGAAGTCCATCTCAACACTAATCACCTTCACCTATTCCTGGCAAATAAACATTGATTAAACGTACTTTCGGTACATATGATTAATTTTGAAAATCCCGCGTCTCCCCACCCTTGCCTCTATCAAAGATTACTTCGCATCGAAATGTTATCATTTTTCGAATTATTAGTATTTTAAAGCCCATAAAATATTAATATTGAACCTAGACCAATGTATTTGACAAGTCATTACGTAACTATTCGTTATGCTTATAAGTTCCTTACCCAACTTAAATATTTCATGATGCTTGATTCATTTCAAATACGTTTCCTCGTATTGTTTTCAAAATATACGTTTTTTAAGAATATTTTTTCATCAAACTTGTTTATACACTGCCTCATTATCCACTTCTTTGTTTTTCTGTAACCTATTATCTTTTCATTCATTATGCCTACAGTTTTTTGAAGAACTGACATTTACATACTTTACAAAAAGTTAAAGTTAAAAAAAAAAAAAATAAGAGATAGGATTTATTTAATTGAAGATGCTTATCTAATTCTACTGTTATTTTTCGCAATATGCAGCCACCTATTTATATAATAAATAATAATAATTAATTATAATAAAAACTTATAAGTTCCTTATCCGAAGTGGTTTTTAAAAATTATGTTAAAAAAATAATATTTAATATGAAATTTTCCGATTTTTCATGTTCATGGAATGTCAAGGGTTTATTATTAAAAAAAGTGATCGAAGTGGTTTTTAAAAATGAATTGTTAAATGAAAAAGGACGTTATGGTGTAGGTTTGAATTATTCAGCGACTCTATATACAGTTCGAAATACTGATTCTTCGAAATAGTCGGAGAAATGGATAGAAGGTGACGTATGATGGAGCAAAGGGTGGGGAGATGCAAAGGGTTTTTTAAAAGTTAGATAGTTATATCGACTGACAAAAAATCGATGTGTAAATTTCAGATGGGGTGAGATAGTATGTGATGTAAAAATGACGTAATGCTGAGGTAAGATATTCAAACAGGAGGGGATATAAGGGAAAGATGGCGGTCCTAGTAGTTCGCATGTTGACCAACAGATAGCAGTGTGCTTATCAGCTGTCAAAGCCAGAAGGGGAATAGCGAAAGTATTACCCAATATACATACTTATGAAATATATTTAAAAACAAATTAAATTCTGAAGCTTTTGGCTTCAAATCTTTCAGACTTTTTATGTCACTATAATTGCAATATAAGAGTATTGTATATTATGGGCGTCACCACAGGGAGGACATTTCCCCCAGCAATATTTTGGAAAGAGGCAACTACTTACATTCTAACTGTGACATTAACTGGTAACGTTTATAGATACCTTTAAAATACATCTTTGGAGTAGGAATTAAATGTCCCAAAAGTTGTTTTTAGGCATTGTTATTTCAACTTTTAGCCTCTAGAATTTTAACTATCTATGAGAATAGTAATTCGTCCCCCCCCCCCCCCCCCCCCCAATAATTTGGTGCTGGTGATGCCCGTGTTTTATAACTACATGGCTCTTAATCAAACATTTATGTTTGAAAAGAGAAATTAATATTTATAACGAAACATCTAATATTCCGATTGAATAGTAAAATTAAATGCGGGTTTTGAGAAATTTCAATCATGTGTTTATTTGCCGGTCGTATTTACATTAACTGATTCTCAGCCCTATCAATGCAACAAAAGGCTTGGAATTTTTTTTTAATTTATACCCAAACAGATTTTGATGACATTAAAAATTATATAACGATAATGCCAAAGAAAAATTTTAATTCTAACTCGAATCAAATTTTTAAATGCCTGATAAACAAAAGTAAAATTAAAACCTATTGTATCTATATGTAAAAATTGTTAATAAGTTGCAAAGTTTAGATGACTGCCTTAGGCATTCATTTTTTGTGTAAATTATTCTAGTTTATTGTAAATACATATATTTGTTATAAACTTGCTATAAAATATATCATTTAATGTTGAAAACAAAAATTTTTTTGATAATAAATAGAATATTTCTGTAAGAAGTGTAAATATAGTTTTTAACATTAATGAATACTGACATTAGAAGCTGTGATAGCTGGGACTATGGCTTCAAAAAAGTTCTGGCATTTGTGTGCAATTATTTCAAAATGCCAAAATAACGGATGATAAAAGCCATCAGTAATCGTCAAAGTGTTCCAAAATTATTTCACTTCTTTAAGTGAAGAAATTTTTTTTTAATCTGGTTGTATCCCTTGAATTTTTAACTTTTTAATATTGTTTTAAATTCACCCACATAACTTTAATTTCCTTAAACTTTGATCTGGCATACATGTGCAACTCATCGGTCAGATTAAAAATTAAATACCATCCACTTAAAAATGGTTATATTTGTATTTTAAACATTAATTATTACATTTTTACATAATCATGTTAGTAAAACCAATGTAGCAATTCGTATACCAATTTTCTGCTGAGTCCATTTTTAAACAAACAAAAGCATTAGGTACTTACCTCATCTTTCTGATTAGGCATACCTGAATGAAGGAATAATAAAGCTTCGATCTGAGAGAAAATAAATATTTGAAAAGTTATTTTTGTCATAATACTAGTTTCAATCCATAGAATGATATAGCAAAATATGATGAATTGATTGCTGATTAATCTGACAAATAATAAAGAATTATCAAAAGAATGTTGTGTAAACGTCTAAATTCCTCGGTTGATTCCCTCTTTGGTCCAAATATTCTACACAATATCTTATTTTCAAAAACCCTAAGCCTTTGCTCATCCCTTAATGTTAGCGGCCACGTTTCACAGCCATAAAGGATCATTGGAAGAATAATCGTCTTGTAAATCCTAATTTTTATCAGTAAATTGAATTATTTATATATATTTTTTTAACGTTTCCAAAATAAATTGAAAATTTCTAGAATACAACCAGGTATTTATTTAAAAAATTTATTCCAACTTGTAGTGATGGTTGTTATCCATCCGTTTGTTACTCAGTAACAGTGTAAACTTGATCTCTACATCTATCCATGATAGTATTAGATTTAATACATCTTCCATTGAAGAAAGATTTTCACTGTCCATAATTGACCATGTAATTATTTAAAAAATAAATATTATAAAAAAATAAAATAAAATTAATGATTATTATAAGGAACTTAACTGAATATTCTTTAGATACTATTCCATTGTAATTTATTATTATTATAATGTTAGATTATATTTGAAAAATATAATTTGTATAATTTAAAAAAAAAATGAAAAAGAATAAAAAATCATGGGATTTATATTAGTCGTTTTAAATTGGTTACATTTATGTAAATGATGTTTTGATTTGTCGAAAGAAAAGGAATTTTTATTTTTAAACTATTATTACAGCTGATTTAAACTGATAGTATAGATCTCAACACACATAGATTAATTTTGTAATTTTATATTTATCAAAGAAACAGTTTTTTTCTTATCGAAATTTTTAAGTGTAAAGAATTTATTTATTGAAATACAAACACTTTCTGTGATAATTTTATTTTATTTTCCCCCTTGAACAGACTTTTTATGTTGAAGTGATTGACTATATTTGTTTCCAAAAAATAGTTAGGAGTAAAATTGATGCTGCATGAACCTTAGCAAGTTCACGCCAGTGTAGTGTGTCCCATTGGACACTTTATTCACAAAACTTTCCACGACTGTTGGGGGTATTAGGTAGGATTGTATTTTTTATTTTATTATTGTTGGATTGCCGATACCGCATAATGCACATGAATAGCTCCTGTCCTTTAGAGCGAAAAACATTAAGCTCAGCCACCAATGGGCGAGGATTATGAATTAGAGTCCTGGTGTGGAAGTGTTAATAAAAAAAAAAAAAAAATTTAAATTGTTTTCAATGCTGCATTGACTCAATGCCTTTTACACAGTTTAACAATTTTCATGTGGGTGTGTTAGTGTGTGTGTACAGACGAGCTCAAAACTAAATAAATAAAGAACTATATGTAAAAACTAAAATGATTGATCATTGACATCTCTAGGAACATTTTAAATCCAGCTACAAGAATACAATTAAAATATATTTTTTTATTTTTCTGCAAAAGTCACAGCACAGAACCACTCTCAGAACCGAACTTCTCTTTATTTCTCTTCAGATTTCATTTAAATCATTAAGTATTTTTGTTTTAAAATAATGTCATTATTTAACTTACCTGCACTGAATCGAATAATTTAAAAAAAAAAAAAATAGAGCAGCTGGATTATTAAAGAAATTGAAGTATGATAGGCCTAAGTAACACAGTGACTAAGTTCAAATCGAAAATTAAGTTCACTTTGTGTATCGGTTAAAAAAATTTTGTTTGATTAATGTTTTCTACGATACCCAAACGAAATCTGAAAAATTTGTACATTTATACCCATGGGCGGATCCAGCCGATCGTAAAGGGGGGCTGCAGCCCCACAGCCCTTTATTTGTATCTGCTAATCAGCTTTTTTTCCTTTATGTTCCTTTCCCACAACTAAAATTTGACTTGTTCTGCACATTATTTGTTCTTTAACTTGCTTCCTTACATTAAGAAAAGTCAAATTCTATCTTTAAATGACGAAAAATTTTCCAAAGGGAGGGGCTGCAGCCTCCACAGCCCCCCTCCCCTGGATCCGCCAATGTTTATACCCGAGGAAACAAAGTGAAAAATGTTTATAAGCAAGTAGTGTAAGTAGTAAAAATATTTTATTGGTGTTTGTTAAAAGTAATATGCGTCTTCTATTTTCAAGTTCATTATTTAATTCCAACTATCAAACAATGTCATATCAATCAACTTTCCTGTGCGAAATTAAAAGTAAAAAAAAATTAACTCAATAGAATATTGATACTATCAATATTCTATTGAGTTAATTTTTTTTATCTGATATTTTATCACTATCAATTTGATAGTGATAAAATATCAGATAAAAAATTGATTTTTGGAGTAAAGTAAAGAAGTGTATGCAAGTAATTCAATTATTTGAGCTGATTGATGTGGAATAAGGTCTAACATCTTTAAATATTATTTTTTTATTATAATTTATTTTCTTTCGCGCTTTTATTTATTTATTTTTTTTGGGGGGGGGGGGGGGATTTCAAGGCTTCCACTGAAGCCCTATACTCCCCATACTAACACCCATGGCACTGGGGGATACTTCTCCTACGAAAGAAAAACACCACCCAGGGCGGGACTCGAACCCGAAATTGTTTATGTGTGTGAACAGAATATCTCAAAAACTATAAATTGTACATTTTACATTTATTTCGATTTTTTTAATAACGGCTATAGCGATTTTGAACAAACTCCTCTTGTCTTAATGAGAACCAAGTATTCTTTAATATCTGCTAAGTTTTATCATCAGGACAATGTTCTGAGGGAGCTTAAATGGGAAAGGGGGCTTATTTGTTTTCCTATAACGTCCCTTTGTTTTTGTTTATATGGAGAAATTAATTCTCGTTAATCCTAAAAATAAGAAATGGCGAAATATTAAAAAAAATGAGTAAATTTCTACGGGAGAAAAAAAAAAATATATATATATATATATATTCCGACAACTCATATAATAATACCTACTTGAGCCCACGCATGTGCAGTACGCCTATAATGACAGATCATTGATTATAATTAAAGATGTTCTGTTCATGGGAAAGAGTTGTCAACATGTTTTGGAACATACACGTTATAAATTTAGTGGGAATTAGTTGTTTTCAGGGTAACCAAATGAAGTTTTTAACAACTAAATAGAGAAATATAACATCAGAAGCTTATGCTTGAATACCCATATTATCAAAAATCTGGTGCGTGCGGGCAACACACAACTTTCACTTACTAACTTACTTAAATTAGAAATTAACGAGAGACAGTTAATTTTTCCATATAAACAAAAACAAAGGTACATACTTTATAGGAAACAAACAAACAAAAAAGGCCCCAACCACCTCAAAAAAAAAACATTTTAATAATGATAAAGCTTACCTGATATTAAAGAAGACCTAATTTTCATTAAACATGACGAATTTGATAAAAATCGTTTAAGCCGTTTTTGAGATCATCGGTGAAAAAAGGTGAAAATTAGAAAGAAAAAAATATGAAATAAAGTGCCCGCTCCGTTTGACCAATTTTGATAAAATTTTGTCTATCACATATTTGGCATATACATACATCAAATACCCAGTTTGATCAAAATCGATGAAGCCGTTTTTGAGTAAATAAAAAAAAAAACACGTGAAAATAAGACAAAATTTATTAAGTAATCGGCTTTTTTTTCAGTTAAAAAGTGCCTTGATTGGCTTTAATAGATTCCTGCTTTCGACTCCCGCTCGCTGCGCTCGCTCTTCAGAGATAAATAAACCCCCTAAAGGGTCCTTTTCAGTGGAGATCGGGCCTTAATTTGAAGGGCGCTATAGTACTAGTGCCAAAATAAGTGTTTAAAAGAAGTAACTGTTTACTAAAAGTAACTGGATGTCGCATTGTGAAAGTAACTGGGTGTGGTCTTCGCAAAAAGACCCCTATTTTAGTATTAAAAATAAATACTAAGCGTATAAATGTGGAAAAATGCATGAAGAGTAGGAATGGCGTTTACATATTATCAAAACAAGTCGATTTCTAATTTAAGATCATAAGCGAAAAAGGTGTGTATTGGGCGCATCGGACCAGACTTTTTTTTATTTTTATGCCGTACTTACAGCTTTATCCACAATAGAAATGATGGAATTTGTACTGAGTATATTGAGTCATTATAAACTACATACTACTATTATACATATAAAATAATATTTATTAACAAAAAATATAAAATACGAATGTTCCAAGAAGCACTTCTAGCCGCTGACACAACTTTTCCTCTAAACTCTATCTGCGGTCTCACTCTAACCAACTAAAGGAAATAAATCCTCTCGTAATGGCTATCTTGTTTACTATAATTGCCTTATCGAATTTTCGAGTATTATTACAGTCATCCTTTTCCATTTTCTCTCGATTGAATGGAAGTATTTCTGCCACGCAATACATCTTTGTATAAACTCAACGCAATTGGATACAAAATAACACAATTGTTGATCCTAGGGTGTAGAACGATACAAATTTTTTACTAGAGCACAATTTCCGAATGAATCTCTTAATAATTTTTTAACAGATTTGAACAATAAAAGTCTAACCTGTGACTTCGGGACTATGAGGGAAGAATTAGTAAAAGATATTTTGATTGTTGGTATTAATGATCCGTCTCTTAGGCCGAGCGCACATTGAGACACTCGCGACGCAGAGCAGAGCAGAGCAGTTTTTGTGGTAACTGAAATATATAGGAACCGCGCACATTGGGACGCAGAGCAGAGCAGAGCAGAGCAGGCCGATGTGGCACTCGTGGATCTGCCACAGAAAACTGTGCCGATGCGACGCAGTTTTCAATTTCAACTGCGTCGCATCGGCACAGTTTTCAATATTTGATTATTTTAATTCCTATTATTATCATTTAATATTAGTGTTTGAGAAGTTCTACTTTTCTCTTAAGCAGGTTAATGAAATTAAGTAGGTCTTCTGTATATATAGGGTGTTCTAGATAAGTTCTAGGAAAAAAAAGGTTTTAAAAATATAATAATTTAAAGGATATATATATATATGTTCTGTTATTTTAGATTCCAAAATCATTATATAATTTTGAAATTTCTCGCTATTCCAAAAGCGCATGATAGGAGTGGTAAAATTAGTTTTAAAAAAATATATAGATATATTAAAATTTAGATGAGGGCCTTTCTGAAGTTCTAAAAGCAGATACTTTTGTTTAAATATTTTTAATATTGTTATTTTATTTGTAATTCCTTATTTCGGTTTTCGTTAGTTTTTATTCGTCTTTTTCGTCGTTTAAAAATTAGAAAAACAAGTTTTCTTCTCATAGATACTAGAAGATCATTAAACGATTCAACAGGTTATGATCTTAGGAAAATTTGACTGATATTATTTCACTGAAAAAAACATAGGCTTTATGGAAATTTAGTTAATGGAAATGCTGATTACAACCAATAATGTATATGTTGCGATTGCAATAAATCAAATCGATTTATCCTTCACCAAAGTTCGTTAATTTTGTTGAGTTCACCAAGCTCAAATTTTTAAGATACAAAATAAAACAAACTTGAAGTGCTTTATATTTTAATTAAACAAGTCAATTAAATAATTTACAATTAACAAAAAACACAATCAAATCATTTAACCTAACACGTTCAAGAGAACAAATTTAAGCTATATAAAAATCGAGTTTTTGGTTTAATTATATTTTTTAATTCATATGGCCATCTCGATTTCTAACAGTATATTTCTTCTTTTATTAAAGAAAAAATACTCTTTGAGTAAAAAGAAAACTGCTATTTAAACATCAACCATGTATTGATTGGAACTTTTTTAATAAGAAATTTTATGTGAATATAACTCTTCTCTATTATGTTATCTACTTAATTTTATTATATTCTCATACAGAATAGAAAAGAAGAGAAAATAAATTTTGTTCTGGGACAAGGTCCCACAAGAATAACAGACTGGAACAAAAAATAAAACTACAACTGGTCAAATAATTAAAGTAATGGTTGATAATTAAAGATGATATTTTCATTAAAAACCCATAATAAATAGTTATAAAAAATAAAAGTAGGTATACAAAATAGTGAATAATATATTGATTTATCAAATAAATAATAACGGTAATAAATTACAATAAATTTCAAAGAAAAAAAAGAAGAAATTAATGAAAAAAAATTATTCCATAATGATATAATGCTGTTAAAATCGTATTCAAGGATTTTAAGAGATTTTTGCCTAATACAATTCTACAAACTTAGAGCTTAACCAGATCTCTCATTACCTGATTTTATAACATCACGATAAGTAATGGTTTTAAGCTTTGGATCCCTCAGACTAAATAGTAACTTCGATGTAATTATGTAATTCACCAGACTCAGACGAAAATATTTAATAGATTGTTAAGAATAATCTGTTTGCAAATTCTTTCGTGAGCTGGTCTTTTCTCCATTTCCTCATTTTATCACAATCTTTTTTACTTTGACTTTTGATAATGCAAATTTTTTTGTGTTCCACTCTATATACGAATCAGATTCTGATCTTAAATCCAAGAAATCTAACATACTTTAACTAAAAAAAAACTGCTAAAAGCCCCTGCCTTCCCGAAACTGCGGCACATAAACTGCTCTCCAATGTGCGCGGGTACCTGTGCGACGCAGTTTTTTTTTCGTGCCGCCTGCTCTGCTCTGCTCTGCGTCGCCTGCGTGACACAGTTCGATGTGCGCCTTACCTTAAGGAGCGATTGCTTCGAGAAGAAGATTTAACGCTACAAAAGGCCATTACGATTTGCAAAGCTGCTGAGTTATCACAGAAGCGGATGCTTGAATTAAGCAATGTTGATAAGGATTCGACTGTGTTTCAAGTGGTGAGAAAACAAGACGAGGTTAAGAAAAAAGAGACACAGCAATTTCAATCACAACTGCAGCCAAGATCAAATAAAACATGTTATAGGTGTGGCAATTACTGGGATTCTTTACATAATTGTTCAGCCATCGGCCAAACTTGTAAAAAATGTGATCTTAAAAATCATTTTGCTCGTGTGTGTCGCAATACATCAAATCAGAAGCAGATTCATGATGTACAGGTAGGAGAAGGTGACTGTTTTTTCATCGGAAGCTTAGAAAGCAGTTTTGCACCAAAGGATTGGTTTGAGACTATCGAAATTAATGGAAAAAGGATACTCGCAAAATTGGACTCCGGGGCTCAGGTAAACTGTTTATCACTAAATACGTTTAAAGAATTAAATTTGAATCAGATTGATATTCATAATTCCAAGATTAAACTGACCACTTTGGATAGCAAGGTTGTAGATACAATTGGTACGTGTAAGATCAAATGTTTTCTTACTAATGGGAAGTCGGCTATTATCGATTTTGTTATTATAAAAGTTCCATGCATTACAATACTAGGGCTTCAGTCTTGCGTTGAATTAGATTTGATTAGAAGAAATATCGTAAATATTGATTTTATTAAAGGTTATAACTACGATAACCTTATTGAGCAATATAAACATTTATTTCAAGGAATAGGGTGCTTCAGTCAGAAGTACACTATTTGTTTGAAGAAAGATGCACGACCAAGAGTTGAACCTCCACGACGTATTCCGTTAGCGCTAGAAAAACCATTCAAACAGGAATTGGATAAGATGTGTAGTTTGAACATTATTGAAAAAATCGATACTCCAGTAGAATGGTCTAATTCTATTGTTATCGTAAAGAAAAAGAATAACCAACTACGCATATGTCTAGATCCAAGATATTTAAATCAGTGTATAATAAGGCAACAGAAGCTGTTGCCAACTGTTGATGACATTATTGAAAAATTAGCAAGCGCCAGATACTTTACTACTTTAGACTACAATAGTGGGTTTTGGACAGTTCAATTAGATGAGGCCAGTTCTCGATTATGCACGTTTTCAACACCTTTCGGTAAGTACAAGTTTAAAAGATTACCTTTTGGCTTATGTGTTTCAACAGAAGCTTTTCAGGAACGCATGGAAAAGGCATTTAAGGATGTAGAAGGAGTAGCGATATATGTGGATGATCTCGTAATTTACGCTGACTCCATTGTAGAACATGATAGAAGATTAAAAAAGGTATTGGATGTTGCTAATTCACTTAACATACGATTTAATTTAGAGAAGTCAAAATTTGGAAAAGAAGAGATAAAATTTTTAGGAATGATAGTTAATAAAAACGGGATTTCACCGGATCCTTCAAAAGTTGCGGCCATTACTGAAATAAAGTCATTAAAAGATAGAAAAGATTTAGAGAGATTTCTTGGATTGACAAATTATTTATCAAAATTCATTACAAACTATTCAGACTTTACCGCGCCATTGCGTGAATTGGTTAAGAAAGACAACGAGTTCTGCTGGGAAATTTTACATGAAAACGCATTTAACAAATTAAAAGAGTGTCTGGTAAAAGCTCCTGTGTTGCAAATATTCAACCCCAACAAGGAGATAACGATTTCGGTGGACGCCAGCTCAGAAGGTGTTGGAGCTTGCCTATTGCAAGAAGGAAAACCAGTCTGTTATGCTTCAAAGGCATTAACGGATTATCAAAAACGGTATGCATAGGTTGAAAGAGAAATGTTTGCGATAGTATTTGGATGCAAACGTTTCCACAAATATATTTTAGGACGTCGCATATTAATTGAAACGGATCATTCAGCATTGGAGGCATTGTTTAAAAAACCTTTGAATTTAGCACCTTTACGCATACAAAGAATGATGTTGAAAGTACAAGGTTATGACATTGTAGTTAAATATGTCCCAGGTAGATACATGTTTGTTTCAGATTTCCTTAGCCGATCTTTCATTTCTTCAACCGAGAAAGATGAGGTTGATGACCAAGAGATTCACAACGAAATAGTCTGCCGCGTGAATGCTACAGTACACCACCTACCGATATCTGACAATAGGAAAGCTCTGTTTAAACTGAAAACTTCTGAAGACGAGGTACTCTTAATTCTCCAGCAATATATTCAACATGGATGGCCCTCAAACAAGATAAATGTAAGTGAACTAGTTGTACCATTTTGGAACATAAGAGATGAATTATCAGTAATTGATGGCATTGTTTTTAAAAACGATAAAATCGTAGTTCCTCATAGTTTGCAAAGAATGATACTTCAGTCCATTCACGAAGGCCATTTTGGCTATCAGACTTGCATAAATCGAGCTAAACCCTTGGTATATTGGCTTAACATGAGATCAGAAATAAAAAATCTTTGTCAAAATTGTCAAACATGTGCTACTTATAGGGCAAGTAATTCTAAACAACCGATAGTGTTTCATGACATCCCTATGTTTCCGTGGTTAAAATTAGGTGCTGATCTATTTGAATTCAATAAAAACAATTATGTTATACTTACAGATTATTACAGCAAATATATAGAACTTGCGAGGTTGGAAGATTTACGCTCCATTACGGTGATAAAACACATGAAATCAATCATAGCTCGACATGGAATTCCTCTGGAAATTGTTACTGATAATGGCCCTCAGTTTAGTAGTACTGAATTTAAGAACTTTGTTAGTGAATACGGTTTTAATCATATCACATCATCTCCAAATTATCCCCAGTCTAATGGACAGGTGGAGTCTAGTGTAAAAATTATAAAACAAATTTTAAAAAGATGTGTTCACAGCAATTCCGATCCATATTTGGCACTTCTGAACTATAGGAACACGCCTAAAAATGGTTCGCCGTCACCAGCTAACTTATTGTTTAATCGTAATCTTAAAGGCGGGTTCACACGGGGTCGTGAATAGGGCGAGAACACGACCAGTAATGCGCATGTCACACGACTTGCTTTTTCCTAGTAGGAGCTCACGACCTTATCTAGTTCACACGGTGCCTTTGTTGGTCGTGCTTCTCTCGCGCTTGTTCTCGCAGAATATGATGGCGCAAAAGTTGTATGCGAACTATTAGTGCAAGAGTTGAGGATTCGCTTGAAAAAAGGTTCAAAACAAGAAGAGAAAAGCGTGAGTTCGAGACTGGGTAAAGAGGCGGAATTCACTCGGCGCCAGCAACAGTATTAGCAGAGAATTATATCTGGAAGATCCGAACAGCTACAGGAACTTTTTTAGGATAGAACCAAACCTGGTTTGGTTTTTGCTTAATAAAGTGAAACCAGCAATTCAAAAGCAAGAAACGAATATGATAATATGATACCAATTAAATAAATTCGTATTCATTTACTACGTTTATTAAGGGACCCATACCTCAAAATATTACTCCCTTATTTATGATAATTGTAGCCGGGTATCTGAGGCCCCAGAAAGCGCTTCCTATTCAGTTGAGGCAGTTTAGAGTCAGAGCTATCCTATTTCTCAAGCACTCCAGCGACGATATACGACTAAAGCGGGCGTGCTCACTCCAACTTATAAAGGCGGGTTCACACGGGGTCGTGAATTGGGCGAGAGCACTACCTGCCGGCTAGTCAGTCGTAATCACTACCTCGTGTGAACTAGTGGTAGTGGGAATGTTGGTAGTGCACGACCTTGAAGTGACGGGTCGTGAAATCTCCATTCAGTTGGAGTGAGCACGCCCGCTTCAGTCGTATATCGTGCCTGAGAAATAGGGTAGCTCTGACTCTAAACTGCCTCAACCGAATAGGGGGCGCTTTCTGGGGCCTCAGATACCCGGCTACAATTACCATAAATAAGGGAATAATGTTGGGTATTCTGATGAGGTATGCGTCCCTTGATAAACGTAGTAAATGAATACGAATTTATTTAATTGGTAGTTTTTATTTCTTAATTTCTAGGAGGGACAGCTGCCCTTCCCTGCCTCCCCCCCTGAGGACCCAGGAATATATATATATATATACATATACATATATATATATATATATATATATATATATATATATATATATATATATATATATATATATATATTAGTGTCCGACCGAAACCAAAATTTTAGCCGAAACCGAAACCGAATTTCGGCCATAGACCTAGTTTCGGGCCGAAACCGAAACTGATTTACGTGTCTATATATAATACATATAAGTGTGTAATATGTCTAGTTTAGCAATAATATCAATGAAAGCTTGTAAAATAACAAAAATTTAACTCAATTATTCATTTAATAAGTGAGCTGGTATACAGGAGTGGTAAAAAATCTGTATTAGTTAGGTTAAAGGATCGAATCCCGGCCCCCTCCTTCCTAGTACGGCTGGTCCCCGTGGGATGTTAAACCATACACCTTCAACTAGTAAAGCCTTAAAGGTTGAAATAATCTTGAAATAACAGGCTGATATTAATAAAAATTCATATTATCATGTCTAAATAATAAATACAATAATATGGTAAAACTTTGCCATAATAAAGCAGATAGAATACAAAATGACGGCCTGTTGAATACGTAAAGCTGTATGTCAGAATCTATTTAGTCTACTGAGACAGTTTTGGTCTCAAATGTTAGCGGATTTAATCTAGTTTGAAAATTTATAGAATAGGTTTTGGTCGAAAACGTGCTTCTTCATGGAAAAAATTGAGACAAGTTTTTGGGATGTTATTGGTGAACCGCCGGGGGAAAGGGGGTTGCCAAGATAGAACAAAGACCAAAACCTACTACCACCATTTGATGCAACTTTCAACGACAAGGTTACTGACTAAAATATTTTTTTCACTTTTGAGTTGAATCTGTGGACATGTCAACTAATTTAAGTTTAAGTATTTAGAATATATATTCTTATTTATGCTAATCTTTTTTTTTAGAAATTAAATTTCATTATCAATGAGGAGATGATTAAAAGCACAAAAACGTTATTAACGCTAAAGAATAAATACTATTCTTTACACTTAATGTAAAGAATTCTGTATGCTTTCATTACATGTCAAGACCTGATTTGATTTATGAGGACATTTCACGTTTGTCACTATCAATTTTTTGTCTCCTCATCCAACTTAAGGTTTTCGATCAATTAAAGATATCAAAAGAATGAAAAAAAATCTATGTTCTACCGAAATACAATACAAGTGTAATTAACTAAAATAACAGATACCTCCCACTATTATATCCAAGGGTGTTAAATGCCATGAAAGAGATCGAGCTTACAAAATGAAATCGTGTAGTCCAACTTTCTTTTTGGAGATATCAGACACAAGAGCTAGTTTCGGCCTGGCCGAAGATTCGGTCAATTTTTGGCCGAAACCGAAATTGCGGCCGAAACCCGGTTTTTCGGCCGAAACTGGCCGAAACCGAAACCGAAACCGAAACTTCGGTCGGTCACTAATATATATATATATTTATGTATATATATGCCCATATATATTCATATAATATATAATAAATTCAGTGATTAATTGTGCAGGTGCATGAGCATTAAATATATAAGTATTCATATATACATTTTTTTGTCTTTTGCTTGATTTTCCTTTTTAAGGAATAATGATGATCAGCAATTCATTAATAACTTATTATGAAAATGGCTTTCATCACTTTTGGTCAAATGGCTCTTGTATCCGAACACATTCTCAATTTCCGGAAAGGCATAAGAGACCAACTTTACAACGAGACGTTGCACAGTGGACCCAATCCAGCAATAATTCAAAAAATCAACTTTTTTTTAAAAAATTGATAATTTTACCTATATATCTATAGGATACCTGCTGCTAATAGGTAATATTGCTTTTGAATAATTTTGATTCGTTTGGCCGCAGCGATTTTTCAAACATTGCCATTCTTAAGTACGCTATTTCAATTGGAAAGTGTAGTGTACATATGTATGTCATTTTCAATATTAAGAATTTTTTTTTTACAAAATAATTATGTTTCTCTCACACTACAATACAATCTCTATAAAACGGCATATCAAAGAATACCTAACGATTTTTTTAGTAGTCTTGGAGTTTTTCAAACTCGCCATGTTTTTTTCTTAAAACCTAAAACTTCATGAAGATTTTAAAATGTAAGTTCCAAAGAGTTCCATGCAAGCATTTATACCATGACATAGCATATTTAAGTACAAAACTAACCATGTAAAGTTTTGCTGCAGCAACTTGCAACCAGAGTCATGAGAGAGGAAATTCCAGGAAAAACCCGGTTCCCAGGTAACAGACTGCTGCATAAAATAATTATATTAAACGCGGTCGCGGTTATTTTTCTGTTTCTCAATAATTTTGTTTATTTAATTTGTATAATCTTTTATAGATTATATAATCCACTTATTTTACAGTATCAAAATATATTTTTTATAGTCATTTTTCAAATATTTGCATTGACGTCATAAAATAATCTGCATTTTTCATTTCAAAACTATTTTCATGTATTTCTATAATATTTTCACGTAATATATGCTAATATTTCTATATTATCTTGTTTGTTTTTTATGTGGTATTTTAAATTATCATAAAAGTAGAGATAATTTTTTCGTGAAATCCAATAAATAACTAAACCGAAATACCTAGTTTGAAACAAGACTTTAAGTACATTACTGAATATCTTTCTTTAGAACCTATTTAATTAGTAGTTTTTGTTATTGTATTCCTCTGGATTTGTCTTGTGGGTATATTAATCAAGACTAACAATATAATATATAATATTATTAGCTCTCGCTAGTTCTATTTTTATGTAACTATTTTTTTATCCTCCCCTTTCTCGCCTTGTAGGTTATACGGGGTTCCCCGGGCCAGGGGAGAGGGTGGGGGATTGATGCCGAGTTTATTTAAATTTTCCCCTGGCTCCGGGTTTTGGACTTGCTATCTTCGTATTTCCAAATTGCCATGGGCAACGCGTAATTTCTAACGCGCTTGCCCAATTGTCCATCCCGCCACCCAACTAATGTTAGACATCTGCTCAAACCTTCAATAAACATAACATCAAGTTTGAACGAAATCGTCAACAAAAAGTAATTATAAATATAGAATGTAGCCCCCACTATCCCTTTTACCCCCACCCCTACCCTTCGCTATTTGTATGTGCCATATGTTAAACATCTTCTTAACCCATCAATAAACATCATACCAAGTTTGAACGAATTCCATCGACAAAAAGTAATTAAAAATCTGGTGCGTGCGCGCAACACACAACTTTCACTTACCAACTTAGATTAGAAATTGACGTGTTTTGCTAAATATCATTTCCCAAAGTCACACATTTTTCTACATCCATATCTTATTTTTGTAAATCGTTAAAGCCGTTTTTGAGTAAATAAAAAAACCCGTGAAAATGATACAAAATTTATTAAGTAAAGTCTCCCCTTCGGTTGATCAATTTTGATGAAATTTTAACAGTCATATCTCGGAAATATACACACATCAAATACCCAGTTTGATCAAAATCTTTAAAGCCGTTTTTGAGTAAATAAAAAAAACACGTGAACATGATACAAAATTTATTGAGTAAAGTCCCCCCTCCGGTTAATCAATTTTGATGAAATTTTTACAGTCATATCTCGGGCATATACACACATCAAATACCCACTTTGATCAAAATCGTTAAGGCCAATTTAGAGTAAATAAAAAAAACACGTGAAAATGATACAAAATTTATTAAGTAAAGTCCCCCCTCCGGTTAATCAATTTTGATGAAATTTTTACAGTCATATCTCGGGCATATGAATACATAAAATACTCAGTTTAATCAAAATCATTAGAGCCGTTTTTGAGAAAATCTAAAAAAACCTAAAAAGTTATTAAGTAAAGTACCCCCTCCCTTTAAGTAATTTTGATGAAATTTTTGCTGTCACATCGCGGGCATACACCTACACTAAATACCCAATTTCAGGTTCGCACGGTTTATAGTTTTTGAGCTAATCTGTTCACATACACACACACACACACACACACAGACACACACACACACAGACCATTTCGCGGGACTTGGTTATTTTGACTCAGGGGACCCCAAAACGTGTATATCCGTTGAAAACCGGAAGTCGAAAATTTTCACGATCGCAATACTTCCACTTACTATATATTTCATATATAGGTAAGTGAAAGTAAAAAGATAGAAGTTACCCCCAGTCCCCCTCTTACCCCCACCCCTACCCATCGCTATTTTGATGTAACTTATATTAAACATCTTCTTAACCCATCAATAAATATCAAACCTAGTTTGAACGAAATCCGTCAACGTTAAGTATTTTTTGCACCATGAATGCTGGATTGGGACCACTGTGCGTTGTAATCCATGACGATTCACCTTCACGATACATTTACAAAAAGCAACTCCTAGTAAAAGATAAGCAAGCAGTAAAAAGAAACTTGACTCTTGATGAAATTAGGTCCCTTAAAAAAATAAATAGGAAATAATGAATCGAAAAGTACTGAAAACTTCCAAATTATGCTATATAGATACTCTATAACTTATCGAGGTATAAAAATAAGCATATAAATGTGGAAAAATTTGTGAATGGCGTTTACAAATTATCGAAACACGTTGATTTCTAATCTAAGTAAGATCGTAAGTGAACTAGATAAGGTTATGAGCTCCTACTGGGAAAAAGCAAGTCGTGTGACATGCGCATTACTGGTCGTGTTCTCGCCCTATTCACTACCTCGTGCTCACTCCAACTAAATGGAGATTTCACGACCCGTCACTTCAAGGTCGTGCACTACCAACATTCCTACTACCACTAGTTCACACGTGGTAGTGACCACGACTGACTAACCGGCAGGTAGTGCTCTCGCCCAATTCACGACCCCGTGTGAACCCGCCTTAACACTACTTTACCTGCTTCGAGAGAATATTTAAAGCCTAAATTGTACTGTAGGAACAAAGAATTTGATGTAAATAGACAAGAAATTATAAAAAAGTACTACAATCGGCACACAAAAACCTTAAAGGATTTACGTCCAGGCCAGAACATATTATTTAAGAAACAAACAGACGATAAGAGCTGGACTCAAGGAAAGGTACTGCAGAGGTTAGATCCTCCTCGATCGTATGAAATCATAGATGAAGATGGAAAGAAGTTGAGAAGAAATAGGCAACACATCATAGAAGGTAGTGGCGAACAGGAATGTTCGTCTTATGCATATGTGGACGAGGAACTGGATGAATCTAAAGACGAAGTGACAAGTGAAGGGCAAGATGATGGGAGCTATCAAACAAGATCAGGAAGAGTTGTAAAGAAACCAGAAAAACTAAACTTGTAATGGTTAAAATTTCATTTATCAATGTAAAGGTTATATAATTTCATTTATCAATGTTTATATATTATTATATGATTATATATGATTTAAAAAAAAAAAAAAAAAAAATTTAAATGTTTAGGTTAAGGAGAGGAATGTTGATATATTGTTATATGTCGATAGATCGATATTAGTCAGAGTGAGATCATGTGGTATTATGTATAAAAAAGTCAGCAATAAAAAAGGTTTTCTTACATAGTTGAAATGCGTTCTTTTTATAACACTAATTAAACAACATATATTTTCCGTTTTTGTATTCAGTCAAGTGCAAAACAATAATTCTTGAGTAACAAGAGCGACTATGTTATCACACAAAATGTTTGTTTGAATTTTGCAGTTTAAACCTAATTCAGAGTTTAAACCGGGAAAAATGAAGGATTAACTTAATCTAAGTTTAAACCAAGTTTAGAGGTTAAATTGACTTGAAGAAACTCACATCTGGTTTAAACCAAGAGATAATCCGGATTAAATTTAAACTCGGTTTAAACTAACTTGGAGAAAGCGGCCCTTAGTAGCATAAAATGGACGTTAAACAAACAAACGTAACTGAAAAAGTTACGTTTCCTAAAAAATAAGTAAGCAGCTGCCTTTGAAAGAAAAGGTGGAAGGGATATGTTCACAGGGTCATGCCCCCTAAAATATTTTGGCTGTTCAATTTTTTGGTATTTTTAAGCAAATAATTTAATATGGAATAATTTAAGCAAATAGTTACTATGCTCTGAACATGACACTTTTGGATTTGTTTATATCGCAGTTCTCCTTAATACCATTAGCGGATCCAGGTGGGGGGGGGGCTGCATCCCCTCCCTTTGTAAAAATTTTCGTCATTTAAAGATAGAATTTGAATTTCTTTAAAGTAAGGAAGCAAGTTAAAGAACAAAAGGGGTGGCGGAATGGCCGAGTGAGCAAACGCGTTAAAAAATACGCGTTGCCACGGACAACCGAACATAACATTGAGAACCAGAAAAAGTTCAAGTTCGAAACCCGGAGCCAGGGGGAAATTTAATAATACTCCGCATTAATCCCCCACCCTCTCCCCTGAGGAAAACCCCCGTATAGCCTTAACGGCGAGGAAGGGGAGGACCCAAAAAAAAAAAAAAGTTAAAGAACAAATAATGTGCAGAGCAAATGGGATTTTAGTTGTCGGAAAGGAACATAAACGTGATTGGCAGATCCAAATGAAGGGCTTTAGGGATGCAGCCCCCCTTTAGGACTTTACTTTACAATCGGCTGGATCCGCCCACGCAGGTGACCCCTGTTAGTATTTCTTGTATTGGCTGCAAGTTAATTTACTTTACTTAATACTTAATTAGGAACATTATAATTTTGTTTATTTTCAAATATCGATGTTTTATTTGAACAATTAATTTAGCCTAGCATTGTCAGAATAACCCGATATCCCCACACATAGTTATTTTGAAATTCTGCCCCCCCCCCCAGACGAAAATTTTACAAGCATGAACCCCCCTAGCATGTACGCCCTTGTCGGTTCTCCTTTCACACCCTGCTCCCAGTGATCATTAAACTATCCTCCATCTTGGAGTAGCGATTCGGTAGTGTAGTATAAGGTAATATTGCACATGGATAGCGCCACTTCACGTTGGAATACCGCAAGACACGAGAAGTGGCGCAACCTTGGGGAACTCCATGCTGTGCTCTTCCCACTTACTCTTACTATAAGCTTCGACGCGAGAGCCACCGGTCACACCGCACCCAGCAGTCGGCAGTCAGCGGTCCTCTGTTCCAGGCATGCTGTTCCCTCTTCTTCTTCTCTTCGTGGCCCTCTTCTTGGGCTACAAGTGGTGGACATCCGTGTATACCTTGTGGGATAGGAGAGGTGTCCGAAACGTAGCTGCTCGGACGCCACTTGGAAGCGATGGAAGTCTCACCCTGCTTACTAAGTATCAAGGATACACGCTAAATGAGGTAAGGTCTTCAAACATAAAGTAAAATCCTTTTATAACGATTCCAGATATAACGATTTTCCGGATATAGCGATGTAGAAACAGTATTTTTTTTTTTTTTTTTTTTTTTAACACTAAACATACCAACACTTAATACATACATATTTCTACCGTAGCAGGTCAAATGACCGGTGTTTATGTTTCCTGATTGAATGTTTGAAATATGGACGTTAGGAAGAAAACAAACAAAGTAACTTTATTATAATTAGACAAAAGTGTACGTTGATAAGAATCTGTAGTAGATTTAGGCAATGTTCCTTTCGTATTTGTACTTTATTTTGGTTGTTGGCGGGCTTCTCGAAAATCGGTGGTAGGTTCTACTTTCTCGAAATTTTTAATTCACAGTTATTTTGATTGAACGAACTACGCAACAGTCTTTCCAGAAATGTGCAAAGAATTGAATACAGTAGCTTGAATGCGCATGTGCATCATAATTTCTGATCCGATAACCTTATAAAACAATAAATTGTTATCCAGGTCAAATGACCGGTTGCGGTAGATAACGGTATACGACAAGTATAACTCATAAAAAAAAAAATAAATAAAAAAATAATAGTTTAATTGTATATAATTAATAAAAAGTCACGGAGTCAAATGTGCAATAGCGTTTATTATTTTGCGGAGTTGACCTCGGAAAGAGCCTTTCCATTTTCCAAAAAAATATTGGCAAAAAAATTGCGAAATCTTTTGAACTTATTTTTGGGTGGCTTATATTTCGCAAACATCATGCAATCAATATTGCTTTCAGTTTAAAATAAAATAAATTAAACAGTTTTGCTTAGAACTCGTTGCTAGAAAACTCGATAGATTAAAAAATTGTTAACTCGTTTAGCCAAAATAAAAAATAAATGAACAGGGACAAGCGATTTTTACTTTAAGTAAATCATTCGACGCGAATTTTTATTCTTTGATAAATCAATTTTCCTATGAATGGTTATCGAACTATAAAAAAAATAAATATTGTCAATTGGAAAAAATATGTTTGAGCTCCATGTTAATTTCCAATGCGGCACTTGTCCCTTTCAAATGTGTGTGTGTGTGTGTGTGTGTGTGTGTGTTTGCGTGTGCGTGTGCGTGTGCGTGCGCGTGTGCGTGTGCGTGTGCGTGTGCGTGTGCGTGTGCGTGTATATTTTTCTATTCTACGTGAAGTGGATGATAAGTGGAAGTGTATATGTATAATGTATCAAAAAAATATCAGAGAGAAAATCAACGATTGTAAATCTCCTTGGAAGTAGAGAAACCTAAAAATAAAAGATTAATACAATATTCTTATTTAAAACTAAGATTTATTAAATTTGTTTAAAAAAAAAAATCAGCAATCGATTTCAAAACGGGTCATACATTTGAACAATAATTTTGCGGATATTATTAGAAAATTGAAATCGTGATAAAAAACTAAGTATACAGCTATAAATTATCAAACCACATTTTTTCATTTAGATTACAAATAATTTTTTTGGGCAACTGTATGGTAGGATATTAATTGTATATAATTAATATAAAAAGTCATGAAGTCAAATGTGCAAAAGCGGTAAGATTTTATGCGCTTTTTTATACAAAAGTTCATAAATCGGTCATTTGACCGCTTATATAGTTTCAGTGTTAAATGTGAACTTTAACACGTTGAGCGCCAGGGAAAAGATGATGTACTTTTGCCTGGGGCCAAAGCAATTTTTCCTAATTTATAACTTTAATATGATTAGAATGATACAAAAATTGCAAAAGAAATAAATAAAAAGTTTAATTTTGGCAATTAAACAATAATTTTGTGAGCGGTACGTATGTACCGCCCGGCCCCAGGGTAAAGCCCGCTACCTATAGTAGTACGGGGGCTGCCCGGTTATGACCGCGACGTCAACCCTTGTCCCCTTAAAATATGTTATTTTAATAAATAAGATATTTTGTTTTGTAAAAAAATAAATAAAATTAATTTATTTTATTTATTTATACCCCGCAAAAATTAAAAAAAAAAAAAAAAAAAAAAAAAAAAAAACATTTGGGCCAATTGCATTGGCGAATTGTTCGGGGCCGGAGCGGTCCAATATGCCTTGAAATCACGCTCGGCAGGCGGTCCCCTGGCCCAGAACAATCTTTTAGCTGGCGGGAGCGGGCGGTACCTGGGGACCGCCTCGGCCCCAGCCAATAGTCCAACAGCGGTACGATCGTACCGCTTGGCGCTCAACGTGTTAAAAAACTTTATAAACAGTGTTAAAAGTGACTTTATAAACAATATCCCGAAAAAAACCTAAGGATTTTTTTTTTTTTATTCCGGTTGTGAGAATTATCATTATAACCCTTTTATTCCGGATATAACGACAGGAATTATTGGAAAACGGATTTAGCACGAAATTTGCGATAAAGGAAATAGAATTGCGCAGGAAATAGAACTAAGAAACTATAAAAAAGATTCAGAAGTAAACATTATTATGCCACAATAAATAAAATATATATTAAAACCATCACAGGATTAAAAGATAACAGATTTCACCACAGCTTAAACAACGATTTACCAAGCTATTGAAAATCACTATAAATTCTCTCTGGATAGTATTTCTTTATTCCAGAATAATAAATGGAACTATATTCTTTCAAGAGACTGTAAAAAAATTTCGAATAACGAATAAATTATAGTCAATTATGAATTTTAAGATGAGACAAAAATAAATTTTATGACTTAAGCCCTTTTGCCCAACCATGAATGAATTAGCATGTCACATGCTAGCAACAAGATATTAAATACTGTAATTGATAAATTCTATAACTGGAATGCCAAAAGAATTCATTTAATATTTACATGAAAAATGAGTTGGTGAGTGAACTTGCCATTTTATTGATTTTTATTTAAGTTACTTTTGTGTTTTACTTAACATGCTTATATGTAAATTTTTATATTTATTTAGGATTAATATTTGTTTGTATACACTTATTGTTTATAATTGTTTGTATAAATTACTATGATCAAATTGATTATGCACTGTACATTTAGGCGATGAATATGGACATATTTGTCCAAAACGTCCACCGCAATGTAAAAATATAAATAAATATAGTCTGAGACTGCAACAGGATGCACTCAATTTAATTATTACAAAAAAAAAAATTGAAAAGCCAAAATATTTGGTGGCTTATATATAATGGAGTAAAACAAAATATTCTTCTAAAAATTCATAATTGACTCTAATTTATTGGTTATTCATAATTTATTATTGTCTCTATTGAAAGAATATAGTTTCACTTATTATTCTGGAATAAAGAAATACAATCAGAAAGAATTTATAATGATTTTCATTAGCTTGGTAAATCGTTGTTTCAGCTTCACATTCGATGACTTAATCCCTTTTGGCCAAACACTAGTGACACATTTATTTAAATTGTATGAGACCTGTTGTGCTGAATACCGTTTAATCCATTTTACTTTCACTTACCTATATATGAAATATATAGTAAGTGGAAGTATTGCGATCGTGAAAATTTTCGACTTCCGGTTTTCAACGGAAATACACGTTTTGCGGTCCCCTGAGTCAAAATAACCAAGTCCCGCGAAATGGTCTGTGTGTGTGTGTGTGTATGTGAACAGACTAGCTCAAAAACTATAAACCGTGCGAACCTGAAATTGGGTATTTAGAGTATGTATAAGCCCGCGATGTGACAGCAAAAATTTCATGAAATTTGCTCAAAGGGAGGGGGTACTTTATTTAATAACTTTTTAAGTTTTTTTCGATTTTCTCAAAAACGGCTCTAACGATTTTGATTAAACTAAGTATTTGATCTATTTATATGCCTGAAATATGACTGTAAAAATTTCATCAAAATTGATCAACCGGAGGGGGGACTTTAGTTAATAAATTTTGTATCATTTTCACATGTTTTTTTTATTTACTCAAAAACGGTTTTAACGATTTTGATCAAACTTGGTATTTGATGTATTTATATGCCAAAGATGTGATAACCAACATTTCATCACAATTGATCAACCGGAGGGGGGACTTTACTTAATAAATTTTGTATCATTTTCACGTGTTTCTTTTATTTACTCAAAAAAAGTTTTAACGATTTTGATCAAACTTGGTATTTGATGTATTTATATCCCAAAGATGTGATAACCAACATTTCATCACAATTGATCAACCGGAGGGGGGACTTTACTTAATAAATTTTGTATCATTTTCACGTGTTTTTTTTATTTACTCAAACACGATTTTAACGATTTTGATCAAACTTGGTATTTGATGTATTTATATGCCCGAGATATGACTGTAAAAATTTCATCAAAATTGATCTACGGGAGGGGGGACTTTACTTAATAAATTTTGTATCATTTTCACGGGGTTTTTTATTTACTCTAAAACGGCTTTAACGATTAACAAAAATAAGATATGAATGTAGAAAAATGTGTGACTTTGGGAAATGATATTTAGCAAAACACGTCAATTTCTAATCTAAGTAAGTTGGTAAGTGAAAGTTGTGTGTTCTGCGCACGCACCAGATTTTTTTATTTAGAATTATATTTGTTGTGCTGAAATCCTCTATGAAATGTCCTCTATCTATGGCTAAAACGATTCTTAAATAATCCATTAAAAAAATAAAATAAAAACCGGAATTAAAATTTTCGAATTCTGTTTCTTGGCTGCTTTTTTTTTAGATATTTGAACTTTCCAATAAGTTTAAAGCTATCTATAAAATATAGTGCTACTATAAAATAAGACCACTTACTCTATACTTGCTCCTATAACCCAATTTATTATTAAATAGCCGCCCAAAAAAATTATTTGTAATCTATATGGAAAAATGTGGTTTGATAATTTATAGCGGTAGGTATACTTAGTTATCACGGGGTCACCTGTGGTTCAGTGGTTAGCATTGAAACTTACTATACTAAAGGTCACGAGTTCGCGTCCCGAGGTGGCCCTAGGATTTTTTAACTCTTCAGTTCCTAATGCACCCTCCACCTTCCTGTGCACCTCTTTTTTTTCTTTTCTTTTAAACGTTTAACTCGTTTATCTATCTTTAAAGCCTTCCAAGCCCTCTTCAATAGCTATAGAACGTGCCACTGCCTGCCCAAGGCATTAGACTGTTCTCGAGATTGACTATTACCTTCCAAAGTCAGTTACCTTCATGTTTTCAAGTGTGATCAGAGCAGCCTGTTGATTTTCAGCCACCATGTCAAACAAAAGGTAAGTATTCGCTTTTTTTTGTGTTCTCTTATTATTTAAATAGCTACTGCTTCTAATCGTATTGAAAAAATGGAGAAAAACATAAAATATTTGTCTCAAACATGAACTAAACTGACGCTGCACCCTCTAGGGTGCACTAGGACTACGACGACCTTAGCGAACTCTTGTACTTTGACGTTTGTTTATGTTTACTAATCTCAGAATTTCAACTACTGTTATCATTGTAACTCATTTCTTATTTCATATGTGTTACGCAGCAGTTATAAGTATAGAGTTTCTCACGACCATTACTATTTTTATCATTGTAGCAAACTCTTGAGAATATGAATCTTTTTTTTTCATTTTCAGGGTTCCATTACATGAAGTCATAGCACTTTTATTTTTCCTTACTTAGCCAAAATTTCATGGACAATTTCTACACAAACTTTTCATCACACATTTCAATCGATGAATCCATGGTTCCATACTATGGACGCCATGGATCAAAACAGCATATCAGAGGCAAGCCAATCCGTTTTGGATACAAAGTCTGGTCTACGGCAACGCGAGGTGGTTATCTTATTTCGTTTGAGCCCTACCAAGGTTCTAAGTCCTCCCCTCTGCCTCTACAAGATGAATATGGTTTGGGGGCTTCAGTTGTTCTGGAATTGTCATCCAGGCTTCCTTCCTCATCTGGCCCATACAACTTTTATGTGGACAATTTTTTCTCAGGACTGCCCTTAGTTCGTCAGATGACCGACAAAGGCTACGGGTTCTGCGGCACAATCAGGGAAAACAGAACCGAAAAATGTCCTCTTCCTCCCATTTCTGATATGAAAAAAAACTCCAAGAGGTTCAGTGTCCATCAGAGCTGCGGAAGATCTTTGTATTGTAAGATCGAATGACAATAATATTGTCACTTTTATTTCAAATTGCCACGGAATTAATCCTATCCATAAAGTTGAGCGGATTGGATTCGTGGAAAAAAAGAAACAAAAAATTACAGTAGATTGCCCTAACATCATAGCTATGTACAATCGATATATGCTTGGGGTGAACAGATTTGACGAAAATGTAGCTTCCCTAAGATGCTCATTGAAGGGGAGAAAATGGTGGTATCCGCTATTCGTATTCGGCCTCGATGCTTCTTGCCAGAATGGATGGCAGCTGCGGAAAAAATTCTCATCGGACACTTATTGCGATTTCCGAAGAGCTGTAGTCCAAACCTATTGTTTCGAGAACGGATCAGCCCCAAAACGAATAAGATCGATCTCCAATGTTCCACAATCAAAGTTGAAAAATAAAGATAGTAGTACATCAGATCATATAAGTGTTACATGTGGGCAAAGACGATGCAAGAAATGTCACAATAACACAAGACTTATGTGCAAAAAATGTGAGGTGGGCCTACACATTCACTGTTTGCATGAATTTCATGCAGCGCTCAAGTGATGTTTTAAGTTTTTTCGTGTTTTTTTTTTGTGTGTTTTTTAAATGCTTTTAGTGTTTTGTAATGTATGTAAAAACTTTTAATAAATTGAATAAAAAAAATTGTATCCATAAACTGCACTGTATTGTTGTTCCCTTACCTAATGCACCCCACAGGCTGCAGTGCTATAACTTAGCTAAAATTAGCTATAATTTTGAAACCACTTTTTTTTTCATATATTTGGAAGCCTAGCATATGGAAAATCTTGGGGAAAACGAAGTTCCAACCGCGGATGCAATATAGGAGTTGGAGAGTTAACGGGAGTAATAATCCTTAGCCATGCCGTCCCTCGGATAGGACGTAAAATGGAGGTCCCGATCCTGTACGATGTCAGGTACTCGTTAAAGATCCCTATCCTAATTATACCTGGACAGGCAAAATTTAGGACTCCCACTGCAGCATCGTCCGATTAGCCTTAGTGGCATAAAGTGACGTTAAATAAACAAACAAACAATTTAGTTATCGCGATTTCAATTTTCTGATAATATCCGCAAAATTATTGTTCAGATGTATGACACGTTTTGAAATCGACTGCTTCTGTTTTTTATTTATTTTTTTTTCTTACATCGTCCACCAACAGGCAAACGCCCATTGCCAATGTTTTGGCTTTTAAGGTCATTCTTGGCAATGTTTCACTATTTATTGAAACAAATTTAGTAATAAGTCTTAGTTTTAAATAATAATATTGCATTACTCTTTTTATTTTTAGGTTTCTCTACTTCCAAGGCGATTTACAATCGTTGATTTTCACTCAGATATTTTTTTCACACATTATAAACTTCCACTTATCATCCACTTTACTTAGAATAGAAAAATACAAGCGCAAACACACACACACACACACACACACATACACACACACACACATATATATTTTTTTTAAAGGGACAAGTCCCGCATTGGACATTAACAGGGAGCACAAAAATATTTTTTATTTAAGCGCGCCCTAATAGGGAGTATCTAGCCCTATTTTTTTTTTTTTTTTTTTTTATAGTTCGATAACCAATCATATTAAGAAAATTGAATTATTAAAATAAGAGAATAAAAATTTACGTCGAATGATGTACTTAAAGTAAAAATCGCTTGTAATTGGTTTCGGCTGAACGAGTTAACAATTTTTTATTCTATCGAGTTTTCTAACAATTGATCGAGTAATTCTAAGCAAAACTGTTTAATTTATTTTATTTAAAATTGAAAGCAATATTGCATGATGCTTGGTTTGCGAAATATGAGCAACCCATACAAAGAAGTGCAAATATTTCGTAATTTTTTTGCCAATATTTTTTTCGGAAAATGGAAAGGCTCTTTCTGAGGTCAACTCTGCAAAATAATAAATTAAGATTCAGGATAAGAATTCAGACTTGGCTAAAAAATATATTTTACTTCAGCGATCAATGGTCGGTTATCTGAAGATAACAGATTGACCACGGCCGGGAATTAAAACCGCTTATTTTTATTTATTTATTTTTTAAGGTGTCAACCACTAGGGTAACCATCACCTTATATTCCGCTGTAGCTTTACTCTTTTTTTATAAAGTTTTCTCCGTTTGAGGAAGTCGAAAAGATTATCTATTGTTTGTAGGTTGTCCTTTAAAAACTTATTTATATCGGAAGGGAAGTTGGAAATTCGAGTTCGAGTTATAGAGGTGACTTCCAAGAGTTCGTCTCACAAAGGTGGTAGTCATAGAAATACTTTTTTATTTACTCAATTTCCCTCGTTATTGGCCGGAATTCTGCTACGTGTAACGATTCGGGATCACAAGTTATATTAGATTTATTTTCATGTTTGACTTATCGAAGTTCGACACATCAGAGTTGACTATTGCAGATTGATTATTATATTGTTTCTAGTTTATTAAGATCATTGACACTCCCAAGATCAGGCGCCACTCCCGAGATTGGTGACCACTTACTCTCGAGGAAAATTTCCTTCTAGAAGCCAAGCCCCCCAATTCCCTTATCATTCCTCCCAGTTATATTCCCTGATTATCAGGGGTCCCCACGTGGTTGATATAACGAAGATAAATTATATTCAATAACGAGACCAGGAAAATGGTGCGTCCTGTTGCAACAATTCCGAGAAGGATAAATTGGCGTTGACTTCCTCGTGAAGACCGCATTTAAGTGAATGGTATTAATTTAAATAAAAATAAGTCTCATTTTTATTTGGTTAAATAAAGGTTATCCAATACAATTTTCAGTTTGGAGGCGGAAGGGAGAAACGGCGTGGAAAATCGAGGAAGAAGTTGTTGGAAAATATCGAGGAAAGCATTTGTGGTCATTGTTTAAGAGAGGAAGATTGAAAAAAGGAATTAAAGGACACCACAGGTGTACATTTGTATGGTACATTTCTGACAACACAATACACAAAGGCATGGACATTCCAACAGTAAAATCATATATTCATGACAAATAGGGCAATCACAATATGTAGTGACATTTCACTGTTCAACTCATAACCATCCAAACCCACTTGTTTCTTTTCTTTCCTCCTCCCAGTTACCCGTCCAACGAAGATTGAAACGACAATGGCCGAGGGATATGCTCGTGGACATCATCTAAATCAAGAAAATCTAAGACAATTGCATTCATCAAATTTGCTGAATGCGCTCCAGCGGATATGATTTTTTTTATTTTTTTTTCGATCCCTGGATCTTTATCAGGGCTTCTGAGTGCAGAGTAATGCAAAGTAACATGGGTCTCTGGACTCAGAAACCCTGATGAAGATCCACATTAAAGGTACCGAAACGTTGGCTTTCCCAAATAAAAAATGATTTAACTGAAAATCCTGACTTTTAATCATCCTATTGTGTTGACAGTTAACTATTACACAACTCTATATTTTTTATTACATTTTTATTAATAACATTACCTTAATATCCAATTACGAACAAAATCGGAATGAAAATGTCTATATATCTGAGTAATAGATAAACCTTAAATGATATTCACAAAAATGTATCCATTTTAGGATAATGACACATGAAATACATCACCATGAATAACACTAATGCAAAGTTGTATTTTGAATTTATAAATTTGAATGATTAATCATTATGATAATATTGCAGATGTACAAAAAGTTCTCATCGCCATATTTTGGAATTTACATGATAAGGAGCCCTTTGTTGGTCATCAAAAACCCAGAAATGATCAGCATAATATTGACCAAGGAATTTTCTCACTTCAGGAACAGGCAGTTTCTTAAAATGTTTGTACTTTTTTCAGATTTTTTTTTTTTTTAAATATTCAAAATGCTTTGGCTGAATGTTTAATGTGCTTTGGAAATTGTCTGCTTTGTTTCTATAATTATAAAGGGGCCTTTACACTCTACGAACCTCACCTTCGAACTGGTTCTTCCTCGAACCTTGCCGTACCGGCGTTCCACGAACAGCCTTTTATACTTAACGTGACGTTAAGCGAACCAATATGGCTGACGCACCCAAAGCTAGCTTACGATAAAGAAAAAATCTCCATTATCAATATATTTTATATTATCTGAAAAATAAAAAAATAGGAGGCGATTTACAACGTTTCACAAATTACACTAGTATCACAAACAACTCCTGTCACTTAAGAAAAGCCAAATCAAAAGTGACACTAGCGCTACCCCCGAACCCAGGCGCACAGATGAAGTACCTAGAACACCCGAACAGTCGACGTGAAGGCTCAACGAAGGTTGTTCGAGGGTGGTGTTCGAAGGTAAAGTTCGTAAGGTGTAAAGGCACCTTTATATTAAAAGGAAAATTCATTTTTTTTTTTCAGTTACGTTTGGACAAAAACTGACAAATATGGATTTTCTTTATTGAAGGAGTCTCTTCCATGGGTTATTTTACATTTAATTGTCCCAACGTTTTCTTCTGGGGTTATCTGAATTTTGACATTTTTGAATTATTATTTACCACAAGAGTTGAAAAATACATGAAGTTTCTAATATCATATGTATTACAATTATAATTACCTACTTTACAATGTTTTGGTTCCATCGCCATTTGTCCTTTTAAAATTGTTATGTATGAAAAATATAACTCTTTTCCTTATTTTACATTACTAAGGGTGTTCATTCATTAAAGAAAATTCGTAAGCAAACCAATCTTCCTCACTAAAGTAAAATACCAACCAAGTAGATAAATATTATAATAAATGGGAGTTAAAAAAGGAGCTTAGAGGGGGATATTTTCTTTGATAATCGAAGTGATAAGATAAAATCTTATATTTATCGTAAATTCAAATGTTTTCAATAAATTATTGGAGGGCTCACCTGTGGTGGATTGGTAAGCATAGCAACCTACAGTACTAAAGGTTCGCGTCCCGCAATGGCCAAAGTAAACCAATCTTCCTCACTAAAGTAAAATACCAACCAAGTAGATAAATATTATAATAAATGGGAGTTAAAAAAGGAGCTTAGAGGGGGATATTTTCTTTGGTAATCGAAGTGATAAGATAAAATCTTATATTTATCGTAAATTCAAATGTTTTCAATAAATTATTGGAGGGCTCACCTGTGGTGGATTGGTAAGCATAGCAACCTACAGTACTAAAGGTTCGCGTCCCGCAATGGCCCTAGGATTTTTTAAAGGGAGTGAAAAATCCTTGGCTATGCCATCCCTCGGGTAGCACGTAAATGGAGGTCCTGAGCCTGTACGATTTCAGTTACTCGTTAAAGGTCCCTATTCTAATTCGCCTTTATAGGCGAAAATTTAGAACTCCGATTAGCCTTAGTAGCATAAAGGGACGTTAAAAAAATAACAACTATACACATATTATTATTATCAAGGATTAGTCTTAGTAGCATTTAGTGACTTTAAGCAAACAAACTTATTTTATTAAAATGATTTAATTTTATTATGTTTGAAGTTACATAATAAATAATGCTTTATTTACAGCCATCGAGACGACTTCATCTTCCAAAACCTGTTCAATCTCGGAAACGAGAAATGGAAGACTACGAGAGCGAAGCTGCAGCCAACCTTCACCAGCTCAAAGTTGAGGGCCATGTTCCCGCTTTTCATAAAGTGCAGTGAGGTTAGATCATTTTCAGATTTAAATTTCGTACACATCGTTCAATAATAAAATGTTCATGTATGACTAGGTTTCATTAGGTTTGTTCCAACAAGGACTTAAAACAAGTTGATAACTAACAGACTGCGCATATCCTTCCCCCCACTCTTTTAATTCTGAATTTGATTGGTTGGTTATCTCATTTGATTCATCAATCATTGAAACATTATCGAGCATTGTTTCTAAAACCAACCAATCAAATCAAGAATCAAAAGAGTGAAGGAAGGAAATTCACAGTCTATTAGTTACCAACGCGTTTTAAGTGTTTGTGGGAAAATAACTAATATTTTATTTAACATTCGTTCTTACGATTTTATTTATCACGTTTGTAATTTAGGAAATAATATCTGATATACCAGCTTTGTGAACTACAAAATAATTGCGATTTTACAGCCCTATTCCAAAATAAACACTTTAAATATATGTAAATGGAAAAGCTGTAGGTGCCAAATCGAAGAATGAGAATTAACTTAATAAATTAAATTTATTTAGTGTATAACATTTCTCGGAATAAAATTCATTCGTTTCTTGATTTTTAAACTTCCGCCCCCCACCCCAACAATAAATCTTAACCAAATTCCGTACTACGTTTTGTTTCCTCTTTAACCGAATTTCGGAAAGCTTGTTAAGTTAATCGTAGGATCGAACATTGTCATTCACGCATTAGGTTTATGATACCTTGGAACCTAGATGTATAGGCTTTTAGGTAGAAAAATAATGGGTGGCGGGATGGCCGAGTGGGCAACGTCTGTGGAAATACAAGATAGCAAGTTCAAATTTAATTATACTCGGCATGAATCCCCCACCCACTCCCCTGGCCCGGGAAACCCCGTATAGCCTACCGGCGAGGAAGGGGAGGAACAAAAAACAAAAAAAACAACAAAACAGGTAGAAAAATAATTTTTTTTAAACTAATTTAGCCATTATTGTGGAGTAACCACCTATTTTTTAAAATATTTTAAATAATTTATTTTTGAAGAGAAAAGATTTGGCTCCACCGGGAATCGAACCCGGGTCTTCCGGTTTATACTCGCAAAACTTGCGAGATCGTTGGGAGAGGTGTCAGTGAAGAGGAAGGATTTGGCACCGTTTGGGAGCGACTCCGTGGTGTAATGGATAGCATACCGCGCATGTCACGCGGAAGACCCGGGTTCGATTCCCGGCGGATCCAAATCTTTTCTCTTCAAAAATAAATTATTTAAATTTTTTTAAACATATTTATTTTTTGCTTAGAGCCTGCAATCCCTCCTGCTCACAAAGGAAGGTCAGCCAATCGACATGAAGCAAACGCTAATCCCCTTCACGACTGATCTGACGTGCACGACGCTCTTTGGTCTTGAAGTCGATACCAAACAAGACAGCGAAGTATTAAAAATCGGCAAAGAGACTACAAATTTCAGTTTGCTAATACTTCTTAAAATCGCTATCAAGTTGGCCTTCCCAGAGATAGCTCAGAACATTCCTATCAAGTAAGTTGTTAATTGATTATAAATGTATGCCTTTAAAATTTGCCTAAAATATGGAAAACCGGTATAATTTCTTTATTGCTATTCCTTTATTTTTTCTGTTCCCTATTTGCTTTTGGGTTTTTGAGGGAAAAAAAGGAACTAGTTATATAAAAGGTATTTTTGTTCCTGCTCAATATTTTTTTTAAGAATTATTTGTCTTCGATCTAAGATATGAACAAAAAAAATGGCATCATCTCGAGGTTAGTGATTCCAGTGATCCCGCTAAAGGAATCGTGTGGGAATACCCGAGTCACTGGAAGAATTACTACTTAAATTTTCGTTTAATACTTCACAGTGATCAAGAACAAAATTAAATAAATAAAGATAGGGTACCCGATTTTTTTTGCTTTTAAGCTTCCGAGAAGTGGTGCAGAGTAGAAATACGCCAGAATTAAAATCGTACAGGTGGCACTTTTCACGCATGCGCAAAAAACGCTTTCTTTTTCCAAAAAATTGTGTTTTTCGCCTTTTTTTACATGTGTGATATGCTAATTTTACAACTACGAACACACACACACACATCGACAAAAACAAGTTACTTTTCTTGGACCTTCGTTCAACGGCAATTCATGTAAAATCATATTGAGTTAATGTGACGAATTGCGGAATAAGTTTAATCTTGTTAAATATGGACAAGTATTAGGCGATTTGAGAAACGTTGTCCGTGACTGCTTCGGAGTAAATCTTTTGCCTTCTTACCAAGAGAAAATAAATAAATTTCGAAAAAGCTACGAAGCTTTAAATATACCGATAACGACGAAAATACATGCTATTATTATTCATGTCCCTAGATTTTGTGGTCAATTCAATAAACCTTTAGGCCTTTTTAGTGAGTAAGGTATAGAATCATCTCATTATGATTATAAGAATACTGCAAATAGGTATAAGGTTAGAAACTCCAGCAATCCAAACTATAAAACCACGTTATTAGAATCTTTAGTTTCGTATAACAGCTGTCAC
This sequence comes from Aelia acuminata, assembly GCA_911387785.2. Classification (NCBI taxonomy): domain Eukaryota; kingdom Metazoa; phylum Arthropoda; class Insecta; order Hemiptera; family Pentatomidae; genus Aelia; species Aelia acuminata. The sequence continues at coordinate 12,402,685 of OU426984.1, forward strand.
ATTTAAATAATTTATTTAGTAAATTCGATTAATGTAAACATTTAAATATGTATATACACATTTTTTTTGTTTGGTAATTAACTCTTTGTATTTACTTTTCACTTGTTTTTTGCAACAATAGTAAACATTTTTTAATAAAAATGTTATTTTGACTTTGTTTATTGTTTGATTATAATAAAAAAATCAGTATTACTAAGACTTTGTAATTATATATTACTATAATACTTTCCTAGTACCTATTGCTTTTAAATTTATCTCAGAGATTTATATACAGTTCAGTATACTATATTCATTATTAATTGTTTTAATTATGTGTGCGTGTGTGTCAAATTAGCGCATTAGAAATGTAAATACGGTGAAAAACACAATTTTTTGACAAAAAAAGCGTTTTAGCGCATGCGCGAAAAGTGCCACCTCTACGATTTTAATTCTGGCGTATTTCTTCTCTGCGCCATTTGTCGGAAGCTTAAATGCAAAAAAAATGGGGTACCCTATCTTTTTTTATTTAATTTTGTTCTTGATCACTGTGACTTCATGGTATTTTCCCAATTCTGATATTTATAAATCAAACAAGAATCAAAAGATCCGTCGTTGACCTAACTGGTATAGTAAATATAAGACAGTTATATTTAATCGAATGATAACATTTGTGGCGGCAGCGGGTTTTCAAAATTGAAAAAAAACCAAATCTGCCAGCCTTATAGCGCCAGTAAAATCAGAAAAAAATTAATTTTTAATAAGTTAGGCAAAGAATAAAATAAAAAATCTGATTGCAGCAAACTGTACTAAACAAAGACTTTAATAACATAGAAATGAAAAACAAAACAAATATTTTAACTATATACACAATATTATAAAAGTGATGAATAATGAAAACAAAAATAAATACACATAAACTTAAAATTGAACTTCAAAAAAAATAATTTAAAACTCCTAACATTAATTAAAATAAATTGAACTCTTGTAAATTGTGAAAAAGAAAACATAAAAATTAATATTTACAATTACAAAAGGGTTATTTTTTATTGCCTTTGCTTGAATAAAAATATAAAGAATGAATTTTGAATAATAATAGAGATATTCATCCTCTTATGTAATATGTAAATTACTTTACATTTATTACAAGTTAGGTACGTTGTGGAATTGTTCCAGTACCACTGATTAATTTTATGATTAAATGTTCATAGTTACACATTCGGTGTGAGATGTGTTGCCTGAAGAATGACCCAAATGTGGGCATAAATTGCGATGTCTTCACGTGAAGAATAAACAACTTTACTCCACCACTGCAAATGCCGTACTGCTGTGGCATTAGATAAGGACGCGTCTTTAATACTTAATTTAAAAACACGGCATCTGTCATTGTATATATAAACGTAGGCATCTTACAGCCGTAAATATATACATGAAATTTAAATTAAAATATTATTCACGCTAATATAAAGTAACACTACATATAAATCAAAATATTGTCTATAACAAATAAAATTATAATTTAAAATCTAAATATTACATGTTGGCCACAACATTCCGCCCACCAAAATTTATATTAAAATTTTTTATGGCTCAATTGTTAAGTAGGTTGATTTATGGGATGCAACGGTACAATTTTCGCAACAGGACGTTTGTAAATTCCAGAAGCTGTCTTGATTGACACAACTCTAACAATTCCATCATCGCCAGGATGCACGGCTACAATTCTGGCTAATGGCCATATACGCTGAGGGCAATTGGGATCCTTTAAAATGACTAGGTCTCCTTCCTTGAGGTTTTCCCCCTGCTTGTTCCACTTCTTCCCCTGCTGTAAATGGTTTAAATATTCATTTCTCCACCTGATCCAAAAGTGCTGTGACTTTTGCTTAATCATGCTCCATCGTTTAAGAGGAACAACGTTTTCGCCAGTCAAATCTTCTTCAGGAGCTGCTGTGAGAGGTCTTCCGATTAAGAAGTGCCCAGGTGTTAGGGCTTCGAAGCAATCAGGGTCAGCATTAGTAGGTACTAAAGGGCGAGAATTCAGTACTGCCTCAATTCTGCTAAATAGGGTACTCAACTCTTCGAAGGTAAGAGGAGTCTCGCCAATGATCCTATACATCAATGTCTTTGCAGCCTTGATTCCTGCTTCCCAAATGCCACCAAAATGGGGCGCTGAAGGTGGTATGAAGGACCAATCGATGGATTTCTCCGCAAGGTGGTCTGTGATGCAGTCTTGTACAGATTGGGCTCTATACCACTGTTGAATTTCTTTTAATTTTCTAGAAGCCCCCACAAAATTGGTTCCGCAGTCTGAGTAAATGCGTACAGGTTTTCCTCTGCGGGCGATGAACCGGTCAAGTGCTGCGAGGAACGCTTCTGTTTCTAATGATGACACTACTTCCAGATGTACAGCTTTCGTGGACATACAAACGAAGAGGCTGAGGTATGCCTTGCCCATTGCTGCTTTACGACGTTTAGATTCCCTGATGATGAAAGGGCCACCAAAGTCGACACCAACATGTTGGAATATCAGCCCCTCTTGGAGTCGGAATGCAGGTAGGTTACCCATCAATGGAGGAGTAGGTACTTTATTGGCCTTGTAACAACGAAGACAATTGAAGACCCGTTTGCGTATCAGTGCCCTGGCTGAAACAATCCAATATTGGGACTGCAATACTGACTGCAATGCTGATGGTCCCAGATGAAGATGAACTCGATGGAAGTAGTCGACTAGGAGTTTGGCGAAATGGCTTTTCCCTGGAATGATTATTGGATGCTTGGCATCGTATTCCAGGTTCGAATTTTGCAAGCGGCCGCCCACCCTGAGCAACCCGTCCTCATCTATGAACGGGCGAAGACTTTTCAAGTGGTTAGCATCAATCTTGCAGTGGGTTTGCACCAATTTAATGCAGCCTTTAGTGACTCTACTTAACTCCTTCAGGCCTATTCTTCCAGTTGGTACATCTGGGTACCTTCTGCATTTTCCAATAAATCGCATAATGTAGCAAGCGCAGCGGAGTAATCTGTTATACGACGAGAACCGCTCCATCCACTCTAGACCATTTGTTACTTCGGCCTTTACTACACCTAAATGTACCTTCCTTAATTCAGGTAGTTCTGCTGCTCGCAAATCTGATCTAGGCCATGATTTTAATGATGACGTCATCCAACAAGGCCCCGCCCACCATAGCGGATGATTTTTTAAATCTGAAGGAAGAAGTCCACGTGAGCTACAATCTGCTGGGTTTTCTTCAGACTTCACATGATGCCAATCATTCTTGTTGGTCATCTCAAGTATTTGAGTGACCCGATGAGCAACGAAGGCATTTAAACGCTGTGTTGGTGTTGAAAGCCATCCGAGGACGATCGTGGAGTCCGTAAAGAGCCTGATGCAATGAATGGGCAACTTACCTTGCAGGCTGGAACATGACTGATAAAGTCGGCTCAGCAGTAGAGCACCTGAGAGTTCTAGTCTAGGAATAGTTATAGGTTTAATAGGAGCCAACTTGGTTTTTGCCCGAATTAAACGACTGTTATATCCTGAAGGCGTGTTCTCTACCAGGTATATTACGGCTGCATAACCTCGTTCAGATGCGTCGCAGAATCCTACAAGGATTGATGAAATGCTATTCTTATCAACAATGCGACGCGGAATCTTCAAGTCTGCAATTGAATTAAGTTGCGATAAGAATTGATGCCATTTCAAACATGTTTCAGGTGGGCCAATATCATCCCATCCACACTTGGAGATCCACAGATCCTGTAATATTGTCTTGGCGTAAAATACCTCAGGAGACAAAAATCCCAATGGGTCATAAATTCTAGCTATTGCAGACAAAATGGCTCGCTTAGAAGGATGCCAAGAAGGATTGGTGATTTCGTAGGAAAAGTAGTCTTGATGAGGAACCCAATGCATGCCGAGAAGTTTAATCTTAGGCTCGTCATCAGCGGAGAGGCAAACTGCTTGATGTGCTCCCTCGGACCCTTTTACAAACTTCAGGAGCTCCGGACTGTTGCTCGCCCATTTTCCTAACTCGAAACAACCCTTACTTAATAATGAAATGAGCTCTGATGCCAGCTTCTTGGCTTCATCTTCGGTGGCAGCGCCTGTAGCGATGTCGTCCACATATATGTCTTCGAGCAATGCTCTTGATCCCATTGGATAGGCTTCTCCTTCATCCCGTACCAATTGTATGATTGTCCTTTGAGCTTGAAATGGTGCCGAACTTGTGCCATATGTGACAGTGCACAGTTCAAACTGCTGGACTGCATCCTTAGGATCGAAGCGCCAAAGTATGTGCTGATATTTCCTATCTGGTTGATGCACCAAAATCTGCCGATACATCTTCACGATATCAGCTATGAAAACTATTTGGTGAACTCGAAAGTTTGTGAGAATGTCCCGAATGTCGAGTTGCAGCTTCGGTCCGGTGAATAGGTGATCGTTGAGAGATCCATTAGGCATTCTACACGAAGCATCAAACACCGTCCTGAGTTTCATTGAATTGTCATGAATTTTCACGACAGCGTGGTGTGGTAGAGTATAAGCAGCAATGGAATTTGAATCTACCATCTTCATGTGGCCAAGTTCCTTGTACTCCCGCATGAATCGATGGTACTCCTCTTTTAGTTGACTATTTCTTTCCAGTTTTGCTTCCAGGTTGACAAGACGTTTAAAGGCTTGGCCTTTTGGGTTTTGAAGACGATTAATCGTGTCTTTTACAGGTAATGTGACAACATAACGCCCTGATTCAAGACGATAATGGGTCTCCTGGAAAAGTTTTTCACATAATCTATCTTCTTCCGACGTCATATCTACTGGTCGAACCTCTTCCATTTCCCAAAACTTTTCCAAAGTGTTCTTCAACTCTTCATTAGTGTAAAGGAAAAATGCTGAACCCCTCTGAAAATTGCGTTCGGAACCTATAGGACCTGAAATAATGAAGCCAAAAATAGTAGGAAGCAATCTAGGTACATTTGAACCAACATTGACTGGCTGTCCAGTGAGGATGTCCATAAAAAGATCTCCACCAAGCAGAAACTCTACAGGTCCAGGTTTCCCATATTCCGGATCCGCTAAAAAAAAACCTTTGTAAATCTTCTGAATTTCAGGAGAAAGGGGAGCTTGTGGAAGGTGACTCGTGATCATGGGAACAACAACTGCCTCAGTAGCCAATATCTTTGAACCAAAAGATGGTAACGAAGATCTTAGAGAACAATTAGTCTTCCCCACGGTACTAGTAACGCTCACCTGTCCAATACCTGAAATATTTTGCTTAAATGGTTCGATCACCAGACCTAATTTCCTTGCACAGTCTGAAGTCATAAAGGAGAATTGACTTCCACTGTCTGTAACTATTCTTACTGGCTGGTAGACTCCCTGTGCATCTTGAACTTGGACAACTGCAGTACCCAAAAGAACTTCTCCCTGCCCTGATACACTTCCTAATGAGAGACCGCTACCTTCCTGAGTCAAAGGGCTAGTTTCATGTGCCTGAGTTGGATGTAGCCACGAGTGATGACCTCCATTACAAATAGAACATCGTCGTAGAGAGCTGCATTGGCTGGTATGATGTTTGCTTGAAAGGCAATTTTGACACCCCGACCAGTTCTTTAGTAGATGGATCTTCTCAGTAGGAGATGAATTTCTAAATTGCCTGCATTGATATAAAGTGTGTGCCATGTTGCATACAGGACATAAAATGGCGGAAGGGCTCTGTTTAACATCTGATTTCTGCTGGCTTCGCGAAGTGCGATTCTGAGCCAAATCATTTCGATCCCCTTTACCACTGAGTAATGAGTGCCTCGCTTGATTAAGAGAACGTAAAGCAGGAGCTTGAGGATAATTTTTCCTATTTCTATTTATATGTTGTTGCTCTGGCTCAACATCTTGGATATCTAGAGATTTCCATTCAGACTTAATAAAATTTACTACATCTGAATATGTAGGGAATTCCACCTCAGAAAATTTCTTTTCAAACGAGATCCTGGTTGAAGAATCTAAACAACGAAGAACCAAATAAGAGAGAAGGAAATCTCCTAAATCTGGGATACCTAAATGTTTAAATGAGTCAATGGCTTCAATTACTGAGGTTAGCAGGGCTTTTAGTGAAGAAGAAGAAGGTTTTCCCATAAGAGGTTTAAATTCCATTACTTGCTTCAAGTATGAATAAGCAAGCTTCCTTTTGTTGTTATAATGATCTGTTAATAACTTCCAGGCTTGAGCATAATTATTTTCTATCAAAGTGACATTAGAAATTAATGATCTAGCAGGTCCATGTAAACAAGATACGAGGAAAAGAAATTTTTCCATATTAGAGAGAGTAGGCTCCTCATGAATGAGAGATTTATAAGTGTCTCTAAATAAGGGCCATTCTTGAGAATTTCCTCCAAATTGTGGTAGGTTAATTTGTGGAAGCCGAGCTCGTACCAGGCGGCTTTCATTTATTCCTGTAGAAGTAGCGCTGACGGGTACGGTCATGCTCTGTGCAGTAGAGGGAGTGGGGTTCATGTGATCTTCATAAATGGCACATGCCTCGTTATAATATCGCTCAATATTGGACATGAGAGCTTTATCGTTATTGGTGGGAAAAACTGCCGATGCGCCTTTATCACATACTAATGCAAGAATACTATCCCATGTATCTGTAAAACTGTCATAATGTGCATCTAACTTTCTAAACATTCCTTTAAATAAAAATAATTGAGAAGGGTCGGTTGAAATGGCCCTACCTTGCTCCAAAATAGCCTTTATTTTGTTTCCAGATGACTTGAGTTTTTCCTTAAGACTATCAAATTGTTTTCTGACTGCTGGGTCAAGAGATTCCATGGTTAGGAAATATTTAAAATGAAATGAAAAAATACAAGTAAAAAACAGACCAAAAAAAAAATTAGGGAAGAGCCAAAAGAAAACAAACCAACTAAAACCCTTATCAACGTTAAGGAATAAAAGCTGTGGACAACTGTTTACAAAAAAAATAAAATATCTGTTATATATATTAGCATAAGTTAAATATATGTTATTATAATTATTTAATACAATACAGCTGCAATCCGAAACCCGGAGGACCAAAATGTGGCGGCAGCGGGTTTTCAAAATTGAAAAAAAACCAAATCTGCCAGCCTTATAGCGCCAGTAAAATCAGAAAAAAAAATTAATTTTTAATAAGTTAGGCAAAGAATAAAATAAAAAATCTGATTGCAGCAAACTGTACTAAACAAAGACTTTAATAACATAGAAATGAAAAACAAAACAAATATTTTAACTATATACACAATATTATAAAAGTGATGAATAATGAAAACAAAAATAAATACACATAAACTTAAAATTGAACTTCAAAAAAAATAATTTAAAACTCCTAACATTAATTAAAATAAATTGAACTCTTGTAAATTGTGAAAAAGAAAACATAAAAATTAATATTTACAATTACAAAAGGGTTATTTTTTATTGCCTTTGCTTGAATAAAAATATAAAGAATGAATTTTGAATAATAATAGAGATATTCATCCTCTTATGTAATATGTAAATTACTTTACATTTATTACAAGTTAGGTACGTTGTGGAATTGTTCCAGTACCACTGATTAATTTTATGATTAAATGTTCATAGTTACACATTCGGTGTGAGATGTGTTGCCTGAAGAATGACCCAAATGTGGGCATAAATTGCGATGTCTTCACGTGAAGAATAAACAACTTTACTCCACCACTGCAAATGCCGTACTGCTGTGGCATTAGATAAGGACGCGTCTTTAATACTTAATTTAAAAACACGGCATCTGTCATTGTATATATAAACGTAGGCATCTTACAGCCGTAAATATATACATGAAATTTAAATTAAAATATTATTCACGCTAATATAAAGTAACACTACATATAAATCAAAATATTGTCTATAACAAATAAAATTATAATTTAAAATCTAAATATTACATGTTGGCCACAACATTATAGAAATAATTTTACAAAATTCTGGAGAAAAAAAAATAATTCACACTATGACGTTGTTCCTGATGCCATTGCTCTTGTTTTGTTTTTCATTAAATTGTAGTTTTTTATTTTTAATATTCCACAAATAAATATCTCTTCAAATCAAATTGTTCTGTAAGATGCAAAATCTTAGCGTTGCAAGCAAAAAAAAGAACAATAAAAATTATGGCCTCTTCGAAAACCTTTAAATTTTTTAATTTTTTCTGCTTGCAACGCTAAAATTTTGCATCTTACAGAACAATTTGATTTGAAGAGATATTAATTAGTATAAAGGGACCAAAGAAAATATATTTTTGGATAGAATATTAAAAATAAAAAACTACAATTTAATGAAAAACAAAACGACAGCCATGGTATCAAGAACAACGTCATAATGTGTATTATTATTTTTTTTCCATAATTTTCTAAAAAAAAATTTTATATTCATTCAATTAAATATAGCTCTCTTATATTTACTATACCAGCTAGATCAAAGACGGATCTTCTGATTCTTGTTTGATTTAAATATCAGAATTGGGAAAATAAGAGGAATTTTTCTAGCAAAAAAAAAACAACAAAAAAAGTCCAAAATTTAAAGGTTTTCGAAGAAGCCATAATTTTTATGGTTCTTTTTTTTTTTTTTTTGAATTTTATATACATAATTGTATAAAACTATCATCGAATTGAATACAGGGGTCTTTTTTTATTTTAGTCGTAAATTAACTGAATTATAAATTTAACACTTTTTTTCTATGTTTTTTTGGAAATCAATTCTTCTTAGGACCTTGAATAGTCTAGGAACCTCCTACTGGTTATCTGTGACAATATGTATACTAATGGAAACATATACATATAACTGAATATAAAAGATCCATTTATCATTTTATATCGATTAATTAATCGAAATGAATTGGCGAAAGTCGAATTCTGGATGAGAAAGGTATTTTCCTTATTCGCCTTCTGAGAAGAACACAACGACCTATTAAAGAGCCTACTGAGAACCTCCGATGATGTGGTCACGCCGAAGTTGCTTTACTACATCCGACCATTCATTCGCTTCGGGAATCCCTGGAACTTATTTCCGATTCGTTTAAAAAAATAAATGAATAAAAATTAAACAGAAATTTATTGCGACACCAATTGGTTATTTTGACTAAGGGAACCCCAAAACGCGTATTTCCATTGAAAAACGGAAGTCATAATTTTTCACGACCGCAATACTTAACCTTACTATATATTTCCTTTATAGGTAAATGGAAGTAAAAAAAAATATTCGTTTTTATATGTTACTAGCTGTATATACCGGTTTCACCCGGAGTATTTCATTTTTTAAATCTATAAAGTGAGACTTTTATCGACTCAAACGGTCGATTTCGTAAAAACCAATGTAAAGCGAGATAAAAACGATTTTTATAACAATAAAGAATATACCAAGAGATTGGCTGAAGTTATGGACAGGTGTTCGCACCTGGTATCAAAGAACCACTGAGCGAAATTTGGAGAATTTAGGATAAACGGTATGGATTTCTATAAAGAACAAACAGAATTTCATCTTTATTTAAATAGATTATAGCTGCATATCCCGGTCTCACCCGGGGAATTTCATTTTTCTAATGAAACGGTCGATTTCGTAAAAAAAACCATTGTAAACCGAGATCATTACGATTTTTATAACAATAAAGAATATTAGCTGAAGATCGGCTAAAATTATGCAATTTTAATATGGATAGGTGTTCGCACCTGGTGAAATGTAAGAACCACTGAGCGAAATTTGGAGAATTTAGGACAAACGGTATTGATTTCTATAAGAAACAAACAAACAAATGAACAAACAGAATTTTATCTTTATTTATATAGATTGATCTTGGGAGGTTCGCGCACCGAGACTTTTGCCTCTTTAATCCCCTTTCTCTCCCCAGACGACGTTTTTCGCTATCACATCCTGTTTGGTTACTATCTGGAAGGGAGATAAGTTATAGCGAATTCTCTCCTATACGAGAGGAAGTAAAGTTACAGAATGACGCAATTCCGTTTGTGGGATTCCACTGCTAATCTGATTTTCTGATAATTTTAAGCACCAGGTTGAAAAAATGTGAATGCGCGCAACACACAACTTTCACTTACCAACTTAATTACATTTGAAATTGACGTGTTTTGTTAAATGCCATTTCTCAAAGTAACACATTTTCCCACATTCATTTACTTATTTTTGTTGGTATTTGCTCTCTAAAGTACACTAATTTTTTATTATTAAATAAAAGTTTTTACTTGCGATAAAAACGTGCATTCGGCAATGCAAGCATAATCCTTTAAGTTGTCCGATTTTATAATTCTGTATGTAGTTGTCGAAAACTTCATATAGTTACCATGAAACAAATAATTCCCAATATTTGAACAGAACATATTTATTAATTGTAAACTATCGTCTGTCATTAAAGGCGTACTGTGCATGCGTGGGCTCAGTTTTATGAGTTGACGGAATATTTTTCTTTTTACTTTCACTTACCTATATATGAAATATATAGTAAGTGGAAGTATTGCGATCGTGAAAAAATTCGACTTCCGGTTTTCAACGGAAATACACGTTTTGGGGTCCCCTGAGTCGAAATGACCAAGTCCCGCGAAATGGTCTGTGTGTGTGTGTGTGTCTGTGTGTCTGTGTGTCTGTGTGTGTGTGTGTGTGTGTGTGTGAACAGACTAGCTCAAAAACTATAAACCGTGCGATCCTGAAATTGGGTATTTAGTGTAGGTATATGCCCGCGATGTGACAGCATAAATTTCATCAAAATTACTTAAAGGGAGGGGGTACTTTACTTAATAACTTTTTAGGTTTTTTTCGATTTTCTCAAAAACGGCTCTAACGATTTTGATTAAACTGAGTATTTCATCTATTTATATGCCCGAGATATGACTGTAAAAAATTCATCAAAATTGATTAACCGGAGGGGGGACTTTACTTAATAAATTTTGTAACATTTTCACGTGTTTTTTTTATTTACTCTAAATTGGCTTTAACGATTTTGATCAAACTGGGTATTTAATGTATGTATATGCCCGAGATATGACTGTTAAAATTTCATTAAAATTGATTAACCGGAGGGGGGACTTTACTTAATAAATTTTGTATCATTTTCACGGGTTTTTTTATTTACTCAAAAACGGCTTTAACGATTAACAAAAATAAGATATGGATGTAGAAAAATGTGTGACTTTGGGATATTATATTTAACAAAACACGTCAATTTCTTATCTAAGTAAGTTGGTAAGTGAAAGTTGTGTGTTGCGCGCACGCACCAGATTTTTTTCTCCTGTATATGTTTACTTGATTTTTTTCATATTTCATATTTAGCCATATTATTTTTAGACGTAACGAGAAACGGCTAATTTCTCTATACAAACAAAAACAAAGATACTTTATAGGGGAAAAAAAAAAGGCCCCTTCCCCATTTCAGCCCCCTCAGAACATTTTAATAATGATAAAGCTTACCTGATATTAAAGGAGACTTGATGTTCATTAAAAATGACGAATTTGATCAAAATCATTAAAGCCGTTTTTGAGAAAATAAAAAAAAAACCGTAAAAATTGGAAAAAAGGTTTAGAAAAAAAGTAACCCCTCCGTTTGACCAATTTTGATGAAATTTTTGCTGTCGCTTCGCGGGTATATACAATACATACACCAAATAACTAATTTCAGGTTCCTACGGTTTATAGTTTTGGAGGTAGTCTGTTCACACACACACACACACAGATCATTTCGCGGGACTTGGTTATTTGGATTCAGGGGACCTCAAAACGTGTATTTCTGACGAAAACCGGATGTCGAAATTTATCACGATCGCAATACTTTCCCTTACTATATATTTCATATATAGGTAAGTGAAAGTAAAAAACAGTTACAATATTTCAGGATAAAAAATTGTTTATTTCTTTCCCTACATGGTATGAAGATGGTGTATTAAAGCACACGATTATTAAAATGGTCTCCCGGATGTGGTTTTCTGTCCGATTTCAGAGAAATAAAGTACCATCAACCTTCTTCGAAACTCTTTTAACCTTCGAAATAGCTAATAGCGTGGCATCGGAGGGGGAGCTGTCCTGGAAAGTATATATTTCATGTTATGATTCATGAAACGGTACTTAGGTATTATTTTGCCGAAATACACTATATCCTCCATTTTTATAAACCCGACATTGATAACAACAAACTTGTTGTGTATGTTAATCAAAGTTTAAATATTTTATGCAAATATCTATAAATAACTTATGTTGCTTTTATTATGGAAATTTATTTGCAGCATCCAGGATTACATCCTCATTGGTTTTTTTTTTTTTTTTTTTTCAATGTACAATGTATCAGGCCAATCGAACACAGTTTTCTCTATGTGAATTATATGAAATATTAAATGGCAACTTCTACAATTGGTCCTAGGATTCGTTTATTGGGAGAAAAAATTCCTTGGCTATGTAGTCCCTCGGAGAGGACGTAAAATGGAATTCCTGACCCTGTACAATGTCAGGTAGGTACTCGTTAAAGATCCCTATCCTAACAATACCTGGATCGGAAAAAATTTAGGACTACCACTGTAGCATCTTCCGATTAGTCTTAGTGGCATAAATGTGACATAAAACCAACAATAAATGTACACATATTTTTTATCATGTCACTTATTAAGAGGGACTTTAAAAATATAATAAACAAAAAAAATTAATTTAATTTTTTAGTATTTGTGGTTTTGTTTATTTATTTAACTTCACTTTATGCTACCATCAGGAGTTTTAAATTTTGCCGATATAGGTATTTTTAGGATAGCAACCTTTAGCGACTACCTGACATCGCACAGGCTCGGGACCTCCATATCAAGTCGCATCCGAAAGACGGCTTAGCCAAATATTTTTTACTCCCTTTAAAAAATCCTAAAGGGTAACTACCAGGAGAACTTGCAGCCTTGGGTTTAGTAGGTTGTCAAGCTAAAATCTACCTCATGTTGTTTTAATTCAGTGATTGTAATTAGTCTACAAAAATTTAAGAGATTGAATTAAATTTAAGAGATTGGTGAATATATTTTATTGCATACTTTTCTTTTGCAAATTTTATTTAAAGATGATGTTATCAAAATATAAAACTATCAAAATAACATACCTCAGAAATTATTTGTTTCTCTTACATTTTTCCACTTCTTCATAGAGCAGTTTCTGCTGTCAGCTAAGGCTAGTTTTGGATAAAAATAATATCACCATGTAGGTAAGCCTCTTTCCTTCATGTTCTCAGTTGATCACGGACATGACCAACATTACACCACTGGTGTTGGGTTTTTCCTAAATAATTCTATTGGCCGTATTGGCTGACTAGGTCATAATACTCAAAACTAATATAATTTCAATAACATATTATTACATTATAATAGTATATAATGACTTGCTTTGTTTTTTTTGTTTTTTCAGGGTATTTTCTACAAATATAGATAAGTTCTTTTTGAATCTCGTCGCTGAAATTGTCGACTTTAGGGAAAAAAATGATCTGAAATTGAATGACTTCTTGGATCTGTTGATTCAATTAAAAAATAAGACAGGTGAAGAGAAAAATTTTGTAAATGGAAACATTAATTGTCAAACACAAGGTAAATAAAAGTTTAAAAATAAACAAATAATTTTTTTTTTATATAAAATAAGTTCATTTTTAACCTTGAAATAAAATTATTAATTCATATTTTTTTTTTTTTAAGGAATGACATTAGAAGTATTGGCTGCACAGTGTTTCTTCTTATTTGTTGCTGGTTTTGAAAACTCAAGTTCGGTTCAATCCTATTGTTTGTACGAATTGGCATTACAACCTGAATTACAAAAAAATCTTCAGAACGAAATTGACAACTGTTTGAATAAACATGGCGAATTGACTTACGAAGCTGTCAAGGAAATGCATTATCTTAACATGGTTATATCAGGTAAAGCATGATTCATATTTTTAAATAAAGAAAAGATTCTTATAGTTTTCTTTTTCTTCTAAATTTAGTAGGAAGATTGAAAAAAAAAAAATTTTTTTTTAGTCAATTGGAAAAGGACATTTATGAGCTGGCATATAGAAAAAGTATAACAGTATATTTTAGCATATTACATTGATATATATATTATAATATTTATTAAAAGACTATCATTCATATGATTGAGAAATCATTTAACAATATCATGATATGGGTGATTCTCATTTAATTTGACCATTTAACTTTTTTAGAAATAGAATTTTGGGTTTAAAAAAATTCAATTTATGAATAAAATTTTATCTGAATATCATCAATAAGATGTTCAAGGAAACAAAAGTGAACAAAGTTTGTCAGTTCGTTCATTATAAGTATTTTTTATTATTTTTTCAACTCGAAAATGAGTTTAGTAGGAGCGTTTCTATATTTTTATTACATATTTTTTGTAATGTTTTTTTTTTTTTTTTTTTTTATTCTCGCTCACTCTCGTCACTCCATATCACGGCGTAAAAACTCATTTGTAAGGCATCGAATCTTGTTTTCCTTTTGTTATACAATAATTACGAGCCTGGCGTCTATTCCTACTCCTTTACTTGCCAAGCTTAGTAGCCTGTACTTTCTCGCTAGTTGACCTATGAATAAGTCGTTCTGTCAAGCCTTAGGTTTTTCGTCGGATATTTGCAGCTCATTGATCATCTCGTTGTGAAATATATATGCTGCACAGTTTTTACTCAGTTCAGTGTCAACGATTCACCCATAATTAATTCGTTCGCTGCTTTACATGTAGGTCAAATTCAAAGACTGAGAGGTATTTGCACAAGCTGAGTAGACTGAATACTTTTACAAGCTGCCAATTTGCTTATTTTCTTTCTCTTGGCCAACATCTCTTTTTTATTAAGAATATATTTTACATTATGTCCCAAGTCTATTTTTTCTTTTCTCTATTGCTCCTTCCTACAGCTTGTTAAAATGGCTATACAAAAGAAATGAATCATGTAGGCATTTAAACATGACAATAACAACACTTCCCCAGATTTTTTTTTCACAAAAAATCTCTATCCTTAGCTAAACCAAGTGTCGGACATATATGAGAGGATGGACTCGAATAAATGTCCCTAACCAACATCTTTTGCCGGTATCATTCGGATTTTTCAATGAACGCTGATATATACAATTAACGTAACACTCGTGGCAACTAATTTTTGTGATATACATTATTTTGCATTGGATATCAAATAACTGCCTATGAGATACTTTCTTCACCAACTAAGCATAACCAGCTTGGGGACTGTAACACTCGTGACATTTTCAAACTTCACATTGAGATATTTTGTTTTTTATGAGGCCTAGATTCATTTAAATGTTACCATCGTATTGGTATAACAGCAAACTATAAAATAAATATGCAACAATATTTTTTGGATATGAAAAAATATTTCAAAAACGAATATTAAGACCGGGGACACTAAATGGTCAATTAATTTGAGAATCACCCATATAAGAAAATAAAAAGTTGTTGTTACTAAAGGAATATATTGCTAATTATTTATTTTTATTTTTATTTTTTTAAGGTTTATTGGCTTTAAAGTTACACCATATTGCTAATATATCATTACTTAAAAGATTCTTAATCTCCTAATAATTTGGATAATTTACTCAGCATCCTGAAAAAATATTTTATTGAAGCCTTTCTTGTAAAAAAAAAAAAAACTATGAAATTAAAGTCTATAACAAGCCTTTTTAAATAATTTGGATATTTGGTAAAATACTATTTAAAAACAACATTATGGATGTAATTTTACCATATTTAATTAATTAATATTCATTTTAAATTTGTGTTTAATCTTAATTGAATAATCCATCCAAGTAATCATAATGGACCTTTAATAATAATCATATTACCTTTAAAGTCGCTGCTTTTATAGAAATAATTCTTTCCACAAAGCAATATGCTCCATATTTCAAGAATATATTTATTTATTATTATTTTTGTTTTTCAGAAACATTAAGAAAATACCCAGTACTTCCTTTTGTTACAAGGGTATGCACGTCACCATTAACATTCCCAGACGAATTCCAAGTCGTGAAAGGAGACCAAATAATACTACCTACTTGGTCGCTACATCATGATCCTCAGTACTTTCCAGACCCTGAAAAATTTGATCCAGAAAGATTTTCTGAACAAAACAAAGACTCCATAATTCCATATACTTATCTGCCTTTTGGTGAAGGACCTAGGATGTGTTTGGGTAATTTTTTTCATTTTGTTTTTTATAATTTCAATCTTCTTTTTAATGATTTCAAATGTGGTTTTACATAAGTTGGAGCAATGTATTAGCAAGGGTATGTTTAATGAATTTTGTTGTTTGTAGATTATACTGTGAACCCTTAAGTTTCCTTTTTATTCTATGCTTTACATTTTAATATTCACAGTTTCTATTCATAATGATTTTAAAATAAAATTGTTTTAATCCATATTAATTTTATTTAAAATCATCAATGTAATTATAATAATATGTGCTACTTTATTCTGACATATCACCATTATTTGGTAATCTTGAAGAAAAAAAAATTATATGAAATTATTAAATTAAACTCTGGATAAATATGTAAATGATTTTTATTTTTCAGGAATGCGATTCGCTCAGCTTC
Organism: Aelia acuminata; assembly: GCA_911387785.2. Taxonomy (NCBI): domain Eukaryota; kingdom Metazoa; phylum Arthropoda; class Insecta; order Hemiptera; family Pentatomidae; genus Aelia; species Aelia acuminata. The sequence continues at coordinate 12,419,263 of OU426984.1, forward strand.
AGATGAAAGTAGGACTTGTTTCCATTTTAAGGAGATACAATGTTGAACCGACGAAAGAAACGGAGATTCCGATAAATCATAAAGGACGTGCATTTTCCACTTTACCTGACGGAGCTGTCACTTTGAAGCTTGTCTCCAGATCCTGATGATGAAAAATTATTTTCAGTTATCTCATTGTATTTTATAAATTGTGTGTCTCACACATTCTACGAGTAGATACTAAGTACATCAATTGTTTTAGTATTAATTTGTAAATCCGTTCCTATTTTTAATTAATTTCTGACTATTTAAATTTTTTTTTTTTTTTTTACATCTTTCATATTGATACAATTGTTAAAAACCAACAATGGACAGTATATTATGCACTGATTATGTTTTGTGCAATTTTTATAAAAGTGCAACAAATGTACACATAAATAAACTAGTAAATAGAGCACTGTAAATAAAGTAAAATAAAAATATTCACACAAGTCATTGTCATTGCCCTAATGAATACCTGGATTGCTGGGTTGAACTGTCGGCTAAGTTAAAATTTTTACATAAAATTTGTACATTTTTTGACCTCCAACTTGGAACAACTTTTACCTTATGAAATATAAATAGCTCTCCAAAATTATTGAAGAATTTCAAAGGAAATTAAATTGAAATGAATTAATTATTTTTCTTTCTCTATAAACATTTTACAAGCAAGATAGAAACAGACTGAGATCATGGAAATGCACAGTGTTGCCAACATTCAAAATAATTTAGATAACAAAAATAATAATTCCATCAGCTCAATAAATATTTAAATTTTATATTAAAGTTGAATATAGTTTAATTAAAGTAATTATATTTCAGATTTGTACATACATACATACACACATATTCACACACAAACATACACCTCATGCGCCCAACATATATTTATAACTTTTATATCTATATAATTACAGAAACTTTCGGAAAAATTATGATAGCATTATGGATGCTTATACCGAATAGATAAATATAATATTAAGGGGTCAAAACCCTGAACCATCACAGTTTTTTTTTTTTTTAATTTAATATAAATTAATTATAATAATCAGTATTCACTGTAGCTTACAGGAATGTTTACATTCACCAACTGATTTCTGTAGAAAATTTAAAATTTTCAAGAAGCCTTCAGTAATCAATTCGGTAAAACGTAATTTATTGTCATTAAAAAAATTACAGTAACAAAATTCTATATAAAATAAAATAAAAAAGTTTTCAAACGACAGTCAAAATTTAACAAAAGATAGTTGTAGCCTTCTACAACATAAAAGAACTGTGTTCATGAAAAAAAATAATTTTTTTTAATATTTCTATACTATATAATATATCTGGAATAAGATATTTATTTTGCACCAATTATGGTTATTATCCCCCATTAGACCAATTGATTTACATATTATAAAAATATCAACATAATATATAAATCATGATAATTGGATATTTGATGATGAATTCCATTTTATGAAGTATCATAATATTAAAATAATTTTAAATTCTCAAAAATGAAAATAATAGTTTATTTCTATTAAAATTTACAATGATAAAAACAATACTTGAATTAAATATTAATATTTATCACATATAACTTTTTTTTGGAAGTTTTCATTCATTCTAATGAATCTTTATTTCATTCTTGAATTAATAAGGACACATTTTGAAATAGCGTTATATTTGAATATCACTATTAGTATGTTAAGCGTTAATAAAATTAATTAAGAGTTATTTTATTTGCTTATAAACATTCTATAAAACTCTATTACTACCTTTTTACTTAATCGTATTATTTACAATAGTGAAATAATTACAGCTTATAAATACATTCCGTTAACTAAGAAGTCAGCATCGTGCGCGTACGGCGATTTGCCGCCACGTCTCATCCTCCTCTTTACTACCCTCATTCTGCATCCGACAAATACCAGCATGAGGCCAGTGATGCACAAACCTGAAAACAAATGTATAAGTAACATCCGTTATACATGTATGACCACAGGAAGTATGAAGGCAGTGTTTAGAATTTGTCAGCCTTTCCATTTTCATATTATCTATGCATAGTTGTTTACAAAAATCTATTTCATGTGTTGTTGTTTTTTTAAGTTTAAAAATGTGTTGGTTTGTTGGATAGCAATGATCAATCAACTGTAACCCATTAATTCTTATTTATATTTACTTATTTAAGATGGTTGTATTCATTAATATTATTATAATATTTATTTCACCAATGTCAGTGGATGATCAAGCATACTAAGCGGGGCCTAAAATATAATAACTGAAAGATTAAAAAAAAAAATCAATAATAGAATCTTTAATTTTTTTTAGAACATTTTAAAGTTATTGGCTGTAGGAAAACTTAATTAAAATTTATCATTTATTTTTTGATTTTTCAGGAAGTTTTTAATTATTATTTTTAATCCATGTTTAATGAAATAACAACTTCCACTATTTGTTTTTATTTTTCTATTTATTTTTCATTTTCAACGTTTCGGGGCACCCGCCCCATCTTCAGGAAAAACAACTAGAAACATTTATGATAGGTTAAATAATGGTCAGGATTTTCAGTTTACAATGGTATTTATTATGGTAAGCCAACGTTTCGATCCAGCTTGTGGATCTTCATCAGGGCTAAAAGAAAACAAATATATGAGTATCTATGCTAGAGGGTGACAATAAATGGATACATTACAGAACTGATAATAATATAAAAGATGGTATACATAAATATTAAAATAAGAGGCTGGTTAACAAGATAAAATAGAATATGATATTTACCTACTGAGTCCAGGTGGATACTAAGACTAAAGGTAAAAATAAGGTGAGAGGTAGTGGTAGGGGGTAGGTTTGCCGACTTCAAAGGTTTATGGCGGGGAAATCCAACGCTTTTGAAGTGAAGGCACATGACAACTGAGTGAACAAAATATTTAAAAACTAACAAAATATATGGTACTGTATACAAATAGTTGTGTCTGGACTGAATAATAACATAAAAATGAGATAATACATAATGTAACAATGCATACAAATTTGGAAAATATATAGAAAGAAGCATACAATACAAAAAATAATAAAAGTATAAGAGGTACAGAGATAATTGCAGGTACCTATGAAATCAAAACTAGGATTTGAGGATGCGGAAGATGTTAGAATAAGTGGATGAAATTATCTCTTTATCTGTTTTGTGATTTACCGGGTTATTAGTTTCTAGATGGATGAAAATGGATTCTGAGAGGAGACGTTTGTCGTGGTTAGATACAGTTGCTAATATGGAGGGGTTCTCAAAGTCGAAGGAATGGTTGTGGGCAATGGCATGTTCTGCTAATTTAGATGTAGACGAATTACGCGTGGAAATACTGTATTTATGTTGATAAATACGTTTTTTTAAATAATTTTTGGTTTCACCTATATAGCAACTGTTGCAATTAAGCGTGGAGCACTGGATACGATAAACTACATTACACTTGTCTAGGAGAGGTACAGGGTCTTTGAGTTTTGTATAAAGATTTTTTAATTTATTGTTATTTTTTAATACTAGGCGCATGTGTGGGAAACTCGATGAGAAGGATTTTTTAATTTTGTTTGAGAGAATGGGGATATATGGGATAGATCTGTATTGGAAAGTAGAAATCGGAGGTTGTGAAGAGTTGTTAGAGAGATTATGAGTTTTAGCATCGTTATTAATAAGTGTTTTTATTAAATGCTCAGGAAAATCGTTAGATTGTAAGATATTTTTCAGGCGGATTTTGTTATGACAATGAAATTGTGGATCGGACAAGTTCAGGCTACGGTGGATGAGGTTTTTTGCGACGTTGATCTTTTGGTGATGTGGATGTTGGGAAAAATAGTTAAGGAGTCGGCCAGAATAAGTGGGGTTAACCTATCGTAATTGAAGAACAGTTGACCATCTCTCATCTCTACTAGTGTCTATATATTGGGAACATAAAAAAGCGAAGATATGAGTCTATCATCATCACCATCACACCACTTCAACATCACCCATCTGGACTCATCTACAAGATCAACTCACCATGACCATCCTGCACAACGATCAACATCAACAACTACATGTACAGAGGTACATTGCTTTACGTATTTGAAATCAAAATACCCCCTTCATATATCATACTTGAACCACTTTTCCCACCTCCACAAAAACCTCGCTAACAAAGAACAATCGCTAATTTTTCTATTAAAATGCCGTAAATCATCTATTATACCTAAATTTATTTGTAACCTGTCGAAAAATCTTAAATTAAATTACAAACTAGACAAAAAAGTCAAAACTATAGAGTCTAAATTCAAAAAATCTATGCTTAATATATTTATTAAAGATAACCTTTTTTTAACCGGTGACATAAAACAAAAAATTAATCAATTAAATAATTCGCTTTCTACACATTTCTCCGTTGAAGACATCGCGCTATTAAAATCTGCAACCCATAAAATATATACCCATGCCAAATCAACCAAAAAAACCTCCCTCAGAAAAAAGTTCAACCAACTTCTCAGTTATTCTAACACCGTTAAAATTTATCCTACCGGCAATAAAGAGTGGGTCCATAATATATCCTCCACACATATTCCTTCCAACGTCTCCAAAATTCTTAGTCTAGGACCTAATTTCACCACCCCTACATCTAATTCCAAACACCTTATCCCCTCACTCATCACAGACATCGAACACATACACCGAGACAACATCTTAACCCGTGACGACGACATCAGAGAGATGTCGCGTACTAGGATTTGCAACATCATTACTAATTACCTTTCACAGAAACCCACCCGTTCATCTCCTTTCTCAACCCAATTCTATAAAGACCTATCCTTAACCCGTTCATTCCTAAATACTCATAACCAAATCATTGTAAGCCGTGCGGATAAAGGTAACAAAACTGTCATTATGGACCGCGCAGATTACAATGATAAAATTAACACTCTTCTCTCTGACACGAACACTTATCGCCCCAGTAAACGTGACCCAACACCTTCTCTCACTACCAAATTCAACCAACATCTCAAACATCTCCTTGATACAAAACAAATAAATACCCCTACTTACAGATACCTCATCTCTTATAATTCTACTGCTCCCCGTTGTTACGGTCTACCAAAAATCAATAAACCCGGTAATCCCATCCGTCCCATCATTTCAAATATCAATTCTCCCTCCACTAAGCTCAGCAAATTCCTTCTCCCTCCCTTACAATCCCTTAGCAATAACAATCGATACGACGTAAAAAATTCCTTCCATCTCTTGGAACAATTAAAAACCATCAATATTCCCGATAATTTTATCTTAGCCTCTTTCGACGCCGAGAGTCTTTTCACTAACATCCCGACGGATCGTGCCCTCCAAATCGTTGAAGAAAAATGGAACTTGTTAGAATCCCACAGTAAACTCAATAAATCTGCCTACATTGACTCCCTTGCTTTATGCTGTAATTCTGGATATTTTTGTTTTCAAAATAAATATTTTCTCCAAACTTCTGGCCTTGCTTGGGTAGCTGTCTAGCTCCCGACCTCTCCGGTATTGTCCTCAACGACCTCCTTGATTCTGTTATACCTAAATTCCCCGATATTTTTTTCATTAAAAAATATGTAGACGACCTCCTATTGATTCTCAATCCTAACTCTATCACTGATATTCTCGCCGCCTTTAACTCCTACCATCCACGTCTCCGTTTCACTATAGAATTGGAAACCAATTGTACCCTTCCATTCCTAGATATTTCCATTACCAGAAACCCGGACCATTCTATATCCACTAATTGGTACACCAAACCCACTTATTCTGGCCGACTCCTTAACTATTTTTCCCAACATCCACATCACCAAAAGATCAACGTCGCAAAAAACCTCATCCACCGTAGCCTGAACTTGTCCGATCCACAATTTCATTGTCATAACAAAATCCGCCTGAAAAATATCTTACAATCTAACGATTTTCCTGAGCATTTAATAAAAACACTTATTAATAACGATGCTAAAACTCATAATCTCTCTAACAACTCTTCACAACCTCCGATTTCTACTTTCCAATACAGATCTATCCCATATATCCCCATTCTCTCAAACAAAATTAAAAAATCCTTCTCATCGAGTTTCCCACACATGCGCCTAGTATTAAAAAATAACAATAAATTAAAAAATCTTTATACAAAACTCAAAGACCCTGTACCTCTCCTAGACAAGTGTAATGTAGTTTATCGTATCCAGTGCTCCACGCTTAATTGCAACAGTTGCTATATAGGTGAAACCAAAAATTATTTAAAAAAACGTATTTATCAACATAAATACAGTATTTCCACGCGTAATTCGTCTACATCTAAATTAGCAGAACATGCCATTGCCCACAACCATTCCTTCGACTTTGAGAACCCCTCCATATTAGCAACTGTATCTAACCACGACAAACGTCTCCTCTCAGAATCCATTTTCATCCATCTAGAAACTAATAACCCGGTAAATCACAAAACAGATAAAGAGATAATTTCATCCACTTATTCTAACATCTTCCGCATCCTCAAATCCTAGTTTTGATTTCATAGGTACCTGCAATTATCTCTGTACCTCTTATACTTTTATTATTTTTTGTATTGTATGCTTCTTTCTATATATTTTCCAAATTTGTATGCATTGTTACATTATGTATTATCTCATTTTTATGTTATTATTCAGTCCAGACACAACTATTTGTATACAGTACCATATATTTTGTTAGTTTTTAAATATTTTGTTCACTCAGTTGTCATGTGCCTTCACTTCAAAAGCGTTGGATTTCCCCGCCATAAACCTTTGAAGTCGGCAAACCTACCCCTACCACTACCTCTCACCTTATTTTTACCTTTAGTCTTAGTATCCACCTGGACTCAGTAGGTAAATATCATATTCTATTTTATCTTGTTAACCAGCCTCTTATTTTAATATTTATGTATACCATCTTTTATATTATTATCAGTTCTGTAATGTATCCATTTATTGTCACCCTCTAGCATAGATACTCATATATTTGTTTTCTTTTAGCCCTGATGAAGATCCACAAGCTGGATCGAAACGTTGGCTTACCATAATAAATACCATTGTAAACTGAAAATCCTGACCATTATTTAACCTATCGTAATTGAAGAACAGTTGACCATCTCTCATCTCTACTAGAAACATTTATCTATATAAATCACAGTAATTTAAATAATTTTTTTCACAATAATATATCATATCATTAAAATTCTATTTTTTAATAGTTTTTATAATTTAATTATAAATTACCTTAAAATTTCTTTTCATGCTTATTTGCATGCTGTCAATTTCATCCTATATGTACATATATTATCCAACACACATATATTTACATATATTCATCATTTTTTAATAATTTAAAATTAACATTGTTTATTGGTCATCTCCTTGTCACAGACTGATTATTTTTTTCTCTATGGGAATCAATTTATTTACCTTTGATTTGATTCTAATCTTCTTCTCCTCATATCTAATATTTTTAACAGTTCAAATTTAATTTACCTATAATGTCTATATAATGTGTACCTAGATTCTTGGTGTCTGTTTTAAAATTTATTGTTTTATCTATATTTTTGTTATCTGTATTGCTTCTAATATTTTTCTATTTTTAGCTATTTTTTCTTTTTCTATTATTTTTGCTTTATCAAAATTAAATGTGTGGTTATTTTTTATACTGTGTAGGGCCAATGCTGTCTTGTTTATATTTTTGCTATTTTTACAATCATTTTTGTGTTGTAATACTCTTGTTTTTAATTTTTTTGAAGTCTCACCAATGTATATTTTATTGCAATCATTACATTCAATTCTGTATATGACATTTTTTATATCTATTTCTTTTATTTTATCTTTCATATTTGTTAAATATTTATTCATTTTGTTATTATTATACATTCCCATTCTTATATCATAATGATCATAGTTTTTGAAAGTTCTTTTTATTTCTTCTGTCAGACCTTTTATGTATTGCATTTTGAAGAACTTTTTATTTTTATTTAGATCATTTCCCCTTATTTCTCTTTTTTCTTGATTATTTGATTTTTCGGATGTTTTATTATTATTATTAAAAAATTCTGTTATTGTTTTTTCTTTATAATCTCTTTATTATTTATTCCTTTTTATTTTATTCTTTTATCTGTCATATATTTTTTGGTGATTTTCTCATTTAGATTATCCTCACTTTTATGATTTTGGTATTTTGGATGAGTTTTTATTCTTTTGTACCACAAGTCATTTATAATTTTTTTAGGATAAAAAAATAATCAGTCTGTGACAAGGAGATGACCAATAAACAATGTTAATTTTAAATAATTAAAAAATGATGAATATATGTAAATATATGTGTGTTGGATAATATATGTACATATAGGATGAAATTGACAGCATGCAAATAAGCATGAAAAGAAATTTTAAGGTAATTTATAATTAAATTATAAAAACTATTAAAAAATAGAATTTTAATGATATGATATATTATTGTGAAAAAAATTATTTAAATTACTGTGATTTATATAGATAAATGTTTCTAGTTGTTTTTCCTGAAGATGGGGCGGGTGCCCCGAAACGTTGAAAATGAAAAATAAATAGAAAAATAAAAACAAATAGTGGAAGTTGTTATTTCATTAAACATGGATTAAAAATAATAATTAAAAACTTCCTGAAAAATCAAAAAATAAATGATACAAATATAAATATGGACACTAATGAAAGCCATATGGATAGGATTAAGTACCAGTTGAGAAGTCAATTGAGGAATCTTCTAGAAGAACAAAATGAAGCAAGTAGAAATATTTATAGTTTATGTAACTCTATGTCACAGAATAAATCTAAAATATATTTTTTAAAAGAATGTAAAAAGCAGAATAAAATACCTCCACATATCTATTATAAAATACAACAGTTTGATAATCTGTTCACTAATCAATTCTTAAATAGCACAAATAATAACAAATTTTTGATACAGATGAGCTATAAAATAATCAATTTAGAAATTAAACAAGCATACTGGACGATAAATAAGATTAATAAAAAGATAGATAAAATAATAAGAGACCTGAAACAAAATGATGAAAATAAAAAACTAATAATAGAAACCAAAATAAAAAACATAATAAATGAATTTAATGAAAAATGGTTACCTTTAAAAAAAGTTGAACTAAATAAAAAATTAAATAAATTCATAACCAAACCTAACATAAATAAAATATTAATTAATAAGTTGATTAATAAGGATAATAACAATAAACTAACATCTTTACAAGCTACAAATATAAAACTAGAGAACCAAATTAAAAACAATAGTAATTACAATAATACAGAAATTGAAAATTTAGAAAAATATAAAAAATTATTTAAAATAAATAACAGGATAATAAATAAAACAAAAGTAGAGATACCAAATAACATTTTAAACTTGTTATCACTGGGGGATAATTTCAATTTTGATTTTGTAAAGAAAGACAAAGAAATTGTTAAAATAATTACCGACTTAGAAAATATTTTTGATAACATAGAAACAACCGAGAGTCATATTAATGCTACAAGAAATAAAATATGTACAATCATAAATAATTACTTAACTAATAAAACCAAAAAAGATAAAATAAATAAAAACATAACCCCTCTTAATACAAAAATTAATAAGGATCTCAAAGAATTTAAAAGGTTTATGAATGAACATAAGGATATAATCATTATACGGTCAGACAAAACAAAAAAGCTAGCCATATTATACAAACATGAATATAATAAAAAAATGGAAGATATATTGAATGACAAAACAACATATAGAAGTATGAGAAACGAACCTTTAAGTGACTTGGTGGATAAAATAAATAAATATGTAGCGAAACTATTTAAAAATGGCTATATTGATAAACATACAAAAAACAAGTTACAAGTGACCGATTTTACCATCCCAAGGATTCATGGATTAATTAAATTACATAAAGAAAATCCTGATTTAAGACCAATTATAAATAACATTGATGGACCAACTGAGGCCTTGTCCAGATTCTTAAATCCCGCATTAAACGAACTTAATAACAATAATAATTTTGACATCAAAAACTCTTATGAATTAAAACAAATAATAAAAAACATAGAAATAGAAAATGATAAAACGGAAATAGTAAGTTTAGATGTGAAATCGCTATTCACCAATATACCAATAGATGAATGTATAAAAATCATAGAAGACAATTGGGAACAAGTAAAAAATCATACTAAAATTAAAGATAAAAAATTATTTACGGACGGTATAACATTGTGTACTAAATATAATTTTTTTAAATATAATAATAATTGAGTGTCTGAGAAAGAGAAGGGGCTATGCCACAAAACCTCAAATTTTAATTTAGTAATCTTAATAAAAAAATTTAAATAATGATTATTTTTAATTTTCCCAACTACCGTGTTGAGAATACAAAGCAAAGATGCCATAATCCAATAAAAATAATAAAAATTTATGTATTTTGTACTCAATCTAATAAAACTTAATTTTTCTCAAAACTATGTGTTTGTGGCATAGCCCCTTCTCTTTCTCAGGCACTCAATTTTTACAAACAGTTGTATGGACTACCAATGGGAGGTATACTTTCAGTTAATTTAAGCGGAATATACGTTAATAAATTAATGGAAGAAAAAATGAAAATATTAAAAACTCAACCGGTATTAATTAAAAAATATATAGATGACCTAATAGTAATTACAGATAGAGAGAATTATGAAGAAATAATGAACCATTTAAATAACCATTATAAAAGAATAAAATTTACTATTGAAATACCAAAAAACAATAGACTAAGATTTTTAGATATGGAATTAATATTGAAAAATAAAAAAATAACCACAAAATGGACAAAAAAGGAAACAACAAGCAACCAATTGTTAAACTTTATTAGCAACCATCCAAAATATCAAAAAATAAATGTTGCAAAAAACTTAATAAACAGGGCCATTAGTATAACAGACGATGTACACATAAATGAAATTAAAACGAAAATTTTTGAAATTTTGAAAGAAAATTTTTATCCTAAAAAAATTATAAATGACTTGTGGTACAAAAGATTAAAAACTCATCCAAAATACCAAAATCATAAAAGTGAGGATAATCTAAATGAGAAAATCACCAAAAAATATATGACAGATAAAAGAATAAAATAAAAAGGAATAAATAATAAAGAGATTATAAAGAAAAAACAATAACAGAATTTTTTAATAATAATAATAAAACATCCGAAAAATCAAATAATCAAGAAAAAAGAGAAATAAGGGGAAATGATCTAAATAAAAATAAAAAGTTCTTCAAAATGCAATACATAAAAGGTCTGACAGAAGAAATAAAAAGAACTTTCAAAAACTATGATCATTATGATATAAGAATGGGAATGTATAATAATAACAAAATGAATAAATATTTAACAAATATGAAAGATAAAATAAAAGAAATAGATATAAAAAATGTCATATACAGAATTGAATGTAATGATTGCAATAAAATATACATTGGTGAGACTTCAAAAAAATTAAAAACAAGAGTATTACAACACAAAAATGATTGTAAAAATAGCAAAAATATAAACAAGACAGCATTGGCCCTACACAGTATAAAAAATCTGGTGCGTGCGCGCAACACACAACTTTCACTTACCAACTTACTTAGATAAGAAATTAATGCGTTTTGTTAATGCCACTTCTCAAAGTTACACATTTTCCACATTCATTTCTTATTTTTGTTTTCATTTGCTCTATAAACCCCTCAGAACATTTTAATAAACGCTTAGCCAATATTAAATAACACTCAATTTTCATTAAACATGACGAATATGAAGAAAATCGTTAAAGCCGTTTTTGAGATAATCTAAAAATTAGAAAAAAGTTATGAAATAAAGTGTCCGCTTCGGTTGATCAATCTTGATGAAATTTTGGCTATCACATCTTTGGCATATACATACATCAAATACCCACTTTGATCAAATTCGTTAAAACTGTTTTTGAGTAAATAAAAAAAACACGTGAAAATGATACAAACTTTATTAAGTAAAGTCCCCCCTCCGGTTGATCAATTTTGATGAAATGTTGGCTATCACATCTTTGGCATATACATACATCAAATACCCAGTTTGATCAAAATCGTGAAAACTGTTTTTGAGTAAATAAAAAAAACACGTGAAAATGATACAAAATTTATTAAGTAAAGTCCCCCCTCCGGTTGATCAATTCTGATGAAATGTTGGCTATCACATCTTTGGCATATACATACATCAAATATCCAGTTTGATCAAAATCGTGAAAGCCGTTTTTGAGTAAATAAAAAAAACACGTGAAAATGATACAAAATTTATTAAGTAAAGTCCCCCCTCCGGTTGATCAGTTTTGATGAAATTTTTACAGTCATATCTGGGGCATATAAATAGATCAAATACTCAGTTTAATCAAAATTGTTAGAGCCGTTTTTGAGAAAATCGAAAAAAATGTAAAAAGTTATTAAATAAAGTACCCCCTCCCTTTGACCAATTTTGATGAAATTTTTGCTGTCACATCGCGGGCATATACATACACTAAATATCCAATCTCAGGTTCGCACGGTTTATAGTTTTTGAGCTAGTCTGTTCACACACACACACACACACACACACACACACACACACACACACACACACACACACACAGACACACACACACACAGACCATTTCGCGGGACTTGGTTAATTGGACTCAGGGGACCCCAAAACGTGTATTTCCGTTGAAAACCGGAAGTCGAAATTTTTCACGATCGCAATACTTCCACTTACTATATATTTCATATATAGGTAAGTGAAAGTAAAAATAACCACACATTTAATTTTGATAAAGCAAAAATAATAGAAAAAGAAAAAATAGCTAAAAATAGAAAAATATTAGAAGCAATACAGATAACAAAAATATAGATAAAACAATAAATTTTAAAACAGACACCAAGAATCTAGGTACACATTATATAGACATTATAGGTAAATTAAATTTGAACTGTTAAAAATATTAGATATGAGGAGAAGAAGATTAGAATCAAATCAAAGGTAAATAAATTGATTCCTATAGAGAAAAAAATAATCAGTCTGTGACAAGGAGATGACCAATAAACAATGTTAATTTTAAATTATTAAAAAATGATGAATATATGTAAATATATGTGTGTTGGATAATATATGTACATATAGGATGAAATTGACAGCATGCAAATAAGCATGAAAAGAAATTTTAAGGTAATTTATAATTAAATTATAAAAACTATTAAAAAATAGAATTTTAATGATATGATATATTATTGTGAAAAAAATTATTTAAATTACTGTGATTTATATAGATAAATGTTTCTAGTTGTTTTTCCTGAAGGGGTGCCCCGAAACGTTGAAAATGAAAAATAAATAGAAAAATAAAAACAAATAGTGGAAGTTGTTATTTCATTAAACATGGATTAAAAATATTAATTAAAATTATGGAATAAGGAATTCAGACTAGACAAACTAACACAATTACTGACAGATCACAGACAAACAAAACATTATTTGAACCGGTTCCTCCTTTGTAATACAAACTCTTGTGACTGTGACAGATAAACTCCACAAACTTTCAAACATATCTTATACGACTGTCACTTGCAAGAACTCAACAAAGGACAATTAATCAAAACAATTCTGAAGAAGGGGGACACATGGCCTACTCCCGAAAACAAATTATTTGAAAAATATAAATTGGAACTATTAAATTTTTCAAAATTAATTAATTTCCAAAATTGACCCCAGAGAAGACAGAAGTCCAGGTAGATCTACAACAACTAGACCTCAACTCCCACTCCTAGTGGTGTTTTGGACTTTCATTTTTGTTTTCCTTTGCTTATTTTTTTATTTTTCTTCATTTTTGTGTTCATTTAGAAAAGTTTAAAATTAAGATTGTATCCTATTACTGTGAAAAAAAAAATCGTTAACATCTATGCAGGTAGTAAGCCCACGGGCATGGAAAATTTTGAAATACACTACCCTTCCACAGGGTTACTGTGGAAGGGAAAAAAGAAAAAAAAAAAAATTATTAGCTTTATTATGTACTTTTTGTTTGAGTTTTATTTGGTTTTTATTTTTCGTTTGTTTATTTGTTTAATTAATGTCACTTTATGCCTCTAAGGCTAATTGGACGATGCTATGGTGGGAATCCTAAATTTTGCCTATCCAGGTATAATAGGATAGAGACCTTTAACGATTACTTGACATCTTACATGCTTGGGACCCCCATTTTATGTCATATCCGAGGGACAGCATATGATTTTTTTACTCCCATTAACCCTTAACAGGTACGGTGGGGGTCGGATCCGACCCACGGGTGGGTATTTCCCCTCCTGTATTCTCCCCCCTCTTAGCACGTGATCGAGTTGACAAGGGACCCTACTAGTAAGTCCTCCTACACATTTTAGAGCGTTTGCAGTTACTAGGTGAGTGTCCTTGGCTTCCTACTTTCAATATTTCGTGAGTTCTTTCATTCCGAGTCGCTTCCGACCCAACTGTACCGTGAATGTTACTAATTTTGGTTGATATTTTTTTTGTTTTTAGGGGTTTTCCAACAAATTAGATCAAAACAGATTAAATTAATTAGTTGGAAAAACCTTAACTCTTTAAGGTCTGAGCAGTGCAAGCCCTGTGGCTTGAGACCTTAGACTGGCTGTTGTGCACGGTGCCCTGAAAACATTCTTCTTTATCTCCTTATTCATATTTTTCTTCCAAAGAATTCGCCCTATTTGCCTAAGGAATGAGGTGCAGGTAAAATTAATTTGGAAACACCCGAAAAGAACCCCATGTCAATTAGTTTACAACCCTCGGAAATTTTTGGGGAAACCATAAACCTCGTCATTGGGAAATACCGTCTAGAGGCTCCAGGGACTGCAGCTCTCGAACTGGTATATCAGTCTACAGAAGTTAAAGGATTAAAATAAAAAAAAAAATAAAAAAAAAATGTTTCCTACCAACATAAAAGTGACAAATCAATCACTAATGACTTTTTACTTTTTACAAGTTTTCGCAACAAAATGGCTAAGCAACTGTTTTCAAGACAACAAAATGTTGGTTTCTGGCTTCATTCAACCCTAAAAAAAATAAAAAAGTCCTCAATGTCTTCAATGCACTAGGGAGGAACAATAAGCGATTAGTCGAGCAAGACAGAGGTAATAGAGTTCTACAACCTAACAAAAGGCAGTGTGGATGTGTTGGGCAAACTTTGCAAAGACAAAACCATCAAAAGGAAAACCAGAAAGAAGGTGGCCCTTGCGGTACTTCTTTGGAATACTCGACATCGCAGCTGTTAACAGTTTTTTTTTTTTATTTAAATGTAATAGGAAACTAGACTCGTTTTCCGCACATGCTCAGAACCACTTTTTAAAAAAATCTATCTAAGGCTTTGATCAAAACCTTGATGGAAAAAAGAATGCTCAACCCGCGTATTATTAGAACTCATCGTTTGACACTCGCCAAGGTTTTAGGAAAAGAAAAAAGTTTACTACAGCAATTAACCGTCAAACCCAATTTGGGAAAAAAAAGTAGAAAATGTAACTTGTATGATCCCTCTAAAGATAGAAAGGGAAATGGATTTTGTGTGAAATGTAATGCAAGTGTCTGTGGTGAGCAAAAGGAAGTACTATGCATTAGGTGTGTTGAAAGTGACTTAACAGAAGGAACAGAAAAGTGACATTCCTTTTATTTTTAATGGAAAATATCAATAAATGTTATTATACAACAATTATGGTTATTGTATATTTATTTCTACCCCAAATCTCATAAATAAAGAGATTGGGTCGGATCCGACCCAACCGTACCATCTATTTTGTCACAAACCACTGTATCGTTTGAGGGTTAAAAAATCATAGGGCCACTGCAGGATGCGATCCCACCACCTTTAGTGCTGCTATGTTAGCCACTACACCACAATTTACACTTGTGTACTTTCTCCTGTATCCTTATTAAACAACTATGTTGGGAAGAATACTGGTATGTCTCTAAAAATACATCTTTTGGTGAATAGAGTTTGGATATTGTTTATAGCTAATAGCTCTTAATCATTAATAATAACGAGAACCCTCGACCTTTTATTTTGTATGCATCCAAATAGTTTACCTCTAAGAGCTTTTCGTTGTTGTTTTTTTTTTTTTGGTCACCCATTGACAAGAATTACTCTCAATTTAATAGATAACAAGATTACGATCACACCAGAAACAATCTGAATAATGGAGAGGTTTGTTCCAAAATCAACGGAAGCGACTACTACTCATTATTTCCTGATTTAAACTTAAAAGGTATCCTATCAGCTCAGAGTAAGAAGATCTAAATGAGTAAAGATAGCAACCGTGAATATAGTACACTAGATACACAGCAAGTTTCGGAATTTTATTATGGTATGGTTTTGTTACCATCTATCAAGTATAATATATACTTTTAAAGTGATAATGAAAAAAAAAATTACAATATTGTTATCAAGATTTACCCATTGTCAAAGACAGCACAGCTCCACTCGGATTGGTATTATGACCATCTATATCATCATCAATTAGTGATTCTTTCATTTTCAGTTCTGCTGACGCAACCTCTACTTTTCTGTGTGATACATGGGTAGGCGTCTCTTCTAAAATTATAAAAAAGAAATGTTTGAATTGATTGATAACAAAAGAAATATTTAAAGCTAAATAGAAAGAAAACATCATTCACTAAACTTGTAGAAGCAAGAGAAAATATATGTTATCCAAGACAGCGCTAATCCTTAAAGTTAAACATCTACATTAAATATATTTACAAATAGACCATCCCATGTAATGGGAGAAATATTATTTTGTACAGAGACTAGCCCAGTCTTAAAACTGAAATTGTTGGCATGTAATTTCCTAGGTTTCCCTCTTGGGTGGATATCTTACACAGTTCAATAGTGACATAATAATTTTTTTTTCAGAAGAAAACTTTATATTTCCTTATTAACACTATGATACTAACCTTTAGGCTTTGTTGTGGTGGTCTCTACCGTGTGAACTACCGGAGGTTTCTTTTTCGGAACATCGTGCTTAGCAGTCATATCATTGCCATTCATTTCCATCACTGTTTCGGGAACCTAGACATTTTTATTTATTAACATTTTTTTCAAATACTTTAGAATTAAATAATTACAAACCTTTTTTTTCTTCATGCCTAATTGGCCATTTTTGGCATTTTGGTGTAGGAGAGGGTATTTATACTATTACTACCAAAGTTTTCTAAGCAGAATAAGAATACCAGATACCAAATACCAGATTTGAAACAGGATCACAAGATTCAAGAATGCTAAAGCGTGTAATGTATAAACCAAAAAATGGTTCTTTTCTGCAGTGTCAGCTTTAGTGTGCTTCACCCATCATAACTATATATTGTTCAGGTATGTAATGTATTAAATTAGAAAAAATAATCACCTTATTTTCATTGTGGGAATGTACGTTTTGGGCTAAGGGAGCTCTTTGACCGTAACCTTGAGATGACTGTGGTCTATTTCTATAGGCTTCTTCATAATAGTAATCTGGGCCTGGTACATTTCCGACTGGTAAATTTTCTAATCTGTTCAATGGAACTTCATCTATTCCTTGGTTTACGACCTCTGGAAAATATAATAAGAGAGTAAGTTACCTTTATAAAAGTCTAATAGCAAATAAAAGATAACTATATATATTTTTTTTATATGGATGAAAACAAAACCAATATAAGTTTTTTTTTAAACAATGACACACAAGTTAAATGAATAAAACGTGATATCCGAAAGTCAGGCATATAACCCTGGAATTTTTTTTTTTTTTTTTGTAAAAGAAAAATATTGATAGCTTCCTCTAATAGAATTATAGAGTTTTCATTATTGTCAATTTTTCAAACATGTTAATCATATACAAATTCATCTTCATTATTTTTAAATTTATTATTTAAATTATATATTAAATATTACAATAAAGTTAAACTATGTTACCCTGGTTTTTGTGTGGCAACTGCCAACTGTTGACTGGTTGATTCTGAGGAAGCATTCTATAAGGCACATTATCATAGTAATATTTTGTATAGTCGTTTGGTATTTGTTCTCCATACTGCTGTATCATGCTGCTGAAAAATTTATTGTTTAAAATAAAAATTAAAAAGGAATCCAAACTTTTTCAGTATCCAGAATATGAATCCATCTGGATAATTTACATCCTAATGCTTATTTTAAGAAGTTGTATGTTAAAATGCTATGTGTTTATTACCGTTGAGGAATTTCTTGCTGGATGTATTGATGTTGGGGATATCTATCAGCTTGAGGAACTAAACCATTTCCCTTATGCGTAAATATTTGACTTCCACCTGCAGACGAAGATATACAAGATTATGATAGTAAAAAATATGTATTTAAAAATAATTATTAAAAGATTATGATAGAAAAATTTTTTTATTTATAAATAATTATTAAATAATTTTATTTGAAAAAAAAAAGACTGGTAACAGCCGGGAATCAAACCCGGCTACATCTCCATTGCGGCAATCTAAAATATAAAAGGTGTAAAGGCACCTTAAACCATTGGGCCTATCATAGCTGTGTCAACCTTCAAGCCGTTAGGATAGGCCCCACGTTTAGCTCAATGGTTAAGAGCCCCGTGACGGAGATCGAAGGGTTATTAGAATTATTTGTTTGAATGGAACTGGAATTTTATTATAAAAGGATAGTTGATAGACTAAAGTGACTTGATGATATGTGGAATATAAATGTCTTTTCGCATGATTTTATTTTTCCTTTATAGATTAAATTTTGTGTTTCCTTATATTTTATTTTTTCTTTATTTAAAGATTTTTGTGTTTCTTCATGTATAATGCTAGTGTTGCTTCATACTATAATGCATTGTAAGGTTTGGAAAGAAGATGAATTTAATGGTTTGGCAGAACCTCATTGGTGAACTTCATTAGTCTTATTAAGAAACAGCTCTTAATTAGTCAAAAAAATTAATCTTTTGTAATTGATTTGAAGATTTATGAGCATAGTTAGATTCTGAAATAAAATTAGTAAACACAACAAGCTTTCTAAAATTTGCTGACATCTTGAAAGTAATTTTTTAAGACTCAGACACTAAGATTGGGAGCACAATAGACAAAATGTGAGAGATGTGCATAGGGTAAAAATAAAATAAAATGCCAAAGTAGGTGAAAACATTGAGCAGTTTCTTGTAGTTTCATTATTGTGAGAGGATGAAAACATTTTTAAATAGGACTGTAGATCAAGAAATAAAATTTAGGATTAAATATAAATAATTTTTGAAGTGGAAATGGTTGGGGATGCGGTTAAAATAAAAAAAAAATGTTACATTTATAAAAGTACCAAAGTTTCAGGGCTGAATGAGAAATCAGACAACAACCAATAGAAGCCAATTGTTCATTGTCTGGTTTCTTTTTTAGCCCTAATGAGGACCTGAACCTTGGGTTAAAACATCAAGACTATTTATTTATTTAGATATGATAACTTATGACATTTTCATTAAATTTGCTATCTACTAAGCAAATGTGCTGACATGACAAGACATACACACACACAAAAAAAACAAACAAACAAAACGAATTAACAAACTGATATATAAGAAAACAAGTTAATAGATAAATGTAAAAGAAAAAGTATATGTATAACTGTTTAATGCAGGAAATCTCGTGGCCATCACCTCAACAGTCTTCCTGGCGGAGTGTGTAGAGTTTGAGTTAGTAGGTTGGAATTTAAAGTAAGTATGTCATGAAAGTTACTTTAGCGATCTATGGCTGTTATTTTGACATAAGGAATGTCAAGGTCAGTGTGTAAGGCCTCATTAGAGACATAAAAGGGGGCTCTACGATCTTTCTTAGTATTTTTTATTGGAATTACTGTTTGAGTCGTATATTTGATTTTTTGGTTGTTCCCCATAGTTCAATACCATAAGTCCAAAGTGTTTTATATGTACTTTGTAAACGGTTAATTTGTACGTCTGCCAAGTAATCTTGAAAGAAGTCCATATCGCTGGTTCAGCTCTTTTCTTTTGCGTCTAACATGGTCTTTCCAAATCAGTCGTTTGTCTATCTAAAGGCCCAGACAGCGAACTAATCAGAGGTGGGTATCGAAATGAGTTTGATGTCAGGACAGCTAAGTCATCAGCGAATGTAGCCAATAAGGTTTCCGGATGTTGAGGGATGTCTGAGCAGTAGATATTAAATAATGTCGGACCCAACACTATTAAATATATAACATTGACATATATGTGGTATTTCTTTTGAACATTCCCCCAACCATTTCCACTTCAATTATATAAATCAATAATTGTTTATATTAAATATATTACCTTGATTAGGATTATGGTACTGATAAGCCCATTGTTGTTCTGGATGGAAATTTGTCATTCCTTCTCCTTCTCTGCCGTAACTAGTTCTTGTATTCGGAAGGTTCGAAGGTAAATTCATATTAACCTGAAGGGGATTTGTTGCATAACCATTACCTGCGGCCGGGCTATCTCCTGCTGTAATATTTTTAAAAAATCAGTATTATACTATAATTGAGTTTAAATATTAAATAAAACATTGAAGTCATATTAGTTCTTTGCAATTCAAATTTATTTATGAATATTCTGTTCCTCTAACTGTACTAATTTTAATGATTTTTTGTAAGTTTTTAAAATATTTAAAGAGTTGGCCTTATTGAGGGCTAAGGACTAAAATAAACATTTATGGACTGAATGTGATTTCAACTTTGCGACTTTATGCTAAAAAACTTTTACTAGCTATTTTTGCTGTAGTATAAATACTTTTTTTTCTCCATATTTTGACCTATACCAAGTAATAGGCAAATCCTTGTGGTTTATTTGTAGTAACTGCAGTATGGAAACTAACAAAAAAGCCGTCATTTTGTATGAAATGTCTGAATATTTCTTTTTTTTTTTTTTTTTCCTTTTTTTTTTGGCTTCAAGATTTTGTCCAAATCCTATCTAGCCAGGTCTGAATATTTAGTCTATTGGAAGTTCAATGAGAGTTCAGGTATGTTAATTCAGTGCGCTTGCTCAAGTGTTTATCTGACCTTATGACCATCTAATTTAAACATCTCATTAGTAGAAAATCAAACATTATTCATCCATTTTTATTAAGAAATAATTCATCGCACAGTCAGAATCTTTCACCACCAAAAAAAAAAAATGTAATATTTTACTAAAGCTTACTGAATGGCTGTTGAGGATATTGTTTTTGCGATTCTGATGCAACTTTTATTCCAGGATCCACCTTATGTACTTCAACTTCCGGTTCAGCTTTTGCTGGCAATGGTTTGGCAGGATTTGATGTAGTTACGAGTGTAGATGGAGTCGCTGAAATTAATTTTTCTTTATTACACACAAAATAAATATAAATGTTATTAACGAATAAATCAAATAATTAATATCTAATCGACAATACGTGTTGCAGGGCAACCGAGTTCAGGAGCTTCGTCGCTTCCATCAGCACATTGGGGTATCCCGTCACAGGCATTATATATTGCAATGCACTCCTTGCTGGTGTGACATTCAAACTGATACCTGCTGCATTCTCTATTTTCTAATGCACAATGAAATATTTCGAAATAAGCATAATTAAAAATATTACTACAATTGATAAAAAGCAAAATAATAAAAATAAAAAAAACAGTTACTTGTAACAGCTGGCTGGTTTGGGGGTCGTTCTATACCAAAATTTATTGTCTCTAGATTTTTGGTAGATTCCGTAGTTGGTACATGAAGTGTTATCGGTTTAGGATTAGGAGGAGGTTGTCTATAAGATTCAAAAGAAAAGTAAATCATTATACATCCTAAATTATCCAAAAATAATTAGAAGTACATAAAAATCATTTAGTTTTTTCATCTTAAAACTGAAGTATTTCAAAGAAATTAATATTAACCTGAGTTTTGTAAGTTCATGTTCGTGTTGGGTAAACTTAATCTGGGTTTCCAATTCAGTTAAATGTCTATTTATTTTCAAAACTGCACTCGTATAGTTTTGATGTTTTGTAAATTTGCATTTGAAGTCTTCCGGAGAACCACATTCGAACAGGTAGCAGCCACCTGGGCTCTGAAATATTAAAGCTTAGCAATATATTGTTATATTTATTAATACAGAAAGAGATAAATAAAGACTGGATTATATTATTGTTTGTATGCTATACAAAACTAAAAATTTTCACGAAAGTACGCAACTAGGCTTCATCAAATATAATTAATTTTATAATTTTAAAATTTCAGAAATATATTTAACAACTTGAATACTATAGGAAAACATAAAATTTTTAATTATTTTTTTTTTAAATTACATAAAATTTCAGTCTCTTATAATTACAATTAAAAATAAAAGAAGCTCATTAAAGTATTAAAAAAAAATTAAATTATTTGATGTGGAAAATTTGTTAGAATTTTTTTTTTTTTTTTGGATGTTCCCTATCTTACTTTCTGTAATTTATAGGCGGGCGCAAGTGACGGTGCTGCTTCTGCGACGGTGCTACAGGAACTAGAGAAACGGTGATAAATCCGGGCCATTACCTGGGATTCATAGGGTTTTTTGGCGTTTTTAATTTATTTTTCCATAATTAAAACCCGATTGAGCAAAAAATCATTTGAAAAATATCTAATAGGTATTGCTCGGTCCCTCAGTGTTCAATTAGAAAGTCAAAAGACGTGTTATTCCCTTTTATTTCCAAAAAATAAAAAGCTTCTTAAAGAGTGGATTGTAAAATTAAGAATAGATAAGCCTGTTTCGAAACATGTGACGATATGTAGTCTTTATTTTAAAGAGAGAGACTATATTTATCCTAGTAAATATTAGTATTTGACATTTTATTATTCCAAAATGCTAGTTTTATGCAAATAACATTGAGACCATAGTGTCATAGATTTGTTTTTCTTTTTTAATTCTCCCCATTTTTCTATTACATCCGCTGTGCTTAATTGTTCCATGTTTTCAATGCGAAGCCTGAAAGTTTTGACAAATAAATAAATAATATGACAAAGAATCTAAGCTGTCATAACAATGATTGTGTAAATAGGTAATTAATGTTATTACTAACCGAAAAACGTCGAGTAAAGTTACAATGATGTGTTTGCATTTACCAGAACTACCAGCTTTACATGTACAATGACAAGAAAATTGCTTATTATTATTAATAAATTTGATTTCCACTTTTATTTGATGGGGCAGTCCTTTAAGATTGCTAGTTTAAAGGCACGAGGCTTGTAAAATAACTGTTTTTTTATTTTTAGATATTACTCCACATGTAAATATGTGGTTTGCATCAAGAATAGCCTGCCCATCAATTAATGGTCTTTTAAAATTACCAATTATCTCTATCACATCAACTAGGTCTTACACCGTTCTTTCCGACATTTTGCAAAACTACTAGCGCACCCTATATTCGATTGCGCCCGCCTATAAAAAACAAGTAATTCAACCAAATTTAAATAATGTTTATATCAATTGTAAAATTCAGGTAGCAGGGGGCACATTTACAAAATAAAGGAAAGTCAAATAATTTTCTAATTGGCTTTTCTCATGGGTAATAGTGTTAGTTTGTTGTCATGGAAAAAGTCAAACAATGACCTAGACTAATGCTTAATCTTTTGATTATATCATAATACAACAGAAATATATAAATAAAACAAAATATTACACAATATTATGCAATATCTGTCTCCTACTAATTGAATGTTCTTTGAAGAAATGAGAATATCAATTATAAACATTCGAAACTATGAACAGTTTTAATTTATTTGGTTTTTTCATTCAACATTGATTAAATTGGTTTAATAAAAAAAAAAATAAATAAAGATAAGAAAGAAAAAATAAATAGATAAATAAAAAATAAAAAAAAGGGTGGCTTATAAAAAACATTCAGCTCAGTTCGTGTTATATTGTCAAAATATTACTAAATGTTCGTATCACATAGAGAAACTTTAAAAGAGGAAACTTTTTATTTAATTTTTTTTTTTTATATTACTAAAAGTCAATTTTATTTCCAATAGAATTTGCTGGTAGGTTATTTTTAAAAAAATAACTCAAATTCTCACTGTTCTTTCATAGAAGTATTACTTAAACATAAGTTCAAAGCAATTTTTCTTGGTAAGGAAAACATATGCAGAAATGTAGTAGAAAGTCAAAATAATTTGGTAGGTATCGCAAAACCTGAAATGATACAACCCTTGATACTAATAAAAATAAACTAAAAAATAAGAAATAAATAAAAATAAACTCTAAATCCTGCCGCTTTTTGTTATTAGTGACAGTATATTGATCAATATATTTCAATCAAGTCTTCATACACTTAAATCAGTTATAGCTGTTGTCTCTATATATTTTTTTCTTGTAAGTTTATATTCCATATTTCCAGAGGTTTATTTTTTCATTAATTTAATTTATTGAACTAAATAGTGGATAGTAAAATTATTATTGTATGAGGTAGGAGTAATTGTCTTAGTTATTATGTCTATTAACGTACATACAATTTAAATCAATTCAACCATTTAACAAGGACATAATTAAAGCAAAACATTACAATTTTTTATAAGTAATGCATAATGAAAAAAAAAAAATATTTGTATTACATTACATTTCTAAATAATTATTTAAAACAATGTAAAATATAATATGCAATTATTATAACCATGTTTTTTAAATTGTTAATCATTACATATCATTAGTATGCATGTTAAAATACATTTCTTATTGAAATGTATAGCAAAGTTTAATATATTCAGTGGAGAGTCGATTATTCAAATGCTCAGATTAACAGAACAAAAAAAAAAAAAAAAAAAAAAAAAGAAACCCACAAAAATTTTAAAAAATCAATAACAATCACATTTTTTCAAATGTAATTTTCATTAAATTGATTATCTTATTCATTATTTATATTGTTAAAGTAATTGTTACTTGAAATATAATTACACAAAAAAAAAAAAAAAAAAAAAATATATTTTTACTAAGAGGGGATTTATCGCTATGCATATTTCTGTGTGAATTAAACTTACAATTTGACTTCAGTACATATTTTTGTACTAAGAACTATATATCTGATTATATATGCATATATATTTTCAATAATATGAATTTTGGATTATCCAAACCATCACTGACAACAATTGATTATTTCTGATAATGAACGCCTTGAAGTTATAATTTGATTAATATTCTAAAGTTCTATAAGCACATTGAATGTTAAATAATAGTAAAATTTACATGAAATATACCTACTTTTTCTTCAAAAACAAATACATCACAATTATCTGTTTCACAGCACAGTTTTAGGCAGTCATCTCTCGATAAGACATCCCTTTCATTTAAATATTTCGCACCCATATCTCTAGAATCTTGTGTTCTAATTATTTTGTCTTGATAAACATCAAAACTTTCAAGACATGTTTGAAAGTCTGGATCATTTCTCTTTGAAACATGTTTTTCAAAGAGGGAATTTTTCTCCTCGTTTGACTCACTTATCACAAAAAAATTAATAAAACTTAATACGAATAATATCTGACAATTTATGTATGCTTTGAGCATTTTAAAATCAAAAAACCATTTGCTATCTACATTTGTTATCTTATGGTGGATGTTTCAAGACTAATAAAAATCAATAATCATGGGAGTCCTTTATTAAGGGTTGTTTTATATGTTTACTTAGATGGTGCAAACAGATCTTATGATTATGTTTTAATAATATTAATATTTAATGATTAACTAGTAACTTTTCCTCTTTTTTAAATGTATAGATACAAAAATGTTTCATTTATTTCAATTTCTATTTTTGTAATGAAGAGTGGTGTGTGATTTTGAAAACGAGGCAATATTAAAGTGTGATTTAATTTATTTATTTCAGATATGTGCTGATTTTTAATTCAATAAACTAAAAGTAATCATGATTAGAAATGAAAAATTGATTTCAAATTTTGTTGGAAACTGTTGCCAAGTGCCACTCTGGTGTCAAGATAGGGAACTACCTGAATAGATGTTACAGACATCAGCTGATCAGTGTTTTCTTAGTATTTGTAAAGGTTTTGTGTATTTGGTGAACTCGAATTTACAAAAATATAGAACAATTATGGTTGAAGTGTTTTGCTTGAGATAGCATGTTGATAATTACTTTTACATTTACCATGGGGGCATGGCCCACTGCAATCAGTATCTTATTCGAAAATAGATAAACTTTATTACATATGTTTGGAGATTCTGTGAAGAGACTTTTCTCTAAGGAAAAGTATTATTTACAGCATTTATTTCGAAGATTAGATGACAAGTACACTATGTAAAGTGTTACCAATTAGTGATGAGTGGTACAGGATATTTGCCTTTGCATCCCCCGAAAAAGGGTTTTATCCTTCGCCTCCCAGTCAGTAAAGCTGCGTGGATTACTTGTTTACTTCCATTCACAAGTTTTGTATTTTGTATAATTTGGTCATTGATGTATAATTTTGAGGATTCAACATTTACACATTGTAAGGTAAGTTTACTTTTGTTGTTATCTTTTTAAATATGTTGGATTTATTATTGTACCCTATCTTGATATTATGTTACAATCAATATATTTTGTTTACTTATAACACAAGCATGCATATAGATTTCCTTAAAGAAAATACCATTTAATACTTCTTAATTAGGTTTTTTTAATTTATTTATATTTAGATATTCTTCAAGTATAATTAAAGAGTATAGTATTGATAAATACTAATAATAAATACATTAAGTAGCTGACGAAACACTTAGTAACACCAATACTGTTGCCAATTGTCACTTGTACTGACACAGAGTGTTTATGTTTAGAGATTGATATTATTTAAATTAATAATGATAATTTAATTTGATTTTGAAAATCCATTTACTTGTAGTATATTATTTACAAAGTGGTATATTAATTACAAAATTGTAAATCCTAGACCATTAGAAACAGTTAAAAAAAAAATGACTCATCACTAAAAGTCACTTATTCCTTCGATGACATTAATTAGTCCCATTTAAAACAATTTAACTGCCAAAAAAAAATCCTTCTTCATAATAAGCCTGAAATAAAGCCTATTCACCATTTTTTATTTCTGTATCTTAAATTATGGATTACTTGTTTTGTCTAATGCAATATTATATGTTTAAGCAGTAATTATTTATTTGTTACTTTTATTTTAATTAGTCAAAATAAAGTATCTATAATCCATTATGATGGGGGAAAATTCTCACATAAAAAAATTAAAGTGATGTTTATATGTTGAAATCAATCATTTATTATTTTTTGTTAATTAATTTATAATTTTTAAAAATTTTGGTTAGAAGATAAAAGATTCGACTACGGCTGGGAATCGAACCCAGGTCCTCTGCATCTCCTCATTTGCAGTTGCAGACGACCTGGGTTCAATTCCCGGCCATGGTCAAATCTTTTATCTTTTAATCAAATTGTTTAAAGTTATGTAGGCTTTGTCATATTAATGACTCAATATATTTTGGTCTCAAGGTATGTAATCAAGAATGCTTTCTTGTGCATTAAAGTTGCTTTAAGAAATTAATCTTTGATTAACTTACCTGTAAAAAAATATTATCCGGCTGCATAAAATATAATCTGCAATACTTCAAAAAATGAATTATTTAAAATAATTTAAATCAAGGTGGTTACCCACAAAAATAGATTAAATTAATATAAAATTTAAATTGGTTACTATTTCTATCCCTGTTCATATTATAAATGATTTAATAGGAGGAATGATCCTTTTTTTTTTTTTTTCTGATCGAGGCAACTTCAGTCAGTAATTAAGCATAATACATTTTCGCTTGAAAGAAATTTTATATGTTTTGTCTTTAGGGTGTCTATGATCTGGAATACTCAAATTGTAGATATCAAATAGTATACCATTTAAGGTTAAATTTTTTAAAGGCTACCTACGCCTAATACTTAATTTTCTAATTCATATTTATTTTAATTTATAAAATTTTTGTTACTAATACTTGCGAAAATTCCCATTTGAAAAAAACAAAATCCAACTTCTCCATCTTATAAAGGTTTTCATACCTAACCAGCTTGGACAAGTACCTATATCAAATTAATACAGATTTTTTTTTTTTAATTATTATTTATACTTTAAAAATTTTGAGCTTAAATAAAAATTAAGAAACTGATATCTGAGTTGTTCCATTGATGTATATGTGTTTTTCTTTTTTTTTTTTTTTTTTGGTGTTGGCATTGGTGAAAGTAGTCATCTGGTATTTTTAGTCCTAAACAGCTCTCATATATCCTAAACGGTTTGACAGAACCAATCGCTTCAACATGCTTCCTGTTTTAGGATATGATTATTGCTAATCTTTGTCATTTTATAGCTTCTCAAAAATTTATTCCATGTAACTAATTATCTTAAATAAATATACAGTATCAGTCAAAAGTTTAGACTCACCCTTAGATTTTGTAAAATAAATAAATAACAACATTTTATTTATTAAACAACATAACAACTATAACTTTATTTTAAATTTATTTATAGCTAGTTGTATATCCCGGTTTCACCCAGGGAATTTGGAAAACAATGAGAAAAGCCGTGGGTCAAGAAAAGTTCGTTAGGACAGAAATGATTTTTTTGGACTCCAATGATTGATTTCGTAAAAATCTAATGTAATGCGAGATCATAACGATTTTTATAACAATAAAGAAATACCCAGAGATTGGCTGAAGTTATGCAATTTTAATATGGACAGGTGTTCCCACCTGGTACGAAAGAGCCACTGAGCGAAATTTGGAGAATTTAGGACAAACGGTATGGATTTCTATAAAGAACAAACAAACAAACAAAGAAAAAAAGAAAAGAAAAGAATTTTATGTATAGAATATTTATATATATATATATATATATATATATATATATATATATATATATATATATATATAGAAGATAAAAAAAGAATTTGATCTTTATTTATATAGATTGTATTCGGAACAATCATATAATTTTTGAAATGTTATCTCTTGAGTTACAATTATTTTTATAAACTTGAAGATTGTGAATTAAATACAAGTGAGTCTAAACTTTTGACTGGTACTGTATATATAAAGAGAGACATATGTAAGGAAACATATTAAGGAAATGCCATAAGAACTAGAAGTTTGTTCTGGATCCATTGATTCAGTAATTTGTTATCTTTGGTCTCTTTTGTTCTCGCATACTCATTTTATTAATTTTTTTTAATCGTTTTTAAGGGGTTCCTGTACTCTTGTGCACAGGTCCATTTCCCCACTCTTTTGACTATTAGTTTGATTAGTTGGTTTTTCCCCAAAATCGGGACGCAAACTTTAGCATTGTTAGTTTCTATGCCAACCACTACACCACAGGTGACCCCTCTAATACTTTTGGTATCTTTACTTGATCAAAAACTTCAAGTTAGGTGTGGTGACAAAGATGTGATAGTGTCAAACAGGGATGTACCATGTAAATTATTTCAAGTCTTAACATGTTAAGTAAGCATTATTTTCATGCAGACAGTAGCGAATCTAGAAATTTTCTGAAGGGGGGCACACTTCTTTAAATTTTCATGAAGAACCTAACTTAAAATATTACGGCATAGTTACGCCATAAATTTATATTAAATGTTTAAATACAATGCATTTTTGATTTATGGAGTTAAAAAAATTACTAAAGATAGCCCTTTTGTACAGAAATAGTAATAGTTGATTGGTGTCCTCACCTCTCCGGGGGGGCATGCGCATCCCGCTCCTCACTCCTAGATCCGCCACTGCTTGCAGAATTCTTTATATTAAATGTAAAGAATAATATTCTTTACCTTGAGCATTAAGAACTTTTTTACTTTTAATTATCTCCTTACTAATAATGAAATTATTAATAATACAAGGGGTCACCTGTGGTGTAGCGGTTAGCATTGCAACCGGCTATACTATATGTCGCAGGTTCGCGTCCCGCGTGGTCCTAAGATTTTTTAATGGGAGTAAAAAACCTTTTACTAGGCCGTCCCTCGGATAGTACGTAAAATGGAGGTCCCGAGGCTATACGATGTCAGATTCCTGGATAAGCATAATATAGGATCTCCACTGTGGCATCGTCAGATTAGCCTTAGTAGCAAAAGGGAAGTTAAACAAACAAATGAAATACATAATGAAACTTAATTTTTAAAAATAATAAGAAAAACACTAAATAAAAGAATAAATATTCTAATTACTTGAATTTAAATTGGTCGTCAGAGAAACCCGACTTGTCTACAGATTCAAATCAATGGAAAAGTTGCATCTTTATTTATTTACATCCCTACCTGGCCTAATGGCCATACGGGTTTGGCAACAGCGGCACCAAGCTAAAATGCTTAGCGTCGCTGATGCCATGTTTCTCTCTTGTTTCTTCTTCTTCCCTCCTTCTTCCTCTATCTCCCCATCACCATCTGCCCAGGGCGAACTTAATCTTCCGGTGGTGCTTGTCCTCTTCTTCTTCCTCGCTCTCCTATGTTGAAAGTGTGCAGGCCCCCACAGCTGTTTTCATTCATTAATGAATCTTTTGGACAGAGGAAAATTTTCCCCAGTAATTAACTGAGGAAATTCATCTTCACTGAGGCTATAGATCCATAAGGATCGCATCAGTTTGGCCCTTATCGCCTCAAACGCGGTACAGGACATGATCACGTGCTCTGCAGTTCGGGAACATCACATGTTGTGCATAGAGGCTCGACATCCACGCCAAGCCTGCGGAGTTTAGCTCGAAATCCTCCATGACCAGTGAGGAATTGGGAAACCCAATAGTCCGGGAGGACCCACTTAGCGGATAGCCGATATTTGACAGAGGGAAAATATTTTTTTAGAGAACTCCCGTTCGGGGTTGTTGTCCACTGCACATCTCAAGCCTGTCCTCCTGGGCTCAAGTTGCATCTAGTGGTGGTAGTAGTTTTCGTTTTCTGTTCTTGTATGGAATGCGACTGACATGCAAAAACCGATTTTTCGATCTCGGGAGAACCCCCCCCCCCCCCCCCAAGATCACTTATTTTTATTACTCCAAAAACTGGAAACTTCTATACTCTGTGGTTATGACCCCCTCCTCTATGATATTAGATCCAGTTATATTACTAATTATTTTAGGAAAAAGTTAGTTAAAGTTGTATTTTTTCAAGAAACAAACAAACGTAACGTACATAGTCTTATAACAAAATAAAATTAATAATAAGCTTATGATTACAGGCTACGATCTTTTTATTCGAGCTTTTCTTTGCAGTAATTTAATTTGCATATTCCATCGATCCAGCAGACCCATACCATCCAGAACGTTGATATTGCTAAACCGTTCGTTGTTACCATCCGTATTCCCCTTTCGACCCGTGCTTATGTTACGAGTATGTCGGCCTGAAGTTATTGAATCGAATTATTGTTTCATTATAAGTACATTAATTAATTTATGTTTTTTGTATGATTTTGTTTTTATTTATTTATAATACAAAATGTCAAATATTGCGACTTTATCGGAATACCTATGGTGTGTTTATTATAGAACTAGCATTCCCCGTCGCGGCTTTGCCCGCGAACCTTTAAAATCAATTCTGTGATCATTATCTTGGTATTGATTTAATATAATATGTTAACTGATGTTAAGGAGATTTAGTAGAATCGGAGCTTCCGGTAGGTGGAATGTTGGAGGGGGAAGCTGCCGGATCGGTAGAAGAGAGGGAGACGCGCAATGGAGAGAGTTCACTAAAACCGCCGAAACAAAAAATTGCTTACTCGTCGTGAACGCTTCATTTTTTCGGCCTAAAAACATGGTTTTCGACGCTCCGTAGGGGCTTTCGAGTTATACTCGTCGTATCAAGATCTTTAAAGTGAGTCCAAATTAGACATTTTTTCTCGAAGTGCAAAAATAGGTGTCTAATAGAGTTAAACGACAATTTCGCCATTTAAACCCCTTAGGGGTTACATTTTTTAAATTCCTTTCTTAGTGGTTACCTACATTGCGTTTAAAATCTAAATTCCGAACTTCAAGTTTCTATCATTTGTAATTTTTGCTCTGCGTTGATTCTATCAGTCAGGACAAAGCCTCTTATATATATATATTTTTTTTTTTTTTTTTTTTTTGTTCGGTACCCCTACCTTGCCATGTGTGACATACGGGAGGTTACTCTAGAGGTGTAACCAACCTATTCTAACCATGATGGGTAGGTCGAAATTTATTCCGTGGGGCCTCCACGAAATAAAAGTCGACCATCCCAGGGCGGATTCGAACCTCCACCGTTCGGCTCGAGCATGCTTAAGCGGGTCGCGCTCAAACACGCTCAGCTATCCCAGCCCAAGCCTCTTATATATAGAGGGATTTCATACAAGTTTATTAAGTATTTAGTTTCCGCAGTTTCAGAAGCTCGGTTATCAGGGGTAATGGAGGAGAGTGAGGTGTATGATTAATCAAATTTGTTTGCATATTTAGTGCTTATGGTTAAGAAGGATGAAAGAAAAATCAAAATGTATGCCAGTAATAGATTTATATCAGAAAAAATATTAAATTATAGAAAAAATAGAAAACAAAAAGAAAATTCTCTATATAATATTGTTGCAATTTGTGGGTTGAAATAATTTTTACTGAACAATTATAAGGTTTAGTAAACAAGTGTGTAGGAAGAGACTACAGTAGGGTTTCGATTAACCGAGTCGATGGGGACCAAAGTTACCTCCGTTAATCGAAATAATCGGTTAGTCGGAACCATACCAATACCAACTGAAAATGAAGGTTATTTTTAAATAAAAACTACATATATACTTAAAAACCTAATAAATTTTTAATAATATAATGCATAATAACAATAATGATAACATATATCATGAAAATATTTTTTTACAAATAAATCTTTTATTGTAGTTTGTTCAAATGAACTCATATACATAAACATAACCCCCCCCCCTCCTCTCAGACTTGGCACCTCGGTTAATCGGGACCTCGGTTGACCGTACCTCGGTTAATCGGAACCATACTGTACTCATTTTAAATTAGGGCCTTCATTACTCATGAAATATAAAAATAAAAAAAAGTGCGCCCCCCTCAGGAAATTTTTTGATCCGCCACTGTACGAGACTTTGAAGCCTAACCTTCTTTATCGAAAGTAAGATTTTATAATGCAACACAAACTATGAAAACACAAATAATTAACACTGTTACAAAAAGTATCAATTTGTAACGATATAGTAACTCAAATGTAACCATATGACTTGAGCTTCAGAACCAGGCTAACTCTTCAGTCCATCGCTCCTTATATTCAGTCTGAAAAAGAACAGTCTGGAAGGTTCTAGGCAAGCGTAGATTATACTCCAACATTGTAGTCACAAACATAAACTACTGTTTGTTCCAACAAGTCTAGAACTATTCCAAACCATTTGTTTTATTTCACCCTACAATACATATAACAAATATTCATGAAAATATCTTTGTATCTCAATAATAGGCGGGCGCAAGCGACGGTGCTGCTTCTTTCAGGAACTAGAGAAACGGGGATAAAAGCTGGGCCATTACCTGGGATTCATAAGGTTTTTTGTCGTTTTTAATTTATTTTTCCATAATTAAAATCCGATTGAGCAAAAAATTATTTGAAAAATGTCTAATAGGTATTGCTCGGTCCCTCAGTGTTCAATTAGAAAATCAAAAGACGTGTATTTCCATTTATTTACAAAAAATAAAAAGCTTCTTAAAGGCTGGATTGTAAAATTATGAATGGATAAGCCTATTTCGAAACATATGACGATATGTAGTCTTCATTTTAAAGAAAGTGACTATATTTATTCAGGTAAATATTAGTATTTGACATTTTATTATTCCAAAATGCTAGTTTTATGCAAATAACATTGGGACCATAGTGTCATATTTGTTTTTCTTTTTTAATTTTCCCCAGTTTTGTCTTACATCCTTTGTGCTTAATTGTTCCAAGTTTTCAATGCGAAGCCTGAAAGTTTTGACAAATAAATAAATAATATGACAAAGAATCTAAGCTGTCATAACAATGATTGTATGAATAGGTAATTAATGTTATTACTAACCGAAAAACGTAAAGTTACAATGATGTGTTTGCATTTACCAGAACTACCAGCTTTACACGTACAATGACAAGAAAATTGCTTATTATTATTAATAAATTTGATTTCCACTTTTATTTGATGGGGCGGTCCTTTAAGATTGCTAGTTTGAAGGCACAAGGGTTGTAAAATAACTGTTTTTTTTACATTTAGATATTATTCCACATGTAATTATGTGGTTTGCATCAAGGATAGCCTGCCCTCCAATTAATGGTCTTTTAAAATTACCAATTATCTCTATTACATCAACTATGTCTATCCCCGTTCTTTCCGACATTTTGCAAAACTACTAGCGCACCCTATAGTCGATGGCGCCCGCCTATAGATATGTGAAATTTTCATGAAACAACAAAAAAGTGCACATATTTAAATCCTTATTTTTCACGTGAACAAAAATAAAATGATATTTTAGTTTGTTTATTCCTCGTTCTATTTCTGACCTCTCGTAATCATAGTATTTTCGTCAAGTCAGCATTTTCTATTTCACAAGAAACAGTTTGTTCACCAATTCCATATTTTTAAAACTCGCCTTCATCAACAATTCTATTTATAATTTCATTTTTTTTTCTTTCTTTATAGATAAAACAGTACGCTTTCGTACTGTTAACTTTCAATTCCGGAAGTTTTTTTTCCCGAAATTAGAGGCCGATTTATTTCACATATAAATTGAATCCATCATTCTTCTGGCTGTTTTAAATTTTTATTACTTTCACTTACCTATATATGAAATATATAGTAAGTGGAAGTATTGCGATCGTAAAAAATTTCGACTTCCGGTTTTCAACGAAAATACACGTTTTGGGGTCCCCTGAGTCGAAATAACCAAGTCCCGCGAAATGGTCTGTGTGTGTGAACAGACGAACTTAAAAACTATTAACCGTGCAAATCTGTAATTAGGTATTTAGTGTATGTATATGCCCGCGATGTGACAGCAAAAATTTCATCAAAATTGATCAACCGGAGGGGGGACTTTACTTAATAAATTTTGTATCATTTTCATGTGTTTTTTTTTATTTACTCAAAAACGGCTTTAACGATTTTGATCAAACTGGGTATTTGACGTATGCATATGCCAAAGATGTGACAGGCAACATTTCATCAAAATTGGTCAAACGGAGGGGGCACTTTATTTCATAATTTTTTTCCAATTTTTACCTTTTTTCGATTATCTCAAAAACGGCTTTAATGATTTTGATCAAATTCGTCGTGTTTAGTGAAAATTAGGTGTTCAATAATATCAAGTAAGTTTTATCAGTATTAAAATTTTCTGAATGGGGAAGGGGCCTTTTTTGTTTTCCTATAAAGTACCTTTGTTTTAGTTTATATTGAGAAATTAACTCTCTCTCATCACGGCTAAAAATAAGAAATGGCTAAATATGATATATGAAGAAAATCAAGTAAACATATATAGGAGAAAAAAAGAAAAATATTCTGTCAACTCATAAAACACCTTGAGCTCACGCATTTAATGACAAACCAATGCGTTATAATTAAAGATGTCTGTTCATTTAATGAAAATTATTTGTTTCATCGGAACTAAATGAAATATTCAACAAGTACGTAGAGAATTGTAAAAAAACAGACGACTTGGAGTATTATTCTTGCATTGCCGAATTATCATAAGTAATAATTTTTATTTAATAATAAAAGAAATTAGTGTTTTTTTTTTTTTTTTTTTTTTTTTTTGAGCATATGAAAACAAAAATAAGAAATGAATATGGAAAAATGTATAACTTTGAGAAGTGGCAATTAACAAAATACATTAATTTCTAATCTAAGTAAGTTGGTAAGTGAAAGTTGTGTGTTGCGCGCACGCACCAGATTTTTTTAATATTGAAACATAAAATTTTATAATAATATTCAAATTCAAGCTCAATGCTGGAGAATTAAAAAAGAGATGATGACACAAAACAACGCAATTTCTCGTCCTATGATTTACTTGAAGTTAAAATCGATCGAGTCTTTTTTCAAAAATCTATTATGAAAGATCAACAATTTTTTACCACTGTGGTGGAAACTAATGCCCCAACGCCTGTAACTCGAACAAGAGTTAATTTCCAACGAACAATATATTTTTTAAAAAACCCGTGGTCACCTGTGATTTAGTGTTTAGCATATCCAACTACTGAACAGAAGGTTGCTGTTTCGTGGCCCAGTGGACAAACGCGTTAGGGAATACGCATTGTCCCTGACAAGGCGTGATTGGAAACCGAAGATACAAAGTTCAAAACCCGGAGCCAGGTTACATTTAATAATACTCGGTATTAATCCTCCACCCCGTGGCCCGGGAAAACCCCGTATAGCCTAAATGGGGAGGAAGTCGAGGAGCTAAAAAAAGAATAATAATAAAAAAGGAAAATAAAATACTCTTTTTTTTTTTAAATCTGGTGCGCAACACAACTTTCACTTACCAACTTACTTAGATTAGAAATTGACGTGTTTTTTTAATTGTCATTTCTCAAAGTCATATATTTTTCCACATTCGTTTCTTTTCTTTTTTTTATTTGCTCTCTAAAGTACACTAATTTTTTTTTTTATTATTAAATAAAAGTTCTTACTTGTGATAATCCAGCAATCCAAGCATAATACTCCAAGTAGTCTAATTTTATAACTCTCTATGTTATTATTGAAAATTTCATTTAGTTACCATGAAACAAATCATTTCCATTAAATGAACAGAACGTCTTTAATTATAAACAATGGTCTGTCATTAAAGGCGTACTCTGCATGCGTGGGCTTTTTTTTTTTTCTCCTGTATATGTTTACTTGATTTTTTTCATATTTCATATTTAGTCCTTTCTTACTTTTAGGCGAAACGAGAGACAGATAATTTCTCCATATAAACAAATACAAAGATACTTTATAAGTAAAACAAAAAAGGCCCTTTCCCCATTTAAGCCCCTTTAGAACACTTTAATAATGATAAAGCTTACCTGATATTAAAGAAGACTTGATTTTCATTAAACCTGACGAATTTAATCAAAATCATTTAAGCCGTTTTTGAGATAATCGAAAAAAAGGTAAACATTGGAATTAAATTACTTAATTAAATAAATAAATACTTAATTAATTAAATAGGTAAAACATTATGAAATAAAGTACCCCCTCCGTTTCACCAATTTTGATAAAATTTCGGCTGTCAAATCGTGGGCATATACATACGAGTACACCAAATACCCAGTTTGATCAAAATCGTTAAAGCCGTTTTTGAGTAAATAAAAAAAAGACGTGAACATAAGACAAAGTTTAGTAGATAAAGTACCCCCTCCGTTTCACCAATTTTGATAAAATTTCGGCTGTCGCATCGCGGGTATATGCATACATCAAATACCCAGTTTGATCAAAATCGTTAAGGCCGTTTTTGAGTAAATGAAAAAAAAAAAACACTTGAAAGGGAGACAAAATGTATTAAGTAAAGTGCCCCCTCCAATTGATCGATTTTGATGAAATTTCGGATGTCGTATCGCGGGCACATACATACACCAATTATCAAGTTTAATCAAAATCGTTAGAGCTGTTTTTGAGGGGAAAAAAAACATAAAAATTAGACAAAATTCTCCAGATAAAGTACTCCCTACGTTTGACCAATTTTGATGAAATTTTTGCTATCATATCGCGGGCATATTCATATACCAATACCTAATTTCAGGTTCGTACGGTTTATAGTTTTTGTGCTAGTGTGTTCACACACACGCACAGACCATTTCGCGGGACTTGGTCATTGAAGCCGTTGAAAACTAGAAGTCGAAATTTTTCACGATCGCAATACTTTCCCTTACAATATATTCCATACATAGGTAAGTGAAAGTAAAACCTCAATGATATGTGATCTTATTTCATATTAACCATGACGTCACCTAGGAAAACTATCGCTAGAATTCCCCTCTGAATCCGTGCTCTATCGCAAAAAACTTTACGCTTCAGATTTGTCTTTTGTCTTTATATGCGCATCGAAATTTTTTAGCACATACAATAGACAAAAACATCCTTTTTTTTATCCTGTTCGATGTAATGTACTCGTTAAAGATCCATATCCTAATTATACCTGGATAGGTAAAATTTAGGACTCCCACTGTAGCATCGTCCAATTAGCCTTAGTGGCTTTAATTGAGGTTAAACAAACAAACAAACTTAATTTTTTCTCACTCTTGATTAGATAGCCCTCCTGATATCGGAATTAGAAACCTGAATAAGTTCCCATGAAATTTATTAGGTACAGTTGGAATAGGATTGTTGTTTGTTTGTTTAACGTCACTTTATGCTGCTAAGGCTAATCGGGAGATGCTACAGTGGGAGTCCTAAGTTTTGCTTATCCAGGTATAATTAGGATAGGGATCTTTAACGAGTACCTGACATCGTACAGGCTCGGGACCTCCATTTTACGTCCTATCCGAGGGACGGCTTGGCCAAGGATTTTTTACTCCCATTAAAAAATCCTAGGGCCACCGCTGGGAGCGAACCCGCTACCTTTAGTATTGTAGGTTGCCATGCTAACCACTATACCACAGGTGACCCCTGGAATTCGGATTTTAAATAGGGGCGTATCAAAGAGGTCGTGATCCCCCACTCAAAAACTTAGCTATTTATATTATTTTGGTATTTTTAAAGACATAATCCAATTATATAGCTGTTAAACCTTAAATGTAACAAGTTTGGTTGCTCAGATCTCTTAAGCTAAATAATCTCTTAAACAATTTAAAAGTTCTGTCAGACTAAGGCAACTCGTGAGTGAGAGAACTGGGGGGGTCGTGACAATCCTAATTTTGGTGCTGAAACACCCCCCTGATTATAGAGAATGGCAGATTATGGTTGAGGATGCCAGGGGTTTTGCAAGGACCTGAGAGCCAAAGGAACGAAAAGAAGACAATTTTAAGGATCTAAATTGCTGATTCGTCATTTTTCCACAAAATTCCCATTGTTTTATGAAATCGTTTGTTAAAATTGATCTCATTGAGATGTGGAACAGGGGTCTCACAAGGGTTTGCTTCTTAAAAAAAAAAAAAGTTTAAATAATTACAGGTTATATATCTCAAGAGAGACCAAGAGACTCTTCTGAGGCACATTAAGGCTCTGTAAAGTGGCAACATAACGTAAAGTCCGACCTCCTGTATGGCTGTGAAACTTGGAAAATCTCCAAAAAGGTTCTGAGCCAGCTCCAAGTTTTTGCGAATCGCTGCCTTAAGAGGATTCTCTCGATCAGGTGGGACGATAAAATCTCTAATGAGAGGCTGGCTCGATTGTCCAGACAGAAGCCATTGGGGGAGCAGATTGCCACGAAAAAGTGGAAGTGGATTGGACATACCCTTCATAAATGGGATGGAGCAATTGAGAAGGATCAAGAAGTCGGGGGAGACCCAAGCTGACCTGGTGAAGAACAGTAGAGAAAGAGGTCATTAGGAGCTGGAAAAACATGGAGAGAGGTCAAGGCCCTAGATGGATGGCGAGTTTTTACTTTGGCCCTTTGCTCCTATTATGGCAGCCATAGGACATAAGAAGAAAGTGGCAACAATTGTTAAAAAATTATGGAGAAACACCTAGCTATTGTGCGTGATCACAGAATAATCACCTCCTTGCTCTGACCTCTGACCAAGAAACAGGACTTCCTTATGCAGTGCTGGACAGGATTTTAATTTATATATATATTTTATATTAAACAATGACACTTAATAAAAGTTTTAATTAAAAGTATTGTGTCCTTTAAAGGTTTGTAGATGTTTTCAGTTGATTAGAAAAAAGAAACACACAATGAAGAATGTTTACTACATTTTTTGCTTATTAACTTTTTAAAAAAAAAATACCATTTTTCATGTTTCTTTTTTCGATAGTCAGACCTGGACATGCTCCATCCTGTTAATTGATATCATAATAACTATGTTATTGTGTCCTTTAAGGGTTTGTAGATGTTATCAGTTGATTAGAAAAAAGAAACACACAATGAAGAATGTTTACATTTTATGCTTATTGACTTTTTAAAAAAAAACTATATATAATAGCTAAAAGAGTTTAATTTATTTTTTAAAAAATAAAATGAGCAGTTGGTCTTCATCTCTCCGATGAAGACCTACAAAGTGGGTCTTCATGATGCTGATATGTAATAGGGATCCGAATAGTAATCTGTAATATTTACACTTTATCGTTTCTTTCTTCTGACTATACTCTCAACAATTTCTGTTACATTAATTTCCAGGATTAACTAACCTTTCACCAGTGTAAGATACATATTTTATTTTTTTGTTTTAGGTACAAAACTTTCTTCCATCGATTTCTGCCGCTATAGGTAATTATAAAACCCAAAGATTTGTCTGGGGGACAGCGATTGCGATTCACGCTCTCCCACGCTTCATGTTTGCAGCGATTTATAGGCAGTACTACAGAGACGTACTTACTGAAAAAGCACAGAAGTTGGCAACAACCGCTTGCATACTAAATGTTATAGAGAACCTAGCTCTCATCGGACTCACCTTCATCACATCTGCTTATAATTATGGTATATGTTCATTATTTAATTTTATTTAAAAAAAAAAAATTATTGATCAAAAGCCGACCTCATGCTTAGGTCGAAATATTTAATATTAAATATATACTATACTTTAACATTTAAAATTACAAACCAAAAACCTATAATACACAGCATCGTAATACTTCAATTTATAATCTGCTATCAAGCTCTTAAATTGTACTGATGCCTTTTACAAAAATCAACAATTTATCTTATCGAAGCTGTGGGATATTTAAAAAAAGTTTGGTGATGTTCGCAACATGTCATATTGTTTGTATTCATTTATTGATTTCTGTCTGACATTATATCCTCACCACATCTCCAATATTTCCTGCCGTACCTTTTCTACCTTAAAACAATCACCTCCGAAGCCTTTTTCCATTTGAAACACGTAGGTTCCTGGTCACTTCTCTGGTATTTCCCCACTTTGACTATTGTTGTGCGGTGTATGGGGGTATCTCTGGGGATCTCGAAGAAAAACTAAAACATTTATTTGATTGTTTCGTACGATTTATCTTTGGGGTCCCAAGAAACGTTTTTGTCTTACCTTTATATGAAAGGTTAAAGTGGTATATACCCATCCTACCGCTGTAAATATTTCCTGACTTCCTTCCTTTTCCAAGTAATTCGAACCCGCTGTCCTTCATACATCACTGAACTTCTCCATTTCAAATCCTCTGT
The DNA here is from genome assembly GCA_911387785.2 of Aelia acuminata. NCBI lineage: Eukaryota > Metazoa > Arthropoda > Insecta > Hemiptera > Pentatomidae > Aelia > Aelia acuminata. The sequence continues at coordinate 12,460,544 of OU426984.1, forward strand.
CCATTCCCGCAATACCCGTTCTAGGCCTTCAGATCTATACAATCCGGCCCACCGAACGTCAGCTTTCGAAAATCTATCATTATCCGGTCCTCATCGCTATGGAACTCTATTCCCTGTTTTATCCGTCACTCCAACACTCTCCCTACCTTTGAATCCCACCTGTTCAATCACCTCCTATCCGCCCAATTTCCTGAACAACTGTAAACAGTCTTTCCTTATTCTCAATTTTAATTGTAAATTGGTATAGGCCTTTATTATTTATTTATCTTTAAAATATATGTTCCATTTAGTATATGTGTAAATAAGTGTACGTAAGTTATTTTTCATTTTAAGTCAATAAGGGTTTACTTATTTTTAATTTTTTCATCACAAGAAGATTTCCTTATTATTTATAATTTTTTTTCTCAGTTTTTTTTATTTTATTTATTATTATTTTTTTTTCATTTTAATTTGCTCCATTTGTTTTTTTTAATTTGTTTTTTATATTGTACTCTAAATCATTGAAGCCTATTAAATGTATCTGTAGAATTCGTTCCTAAGGGACTGTTCCCGGGACAATTAAATAAAGAGTTTATTATTATTATTTGTGTATTTTGTTTCAGCTATTCATGAAAAATGTTTCATGGCATTCATGATTACTTCTGAGCTCTATATGGCTCTCACCTGTTTTCTACTTACCAAGGCGAGGAAATTACCAGCTGATAACGTCGAAAGCCGTTCACTCCGTTACAAATACCAGCTTATAGCCATCAACATGACTTCCTTTGCCGCTGCTGGGTATTTCTTCATCAGACACAATCGGCATTGTGAACCATATGGTATAATTTGTTTTCCTTTTATCTTTATTTTTTTATTTTAAATGTTGGAAGCATAATTTTGAAATTATTTTTTAATATGTAAATAACTGAAAATGAGTAGCTCAGTTACTAACGTACCCATTTGACAATATTTCCTAAAGCATGCCAAATGTTATTATTTTTGATTGTTTTTAACCTACTTGAAGATTTGATCTTCAATAGGTTAAAAACAATATTATCAACACTATCTTGATATTATTCCAATTTTTGTAAAATAGTGAAATTCACATCTCCCTTCAATATCTATTATACATACATTACAACGTTTCGAGGCCTAACAGTGAGGTAGCCTAAGAGAGAAGTGTAATTGACAATATTTAACTATTGACGAGATTATAAAAAAAAAAAAATTATGTTTGGTTTTTAACTAAAATATTGTTAATTAAAATTAGTGAGGAGTACACCTGAAGATGGTGTACAAGAGGCAATTAGGCCTCGAAACGTTGTGAAATTTGTAATGAATTGATATATATATATATATATATATATATCATAGAAAGATGCGAATTTCACAATTTTACAAACATTGGTTATTATTGTCGATTTCTTATATTTTCTGAGATTTTAAATCTGATTTATTTTTTCAGTGTACTCTGCATTTGCATTTTTCGAATACATAGTCGTACTGACTAATATGGCATTTCATATCACCGCTTCTTTGGACTTCCATTCGAGGGAGCTTGTCATCGATGAGAATGGATTGGACATCAGCTGACCCCCAGTGGCTTCTCGGGATCCAGGCGGATAACATGAGGAGACGGGAGCCCCCACAGGGATATATGTCACGATCCTCGCTGACGAGGGCTCCCGCCAAGAGTCGGACGACTCCATCTACGGCTTTGGGGCTGACTGGCTCATCGCTGTGGACCCTCGCTCCGACTGGAGGCTCTCATCCGTTCTCACGCCTGCCAACTCGTACGTCATTTCCGTACTTAAGTCCTGATCCTTTCCTATTAAAGGCGTCAATGTATAGGACGCCTTGAACCTCCTGCTTTCCTTTTCCATTATACTCAATGTTGTCTTATAGCTTATATCCGGCTCTCTTGTGTATATATATACAGTTCTAAATGTTTTCAAAAGTTTTTTTATTTTCAGTGCGGGAGGATGAACTTTACCTATATAAAATAAATATACATGTATATTAATTATTAAGTATATGAGGATAAATTGGTATTTAAAATTTTCTCTTTCCATTTTTGTGATTATAAAATTACTTAAGCTATTATATAAGTATTGTTGGACACATAAACTTTGCTCTCGTCAATTTTATTGATGTTTATTTGTGCGAGCTGTGGCATTGAAAGCTTCTGCTATTTATTAATGAATTTTTGCTTTTTAAACTTTTATTTCATTTCCTTGGTGTGTTTATATAAACTTTATGTATATATATATCAAAATTTATAACATTTATTGTTTTAATAGAGCTAAACAGTCCTGAAAAAGAGATATTGATTACATTTTATGCAGGCAGCACACTCTCACCGAGGCAAAGCGAGAGCATAGAGATCACTTGAGTCTTTTCGTTGCTCACCTTGTCTCTCAAGTACTAAAACATAAGTCAGTCCTGTAACATGAGGGGAATCTAGGCAATTCCACCCAGTACACTCTCATTCATATTTTCGCTGTAGGTACCTCTGTCATTCATATTTACAATCTATTCATAGTGTGCTCTACTCTAGTGATTCCTTACTTTGTTTTTTTACTATGCTAATATCAATGTAATCATATTTTGAATATACTGAAGACATCGAAACGTTTCGTGTTTTTTAAGCGACAGAAAAATCTCCCGAAAGAAATTATGTAATTATGTTGAGAAACTGAGTTATTTTTTTATTTTTTTTGCGGCTTGATGCACCGCGACCTCCTTGGGTCTATTGTGCGCCTGTCTATGCTCATGTTTTTAAATTGGAATCTTTAAAACATCGGTAAATTTTAGTATGCTTGTTGGGTTTAGTAAATCACTGTAAGTTGGATCGGTTATAATTTCCTGTCCAAATATTCCAAATCTTAGCCGTACAAATCGGTCACACCAACAGATTATGTGATAGGCTGTTTCGTTCTCTTTGCCACAGTATCTACATATTGGTGTTTCTACAAACTTTAGTTTATACATGTGTTTATTCAGTTTACAGTGTCCCGTGTAGATCTCTGTAATTTTTTTAAGTGCCTTCCTGTCAAGATTTAGTAGCATATTGCTTCTTTTGACTGAGTAGCCATCTAAAAAGAATTTAGGGTGATATAGGGTGATATCCTTCCAATATTGTTTTTTGATAGCTCCATATATTTCCCCGATCCTTCTTTTGGCGTAGCTTATGCTTATTCCCATTACTGGTTCGGGGGTTATGGGTTTATTAGCTGAGCCTTGCCTTGCTAGGCAATCTGCCTTTTCGTTTCCATGGATACCGGTATGTCCTGGTACCCATTCCACTCTTACATTATTATTTTCTGATAATTTATTGAGCGTGTTATTGCAGGTTTTAACAACCTTTGATTTAGTTATATGGTTACTGATTGCACCAATAGCTGCTTGACTGTCTATAAATATGGTTACTTTTTTAAACTGAGTCCTTAATTTCCACAGTTTTAAAGCTTGATGAATATTTATTTTATGTTTTAAAAAGATAGAATAAGCACGGGGCCGACTGGGAAACGTCCAAGGGGTAGGCCGAGATGGAGGTGAAAGGATTGCCAAAGATAAAAAAAAAAAACCTTACCCAAAATCATTTAAGAACCTCCCGGAGCTCCTACCCAGTTTGAAATCCCTCGCACACTAGCCACTCGGAGAGCCTGTGCTCAAAGCACTCGTGTTCCGGTCGTGGGTTCCCTCTTCTCTGGGTAATGTTGAGTGTCTCATTGAGAGTGCGCTGCCAGCATTGGGTTATATTTGAAGAACGTCTAAAATGCAGGTGAGCAAACTAGTCAACATCTGACTGATATAGGCATCGTTCTGTCATGAGAGCAGTTTTATTCTCTTGCTTTCTTATCTGCATTTTTGATGCTCCAAGCTTCACATTTCTGAATATTTCGATTAAATGCTATTATCCAAATAAAAGTAAATTAAAAAGTTCTAAAAGCCAATTTTTTTTATTAAAAATACAACAAAAATTTCAAATCCTTGTTCCATTTGTAAATAGTATCATTGCTATAACTTGGCATAATTTGATATCAATTATATCCTATTATATATTTTATTATAATTAAAACTGAGGTTCAACCGTTAATTTGTTGAAGATAAAATTATTGCAACAAAAAAAAAATAAAAAAATTATATAAAATAATAATACATTCATGCACACCCTGGTATTTAGCAATTTATTTGTGATAACTAGTTTCTATTTGCGATGTATCAAAATATGTTTATGTGTCCTTTTTTTTATTTATTTCATATAAAGATATTTGTAAATGAGTACTTAAAATTTATAAATTTTATCAAATGCTTTAATTTTTTTAATTCTTAAATATTTTTTTTTAAGACAAAAATTTTAACTTATGGCCGACCAGTTTTAAAAAAAAACTCCCTGCATTTAAGAACTACTTTTAAGTGGGCATTATTTTTTATAAATTTGATAAACCTGCATTCTGAAAGGATTTAGTTTTTTTTTTATTTATTTTTAAATTTAGACTGAAAAAAATTGTATTTTTATTTTTTTACTAATTCGTTAACATTTTGTCTACCTCTTAGGCAAAGTAAATACTGTTAGTGTCCCTGTTGCCACACATTTTTTCACTGTTAAATTTTATAAAAAAATTATTTAATGTAAATTTTGCTTTGCATAGCGGGCTGGAGTATTAAAAAAAAAAAAAATGCATTTCATTCCTACCTTATAATTGAAATTTGATAAAATCAGGATATTCTTTATATTATTTTTACTATTGAGATTAATTGCATTGGACGGTGTCTATTATCTTTATTGGTTGAAATTCCTACAAATAATTCGTATAAAATTCACCTTTTATTAATATCCTTATTATTGGTAAATTTTAAAAAAAATATACCTTTGAATGAGAATGTACTTAAGTTTCTTTTCATTTTTTTTTTTTTTTTTTTTTTCTATTTCAGAATAATTCTATTCTGATATTGATGCCCTTTTAAAGCTGGTCTGTAATGATTTTTATTACTAATTTTAAATTTAAAATTATTTTGCTATGTCGTTTTTAATTTTTATTATATTTTTTTGTGCTAGTATCTCCTGTGTGAGCTGTATTGAAAGAGTCAATGGTATTATATTTTTATAATATTGTGTATTATAGGTTAAGTTGATTGCACTGCCATCTTTTTTGTTATTTCTTGTTGTTGGATTAACACTGGATTTCGTAATATTCGTATTTTCTTTATAGTTATTGAATTTTGAAATTACAAAAAAAAATAGATACATTTAAAATCTTAAATTAGATAGGTGTTTTCCTTAGTTCCCGAAATTAAACAACTATCTATGTTTTCTTTTAAATCAGAATAATTTCCATAGTTTGTTTAGTATTTAAGCCCAGTCATATTTAAATTTAAAAAAAAAAAAAATACAATAAAAGGCACCAAAACTAATTTTGCTATTACTTTAGTTAAGTAGCTGCAAGATGGCGGCCGGTGACACCAAACCACAAGGTATTCCAATCACGCCCTACCTGATATCCACAGTTCAGGGTTTACCCGAGTGTTCTTAAGCAGATTTAGTCGAGGATCCGAGTATTCCTAACCACCAGATTATTATTTTTTTGTTATTTCAACAAAAATGTATTTAAATAACCAAAAAGGATATTTTTAAAATGATATTAAAAAAATATAACCTAAAAATTAAAAATATAAATGTTTAATTATTTAAAAATTATAAAGTTAGTCGATAATTATAGTTAAATTGATTTTTACAGATACAATTTCTTAATTAAATAATAATCTGGTGGTTAGGTGTACTCGGATTCTCGACTACATCTGCTCGGGCACACTCGGGTAAACCCGGACTGAACTGTGGATATCGGATAGGGTGTGATCGGAATACCTTGTTGTTTACTGACGAAGGCCGCCATGTTGCAGCTGCTTGACCGAAGTAATACCCTAATTTTATTATCCCTATTTTTCCTGAGGGATCTGACATACTTTAAGTATGAATTTGGAATAATACTATTCAGTCATAAAATTGTAGTATTTCCAAAATCAAGAAGTTTGATGAATAAAAATTAGCTAAAAGTTTGATGATTAAAAATCAGCTGATTAGGATCTTGTTGATTTTTCTAAATTTTGTTACTTTATATACTGTTATTGTGTTTTATTTATTGAATTAATATTATATACATTATTGTGTATATTCGTTGGCATAATACCTTTTTTTATTTTGTTTTTAATGAGATGGCAGCTCTCGCATGATTACTAATAAATCATCCATTAATTTAAATCATTTTAATGTTTGTAATGAATTAATGGAGTTTGTTTGGTACTATTTTCGGTGATGGGTCATTTTAATTTTATTTTGGAGGGTTGGGGGTTATGGTATTAATAATTTGAACTATTTAGGTTTTAAAAATTGGTTGGTGATGTTTGCTCACATCGTTATCGAAGCATGTTTTATTTATTAGTTTTATTTTTATGAAATTTATAGGAATATATATATTTTTTTTATTTATTACAAAGTATGTACAACCTATTTGCTATATTCTTAATTAAATAATAAGATTTGATGTGATAAATGTCTACGATATGTTTTTATATGCTATCGCTAATATTTATAGTCACTCTAGTGCTTCCTTTAAACCTTAAGATTCCGTTCCTTAAAAGAAACATACTATCTCTTCTCTGTAGTGCTTTTGTAAATTATTTTGGTGCTCTTCTGTTATTTATAAGTTTACAAAATATAGAATTGTTAAACTGGAAATTATTATATAAAGTCTGAATTATTTTCAAGTATGGTAAAGTACAAGTTCTGTATTAGGAAGAATGCTGTGTTTTTAGGCTGTTAAGTTATATCTTAATATAATTACAACTACTGTAACTAGTCATATGTTTTTATTTTTTTCAGTAAAAGTTATTATTTATTATATTTACTTTTTTTTACATTTTTTTTTTTAAATTAATATAAAAATTTCAAAGCTTGTACATAACCCTTCATAATTTATTGTTAAGTTTTTATCTCTATCCAATAACTGTTTGGAAAACGTGTTCTGTATAAAGAGTTAAAAAAATTATGTGACGTTAATCCGTTGCTTTCAGATAATCAGAGATGTGGAAGATTAAAAAATGAACACTTTTTCTATATTAAGCATAACTGCAATACTCTTCTGTGCACATTTTTATATGAAGGTTTTATCTTTTAAAAGTTTTTATATTTTTAATCTTCCATTAAATATTATTGGATTACATGAGAATATACAAAAATAAAAATATCGGTTACATTTCAATAATTTTCATGAATTGAGATATCAATTGGGTTGTTTTTTTCCGACAGGCTCGATCCCTTGATTTATCTCTAGATTGAATTGGAAGATTTGTACCCTATTCATATCTGATCATGCACGTGGTGTTTTCGTACTGGCCGATTCCAGATACTTCATATATGTTCGAATGATCAGGGCTCCACGGTATACCTCAAAACTGCATCTCAGTTCCTGGTGGTGGTAATAAACTCAATAATCTGATCTTCTGACTTTACCTGTCCCAAAACGCCATATGTTTAGGTATATTGGACAAAAAATTTCATGGGCTGTCTAACATACACGTTTTTCTTTTCTGATTTGTAAACCAATCTATTGAGCTTCAATCCTATCTTTCTGTTGTAGTGAGTGGTTTATGGATCGAAATGAGATTTGAATATAAAAATTCTTATTTTAACCAAAGTGTTAATGTCTGCTATGGATATTATATATTTAAATAGCAGTAACTATATAGAATAGAAGATATTCTATATAGATTCTATATAGTATAGAAAGAAATTTTCCAAGACATTTTGTAATTTATTTTGATATTGTAAACTATTTTTGTCATGGCTTATTCCAATATAAAATTATATTTCATCTTTACGTTTAGGTATAATTATTAAATTATCTCAAGGCGATAATCATTATCAATTATATGCTTTTGCATTTAATTTTTAATAATAATTTTTGGAATGCTAAATATGTAAGTTTTTTTGAAGTGATGCCAAGGCCTTAAGCTTCTATCATTTATCGAAATGGACCTGTGTATAAAATATAAATTTCTTACATCTAATAAAAACTTGATTAAAAAAAAAAGTATTTTTGTTTAACTTTGTTACATAATATTATATAAAACTTATAGCCATTATCCATAGTAATATGACTGTAAATATATATGTGTTCGACTGTAAATGTATGTAAAGTTTCAGTATATATTTGTATAAAAATATAGTCCATTAAAAATATGTATCACTTTTTGTGGATGTTTGTTTATATGTAAGAGTAAATGTATTGGTATTTTCTTGAAGTATTGTTTATAAAAAGGTGTAAAAATTCAAAAAAACAAAATTATTGCATTTAAAATAAATCTTCTTTAATATATATGAAATAAAAATGTAGTTAACTTTTAGAAGCCTTATTAGTCTTACCTTCTTGTGATATGGATATGTAAAAAAAAAAATAAATAAATAAAAAAAAAAATGTTCTTGAATCTTTATATATATAGCTGAAGTTTATTAAAGATGTTTATAATGAATACACACAAAAAAAAAGAGAAAAAAAGATGGCTTTTTACAACTTATTGATGGTTTCCTAAGATAGGTGCTTGTTGTATCCATTTTCCTTAAGTGGCTGTTACGTATATTATTTTTTACATTATGTATATACTATAGAATGGTTAATGTTAAGCTGGCATGAATTTTAAATTTAATTATTTGCACGTTAATGGCCTGAGTTCTTTGCAGGACTTCAGTACCATTCTTTAATGCACTAATTTCGATGATACTGTCTGTGACTGTTGTTCTGTAAGTCCAAAATGTGAATGAAAAAACATAAATTTTGTTCGCTCTAGAGTTCATATAAAATAAAAATCTGTTGTAAATTTATATGTTTTGATTTTATTTATTTTTTTAATGAAAGTAATACCAATTAAATTCATTAAAAAATTATAATTTATGTGTTCAGTTAGTAATTTTTTTAAAAGGATAAGAAACTGTTTGTTTAATTTATTGTATTCATAGTATTTTCTTTGTGTCTCTTTTGCTCGATGTAAATATTTTTATATATAAATTTCATTTTGTAAAGTTATTCGATTACTTTTTCCTATAATTATCTGGCTTGAATTTTTAACCAAACGAATCGAGTCCTATTTGTATCTTCATAATAATTTAAGAATTGTGGTCACAACATTAAATTTTTGTAAGATTGCAATTGTAAACTTACCAAATATAGGATATAATTTTTCTTTTCTTTTTTCCCCTTTTTATCCTTTCAGATTTCAAATAACAACAGAAAATACTGAAGAAGTATTAATCTGATAAATATCCGATGTTAACACTTGAAAAAGATTATATTGTACAATATATATTTTTCTACAGAAGGGTCCTGAAAATTTATGCAGATCTATTTCTCCCAGTGATGTATATAGAATATACAAGGTCTGGAGTGAATATATTTTTAAGGCCCCTGAAGAATAAACATGTTGTTGTGGGTCCCCTTCTCTAAAAATGTTTTTATTTTAATGATAGTGGAAGATAGTTGACTGTAGATGTAATGATCAGCAAATAGTTGGGGGGTGCGGTCAAAATAAGGTAAATCATATTTGTGCTACTTATTTTTACCACACCCCCAACCGTTTCCTGTTCGTTTTTATTTTAATTTTTTGTAATAAATTTGTCATTTAATTAAATTAAAAAATAAATAAATGTTGGCTTAGGACACTTTTTGTTTCTGAAGTCGATAGTTTAGAAAAAATTTTTGATGATAAAAAAACAACAGCTCTTCATTAGGAGAATAAGTTGTTGGGCCTTATTAATGAATCTTTGCTATAAAAAAAAATCTGGTGCGTACTCGCAACACACAACTTTCACTTATCAACTTACTTAGATTAGAAATTAATGCGTTTTGTTAATTGTCATTTCTCAAATGAACAGAACGGCTTTAATTATGAATGCATTTATGAATGAATGAATTAAATTATGAGCAATGGTTTGTCATCATTGATATTAAAGAACACCTAATTTTCATTAAACATGACGAATTTGATAGAAATCCTTAAAGCCGTTTTTGAGATAATGGAAAAAAAGGTAAAAATTGGAAAAAATTATGAAATAAAGTGCCCGCTCCGTTTGACCAATTTTGATGAAATATTGGCTATCACATCTTTGGCATATACATCCATCAAATACCCAGTTTGATCAAAATCGTTAAAGCCTTTTTTGAGTAAATAAAAAAAACACGTGAAAATGATACAAAATTTATTAAGTAAAGTCCCCCCTCCGGTTGATCAATTTTGATGTAATGTTGGCTATCCCATCTTTGGCATATACATACATCAAATACCCAGTTTGATCAAAATAGTTAAAACCGTTTTTGAGAAAATCGAAAAAGACTTAAAAAGTTATTAAATAAAGTATCCCCTCCCCTTGAGCTAGTCTGTTCACACAGGCACACACACACAGACCATTTTGCGGGACTTGGTTATTTGGACATAGGGGACCCCAAAACGTGTATTTCCATTGAAAACCGGAATTCGAAATTTTTCACGATCGCAATACTTCCACTTACTATATATTTCATATATAGGTAAGTGAAAGTAAAAAGAAGCTTGATTTCCATAAGAACTAATGAATTATTTCAATTGCAAGATTTTGAATTACAGTGTTGATAAAACTAATTATGCTAAATGTTTGGCTACCCACTTTTTTAAGTAAGTTTGGGGTTCCAGAAACTCTATATATGAAACATTTACTGTATTTTTATTTCTATCACTTAGCAATATTAATATTATTTTGGACGAGTATATTGTTAAGTTGGAATAAGCTATGCCGACATCCTCTTGATATGGCAATGGATTCCAGCGGCAGGTACCCTAACTAGGGAACTTTTATTAACTTCACCCACCAACCGAAGTCTTAACAGAGCTTCGATAAGTTGGCCGTTTGATACTCAAAATTATTAGCTTAATGGTACGGGGACCCAAAGGTACACCAGGGGCAGAGGTGGGATAAAAAAAAAAAGGGATTTAGTTTTCCTCCATTATATAGTGTATCAAAACTTGTATAGTTTTTTTGTTATATATGGTTTATTTAGGAGTATATCCTTATTGTTTGACTTGTTCTCATTGAACCAATTAATATAGACAACTTTTAGAACACCCTAAAAATATATTTTAACTAATTTATTTTTGAAGAGAAAAGATTAAAAAACAAGTGGTTATCCACATTAATGATTAAATTAATAAAACTATATTGTTTTGCAATTAAAATTTAATTATCATTTTAGTATCATTAGAAAGATATCAATTCAGGCCTTCGGAAACAACTACTACTTACAGTCAGACAAAAGCAGCCATATTTAATTACCAATTATGTTATTCTTATGGAACTAGGTAAATATCCCACAATAAAATGACAATATTTCATATAAATACTTCAAACATTTCAGTATTATTAGTTTTTATTCAGTTTGTTTGGTTTGGGCAATCAACCACTCATCATTAAGCCCTTCAGTATTATTTAGAAAACCATATATATATATATATATATATATATATATATATATATATATATTTTTTTTTTTTTTTTACTTATACTCTCAAAGCCTAAGACTTTAGAAATGGTACACATACTCCTTAAGGGTTTTAAATCCAAAATGTCAGTTTTGAGAAAAACATGACTAAATTAGCTTGACTTCTCTGAAACCATTACTTATTAGTTTATTCAGCACTTTAGGTGGTTGGCTACCATCTGAATATTTTAATTTAATCACAGCAATCTCAGATATATTCTTGGCATTTTAGAATTAAACCCCCCCCCCCCTCACCAAGTGTGTTGAGATTTGGATCACGGCTTTTTTTTTTTTTTTTTTTTTTTTATTATCGTCAGAACTTATTAATTGAGACTTTATTATCTTTTTTTTTTTTTAAACATTTGTTCGTTGAAGTAATAATCCTTACTGGAATACGATTACACACATAAATCAATTATTAAATTCCGATAGATATTATCGATTGTCTGGTTTGGAAAAATTGTTTACCATACATGACATGATTCAGGTTTGAAAGATAATCGTTGTGAGAAAAGTGTAGTTTGATTATTGCTATTAGATTATGAAAGTTAAAATTACTAGTGAGTACACTAAACGTATCAATAACTGTCCTTAAGTAAGTAACTTAAATTGAAATGTCCTCATTAATTACAGATTGGAACGGCGTCGCAACTTGGAGATGGCTCGCCAACGATGATACTTGTGGAATTTGTAGATTAGCATTTGATGGATGTTGTCCTGATTGTAAAGTTCCCGGAGATGATTGCCCTTTAGGTCCGTTTCAAACCTTATTTTATGATTCATTTTAAATCATATTATTTAAAAATTGAATATTTTGTTTATCATTTCAGTTTGGGGGCAGTGTTCTCATTGTTTTCATATTCATTGCATCATGAAATGGCTGAACTCACAACAAGTTAATCAACATTGTCCTATGTGTAGGCAAGAATGGAAGTTTAGAGAATAAAGTTAATAAACTTAAGCAGTGCATTGTAATATCTTGTGTGCTTCATATACTTTCAACTATACTGTGTTTCTTCCAATGTTATCTATCAATTTAGAATAAAGACTTTCCACATAAAATTGTTCTTTCGAGTATGCTGCTACCGTACTTCTGAGATTTAGTGTCAATAGCAAGGTAAGCACATAATGTACTCTTGGTTCTAAATTTGATCTAAGTTGAAAACAATTTAAGTTAATTTGGCGATAGTTGGATCAAGATTGCATTTATTATACTGTGAATGGATTTCTTAAGTATTTTGTTCGTAACGTCCATTTATGTTACCAAGGCTAATCATACTATGCTACAATAGGAGTCCTAAATTTTGCCTTTACTGGTATAATTAGGATAGGGATCTTGAACAAGTCCCGGACATCCTACAGGCTCAGAAGCTCTATTTTACCTCCTCTCTAAGGGACAGCATAGCCAAGGATTTTTTACTCCCTTTAAAAAGTCCTAGGGCCACCACGGGACACGAACCCGTGACCTTTAGCATTGTAGGTTTCCACACTAACCACTACCACAGGTGACCCCGTCAAAGTAGTTAACCCAAGACTGCTTTCTGCCTGGATGTTTATAATCATACAGAGAACTGGGATATAAGGCGCTAATGGTTCGGTATTGACAGAAATTTAAATAATGAAATCAAATATATAAATCAACTTTTCTTTATATGATAAATTATAAGTATCAAAATACAAATTTAAGCTGCTTTTAAACAAATTCAAGGTGTTCAGTGTGCGGCCCTGTTCACTACAGAAATGACCCCCATGAAGGTTTGTCTATCCCTTTGGAGCAAGTGAAAGTCGAAAACTGTGATGTAAAAAATCTAAAGGATTGGATGGGGTTTCACTACAGTCGTAGCATGCCCAAATGTTTGATAAAAATTCTAAACATCCTGTTCCAAAGGAAGCAATATCCAAATTGTGGTAATTTTTTGCCAGAATTCACAAGTTTATGAAGATTCTGTCATGTTAAAGTAATTTCCAAATACCAATAGACATTTTTGATTAATTCCATGACTCTTCTGAGCTGTGGTATTTTTTATCTGTGGGGATATATATTATTCAATTCATATTCATAAGTCATTTCCAAGTTTAGAATGAAGACCAATAGCCTCAGTTGATTTTCGGGGTTATGTCCGCAGTATGATCAATTTGATTTTGATTCATATTACATCTCTTCTCATTGCATTAATCTTTAATTTTATATTATTTAAAAATTAAATAATCAATTTTATTTAGATCTTAACATGTCTCTGCAAGGCCTACCTCCTCTACCCAAAAGTTTGAGCACTGTAAACCTTGCTGAACCAGTCAACGGTAACAAAAGAACTCACCATCATAAGCTGCCACCGCCGCCTCCTCCACCTGGCCCGAGGCAGCCACCACCCCCTCCTCCCCGGAAACAGACTAAGCTCGATGTTCAGTTGGCTCGGCTTAGAAAAGAAATGGTACTGCTCATAAGATTCGTAAATTACAAACTAAAACTTAATTAAAAGTATAACATACTTTGGTTTTGGCCTTCGACAACTTTACATGTTAACATCCTTATCCAGCTAAAATGTAAAAATATTTAATCAAAATATTATAACCATTAGGGTAAACCGTTCAGTTATTGGCACCCTTAAGACTAAATTTCAGTGGACATTAAAAAAAATACTTCTTATGAAGGGGTCTAATTGAAACTTCCTATAATAACAACCTCTTTATCTATCCTTATAAGGACTCAGTAGGTTTTTTTGGGTCAAAAGTTCAATAGTTTTACAATATGGCAATAATTATTTTTAAAAGTGCCAAATCTAGTTATTGACACCCTTTGGATTTAATTGTGAAATCTTCCCCATGGTTAGTTTGTTAAAGTCTTACTTCATAGATGACTTAGAGGACCCTTCAAACATTAGACTCATGTATATCTTGTTATAAAATTAGGACTTGTTTACCTATTTCTTTAAGTTAAAGTTGGGGTGCCAATAACTGTATGGTTTTCCCTATATGGTATAGTCAAACTTAACTAAAACCATAATGAACAGCTCAATTAAGTTTGACTTTATCATAAAATGGTTATAACATTTTTAAATTTTAAAGAAAGCAATTTTATTTGCATTATCGCTGGATATGAGGATGCTAAGATATAAAAAAGTCAAATTGATACTGGACAATGGCCAGATAGTCAAAATGTCAATGAATTAATAAATGGTAATTTAAGGTTGTCCTGAAGTATGCTTCAATTTAATTTGATTAACTCTTCCAGATTCAATAAAATATAATCCCAGGAAATTAGAGGACCAATATAATTTGGGAATCGACAGCCGGTTCCCATGCCTTCATAGTTTATTATATCTACATATACTGTGTTTAATTTTGTATATTTTGTCAAATAAACTTATTATTATTATTTGAAAATTATTTTAGAGATTATTTTGTTATTTTACAATTAAAGGGATCAGCCATAGATATTGTTAATCTGCAAAATTATATATCATATTAATTAGTAGTATATACATATATAAATATTTTACCATATTTAAGGGATTTCATTTTTAGATTACCATTTCAATGATAATGTAAATGAAATCCATATGCATATGTATGATGCAGTATTACGGTTTTGGAGAAATACCAAAGACCCTGATTACAAAACCATTGTGCTAAATAAACTTCGGTCATTTTTTTTCACTTCCACATTGACTATTTTCGTGTAGAACAGGGTCAAAGTTATCATCGAGATGTTGCCAAGATGGGATATAAAAATGCTAGATCACTATTATTGAATGCTGAGGTGAGAAACCTGGAAATGGTCTTGAGCTCAGTGAAATATCAAAGAAAAGAAGAAACGATTTTATCCTAAATCGTGAGTAAATGTTAAACGGCGTTTGATTGATTGGAATTAATATGTTTGGTTTCAGTATCTTTATTAATTTTATGAATAATCTCTTTATTTTTATTCTAAATATAATCTTAAGTACAAACATTAACATGTTGATGTTGTTTGAAATTAAACTGTGTATAATTTAGTAAGCACTTATCCGGCAGAACCCTACTAATCACAATGCTACCACTTTTTCTTTCATCTTATGTTTTATTTTAATGGATGAAAATTCCTTATTGACTAAATAATCTATCAATTCTCATTACTGTTTAATTTATTATTTTATGAGCCTTTCAGTTATGCCTTAACTCCAATTTCAACATTTTCCATAAAAGCACTTTTAATGATATTTCTCTTAGGAAAATTCATACTTATTTATTTTGTAAAAGTATGGCATAAATAATGAACTATAACTGTTTACTAAAATATACATACTAAATAAAAAGGTGTGAGTTTTTATGACTTTTATGAAAAATGTTGAGAAGTCATTTTGTCATATGGAATATGTTTGTGTTACCTAAATAAACCTTATCACGAGGGGCTGGATTTGAAGAATATTTCCTTTTTGTGTTTAAGGGAAACCAGAAGTATCACGAGATCTGTATCGATCTTTCAAGATGTACTCCTCATAAAGTAAAGATCTTCAGATCCAGGCCATACCTTTCGTATGCTGTGCTTAACTTTATCAATTCATAAATTTTAATAAACATTGATTCGCTCATATGGGTTTATCATTTTCTATTTCAGTACAGTCTTAGAGAGTTGGACCTGTCACTACTTTCCCAGCTGTGGTCGTTGAACGAATCTTTGCAAGAATTCCGTGCGATGCAGGAGATGATGTCTCCGCATTCGGACCCGGAAGAGGATGCTCTGTATTCGAATCTTCCTCCTCTTCACGAAGGGACTTATCCGTTGTCTAGTAGTTCTTCTAGGTCTAGCAATAATGCATATACAGAATTATAAATGTAATTATTGTTATGAAAATATATAATTTTGTACATATTGTACTTGAGCAAACAGTTTTAAATTTTGCAATGGACTCTTGAAATAAATTTTCAAACTTTAGAGCTGATTTGGCACTAATTTGAATAAAATTATGTTTTACTTTGTGTACATATTTTGTATACATTAATAACTAATAATTGTTATTCGAAGACTGTTATTATTGAAAATTTTATTTTTTATTGCTTTCTATATATTTCAGTTCCTTTAATTGTTATCTTATTAACAATAATCTTAGTAGTTAGTAATCTTTTAGAAACAAAATATACATGCAGTAGTATAAACAGAAATATGTATTTATACCTACTTGGATGCTATAGGGTAATTTCTACGATTTTGTACTTGCCATATACATTGAGAGGCAAAAGGTTTGTTAGTCTTCATAATTTTCTATTCTCTCTATTTTTTTTATTCATTTTTATAATAAATACCCACATTGAAATTAATAACAATGGCTGTAGTTGTTTTATTCTCGAAACAAATCAAGAATATATTTTAAAATAAAGGAAAAATTAGCGTACTAAAACATAGCTTCCATTCAACATCTCATGGACATTAAGAATTTTCACTTGAGATTTACCATCTGGAAGATTGACATATTTTTAACCTCGAAATGTTGGTAATTTTTGAGAAAAAAAAAATCTTGTAACATAATGTAAATAGTTGAAATTTTATATTTCTTATTAAATTGTAATTATTATAAATAAAATAATAATTCATTATGGTGTCTATTAGGCACTCTCATATCATTATCTTTTAAGGTTGGTTGACTTACTAAAAAATTATGCATTACTCATACAAGCTTGTAATTTTATATTTTAACATCTTATCATGATTTTTTTTATCATTCTTTTTTAACAGCTGTTAAACAATACAGAGCTACACTGTTCCCTTACACATCTAATTCAATTGTAAAGCATTAGATTTGATACTTTGCTACTTCACTGTACATGAAACGAAGTGATAAATGCTAACACCAACTGATTAACAAAAGATTAAAGAAAAGTATGATCTTGCCTTTTTTTAAATAGACTGATATTTGGTTGTATGGCGTGGTAGTGATATGTTGTTTGTTTTCACATGTTGTCTAGTGTATTAAAGATATATACTTATATGTTATATGCATGTGTATCAGATCATTATTAAGAGAGATAATTTTATTACCTCTATTAAGTTTAGAAATTGTTGAAGTAAGATGTATTATCTATCTCTGTGCTTTTTTTTATTTTGTTCTGTTATTACTATGCATGAATTTGCAAAATGTAACTTGGTTAATGATTAATTTATATTTCGGAGAAGTAAGACTTAGTATTGTAATCATCCAGTACTATTCTAATAATTTTATATTCTTAGCATCATTCGCTTTAATCGTATTGGTTGAAATATTATTTTGCTAAAATGACAAATTTATTTTGAAGTATAGGCCCTTAATAATTAAGCTCTTTACAATAGTAACTTTTAAAAATTAGTTCGTAAGTTATATCTGTAATGTAGAGTAATATGTAGTAAGTTGTTCCTTCTTTCAAGGTTGTATTAATCCTATCCATTCCATTTTTTTTTTTAACCATTAAATATAATGTGATATTAACTGAGTAGAATTAAAACATTTACAACTTAGTATTCATTGTTTTACTTTAATTGTAAAAATATAAGTGACATGCTCAAAACTGACAACATTTACATAATATGAAGAAGAAACGGTAGGTGGTTGTGATCAAAATAATTAACACTAATATGTAAGTATAAGTAAATGAGATAAAACCAGACAACAAAGATTTTCTCAAAATTTATCATTTTTTAATGTGAATTATTAGATATTTAGTATCAGTAAGGATGAAAACCATTTTGGGAATTGTTAGATGGAGCTTCAGTAACCAAGAATAAATCTTCAAAATAGCTTTAATTTTTTTTTATTTGGACTGTAAGAACTCATTACCTGTAATAGGCAGGCACAAGCAACAGTGCTGCTACTTTACAGGAACTAGAGAAACAGGGATAGAAGCCGGTCCATTACCTGGGATTCATAGGGTTTTTGGTGTTTTTAATTTATTTTTCCATAATTAAAACCCGATTGAGCAAGAAATCATTTTAAAAATGTCTAATAGGTATTGCTCGGTCCCTCAGTGTTCAATTAAAAAATCAAAAGACGTGTCATTCCATTTATTTCCAAAAAATAAAAAGCTTCTTAAAGAGTGTATTGTAAAATTAAGAATAGATAAGCCTCTTTCGAAACATATGACGATATGTAGTCTTCATTTTAAAGAAAGTGACTATATTTATCCAGGTAAATATTAGTATTTGACATTTTATTATTCCAAAATGTTAATTTTATGCAAATAACATTGGGACCATAGTGTCTTATTTGTTTTTCTTTTTTAATTTTCCCCATTTCCATTTTTGTTTTACATCCGTTGTTCTTAATTGTTCCAAGTTTTCAATGCGAAGCCTGAAAGTTTTGACAAATAAATAAATAATATGACCAAGAATCTAAGCTGTCATAACAATGATTGTATGAATAGGTAATTAATGTTATTACTAACCGAAAAACTTCACTGTACATGAAACGAAGTGATAAATGCTAACACCATCTGATTAACAAAAGATTAAAGAAAAGTATGATCTTGCCTTTTTTAAAATAGACTGATATTTGGTTGTATGGCGTTGTAGTGATATGTTGTTTGTTTTCACATGTTGTCTAGTTATAACTAAAGTTACAATGATGTGTTTGCATTTACCAGAGCTACCAGCTTTACACGTACAATGACAAGAAAATTGCTTATTATTATTAATAAATTTGATTTTCACTTTTATTTGATGGGGCAGTCCTTTTAAGATTCTTAGTTTGAAGGCACAAGGCTTGCAAAATAACTGTTTTTTTACTTTAAGATATTATTCCGCATGTTATTATGTGGTTTGCATGAAGGATAGCCTGCCCTTCAATTAATGGTCTTTTAAAATTACCAAATATCTCTATCACATCAACTGTCTATCCCCGTTCTTTCCGACATTTTGCAAACCTACTAGCGCACCCTATAGTCGATTGCGCCCGCCTATAAAGGTGCCTTTACACCTTACGAACCTCACCTTCGAACCTTGCCGTACCGACGTGAAGCGAACAGCCATTTATACTTCACGTGACGTTAAGCGAACCAATATGACTGACGCGCCCAAAGCTAGCTTATGATGAAGAAAAAATCTCTATTATCATGTTATATTATCTGAAAAATAAAAAAATAGGAGACGATTTACAACGTTTCACAAATTACACTAGTATCACAAACAACTCCTGTCACTTAAGAAAAGCCAAATCAAAAGTGACACTAGCGCTACCAGGTACTTCATCTGTTCGCCTGGGTTCGGGGGTAGCGCTAGTGTCAATTTTGATTTGGGTTTTTCCTAAATGACAGTTGTTTGTGATACTAGTGTAATTTGTGAAACGTTGTAAATCGTCTCCTATTTTTTTATTTTTCAGATAATATAAAATATATTGATAATGGAGATTTTTTCTTTATCATAAGCTAGCTTTGGGTGCGTCAGCCATGTTGGTTCGCTTAACCTCACGTGAAGTATAAATGGCTGTTCGCTTCACGTCGGTACGGCAAGGTTCAAAGGAGAACTTGTTCAAAGGTGAGGTTCGTAAGGTGTAAAGGCACCTTAAGAGTTTTATAAAGATTTATATTTAGAAGGGGTAAAGGTAAGTGATATGTATGTTAAAATTATTTCTACCATTTAACATAAAGTTTTATATCCTGGCGAGGGGCATGACCCCCTCAAATATTTTAGCATTTAAATTTCTTTTTTGTATTTTTAAAGGAATTATACAATTAGGTAGTTATTAAGCCCTTAACATAATGGTTCAGATCCCAGTCCTTTATGCAAGGTAATAATCTACAAAGTGGTGCTGTCAACCACATGATTCCATACCCTCCCCCCCCCCAATTTCCTGTTACATAAGCCCATGCATCAGGATCTCATTTGAGGATATCTCCATGACTGCATTTCATTGTAGAGTGATGTTTTTGTTCAATCAAATAGGGAATTGAACTTTTGCAATTTCCCTTCCTTTCCTTAAAGGCATCACATGAGTTTTTACGCATTCTCTCACTAGGAACTATATTATATGGGGCCGAGGTATTTTGACTCTGTAAGGCACTATTAATTTATCAAATAGAGCTTATTGATATTTGAAAATTAAAATATTTATGCATATAACACTTAAAACGGTAAATAAATACGAATTTATTTAATTAGTTAACATTTTTCGATATGTACAGGTGCCTTTACACCTTACGAACTTTACCTTCGTGAAGCCTTCACGTTGACTGTTCGGCTGTTCTGATTACTTCATCTGTTCGCCTGGGTTCGGGGGTAGCGCTAGTGTCACTTTTGATTTGTGTTTTTGTAAGTGACAGGAATTGTTTGTGATACAAGTGTAGTTTGTGATACGTTGTAATTCGTCTCCTATTTTTTTATTTTACAGATAATATAAAATATATTGATAAAGGAGATTTTTTCTTTATCATAAGCTAGCTTGGGGTGCGTCAGCCATATTGGTTCGCTTAACGTCACGTGAAGTATAAATGGCTGTTCGCTTCACGTCGGTACGGCAAGGTTCGAAGGTGAGGTTCATAATGTGTAAAGGCACCTTTACACTCTACGAACCTTGCCGTACCGGCGTTAAACGAACAGCCATTTATACTTAACGCTACGTTAAGCGAACCAATATGGCTGACGCACCCAACGCTAGCTTATGATGAAGAAAAAATCTCCATTATCAATATATTTTATTTTATCTGAAAAACAATAAAATAGGAGACGAATCAGAACGGCGCACTAATATCACAAACAACTCCTGTCACTTGGGAAAAACCCAAATCAAAAGTGACACTAGCGCTACCCCGAACACAGGCGAACAGATGAAGTACCTAGAACAATCAGTCGAGGGTGGGTTCGTAGAGTGTGAAAGCACCTTACATTAGTATATTTCATCTTATTGACGAAGGTTTCATTGTTACTGACCATTGTAATCTTTATCATATTTTCTCCTAAATCTCAATATTACATCATCACATTACCTTAGATATATTATGCCGATTTTTACCTCATTTTTCATTTATTACTTTTAACATTAGTCTTACTTGAATAACTATAATCTGACATTTTTTAAATTCTCTAATTTCTCATGATATTTTTATTTAATATATTTAACTTTGTTTAATGTTTCACATACAATTGATGTTTCTTAATATAATTTATCTTATTGGTAAATGATTTTATTAGAAGATAAAAGATTCGACCTCGGCCGGGAATCGAACCCAGGTCCTCCGCATATACTATATTACTATATATCATGCGGAGGACCTGGGTTCGATTCCCGGCCGTGGTCGAATCTTTTATCTTCTAATAAAATCATTTAAAAATTATAAATTAAAATATTCAACCAAAGACCATAAATAAATACTTCATTAAATGAATATCTTATTGGTTGTTGTCTGGTTTTTCTCATTTAGCCCTCATGAGGACTTGCAATTCAGGTCGAAACTTTGGCAAAATTAAGTATATAAAACTTGCATATAAGCGTTATTTATTTTGACCGCACACCCATAACTATTATCTCTTCAATATATATACGGTCAACTACCTTCCACCATAATTATATTACATACAATACAAATCGTAGTATTTGTATCTCATATTTTCTAAGAGGGAGGGGGGAGCAGATTCCCATATCTGACAGTAAGAAAATTCAAAACATTGTAGTATGTCCTATTTTGTAATTTTCAGGGGGGGGGTCAAGAACCCCTCTCTCAAATATTTTGAGTGATTTTCAAACGAATAATGTAATTAGGTAGTTACTATGCCCTAAATATAACACTTGGTTGTTCAGTGCTTCTTAATACGAGGTATAACAATCTCGCACAAAAATGGTGCTTTCAGCCACGTGATTATGAGAAAGAGGGATCATGACCCCCCCCCTCAAATTTCTTGCCAAATACGCCCCTTGCCTGTCCACCCCTTTTACGTACTCAAGCGCAAACATATTTTTTTGGATACTTCAAAAGGCTCGTTCATTTTGTCTTGAAGCAAATAGAATAATTGGGACTTCCATAAAAATTGTGCTGAATAAAATTTATTTAAATTTATGCCTTGCCTAACACATTTTCACTGCTATGCTTGGTTATATATTAAAATCCAAATCCAAATCTTGTATAATTGGGTCTAACATTGGAGAAAAGTTTAAAGCACATCATTTTAAGGTTTAGATTAATGATATTTTTTTTAAACGGCTCTATAAAGAGGACAATTTGAATAGATGGTTGGATGTATAAATAACCTGAAAAAATAAAAAACACGTAATAATAAAAATAGAACATCCAAAGAAATTAAAAAAAGAAAAATAAGAAAGAAGAAGAAGAGAAAGGAAAGATGGTTAAAATACAAATATTACTACAAATGTGAAGAAATCTAAAAAATATTGGGAAATAAATAAAACCACTATTAATATGTCCAATATATACATAAAAAAACATTTATTCAAACTAAATTTAATTGGTTAAATATTATGTGTAGATGAATTTAATAAATATTAAACATCAGAAAATAACAATTAAAAGCCGAAAGAATTCATGACTTTTCATAACAAGATATTTTTCAAGAGTAGAAATGTATTTTTTATTAATGTGTAAATAACATAAATTCTATTATAAAAGTCCATTTAATTGATTTTAATGGAATGAAACAAAGTGATTTATTTTTTTATAGCTTTTGGACCTTTCTTTTTATTTAGCATAAAAATGAGCAAAAAATGAAAGCTTTGCTGTTTTGACGAGAATTAAGTGACCGATAATATAAACTTTTCTCTGATTTGCGTTGAAGAAGATTCTAATAAGATATTCAACTTTAATAGAAAAAATAGTGAAAAAAGATTTTTCTTTCTTTTCAATACTTAAATTCATTCGTTAAATACTTGCGAGGTCCGCTATATATGAACGATTAATAAATTGTAAACACATTTAAAAGTCCTTGAGAGAGACCTTAACGCGACCCTACATTCCTTTGCTATTCATTCCAGTTATCTCGACATCAAACTCTCTTTTGCTATTTATATGTATTTCTTAATAAGAACTTAAACCCGTATTCGTGTTATTTACATAATGAATATACGTTATATAAATGGATACCTTTTATTTTGTTGATTTCACTTGAATAATATTATCGAATAGTATGATTTTAATGATATAATAATTGAATAAATAGATAATTTGAAAAAAAAAAATAAAAAAAAAGTCCAACTTAGAACGCTGGCTACACTGCACCAACAATGTGATTGTGATCTGTGATGATCTCCTACAAGTGGGTTAGGAATGTCTTGTTGAAGTTGTTGACATATTTCTTTGGGGTTTCCCTATTTTCAAGAATGGTACGTAATTTATTATTCACACAAATTAACTATCACTTCTTCATTTAAATAGATATTTGATTAGTTTATTCATTGAATAACAAGTTGTTATGTTATGAATTTCTTCCTGACCTTCTTTTTTGTAAGTTGTCAATGAGTATTTATTATTTTTGTTTTGTTTTTTCTATGTTTTAGCTTGTATCTAAATGTTCATTTAAAGAGAAGCAGATGCATGTGATGACCCAATGCGAACTCGGTTTTGGGAGGTAGACATTAAATGGCTGGTAACATGTCCAACATTGTGAACAAGGCTCCAATCGTTGTGAAGAAGGTAGAGAGTGGTTTAGCTCCACCAAGGTACCAGCCGCCTCCCCAGCCCATCAGGCAACACCATGTACCTGGCCTAGCCGATCCTGCGCAACTGTACAAGAATCAGATAACACATATTGACAGGTACGCAAGTCTCTCAGATACTGCAAGCTGTGTTGATATCCCTTATCTTGTTCTTTCGTGAATCAGTCTCAATTATGTAACTGCACGTGTCAACCTTAATTTGACAGTTGCTAATCTTATCTCTATTGTTTTGATACATTTATACCGAAAGAAAATTCACTTATGAACCCTTTATTACGTACAACTTTAATAAACATATTGTTCAATCAAATCAAAGAAAAATCATTTGATTCAGACACATTCGCAATTTATTTGTTTTTATTTAAACATAGAACATAGAAGTAAATGAGGCTTCATTCAAGCCAGAGTAAAGAAACTATTAGTATTGCACTAATACTATTAATAAAGAAATAGTTTAAGAAAAGCGAGAAACTAAACAAATACAAAAACAAAAATCATTTTTTTAAAATATATACAATCGAACCTCTCTTAATCAAATTAATTTACAGTACAACCTTGTTAATCTCTATATATATAAGAGGCTTTGTCCTGACTGACAGAATCAACGCAGAGCAAAAACTACTAATGATAGAAACTTAAAGTTCGAACTTTAGATTTTAAACGTGATGTAGGTAACCACTAAGAATGGAATTTCAAAAATGTAACCCCTAAGGGGTTTAAATGGTGAAATTTTCGTTTAACTCTAATGGACACCCATTTTTGCACTTTGAAAAAAAATGTCTAATTTGGACTCATTTTAAAGATCTTGATACGACGAGTTTAACTTGAAAGCTCCTACGGGGCGTCGAAAACCATGTTTTTAAGCCGAAAAATGAAGCGTTCACGACGACTAAGCAATTTTTTGTTTCGGCAGTTTTAGTGAACTCTCTCCATTGCGTCTCCCTCTCTTCTACCTAGCCGGCAGCTCCTCCCTCCAACATTCCACTTACCAGAAGCTCTGATCCCAGATATGTTGTCAATATATATAACATATTATATTAAATCAATACCAAGATAATGATCAAAGAATTGATTTCAAAGGCTCGAGGGCAAAGCCGCGAAGGGGAGTGCTAGTCCTGAATATATGGTATCTGAAATCTTTTACAACAAAGTACATTTTTTAAATTACATAATTTCGACACCATTATATCATCACATAGCTTGTCATTTTCATATGCATATTTGATAAATCGAGTTTTGAGCATCAAGATGTTTATTATTGATTAAAGATTAATGTTGTAGTTGCTTTTGTAATGTTTTCCTCCTTTTTATGAGAAGTTGTTTTATGATTTCTTCACCTGTTAAAATTTTCTTTTTTTATTCCATAAAACCATTTATCTATGTCATAAAGTAATTAGAAGTCCGTTCTACATTAGTATAACTTGCTTTTAGGAAATTTTAAAGTTTGAAGGGATAGGTTAAAGATAGTAAAGAAAGTTAAATTATATATATTCGTTTAACAATTCTTGCAATGAAATTTTAAATCTTATTGCAGGAGAGAACCTGATAATACTAGAGTTCTTCAAGCTCAGTACTGTGTTTCACCACCGCCTGCGGTGCAGCCACATCAAGATATGCTAAAGTTTGTCAGAAAACCAGATGCTGAAGCAGCTAGAATCGCTGCTGAACAGGTAGATAAAAGGATTTCATTTTCCTTTTTTTTTTTTTTTTTTAATTTAATTTTAATATTTAAGATTATTTTCTCTACTTGAGATAAATAGTAAATACATAAATGGTCTCTTTTTTTTTTTTTTTTGTTAACCAACTGAAGTGTCATTAATTATATTTGTCATATGTTTTCTTTAAACAAGGATTGCGAGTCATGTTGCTTGGTAGAGCAAGTTGTACAGTGGAAACTTTCTATAATGGACAGCCATCGAGTAGATAATTTTGTTTATAAATTTTTTTTTTTTTATAATATATACAGAGATGTTTGTTCAGAAGAGGTTTCAATACAAAAATAAATATGTGCATATCAAATTAGAACTAAAACCTTTTTCAGTTAATCACTTCCACCTTTTCTTTTAAAGGAGCGACTTACTTGTTTTTGAATGAGGTGTCATTTTCATGATTACATTTAAACAGAAACAGACTAGATATGATTACTGGAGGTGAAAAAGGCTTTAGTTTTTGGGGTGCCGGGATTATCTGTATAAGTCAAAGTGAATAAGTCAAAAACTAGTTTATCAATAAAGGTTCACTAATTTTTCCTGCTAAACATCTAAGAATGAATGATTGGTATTTTTAAAGTAAGAAATCTTTTCACTCGTACTTTTGATGTGAAGTGTAATTTTAAAACAGATATTTTTGCTAATTTGATTGAATCTTATTTATCATAAATCGAAATTTGTCTTATAAATTATGTAGAGGTAAATGATATGATATTAGTTTTATGATGATTTTCAAAATAAATCTTATTGCTGGGCATACGTGATCTATCGATTCGAAAGAGGTAAAAAGGGCTATTAGGGAATAAAATTAATTTCTATTAAAGTTGTACCTCATTTGTCAGAACTCTAAGCATATTTTCCATTAAGAATGGTGTCTGCTGTAGCGAGGAGTCAGTTAACAAAAATTTTACTCCAATAGATTTAGTTCATCTCCTATCATCTAACCTTTCTATATTTCGCCTATATTCTTTTCTTCCATTTCATTTAAAAAGTATGAAACTTTTAATATGATTATTATCAGTGACATGAAAATCTCATGAATACTTTATCCATGCTTTTACAAGATCAGCATAACTTTTAATAAATCTCAAATCATATTAAAGGGAAGTATGTTCATATTTATGGTGTTTAACTTAGCATTGGTTGTAGTAGTATTTAGTTGCCTCTATTATTAATCTTTCTTACTTTAATTTATAACATCATATTGTAATTATATTAATATTTATGTTTAGTCAAGAAGAGTAGCTGCCGAGATGCGTGGGCTTAAAGAAGCGAACCAACGTCTCAGTGACGATAACCAAGAACTGAGAGATTTATGTTGCTTTCTCGACGATGATAGGCAAAAAGGCCGCAAGCTCGCTCGAGAATGGCAAAGATTTGGGAGGTATTTATTTTAATCAAGTTCTATACAAATATTTTAAGATTCTTGAAATATTAAACATTAGAAAAGTTTAGATTAACTAACAACATTCTACATATCTTTTCTGTAAAGAATAATTACTTCCTCGCACTCCCAAATCAGGGTGATTTTTTTTTAATCAGACGATTCTGACAATATAAGTTAGGTTATGTATCGGATCCTAGATTTTCTATAGATCGGATATAATTAAATTTCCTTGTTGCACCAATGAGACTTCTTCTGCCCGATGGTTATAGTCGTAATTTTGTAGCCTAATCATATTATTTTGTACTACTCATTTATTCAAAAAAGTTAGAGACTTATGTAGTTGAAGGGAACTAACAATATGACATTAATATGATTATGTACAATGTTTTGAACTAACTTACTTTAACTGAGCATGATTTAATGTTGTAAAAAAAAAGATTATTTTATTTATTATAATAACGACCTATAATACATAGTAATAATTTTTAAGATCCTCTGAAGACGGCCCTGGAGGTCAAACGTCTCTAAATGATAAAAAAATAAAATAATAACGCAGTAGAGATAGATGTTTGTTCCCCATTATTTTGTTGTGTAATTATTCTTTTAATTAACTTTAAAATTAATGGGAGAAATTTATCTCCAGCGACTAATGACTTATTATTATTACAATGGCTCTACAGCCCTTATAGGACCTTGGCGTCCGATACAATCCTTGCCAAGTTGTTCCTGTCAACCGCATGTCTTCTCCACTCAGGCACCCCTGTCCTGAGCAGGTCGCCCTCCACATCCTCAAGCTACCTCAGCCGTGGTCTCCCTCGCATAATGAGTATAATGATAATCCCTCGACTAATGACTTGTTACATTATAATCAGCCTTAACATGTTAACATATAATTTAAATTATAATAAAGCTAATTTAATGTGCTTTTTCAGATATACTGCCAGTGTAATGAGGCAAGAAGTTTCAGCGTACCAGAATAAGCTGCGAGAATTGGATTCAAAGCAGCAAGAGCTTATTAAAGATAACCTGGAGCTGAAGGTATTTATTTTTAAAAATAACCTTTTCTCACATTGTATCATAAAATAGTTATATCATAAAATAGATAAAATACAGCACTCAAGTAATCTAGGAAGGTCGTGTTGTACTCGGACTATTTAATGCTTGTTATTTAAGAAATAGTTTGATCATTTGTTTATTTGCAAATACTTCACTGCTTATAAACTTTCCTCGATACCGTTATCGACTACTTTCAGTCTTTTTTTGTTCATTAACAACAAGATACTATTCAAATACTCCATTAAAATGGGGTACATGTAAGTCTTTAATTTTTTTAAACCATTATATCCAAAAAAAACAACTCACAATTCAACATTAAGGATGTTAAACACTGTTTAGAAAAATAAATGAAAGATTTGAGAGGAAAGTCCTTTGAATGGTGACTTGAGTGATTTGATAAAAACGTAAGAAAAGGACCAATTCAGAAATGCTTACTGAAAGAAATTTCCCAGTCTTTATCATAATATGAAGTCATTAAGGTTAAGATGGGCAGGACTTGAAGCCCGATTGAATTCACCGAGACATTGTGGGTGAAATCAATGAGTAGATAGAATTGACTATTATGCTGTAGAACTGTTGTTAGCAAAAGAAAGGCTTTTTCAGGCTGCCTAACATCTTAAAGGCCTATAAATTATATAATAAGTAAAATAATTTGTTACAAATCCCTTCAGCTAGGGTGAACTTTGACCTTGGTGAAACATATAAGCACCAGCACAGAAGCTAAGATATCTTATGACAATTCCATCATGAACGTTCATGTATTTCTTGCTAGTTGTAAATTCTGTATACTCAATTGTCCACCTATGATAAAATATGTGATCTTTTTTAGGAATTATGCCTCTATTTGGACGAAGAGAGGAGCGGGCTCTGCAGATCTTGCGGGGCTTCACTGAGGAGGGACGACGGTGATGGCTCGAGCTCCTCGACGAATCCTGACGAGGCCGCACCTCAGAGCACTTTCAGGCCTCTGTCGCAGCAATCCACTGCCAATGGTAGGTAAGCTGCATGCTTTACAGTGATTGGATGTAAACTTGACTGTTTTTTAATTTCCCATGTCTTTGTACTACGTTCATGGTATAATTTCCTACAATTGTAGGAAGATGAAAATCTTTATAATAATAGTATTGAAGATAAAAATCTTTTATATTCTCAATAAACAAAAAGAATTTTCTGCTCATTAGGAGAGTTGAGAAGAATCCAAGGGATGTGAATGAGGGGAACATAAACTGTAATAGGGTACCACTGGGAAAATAGATCATGAGGTACTTCATCAAGTCAAAACAGCAAATGGGATTTATTCTCATACACGCTCCCCCATTATAGGAAGGACGAAACATAGCAGACAAAGCTTCTATTCAAAACCATGTTCCTTTCAGTTTTGCGATATGGTGCAGAAATTTGGACTGTCCTGGATCGGCATTTATGAAAAAGTTCCGACATCAGAGATGAGATTTCTAAGAAAAAATCAGGGAAAACCATTTGGTCTCGCCAGTCAGAGAGATAGTTGAACAGCGCCAGGTTCAATGGTTTAGGTCCGAGAGCAAAATGGGAAATGTCCAAAAGATCAAGTAGTTGATGGTGGCGCCAGACCAGAATGAAAATCTCCGGAAGGTTGACTAAGACAGATATGTATATAAATTGTTTTACTATGGTTCAGGAATGAAAGAGCTTTCTTGACAGAGATGAGATATAGGGCAAATGATATCGACATTTGGAAAGAATGGACCAAGGCTAAACCGAAGGGCAGTTAACGGCATTCTGGAGGTAAAGGAAAAAGAAGATGAAGGATCAATTTATTTAAAATATATATATATATATATATATATATTCCTTTATATAAGCATATATTTAAGAATTATTAATGCATAATTTATAAATTATTATTTATATTAAAGAATTACATTATAATAGTACAGGAGCCAGATGCAAAAAATCTCACCCATAGAACATACACCTACAAATTTCAGCATAGTTAGAAACAACAGAGTTAAATACAAAACCGACCGTCTGGCAGCGATAAAATTCTTACTAATGCCTTAAAAATTAATTTGAATAATTAATTTTTTCACAAAAATTCACCCATAAAACATACGGCTGGAATATGGCTTAATCGTTAGGTTTTTATTTCTACAGAAAGGGAAAAATCGTCTGGCAGCGATAAAACTCTTACTAGTGCCCGCTAGACGTGCGCGAGAAGCACAAAAAACTCACCCATAAAATATACCATTCATTCTTGTGCTGATTGATTCAAAAAGGTTCTTAAATACGAAATTCAGTTGTCTGGTTGGTTAGAAATTCTTACTAATACACGTCAGACGCGTTTGTAAGAAAAAAATTGTTCCGATTGAGGTGAACATTTGCCATATTTTTCCATTTAATTTAATTTATCCGCATTTCTAAGTGTTCTTAGACATTATTTTTAGGGTGGTAATATTCATATTTAGCAAAAATAATTATTACTATCCATGCTAATTATTTTTATCGGAGTTTAAAAGCAGGAAATGCATACTGCCAAGCATTATTTCTTGGGACGACGAGGAGTTATTGTCCAGCCAATGTATTTTTTTGGCCCAAAATAACTTCCTGTATGATCATTGATTAGTCAATGTGAATATATAAATATAATGTTGTAAGCAAATTCTATGTAGTATTTACTTCACCTTTTAAGAGTTGATTTTTCGTTGATTCACCTAATTTATGTAGAATTCATGATTTTTTGCTCCTGTTCTATAAATAATGCATACTATGTAGTTACTAACATGCAAAATTCTCAGCAACTTGGCTGCACCAGCTCTAAAATTATTTTCGTTTAAATATGTTTATAACTTGTGGGATAGACAGGATTTTAGAAATGTGACAGTGATATTGTTGCGCTTGTAAACCGACTGGAAAACGCACCCTGAGGTGTAGGAAGTTTTCTGTGTACTTTACCTTTATTGACAATCTAAGATATAAAAGGTAGAGCAAAAAATTTTTGTGGTGGGACAAAAAGCAAAAATAAACTCTTCAATACTTGCAAAATGTTTTTTTTTTCTCTTTAATCACTAAGAGTTCCCACTTCAAGAGGAGGGGTGTTGTGCACTTAACCTGGTACCAGTCGACCAGCTACAGCCAACTTTACTTAACCCCAGAACATGTGCCTTTTTCTCAGTGCTACGCCGCTACTTTCAGCTAAAGCTCTAAAAAGATGCCTTGGAAAGTTTTCAACCCTTTTAATCAATTTTGTGGAAGGTTTTCCCTCCCTTGCTGGATCTTCTGGAATTGTGATTACTTTACCTTTTTAAGATAGTCCAGCACAAATAATTAATTTAAAATACTACATATATGTTATTGTATAGGAATCTTATTATCATTTTTGATATTATTATTATTTATTTATTTTTTTTTCCTAGATACTCCACAAATGTTAGAGTACATACAACGTCTTGAGAACCGAATCAAATTCCTCGAAGATGAAAATAGGAGTCTTCATCAGAAGTTGGGCACTCCCGTTTCCTCTTGGGATCAGGTAAAAACATTTAAATAAATTTATCAAATGATTAGCAGTGACCTTAGGTGACAAGAAATATAATATTCAAAATCTATCTTGTAAAATATTTCTTCAAGGTGTTTATTTGTCCGTATGCCATATTGTTTATTAATACTTCATCAAATTCAATGATGGAAGCATTGTTTTGTGTACTTCTTTCCCATTCAGTGTCCCCTGATAACTCCGTGATATGAGGAAATTTTATTTGCACTTAACTCAAAAATAATTGAATTATTTTATAGTAATAATAATC
Source organism: Aelia acuminata (assembly GCA_911387785.2). Classification (NCBI taxonomy): domain Eukaryota; kingdom Metazoa; phylum Arthropoda; class Insecta; order Hemiptera; family Pentatomidae; genus Aelia; species Aelia acuminata. Next base: position 12,492,626 of record OU426984.1, read on the forward strand.
AAACTAAAAATGAAAGGTCTCTATAATTCTCACAAAAAGAAGAAAAAATCATTATAATCAGATTTTTTTTTTTTATAGACTGCAACCTCATCTTATTTCGAACGATTAAGTATATTCCTGCAGAAATATTTTTGACAAATATGAACTTTCCCAATTATTTTCTGAATAGTCTGCTATGATTTCTCCCCCGCTTATTTGATAATGATCGACTAATAAAGATTTTAAAAACTAAGAAGCTTTAAAGTGAAAGAATGGAACTAGAGAACTAGAGATTATCTCGGTATGATGATAATCATGATCAGGATATGATTGACATACGTCAAAGATATTCATTTAATTATGTTATTTAATGATGATCATTAATTAAACAATTAAGGTACCGAGTACCGGTAGTGTTTAAGGTAGCGAGATACCGAACAAAAACAATTAAGATATAATTTTTAAAAAATTAATTAAAAGATAAAAGATTCGACCTTGGCCAGGAATCGAACCCAGGTCCTCTGCATCCATGTTGCAGCGCTCTTACCACTGAACTAACCGTGGGGCCGTCAGACCCACCAGGTCTTGCCACTTTGTAGCAAAGTACAGGGCGCTGGGTTCGGTTCCCGGCCGTGATCGAATCTTTTATCTTCTAATTAATTAGTTTGAAAATTATAACTTAACTAGCAGACCCGGCCACGCGTTGCTGTGGCTCAGTAGTTATATCCTAATATTTTTAAACAAATACAGTAATACCAATATTCATTGATAAAGATGAAAACCTTTCAGCTAATCAAAATCCAAATTGAGAATGGAGCATTACACCATTTAAAAGTATTTGGTAAAGAATATAGGAAAGTTAAAGTTTTTATTTTTTACATCTCATATTTCAATGTAGTTTGATTAAAAAGGAGCTGATTGTGGTTATGACTCACAGAGCTGCCAACACTATCGCACTTTTTTTATGGATCGGTATAAACTAACTTGAAATGGCTATATTTTTCCACTAATTTTAAAAAGGATGACTGAAGTAAGGTTTGGTAACCTCAGCCATTGATCTATTGATTTTTGGCCTAACACTACTTCAACTTGGTATTGTTAGTTTAACAACGGGTTTAATTTTGCTCAGGGTCATGCCAATCTTGGTTAACGCGTCATATATGTCCTTTTGATAGGCGTTTTTCTCAATTTCTTTGAGACCTCGATTTCCCAACCCTTCGGCTAATAAGTGTTCGGTGGGAGGGTGGTGTGTTGAAGCTTTTAATTTAGTAATATATTTGAGTGATAATAAATCTCTTCTTAAAGAGGTTTTTACATAATACAATTAAGAATTTTTATTTATTCAAGTACTAATTTGTTCAAATGTTTTGTGTTAACCTGTTTTTTTTTTTTTTAACACAAACCAAAGATTTGATGGTTTCCAAACACGTGAGCAGGCGATACCCATTTTCCAAGTGAGTTATGCCATTGCCCAAGGGAAAAACACGGATTTTCAAAGTCCAAGTGGACATTGTTTGCCCTTGGGATTTGTTTATGGTCATGGAAAAAGCCAAACGAATAGGATATTGAAGCCTTTTAAATTTTAATGAAAATTCTGTCGATTCCAGGGGAATAGGTGGCAACAGGACGATATCTCCTGTAAACCTTCCAGGCAACATTTTTTCTTCAATAAAATTTCCTGTGATCCTTTTAATGACCAAACGTGTACCGTTGCACAATTGAGGTGGATTTAAGTTAGGAAGAAGAATGATCGGTGAGCCAATCTTCAACTGGAGATTGTTTGGGTGTATATCCAGGGAATTAAAAATTTCAGATGGGAAATTTACGGCTTCGTTTACATCTAGAACATTGTCAATTGATTTTGGAAGTTTATTTCATCGAAATCAACATTTTTTGCTGCCAAAATAGCACGACCAGCCAATTATAGTCCAAATAATTGTTCAAAATATCAAGAAAGACACTTCATATTTCGTAGACAGTTCATTTTTCGTCTCTACAACAGTTCAGAAATTTTCTGGAAATTCGATAAATTTTGAATTTCGATGCAGCTCTATTTCACCGTTTCCAATATGGAGCAATTGTTTAAAAAATATATCTGCCGATGGATTATTTTGAAGTAGTACTCTCATATTTATGTCGGATAAATCTGAAACTTGAAGTTACCCAAATAAAAATTATTCCTGTTCAGTAGAGGTGTAATAATCATTAAATGTAAAATTTAAAAAATGCCGCAATTTGTAATCCTTTCTTAATCAACAATCATTTAAAGATAAGTAAAAAATTGTATTCTGGTAAAATTAACAACGAAATATCATTCACAATAATAGCCTACTTTAAATTAAAGAAAGGATTAAAATCTTCGCTAACATTTCTTAAATTTTACATTTAAAGATAATTACAACTCTGCTGAACAGGAAGTAACATCCTCTATTATATTGGGATTAAATTTTCTCAACTTTAAATTATTGTTGATAAAGGAGGAATTACAAATCTTCACTGACATTTTTTAAATTTTACATTTTAGATCTCGGGATAAAAATGATAAAAAGGTTTGGTAAAATAAAAAAACACTGTATTTAAATAATAACAAAACGAATAATGAAAATAAAGAAACTTCTGTTAAATAAATCAACTGAAAATATAATATTAAAGTCTTAATTATGCAGTTCTTTAGCTAATCACAAAGTATCCCACAACACCTAATCAAAACACACTCTTTGTGAGGGAGTTTTTACGACTGTTACCCGCAGTGTAGCCAGCTTACTAATTTTCACTATTTTTTGGCAACACTGACTCCCCAAGTCAGGTTTCTATTACATAGGTTACACTTATGACAGTAGGCTGTTACAACATTTATAGAGTATTATTTCAAATAATAATAGCCTAATTTAAATTATTAAAATGTATTTACTTTACTAAAAATTGATATCAGGGTGGGCCACAGAAAAAGCGTTTCAGCGCTTAGCTAGTAATTTAATTTAAATACAAATAAAAAAAGGAAAAGGAAGAAAAAGTGCCTACATATTTGAGAATTTATTGTAACCTTTTCTTGATTTATTTATTCTTATTTTATTACAAATTTGTATTACTATTTGTCTGTGGAAAATAATAATATAGGAACAAATAACTGCTCTCACATAACGCAATACAAAATTATAATAATGATAACCTGTATTACAATAGCATGCTTATAAACAAAAACATTATGAAATCTACATATGACGCCATGTTAATAAATCGAAACACGACCTACTGTATTTGCAATAATTCGCTAAATAAGAATTATTTTGATCACTAATCAAGTTAAAAACTATCCGGTCCGGTAAGTTGGCCAAAACTATTTACATTGAGCCAAATTTCATTAAAATCGGTTGAGTAGTTTCTGAGAAATAGAGACAAACATCGGGACACGAGATTTTTATATATATAAGGATTGTTTAACTCTTTTTTTGTTCGGTACCTCGCTACCTTAAACACTACCGGTACTCGGTACCTTAATTGTTTAATTAACGATCATATCCTGTTCGTCTGGACAATTTTTCAACCCCAGTACTTCGCTACAAAATGGCAAGACCTGGTGGGTGGGATTGCAGAAAAGAAAGATTCGATCACGGTTGGGACGGCCACACGGTTAGCTCAATGGTAAGAGCGCTGCAAGGTAGATGGAGGAGAGGACCTGGGTTCGATTCCCGGCCTTGGTTGAATCTTTTCTCTTCTAATTAATCTTTTATTATGGGTATACTTGATCAAATTCGATGATTGAGGAATCATTTTGAATATTTACTTCAAAGTAGAATTTACTTGAATATTACTGAAAGTAGTCAGATCTAATAAAATATGATCATTGGTAACAGCCTTTTTGAATTTTTTTTCATAGCAAACTAAATATATTTCTCTTTTCTACAATATGACTATTGGGTAACTTATAATTAATGCTGTATTGCTCTTTATTATTTAAATAAAAAAAAGCTATATATCATTATAATTAACTAGTAAAAGTCGAGTCTAGTTTATATGTTCTTACTTACTTTTGTAGCTTATAATAATTAAGCTGGTTAGTAGAGGCTGCAAATGGTAGGTGTGGTTGTAACTCCAAGTGATTTAATGGAATAATTGTATTAATTTAATATCTAATTTTTCTTTTAGCAGCAATGGATATTAATAAATTAAATTTATTTTATCAATTTAGGAAGTCCTTTCACCTCCTCAAAGCGTAGTTCAAGCATTGCAAGTTTTAGAAGTGAGGGAAAGGCTAGAAACTCCAGAAACTGGCGGAAGTGCCATGGATATCGGGGAGAAAGCATTGATACGAGAGATGTGTAACGTAAGTTCTCTTATCCGTAATTTAAGAAAATATATATATATTTATATATTTCAGTATTCATCAATTATTTATGACTAATATTAATACAATGTATAGTATGTTTTATATATATATATATATATATATATATATATATATATATATATATATATGTATGTATATATATATATATATATATATATATATATATATAAATAAATAAATAATAATGGGGGCCGGGATGGCCAAGTAGACTAGGGCGCTTGCAATAGGTAATCAAAGTTAAGCAACTTCCATCGTGGTTAGTACTTGGATGGGTGAACGCTCACCAATGAACACCATGCAGTCCAAGACTACCCCCAACCCCGGGTATGTGAGGCCCGTCAGCCTACTGGAGGCGACTCACACCGACCGGGCGTAGGAGTGATGAACCTTCCCCGTGTAACTCATCGAGAATCGTGGTGTGGTTTTCCAGGATGTCAGTAACCGCCCGGAGGTATGGTTCAAGGACGGTATGCTTCGGGGAAAGAAAATATAGGTCCTCGGGGCCTGCTGACTCTGAGCTACCATAATCCTTGGACATAGACCAGTTTGTCACTGTCCTTGAACCCGAGAGAGCTGACGCCATCGTTGGGAAAGACACTGCCAAATTGGCCCCAATGGGATTGGTTATGGAGCTATGGGCAGTCCCCCGCTGCACCATGGTGACCATGGTTTGCAGCAACGTGAGGTTTGGGCTACCCCCTCCGGGCTGTCTGTGCTCCCGCAAGCAACATAAATGTCTGTAAGAAGACCACACTGCGCGGCCAAAGGTCTCATTAGGCCTAATGCGCCAACTGAAAAAAAAGAAAAAAAATATATATATATATATAATAATAATAAAAGACTTAGTGAACCCAAAGGTTCGATGCTGGCTCCACCACTTGCTCTCTACACACCTCCAAGCAATGACCACTTTCCAAACCGAATTTCGATAGATCTGCTTGAATGTAATCCTCCTACCTTCTTGTAGGCATACACCCTAAGACACCTATGAACACCATGCAGTCCAAGACTACCCCCACCTCCGGGTATGTGAGGCCCGTCAGCCTACTGGAGGCGACTCACACCGACGTTTCCATTCGGTATTATTCTTTTTGGAATTGGTTCACTACTAAGTTTCATTATTTTACATGACCATCTTATTTGTCTTACTGCTATCACGTCAACTATGTTTACCGGGTTCAGTTCACTCAGCTTGCTGTTGTCTAAGGCTCTAAATTCTTCGGTTAGCTCATCCTTCTTTGGTACAAATATTTTACACAGTAGGGGAGAGCGGGGATGGTTGCAACAGTTTTCACTTTTTTGATTGTTGAGTCGTTCCTGTTAATATAATCCCAATATGGCTGATATCAGTGTAAACTCCAAGTATTAGAGTACTTCAAGTATTTTTTTCAATACATAATATTTAATACTAAGATCATAGAAAATTGAAGAATTCGTCAATCCAGAGTAAGCCAATTAACCCCCTATGTGGGGCAGGTTGGCCTAGAAGGTGGAGTTGTTTACCCATCTCATTCAAGTACTACCTGACATATATTATTGTTATTAAAAGCTGTACTATAATGGTATAATAATTTTGAATCGGTTTTTAACAGCTTTTAAGGGAAATTAGAATGACAATCGAAGAAGATAGAAGTTTAGACTGTCGTCACTTTCTGCATAGGAAATATTGCTCTCATCCTCCTCGCTGGAACTAAATACATTTGGTAGTTTCACCTTTGTTTATGTTTACCTTGCTTTTGTGAATTGCTACTGAGCCAAAAAAAAAGTTAAAGAGAGCCAACTAACCCCACAGGAGAGATCGTATGAAAGATGGCTGCCAGGACAGGGGAGAACAATCAAACAAGAAACTGGTTAATCAAAAGGTTAGGTTTTTCAAAGGAGTTTGGACCTATGTGAACAGAATCGGAGTTGAATGTTTTGCCATCCCTTTAAACCAAATTTACTGAAAATATAAAAATTTACTTACATGTTGTAAAATCAATCAATGAAGCACGCTCTTCTCTACACTGTTAGCATCGGATTGAAAACTCAGGACAAGACTCCTGAGGTCGAGCGGGTCACTTGGTATAATGGTGGGGCCTTCATAACAGGTGTGACGGAAACTATAAGCCAATGGCCAACCTACCCCCTACGCCAACCAACCCCGCTCTCCCCTACTTTATTTTTCAAAAACCCTAAGTCGTTGCTCATCCCTCAATGTGAGTGGCTATGTTTCACATCCGTAAAGGACCGTTAGATGAATAATAGTTTCGTAGATCCGAATTTCTAAGTCTCGGGAAAGAATGCATGAGCTTAGTATATAGTAGCATTTCCAAGCTTTAATCTAGTCCTGATTTCCTTTTCGATTTCGTTTTTCCTGTTATCATTGCCCCCAAATATCTAAATTTCTCTACTTGTTCGACTGTATACCATGCTGCATCAATATGAACCTAACCGTCCCTATTTCTGCTGCTAACCAAATATAGGTATTTAAACAGGACAAATGTTTTATGGATTTTGGGGGGATGGGAGTTTAGTTCTTTATTACATTTTAAGCTCTTAAATTGTTTTGAGAAAACAAGTAGGGGGGGCGGAGCAAAAGAGCTCTTCAAGTTGTTTTTGTTTTTTAAATTAATACATTATTTCAGGTTGTTTGGAGAAAATTAGAAGAGGGACCTAACGCTAGGAGATGAATCTCTTCGCCTTGTAACAATCAAAAATTACAAATAATGGTCAATAAAAGTTCCTACCAGGTGCCTCTCGGAAGCTCGGAGAAAGTGCCTTCGCTTCAGTATTCAGTATTTCAGGGTATTTTAACTTTCGCAGTGAGAAATTCCGTCCAGTTTTTGATATTTCACTATGATATAATGTAATATATAAATGTTTTTATATATGTATGTATAATTATCATTATATAATTTAGGAATGAAAATCTGTTATATTTTAACCTATGTTAGATCAAAATTATTCATTTTTAAATGGAATATTTTATTCTAAAAATGAAATAATTGTTTGTGGTGAAATAATATGACTGCTAAAAAGCAAATAAATGTTGAAAATTATTCACGAATCAAATTGAAGTTTTAAATTTTATAATAATTTTTCTGTTATATTTTTTATGATTTTTGTAATGTTTCGTTCAAACATTATTATGTTATTTTTAAATTTTATATTTTATACTTTTAAATTTAATTTGTAAGAGTTACTGCAATAACTTTTGCTAAGTACCCATCGTTCGTTTATAAAAACATGTAGATATTATTTAAAGTGCCTTTTTACATTATTTTGTATGTGATTGATTTACTTAGTTTATTTTTGTAAATATTTTTTTCTAATTTATAATTTAAGCCGTCCTTTAACCCTATCGAATTGATATTTTTTTTAAAAAATTTCATATTTAAACAACTGGAGTTCCCTTAATATAGGGTGAGGTTAATTTGCAAAATTTTAATACTATAACTATCATAGTAAAGAAATTATGATGGTTCGTACTATTTGCTATATGTTTACATTGTATACTCGTCTAGAGATTCAATAAAAAAATTCAATCTATCATAAATAATAAAAAATTCAATTATGGTGGTTAAATTAATACATAATGTAATTTGAATGGCTGTTAATTATTAGGTAGTTACAATTACAGTACCAGTCAAAAGTTTAGACTCACCCTTAGATTTTGTAAAATAAATAAAGAACAATATTTTATTTATTGAACAACATAACAACTATAATTTCATTTTTAATTCATTTATAACCAGCTGTATTTCCCGGTTTCACCCAGGGAACTTGGAAAACAATGAGAAAAGCCGTGGGTTAAGAAAATTTCGCTAGGACAGAAATGAGATTTTTTTCGACTCTAACGGTTGATTTCGTAAAAATCTAATGTAAAACGAGATCATAACAATTTTTATAACAATAAAGAATATACCCAGAGATTAGCTGAAGTGATGGAATTTTAATATGGACAGGTGTTCGCACCTGGTATGAAAGAACCACTAAGCGAAATTTGGAGAATTTAGGACAAACGGTATGTAATTCTATAAAGAACAAACAAACAGAATATCATCTTTATTTGTACAGATGGTATTCAAAACAATCATATAATTTTTGAAATGTTATCTCTTGAGTTACAATTATTTTTTTAAACTTGAAGATTGTGAATTAAATACAAGTGAGTCTAAACTTTTGACTGGTACTGTAATTATATACATGTTCATGAGTTGAACTCATCCCTTTGTATGGATGACTATTTACGACTTTTGTGAACTTCTATTGCGTCCTTTTCTATTTAAATCAGAATCTCAATTAGATTTATTAATACAACAGCTTTAGACTTCCATTTGCTCATAAAGGAAAAACAAACCCTCCAATGGATTCTTTTTCAGTTAAAATGAGGGCCCAACTAAATGACTCGGTCATCTCCATTTACTTTAGAACCACTCGGACTTTTTCGGGATCCTATCTAGAAAGTGATTATGAGATCTTGGTCCATAAAAAAAAACACAAATCTGTAGCAGTGCCTATTTCTCTTCTTATGCTCTAATTATCTTTTTTAATGGAGGTCAATGGCCTTGTCTCTTAAATTTTGGAAATCCATGGTTATACAGGGTGTCCAAAAAGAGTATTCGGGGTTTGAAAGTTGAATAAAATCTCAAAATTAGAATATCAAGTAGGATGTTTACGTTTTATTTAAACCCAATGAACTGGAAATTTATTTAGAAAAAACAATATTGTCTAGGTGTCCACCATAACACTGCTGGCACTCCTCGAATCTCAAACGCAGATTTCTAAAAACGCGTTGACACATTGTTCCTGAGATTGCCGTCATTTCTGTTTTGATATTTTGCTTCAAGTGCGTTAGATTTGTCGGTATTCTTTTCGTATACCCTACTTTTCAGGTATCCCCACAGAAAGAAGTCAAGAGGACTGAAATCGGGACTCCTGGGAGGCCAGCTAATGGTGCCTCTATGAGATATCACTCTGTTTTGGAATAATTCGTTTACTGTAGCAATTGATAAGTCTGAAGTATGGCAAGTGGTCTTGCTGAAACCATGTTCTAGAGTAATATCCTTTAAACTCTTGAAGTTCTTGGGCCAAAAAACCTCGTATCATTTCACAGTGACGCTCACTATTTACAGTACTATTTACTGCGTTTGAGATTCGAGGAGTGCCAGCAGTGTTATGGTGGACACCTAGACAATATTGTTTTTTCTAAATAAATTTCCAGTTCATTGTGTTTAAATAAAACATGTAAACATCCTACTTGATATTATATATTTGAGATTTTATTCAACTTTCAAACCCCTATTACTCTTTTTGGACACCCTGTATAGTCTTTATATACAAATTATTACAAAAATTTTTGACGTCATATAAACTATCATAATGTAAAAATCTATTTTAGAGGGGATTTAAATTACTCAGAGATGCAAAAAAAATATATATGGCCATTCTGCAATATTTTTTTCTGACACATACAAGTAAATATCCTTGGGTCCATTTCATATAATATGTTGCTTTCGAATGTCGAAAACATAAGAAGAAGGGGATTAGGTGCGTCATATGGGGCGCAAAGGTCAACTTCAGCCGGACATAAAATACCATCCATCAATGCCACGGTTAACTTATTTTAAACCTTTAACTCTTTTCTTCAATTTAGTTTAGTTAGTTTTTCTATTAATTAATCAGGGTGGATTATAAAGGTTTCATCTCTCAAATCATTTCAAGTCTGTTTTACGTAATGTGCCCCACGTCATGGGGAAATTTCATAAATCTGTTCTAAAAGCCATCTCAGAGAATTTGTTATTTATTGGGGGTAGGTTTAAAATTAATGAACTCTAACCAATTATTTTTCTGTTGAATGACTGAAAACTTGTTTATAGAGGCGATTTCATTTTACACCAAACTTAAATCAACAAGTTAGGATGATAAATTATCAGGATATCCAGTGAAAAGTTCTTTATTTGGAGAGCCAACGTTTCGATCCAAATGTGTCGAAACCCTGATGGAGATTCACATGTTTGGAACGAATCATAGGCATCGAGTCTAGTTCTCGAGTAACAAGAGAACTTAAACTGCCCTCAAAACGGTCACAAGAACAATAACCAGAATCGGCCCAAAACACTTGAAAGCATACTCTGTTAATATGTTCAGGCTTTTTATGCTTTTAGAAACTATTAATAAATCTCCTAAAGATATAGAAATTTTTTTTTTCTCTCAGTAAATGTTAATACTTGCCATTTATGTGTTTGTTTTTGTTTTGTTTTTTAGGTACACTTTAGTTGTTATATATATGTTGTGACCTGTGTCTAGATGTTTGTACATAAATATTTTTAGTGAATGAGCTCATGTGTTCTTGCCGAGGTTGAAGGAGTCTCAATTTATTTTGCTCTCTTATATATATTTATGAACTAATCTTATTTTATTTTTGCTCTTGTACATGTGTACCTTATTATGTATATAAAATATATGAATGCTAAAAAATAAAAATAAACCACCTGTAATGAAATTGTATCACTAGTGTATAACAAAAATAATCGTTGTCACTTATCAAAGATATGTTAAATTGTAGTATTAACACTGAGCAACTTAAAATTTGTTTTGCTAAGAAAATTTATATTTATTATGTAAAAAACTTTATGTAATGTATGCAAATATATATATTAATGTATTTTGTTATAAAAATGATTTTTTTTTTTTTTTGGATTTTTTTCCTTAGCATTTCTTCTTCAGTTGATTGATAAAAAGAGATAGTTTTCTGCGAGGGCCAAATTTACTGAAAAAGAAGAAACATTTTATTTCATATATACCATAAAAGTTGTAAGGAATTACGTAAAATTTAATATTGACTTATTATATATATGTATACTAGCTGGGATACCTGGCATGGGTCTGGGAGCGGTTTGATTGTAGGAATAACAGAATAAACTTTAAAATATAGTAGCACAGGAAAAAATGTTACAAAATTTAAGCGGACCCTAACCCTTATGTGAGGAGGGGGCTCATGGCAATGAAACAAAAAATCTGGTGCATGCGCGCAACACACAACTTTCACTTACCAACTTACTTAGATTAGAAATTAATGCGTTTTGTTAATTGCCACTTCTCAAATGAACAGAACGGCTTTAGTTATGAACAATGGTCTGTCTTTAAAGGCCTACTCCGCATGCGTGGGCTCAACGAGTTTTATGAGTTGACTGAATATTTTTCTTTTTTTCTCCTCTATATGTTTTCTTTATTTTTATCATATCTCATATTTAGCCATTTCTTATTTTTAGGCGTAAGGAGAGACAGTTACTTTCTCCATATAAGAAAAAACAAAGGTACTTTATAGGAAACAATCAAACAAAAAAGGCCCACCCCCAAAAAAAAGCCCCCTCTGAACATTTTAATAATGATAAAGCTTACCTGATATTAAAGAAAACCTAATTTTCATTAAACATGACGAATTTGATGAAAATCGTTAAAGCCGTTTTTGAGATAATCGAAAAAAAGGTAAAAATTGTGAAATAAAGTGCCCGCTCCGTTTGACCAATTTTGATGAAATGTTGGCTATCACATCTTTGGCATATACATACATCAAATACCCGGTTTGATCAAAATCGTTAAAGCCGTTTTTGAGTAAATAAAAAAAACACGTCAAAATGATAAAAAATTTATTCAGTAAAGTCCCCCCTCCGGTTAATCAATTTTGATGAAATTTTTACAGTCTTATCTCGGGCATATAATTAGATCAAATACTCAGTTTAATCAAAATCGTTAGAGCCGTTTTTGAGAAAATCGAAAAAAACGTAAAAAGTTATTAAATAAAGTACCCCCTCCCTTTGAGCGATTTTGATGAAATTTTTGCTGTCACATCGCAGGCATATACCTACACTAAATACCCAATTTCAGGTTTGCACGGTTTATAGTTTTTGAGCTAGTCTGTTCACACAGACACACACACACAGACCATTTCGCGGGACTTGGTTATTTCGACTCAGGGGACCCCAAAACGTGTATTTCCGTTGAAAACCGGAAGTCGAAATTTTTCACGATCGCAATACTTCCACTTACTATATACTTTATATATAGGTAAGTGAAAGTAAAAATCTCTTTACCGATTTCCTCACTGCACTTCTGTATTTTCATATCTTTTGCTTTTATACTATTTATGGTTTAATGTTACATGTTGATCAATCAGCCTTCTTGTTAAAATGTAAAATAGTCACATAATTTAAGAATAAAAAGGAAATTATTGAAAGGGGATCTCCTGTAATTTAAAGAGAACAGCTGAGATACACAAATGGAATGAACCATAAGCTCTGGAAGGAAATGTTACCAGAAGAAATGGGCTTTGAGAAAAATTTAAAGATGAAAAGAAGCTAATGAAAGATTTAGAGAATTAATAAATAAGAAGCTAGCAGAGAATTTAAGAAAACCCTTTGTGAAAAGAATCGAGGGGGGGCTGGCAAAATTGTTATCACCAGGGGAGTATTTTGACTATGTAAGGCTCAATGAATTGTTCAAATAAAACTTACTGGTATTAGAAAATTAAAATAACTGAATATCATCATATCAAAGCCTTCTTTCTGCCAGAACGCCAAAACTTCCTTAATACTTCATCTAATTTCATGCAGGCATAATTTTAAAGCTTTCCTTGACCACTACACCGAAAAAATATACAAACCACTCATTTCTAAGGGCAAAACCGCGGTTTTGGTATATAATAATAAAAATAATAAATTGATAAAATATATTCATTACTTGATTCCTATCGATTTCATTTCCTCTTCTGTCATATCCAATAATCGTTGATAAGTTATATTTTTATCTCTAAAAAGATTCAAATATTCTTCCAATCCGATGTAAGTTAGTATTGCTTCAACATCTTCGGTATCTCCTTTCACTAAAGAAAAAAAACACAACTTAAAATAAGGGTACTATAATATAGTAGGGACGTACGATACCGATCGATAAAAGTAAAGTATCGATACTTTCAATACGATTGAGAGCCCCATTGAAAATGGATCCAGTAATCAAACATTGCAACTGTTTGCATTTAATTTTATTTATCGAGTTCCTTAATATAACTTAATCGGCCTGATATCGAATATTTACTAAAATTCGAATATAAATTACTTGAATATATTAGAACATAAAATACTTAAATCAGTACCGATATCGGTATTGAGTCGACTGTTTTTCTATAAGATTCTGAAGTTCTATAAGAAGTCATGAAGTTGTGTTATATTTTATACTCTATCTATGTTTCGTTTTAGCCCTGATGAAGACCCCCATTTTGGATCGAGACGATTAAGTAAAGAAAATGTTTTATGTATGTCTAAAATGCCTGACTATCAATCATCCCTGAGTATTTATTAAAATATAAATATAGTAAGTAAATACAATTTTAAGACATTAAGGCCATAAAACCAATCTTATAATTAATAACTTATAAAAACATGAAATTTAATTAATAGTATAACGTAGCTAGTGCTAACTATATTTTATTTATTTATAATATTGTTAGTACTTTATATGAGTACTCATCAGTATCGATACTTTCCTTGATGGTATCGAATATTTGATGAAAGTACTTAAATGAGTATTGGTATCAATACTTTGTTGGTATCGTATGTCCCTACTAACTGCTAAAAATAAAACAACATCCAAAGAGGTATACTATATATAAACTTTACTCGAGAAAGTTGACAAGACTTACCATGGCTTGCTATGAGCTCGTACAGATCACGATGCCCCTTCTCTCTGGCTATATCGGCGGCTGTCTTCCCTTCTGAATCAGTTATAGAAGGATCTGCTTTGTATTTGAGGAGGGTTTTGGCAGCAGAATAGTGTCCTCTTTCCGCCGTCGTCATCAATGGAGTACCATTCTTCGACCTTTTTTTTTTATAATTTCATTGTGGTTCAAATTTCATTATTTACAGTATTCCTATTATAAATTATAAAATGAAATTTGGGAATTATAAAAACTGTCGCTCTCACATGACATCTGGGTTCGCTCCATTCGAAAGCAACATTTCAGCTGCACTGAGATGACCATGATCGATCGATAGGCACAGTGCAGTCATGCCCCTGTCTTCTTTGAACTCTAATATCTTCTTCTGAAATAAAATAATAATAGTTTAAAAAAATAATAATAGTTCAAAGTATTTTACAATATACATATTTATGTCCAAACGTCTGTTTATATGGTTAATTTTTTTTGCTAACCAAAGCAACAAGGCTTATCAAACGTTGCTTCGATTTTCGATCGGCAAGGTCGATTACAATCGATTATTAATTATTTATTTAAATTATTAATTATTTCCAATTTATAACTGGTCCTCTAATTTCCTGGTATTAAATTGTTCTATTTGTTTTAGTAGATCTAAAAATTATATAATTATTTGTTTGTTTAACGTCACTTTATTCCATATACATATAAGATAATGAACAGTGGGAGTCCTGCCTTTTGAAATTTTGCCCATCCAAGTATAATTAGGGATAGAAATCTTTTAACGGTGATCGGGACCTCCATTTTACGTCCTACTCGAAGGACGGCATAGATAAGGTTTTTTTACTCTCATTAAAAAATTTTAAGGCCACCTCGGGACGCGAACCCGCGACCTTTAACCACTACACCACCTTTTTTTTCATAATTTCATTTATTCAAATGACAACGTTTTAGCAACTTCTAGTTTAAAAAAATGTATTTTTTCAATAATTTAAAAACATTTAAAAGGGGAGAACCCCTCTTATATTTTATAAAAATAACATATTTACAACTTTTAGTACAAAGATATATTTCAGCTACAGAACTTTATAAAATAAAAATATTTATTAATATCATCAATAAGTTCCTTGATCCATTTTGTTATGTATAAATTAAAATTAAAACAATTTAAAAGAGAATTCAAAACACATTAAATATATTAAAACAAATATTTTATTTTTGAAGAGAAAAGATTGATTTCGGGCCTGCCGCGTGACAGGTGCGGTAATGCTAACCACTGGGCCACCGAGCTCGCTTCCAAGCCGAGCCAATCTCTCCTTTTCACTGATCCATGAATTCAGGCTCGACTCCCGGCCGAGATCACTCTTTTCTCTTCAAAAATAAAATATTTAAAATTAATATAAAAATTAAATAAGGTGGTTGGTTATCCACCAGAAATGATCAAATTAATATATTAAAATAAATTACCGCCTACGCTATTTATTTGTCATTCTTATACATTCACGAAATAATATTATATAAGTAATAGTAATACATTCAATAAAAGATGTTAGGAAAGTGCCTTTGGCGGGTCTCAATTGTATACCCGCAATAATTACGAAATAGCGACCGAAAAACCTTTGTTTTTGTAAGTTTCTTTAAATTATAGGGACGAGGCGGACTTTATGATTTCAATGAAACTACTGCTTGAATTTCTCGAAAACGGCTTAAATTTCTATTCTCATCAATAAAACATTAAAGTTAATAGTAAAATTTATTAATGAAATGAATATTTATTTTTATTTATTTGAACATACTTTTCATTATTAGTGTGTGTTTGCGCCTGGATAGCATTGCATGGCGACACGATAAATCAATAGTACCTAAAATCGCTCCGATAAGAGAAGACAATTAAATCCGCCTACAAATAAGTTTATATAAAACAGCAAAAAATAAGGATCGTTGATAGAAAATCGATTCTTGTAAAAATCAAATATCTTGGTTCCAATACAATCTCAATAAATTATTACCACTCCAAAATGGACTAGTGTAATAATGTGGTTTGCAAGCAGAGCTTTCATTTATATCGAAGCTCCTTGAATCTGCTGAACCCCTAGACATTTCAAGACATTAGGGGTGCACAATGCGCAAGAGGAGGGGGTCTAACCCTCGATGCCCCCTTGGAACTTTGATAACTAGGGAGGGGGGCTTGAGTTCCCTGATGGGAAGAGGCTCCAGGGGTGGTGGACAAGTACAAGAAACAAAGTTCAACCAGAGAAAGCAGAAGGCCAAATTTTTGAACATAATTTTTTTTTTTTTGATGTGTTGCATTGATATTTTTTCCACTCTTTATTATATTATCACAAACTTTAGATTGAATTCAAAAATTTCTCCATGAAATATTATTAAATAAAATACAATAAAAATAATTATTAAACTGATTCTTTGTTTATTTGTTCCAAGACAAGTTCCTCCAGAATACAACATGTATTCTGGCTCACAATGTATTCTGGAGAAGAACAAAAAGAATAAAACAAATTAAGACCTTTGGCGGATCCATGGAGGGTCTCACAGAGGTCATCACCCCCCTCAAATATTTTGGCTATTTTCATTTTTTCTATTTTTAAACGAATAATCAAATTAGGTAGTTACTATACAATAAACATTACACTTTTAGTTGCTTAGCCCGCTGTCCTTCTTAATACAAGGTAATAATCTCATACAAAAATGATGCTGTCATCCACGTGATTATGAGACGGGGGGGGGGGGGGGGGATTTAATTGTGAAATCTTCCCTATGGTTAGTTTGTTAAAGTTACTTACTTCATAGATGACTTAGAGGACCCTTCAAACATTAGATTCATGTATATCTTGAAATAAAATTAGGACTTATTTACTTATTTCCTTAAGTTAAAGTTGGGAGGTCAATAACTGTACGGTTTAACCTACTTGAAAATGGACAATGTGTCCGAAACGTTGTGTTAATGAGTAATAAAAAAAATATATGAATAAAGTTGGATGTATAATAACCTCAAAATAAAAGACACATTATAGAATAAATATGAAACATACAAAGAAAAGTTAGTGAGAAAAGGAAAAAGAACAAAGAAACAGTTATTAAACATCTTAGTTTTGCTTCGATATCCCCATTCACCGAAAGAAATAATCAACGAATTAGTTACTCATTAGATTTTACCCACCTCTAATACCAGAGGTATTATTTCCAAATTTCCGCTGGTAGCCGCTATCATGAGCGGAGTTCTGCCCTTTCTGCAAGTCAAGGATTTGTCCACTCCGAATTTCAGCAAGAACCTGACAATGTCCAATCTGTCGTAATAGCAAGCGTACATGAGCATCGTCCAACCCTCTGCATTTTTCATATTAACATTATGGCAACTGGAAAAAAAAAAAAAAAAAAAATGCAAGGCTAGGCACACTCCACTTAGTCAAGAAAATACAAGGCACGTTTATTCATATCCTTTAGACATGTCTAAACGTGACAAAAGTTCTTGTCTGATGCAATAGCTCGTGCACTATTTTCTTTAGTCACTGGCGGATCCAGAAATTTTCTGAGGTGGTGCGCACTTTTTTTTTTTTTACACTTCATGAGTAATGAAGGCCCTAATTTAAAATACATATTAGTACATAATGACGCTTTATTTATGTTAGTGACGTTTATAATATGATTTAGTGGACTTGAAAAATGACTAAATATAGCCCATTTCACATAGAAATAGTAATACTTTATGAGTGTCCTCACCTCTCAGGGGGGGGGGGGGGGGCACCCCCCGCGCCCCTCCCATGGATCCGCTAATGGTCACCATTCGACACTTCTTGGGACTACATTGCACGTGAAACTGCAGGTAAAGATGAAAAATTCGTCCTTCATTCGTACAAGAAAGAGAATGGCATTTGTAGTCGTAAAAATCGGCAATCATTAGTATAATAAAAGGAGCACTCAACAATAATAAATTAAAAGAGCACTGCAGTAGAAATTGTATAGGAAATGGTGGTAAGTTCTAAACAAATTTTATTCAGTACAATAATACCGATTTTCCGGTCTGAATGTACTAAATAAATAAATGATAGAAGGAATCGATTGCTTTAATAATCGATTGTTTGAATAACTTACGACTACGTCGATTCCAGGTCACCGATTTTCCTTTATAAGAACTTTCTATCTCTTTGCCATTGGCTAATAATAACGGAAGAAAACGTCTTCATGCTTCTTTTTAGCCGCTTAACCCATTTTGAGATGAATTCGACTTTACCTCTTATTTAATGGGATGATAGATTTATTTATTTCCTATTTTTAAAAATGTTGCTATTGAAAGTACTATTCATTAAATTGTAGTATATACAGTGAAACCCCTCGTTAAGGACCACTCCATTTAAAGGACACATCTGTTTATGGGACAACTTTCAATTGCACTAGCGCTGGATATACAGAAACAATGCTTTTGAAACCTCTTTATAAGGAACACTATAGATAGAGGACACGGACAGAGAAAATTGCTTGAAAATGGGTTTTAAGACCTCTAGTTAAGACCATACAGTGTAAAATTTGTTTTAAACATTTTCCGAGAATGCTTTAGCCTTTAGTCCAATTCATCTAATACTCATTAAACAGAGTCATTGTTCCCCTTTTCTACAGAACATTACGTAGGGTGAACATTTATTTTAATTTTGAACCAGTTTATTGAAAATCTTTGAACTAACATGTCTCCAAAAAGTAAAAGGTTTTCATCAAAAGTAAAAAAGGATATCATTGATGAGTACGAAAAAAGTGGCCGGCCAAGTGTAAGGGAATTAGCCAAATAATTGAATGTGAGTAAATCGGTAGTGTCAAGTAACTTTGGAAAGTTTTTTTAAACCTCCTGGTACTTGGACATTTCTTCGGTTTGCTCTCTTATTATGTAATTATTTGATTGAGATACAATTTTGTTCTGGTAATACTACGTTGTAATAATCTTCAAATCAAATCTATCAACTTTTGTGAGCTAAATTTCTTTTGTAAGTTTCTGAAGTATATAAATTCAGTTGTTGTTTGCAATAAAAGCATTTTATGTATTTTAATTTGAACCAATGTACTATATCTATATTCACGAATATGTAGGGGCTTTGTTAAGTTTTTATCAAACTTAAGAATTTTTTTTGTTCCTAAAAAATTTGGTTTTATGTTTATAGAAGAATATGATTTTATGTTTAACATCTATGACTTATTTAAACATACTAATTTTCAGCTATTCATTCATTTCAAAACGATTAAACCTTTTAAACATTCTAAGTGAACTTTTGAGTTTATGTTTTTTGCCTTTCTAGATGATTTTGGCTTTGCTTTCTATATTTAAACACGTTAATTTTCCTTAATTCAGCAATTCCAAATGGTTAAAACTCCTAGAGCGTTCTAATTTACTAAATTAAAACATGTACTTACAACGTGGTTTGCCAATTTTATGTTCCCGCGATGTTTTTCTTATAAAAACACTTGTGTCATCTTTTTACACTGTCTAGATTATGTTTCAATAGGTTTTTCACTGAAACCCGGCTTATTTGTGAGAATTCAAGCATTTATCACTATTGATGGTTATCTTTGCGACAGGTTACGTATTCACGTTCAAAAGCTCAAAGCACTCGCTGAGTTTTTTTCTCTAATTTTCGTTTTTCTCGCTTTGAGCAATTTTAGCTGTCTAATTATGTTCAATAAAATCTAAAAGCACTTCTAAGTACCAGCTTTTATTTTTAATATGCTTATAATAGTATTTTTCCGTCGTTTTAAAGATTATATATTGTAAGTTTCTTGAAGCTTTTGCAGTCGGCCACGCGACTGCAGCGCTTAATCTCATGGCCCTATAAAACCCCGGGCAGGGACTTCCTTTTTGTCTTTTTGCGTTTGCCCTTTGATGAAGCCAGATCTTAAGTCTTACGGTCACTGTCTCGACCCACCGCCATCTTGGCTAACTTCACCGCCATCTTCCGAGGGGAGAACTTACATACTTACACCAGTCTTCACTACTGAAGCTTTGTATCGTAACTATATTACTTAAAAATGTTTCTTTTGATAATTTTGTATACATGTTTTTAATTAGCTGGCCAGCTACTCTTTGTAACTTAGCTATAGTTAGTTATAGTCTAGCAATCTTTTATTTTTATTTCGCAGTCTTGGATTGTACCTTAGCTAAAGACTCATTCCATTACAAATTACTAATTGTCTCTGTAATTTACATGCTAAATTGTGAGCTGAGTTGGGGAACCCTGCAGAGCTTGCAGTTAGCCGAACGCAGAATACTGTTAGCCGGATCACCCGCATCAACTTGCACCTCTCAGCGAAGGACCCAGCATCTTCAGCTGTTTAAAAGAAAACTTCAAGGGTGCAGTAAAGGGCAGAGAGCGGTTCTTCGGCTGTTTCCAGGCGGTCTTCAGGGGTGCGGTAACCAGCTTCCGGCTAAATATCAGGTGAGTGCCAGTTTCTGTAACCCTAGGTTAAGGTCCACCTCCCCAGGCTTCTCTCTCACAATTCATTTCGTTACAGTT
The DNA here is from genome assembly GCA_911387785.2 of Aelia acuminata. Lineage (NCBI taxonomy): Eukaryota > Metazoa > Arthropoda > Insecta > Hemiptera > Pentatomidae > Aelia > Aelia acuminata. Next base: position 12,513,159 of record OU426984.1, read on the forward strand.
CGCAACAGTGTTGGGTTCCCCTTCAGATTTGATCAGCTCGCCGCTGTCTTAATTGCAGAAAATTGGGATCACTGGAGGAGGAGAAGAGGAGCTTTATTTTTATTTTGTTTTGGACTGTCTCTTTTTTTTTTGTAATAAAATCAGTTGTTTTCTTTTTCTTTTATCTCTGGTTCTTCTTATCCAAAAACCCAACAGGCTTATTGTTTTATGTAAACGTTTACATAAACAAAATTTATTAAACCTCTAATTTAAGGACAACTCTCATTAACGGACAATAATTGAGTCACAATGGCTGTCCCCTACTTTGAGGTTTCACTGTATATAACCTTATATATATATATATATATATATATATATATATATATATATATATATATATATATATATATATGTATATATCCAATTTTCCCTTGTTCTGTAGTTTGAAATTTTTCCGAAAAATTATCAACATTGTGCAAAAGTTTACATATAAAAAGAAATTAACGGCACTTGTGGAAAAGGAACATTAAGTAAAAGAGATTGTCAATACACCATCAGACTTCTCCGTAGAGATTGCATGCAGCCCCGATACGCCCATGATGACTTTTAAGAAGTCGACATTTTGATGTAAAGTCTTAAGGTGTCTATACACTGTGTCAACCTCACCTTCGAACCTCCCTCTCGGACAGCCTGTTCGGCTATTCTAAATAAGGCACGAACTCGTAAATGTACATTATCTGTTCGCCTGTGTGTTCGGGGATAGCGCTAGTGTCGCTTTTGAGTTAGTTACGATAAGCTTTTAGACCTTCTTTTAGCATTTTTCTGACTTTTTTTTTATTCTTAATAAGTTGGTAATAACAGCCGCTAGTTCTAAGTCAGTTATTTTGTAATGAAAATTGTTGTATTACGGTGCATAGGTGCGGTCAGACATCGTATTTCGCTCGACTTCACGTTTAAGTGTAAATAGCTGTTCGTGGTACGCCGGTGCGGCAAGGTTCGGGGGATTATCTGTTCGGGGGTGAGGTTCGCACAGTTTAATGTAAAAGCACCTTTCAACGTCCCCTTCATTGCCTATTTTCAGTGCGATTTATTTACAGAACTTTCTAACTTTTTTGGACTTATTTTGGTGAAATATACATGTAATCTTTCGGGGACGTTCGACACACTCAGAGTTGACTGAGTTTAAGGTGCCTTTACACTCTACGAACTTTACCTTCGAACACCACCCTCGAACAGCCTTCACGTCGACTGTTCGGGTATTCTAGGTACTTCATCTGTTCGCCTGTGTTTGTGGGTAGAGCTAGTGTCACTTTTGATTTGGTTTTTTCCATGTGACAGAAATTGTTTGTGATATTAGTGCGCCGTTCTAATTCGTCTTCTATTTTTCATTTTTCAGATAATATGAAATATATTGATAATGGAGATTTTTTCTTCATTATAAGCTAGCGTTGGGTGCGTCAGCCATATTGGTTCGCATAACGTCACGTTAAGTATAAATGGCTGTTCGTTTAACGCCAGTACGGCAAGGTTCGAGGGTGAGGTTCGTAGAGTGTAAAGGCACCTTAACATAGAAATATAAAGAAACACCAAAAATTCATATTATTTTTATTCTTATGACGAAACGGGTGAAAAATTAAACTATAATTAGTATGTGATCCAGCAATATCGTAAAGAATTCCCCGGTTGGACATGTTCCAGGGCTGGACATATTCCAGAGCTGGCTGGATAGTGGGGCACGTGTGATCCGCTGAGCTCCAGGTGTTTTGCCAAATTAGGGCGAGGGCTCACCTGGCTCGAGGGTTTTGTTACCTGTACTTTTTTTTTTTTTTTTTGTAGGGGGCCACCCTATTACTAGGCGACATGACCCACCCTAATAAACTGAGCGCTCTGATAATTTACAACGATCATTTATTACTCTATTTAAGCTTCTCAACTTGAATTACATACCATTCATTCAGGGACAGAATTACGTATGTTCAATGTGTAATATTGGAGAAAATAAAGATGTATTTCATTATTTAGGACGTTGTAAAGTCTTATAAGGATTGAGGGAAAAACATATTGGTACAGTCACTCTGACTGAAACTGATATGATCAAATACTTAATGGTGCAGACTGGGCAGCCCTAGTACATAATTTATTTACTAGTGCTAGTAATTAATAAGGTACTTGAAGGAAGCCTATATCTAACTTTAATTACTTATCCAAAATTTTAATTATTAATAAATTACTTTAATAACTTAATATGAGTTCGGGTCATATTGATTAATAATATATGTTGTAATTAGATAACAGTGATTAAAGTTAAATATTATTATATAGTAGAAGAAAAATTGGTTATAATTAGGTATTATAATTTGAGATACAATAAAGATATTATTATAGGATATGATTAGGAAATTATTATGTAATTAATGATTAATAATAGCTTATATAAGAAGTAATTAGAAAATTAGATTTTATAGATTAGTTAATAACTTGAGTATTTAGATGTTTGAAAATACAATAAATAAACCATTATGATTTAAAATAAGTTTCAAATTAAAGGAACTCCTGACAGACAGCTGTAGCTATGTCAATAATCATACTTTGAACACTTTTGTAAATAACAAAAAAATCTGTAATTATTATTAATAAAAGTTTTTTTCTATCTATCTATTTAAGCTTAGAATAAAATCAGTGATCGAATGAACTGTTTACAAGGTTAAATTTTTGGTACGAAATTCGGAACCAAAAGCTGCACAGTGGGAAAATTTTGTGATTCAATGGCCAAAAATCTATAACTCCTGACCAAATGACGATAATCTAATAATTATTTTTTGATTAATGAACATAAGATTTTATTTATTAGTGAGACTAAAAAAAAAATATTAATACCGCCACTCTGCTTTTTTCAAATTAATTTTTATATGAATTCTTTCTTCACTATGTGTCACACTTAGGAAATGAAATGAGTCAGTGTATATTAATATTTATTGTGTTTTCTGCTTACATATAAGTTTTATTCAGGCTTTTTCCCCTTTTGATAATAATAATAAATAATAATAATAATAATAAAGGCTTAATGAACCCGAAGGTTCGATGCCGACACCACCACTCGCTCCCTGCACGCCTCCATCCATCGAACGTCTTCCAGACCCAACTTCGATAGATCCGCCCTCACGCAATCCTCCCACCTCCGTCTCGGCCTGCCCCTCGGACGTTTCCCATTCGGCACCGCGCTTATTAATCTTTTCGGAATACGTTCACAGCCAAGTTTTGCAATTTTACACGCCCATTTTATTCGTCTTGCTGCAATCACGTCAATTATATTTACTGGATAAAGTTCACTCAGTTCGGCGTTATGTAAGCGTCTAAATTCTCCCGTTATTTCATCCCTCTTCGGTCCAAATATTCTACGCAGTACTTTATTTTCAAAAACTCTAAGCCGTTGCTCATCCCTCAATGTCAGCGGCCAAGTTTCGCATCCGTAAACGACCGTTGGAAGAATAATAGTTTTGTAAATCCTAATTTTTAAGTTTTGGGACAGAAGGCGGGAGCTAAGCAATTTCGCGACTGAAAAGTAGCAAGCATTACCGGCTTTTAATCTAGCCTTAATTTCCTCATCGATTTCGTTTTTTCTAGTTACCATCGCCCCTAAATATCTAAATTTCTCTACCTGTTCAAACGTATTCCCCCCTACACTGATATCAGCGAAATCCTCACCACTTCTACGACTAACCATATATTTTGTCTTATCCGTATTCATTGCCAGTCCAAGTTCTTGTCCGGCTTTCATCAACGTTTTTGTGTTCATTTCTATGGTTTCCACGTCCTCCCCAAGCAATACCAAATCATCGGCATATCCGAGCACGGGTATATTCCCTCCCAAATTCAAACCCTTTCCGGTACGTGTCACCTCCCTAATGGCATATTCCAGCGCTAAATTAAATAAAACAGGTGAGAGAGAATCTCCTTGTTTCAAACCAGAGCGGACCTCGAACTTCTCAGAACAATAATTACCGATTCTAACTTTATTGAACGTTTCAGTCATACACATTTTTACTAAGTTTACTAATTTTTTTGGTATTCCCTGCTCGACCAGAATGTTATACAACTTTTGGCGGTTAATAGAGTCATATGCCTTTTTGAAATCGATAAAAAGCTGATGTACGATACCGTTATATTCTAATTTTTTCTCTAATATTTGGCGAAGAGAGAATATTTGGTCTACGGTTGATCGGTTTTGCCTGAAACCACATTGATATTCTCCGATAATTTCCTCAGCGTATTCAGTGATTCGACTAGTTAGGATTAACGTAAATATTTTATAGCAAACCGGAAGGAGTGAGATTCCACGATAGTTATTGCAATCCGTTTTTGATCCCTTTTTGTGAATCGGAATGAGAATAGACTCTTTCCACTCTTCGGGTATCTTTTCTTGTTCCCAGATCTTTTTAACCAAAAGAAATATTTTTGATATCCCAGCTTCCCCGCATGCCTTGATTAGTTCGCTAGGGACATTATCTGTTCCCGCTGCTTTATGAGATTTTAATTTTCCAATGGCTATTTCAACCTCCTCTTTACTCGGTTCTACTACTAACGGTTCAGCACTCTGGTATTCCGAAGAGGAAGATAGATTATTATTTTCCGTATTTAAAATACTATCGAAATAATCCTTGAACCGTCTTAAGATGTCCACCGGATCGGCCAAGATATTGTTATTTTCATCCCTAATTCCAGTTGTAACCGGGCCCGACCGTTTACGAATTCTGTTTATGCCTTCGTACATGGCTTTAACGTTATTCTCGATTTTGTTACTTTCGATCGCTATTATTTTATTTTTGAGATATTCTCGCTTTTTAAATTTTAGTAGTTTAGTTGTTGTTGTTTGTTGTTTAGTTGTTAAATTTTAGTAGTTTTTTGCCCGGCTAGCTCAGTCGGTAGAGCATGAGACTCTTTCCCCTTTTGATAGATTTTTAAATGATTATAGTCAGAAGAAGAAAAAAAAAAAATAACTTACCAAAAGAAGAGTTTTAAATTAACATAAATTCTTTTATTGGCAATAATTTATTCTGATTTTTTTCACAGTGGTAGAGCCTAAAAGGGCTAAAATTCCATGATAAAATTTGATCGATCAAATATCGACTTGCTATATATCGATTTCATGAGCTAAATCCATATTATTGAACATCAAATATATTTTCGGCCTCTAATTAGACTAAATCATAAAATATACTTCAAGTTAAATTATTTGACTTATATAAAATATTTTTTTTCCCTTAAGAATCATAAAAAATAGTATTTTTTAATTAAAATTTTATTTTATTTTAATTTAAAAATTTAGTCTAAATTAGAGGCTGAAAATATATTTGATGCTCAATTGTAGGGATTGAACTCATGAAATCGATATATAGCCATTTGATCGATTAAATTTCATTATGGAATTTCAGCCCTTTTAGGCTCTACTACTGTGAAAAAAATTCACAATCAATTATTGTCAATAAAATAATTCATTTTAATTTAAAACTATTTTTGGGGGTCACCTATGGTATAGTGGTTCCTATGGCAACTTACAATACTAAAAGTCGCGGTTTCGCGTTCCGTGGTGGCTCTAGGATTTTTTAAAGGGAGCAAAAAATCCTTGCTATCCTTCTCTCGAATAGGACGTAAAATGGAGGTCCCGAGCCTGTACGATGTCAGGTACTCGTTAAAGATTCCTATCGTAATTATACCTGGATAGGAAAAATTTAGGACTCCCACTGCAGTAGCGGATCCGAGGGTGGGCGCCCCCCCCCCCTTGAGAGGTGAGGACACTCATAAAGTATTACTATTTCTGTATGAAATGAGCTATATTAAGTCATTTTTCAAGTCCACTAATTGAAAATGAATTGTATTTAAACATTTTTAGTAATTTATAACGTCATTATGAACTACTATGTATCTTAAATTAGAGCCTTCATTTCTCCTGAAATGTAAAGGTGCCTTTACACCTTACGAACCTCACCTTCGAACTTTGCCGTACCGACGTGAAGCGAACAGCCATTTATACTTCACGTGACGTTAAGCGAACCAATATGGCTGACGCACCCAAAGCTAGCTATGATAAATGAAAACATCTCCATTATCAATATATTTTATATTATCTGAAAAATAAAAAAATAGGAGACGATTTACAAAGTGTCACAAATTACACTAGTATCACAAACAACTCCTGTCACTTGAGAAAAACCCAAATCAAAAGTGACACTAGCGCTACCCCCGAACCCAGGCGAACAGATGAAGTACCTAGAACACCCGAACAGTCGACGTGAAGGCTTCACGAAGGTTGTTCGATGGTGGTGTTCGAAGGTAAAGTTCGTAAGGTGTAAAGGCACCTTAACAAGTGCGCCCCCCCTCAGAAAATTTCTGGATCCGCCACTGTCCCACTGTAGCATCGTCCAATTAGTCTTAGTAGCATAAAGGGACGTTAAACAAGAAACTCTTTTTTTGTAAATTATTATTAATTTTTTTTAAGGAATTTTTCTTCTTCAGACAATTACTTTTTAAAGATCTTTCACAAGAAACGAATGCCTGAAAAAGATGTGGATAAAGCCGGAATGAAGAATGGGGACTCTCGGTAAACACCAACTGAACTCGGGTATCGAGTGCGATCGAAAAATCTTGTTTTCTGTAGTCGGCCCCCCTGTTACAGCACCTAGTACATTATTCTTATCAACGGGTTATTAAGTGAATTAAGAAGAATTTTGGTATTATTTCGGTTTAAGCAGCTGGAAGATGGCGGCCATCGTCAGTAAACAACAAGGTATTCCGATCACGCCCTACCCGATATCCACAGTTCCGTTCGGGTTTACCTGAATGTTCCCGAGCAGATATAGTCGAGAATCCGAGTATTCCTATCCACCACTTTATTGTTTTTTTGTTATTTCAAGAACAATGCACATAAACAATCAAAGAGAATACTTTTTTAAATGATTTGATGATGATTTTAAATGATATGACTCCATAGGAAAAAGAACAAATTGTATTATAACATGATTTAATAGAGTGAAGAAAGGGAATAAAAGGTTTAAGAGAAATTGTATCTATTAAAATCATTTTAACTATAATTATCGACTAACTTTTTGTAATCTACTGATGATTAATTAAATATAATTAATTTAATTAAATGTTTATATATTTTAATCTTAATTTTAGTTTATATTTTTTAATATAATTTTTAAACATATATCCTTTTTGGTTATTTAAATACATTTTTGTTGAAATAACAAAAACATAATAATCTGGTGGTTAGGAATACTAGGATTCTCGACTACATCTGCTCGGGAACTCTCGGGTAAACCCGGACTGAACTGTTGATATCGGGTAGGGTGTGATCTGAATAGCTTGTTGTTTACTGACGCCTGCCGCCATCTTGCAGCTGTTTAACCGAAGAAGAGATAGGTACCGAATTTTTTTATTCCAAGATTGATTTAAAACGTAAATGTATATTTGGTCCATGGTAATCGAAGAACCAAGAACATTGTAATCGCCCCTAGCGGTCAAATAGCGAAGCAGCTTTTGGTTCCAAACTTCTTTGCAAAAACTTGACCGATTAAACATCCCTTTGTAATTAAAAGTTATATTGTTAAAAAGTTTCTCTTTTTTTTCGGATTTTCTTGTCTGGACATTTTTCACAGGTTAATTTCCCTATAAAAAATTCGATTTGAAAAAAATACTTAAAGGAATGAGCATATTAAAATGAAGTTATAAAAGAAAAGAAGAACCTTTGCGTTTACATAAAGGGGACTAATTATAGGCTTTGGAGAGTCGTGTGCAGAAAGCGGAACTGCACAACACCTGCTACATTCCATTCCAACTTCCACTACGATTGTTATCCTAACAACATTATATTATTATTTATTATTAAAGTTATTATTATTATTAATATTATTGGAAAGTCGTAGTTAAATTATAAAACGTTGAGGAATAGTTTTATTATAAATTTAAAATATGTGAGAAGGTTGGGGAAACGAGCCACTTGGAGATAACTTATCGGACCCTGGAGGAGCAAATAGTAGTAAAAAATATCAAGAAGGCTGAGATAGCTGAAAATATATCACAGTGTAATTTAACATTCTCACTTTTATATCTGAATATAAGCGTTAGTCCACTTTAAAACTGATCGGTATTACTTCGGATAAGCAACTCCAAGATGGCGGCCGGCGTGAGTAAACAAGTTATTCCGATCACGCCATACCCGATATCAACGATTCACTTCGGGTTTACCAGAGTTCCCGAGATCCGATGTAGGCCTTATTCACACTTTTGAATGGGTTAGGGCAGAATAACATTAAAAATATAAACATTTAATTAAATTAACCTTGCGCAGAGGCAATATCGTAACCAATGAAGGTCTACTGAAGTGTGATTAATGCTAGTTGAAACTTATTTAAATAAATTAATTCTATTTAATTAATCATCAGTGGATTATAATAAAGTTAGCTGATAATTATAGTTACATTTATTTTAATAGATACAATTTCTTTTACCTTTTATTCCCTTGCCTCAATCTAATAAATCATTACAATTCGTTCTTTTTCCTATGCAGTCATATCATTAAAAATCATCATCAAATCATTTGAAAAAATATCCTTTTTGGTTATTTAATTACATTTTTCTTGAAATAACAAAAACATAATGATCTGATGGTTAGAGATATCGGATTCTTATAGTATTAATTTATTTGTACCTTTTACTATTTATTGCAATTTAACTATATATATATATATATATATATATATATATATATATATATATATATATATATATATGAGATATTATTTACTACATCTCAATTTGAAGAAGATAAATTATGAAAAAACAAAACAAGAATTGCTTTTGAAATATGAGTGGTTACTATCGTGGAAAATCCAATCCTAATCTATCATCCCTAATGAAACCATCAATTTGATCAAATGTTTTTTAAAACATGAACCCATTCAATCATTTAAACAGGACAACATATTTTTAAAAAACAAAAGCTAAAGAGATCATCAAATTTAAACTTTTAAGCAACCCTCAAGGGAAATCTCTATATATAAGAGGCTTTGTCCTGACTGACAGAATCAACGCAGAGCAAAAACTACAAATGATAGAAACTTGAAGTTCGGAATTTAGATTTTAAACGCGATGTAGGTAACCACTAAGAAAGGAATTTCACAAATATAACCCCTAAGGGGCTTAAATGGCGAAATTGTCGTTTAACTCTAACGGAAATCTATTTTTGAGATTTTAAACCATACGTTTTTTATTTGAATATCGATTTAACGTTACAATATTATTAAAATAGACATTCACATAAAATATGGCTACTGATTATTAAAATATTGGTGGTAATCAAATTAAGTACACTGTGATTCCCATGATTGGAGATGGTGCGTGTTTATTTCGATCTCTTCTCCATATATATAAAAGGCTTTGTCCTGACTGATAGAATCAATGCAGAGCAAAAACTACTAATGATAGAAACTTGAAGTCCCGAATTTAGATTTTAGGTAACCGCTAAGAAAGGAATTTCAAAAATGTAAATCCTAAGGGGTTTAAATGGCGAAATTGTCGTTTAACTCTAACGGACACCTATATTTGCACTACGAGAAAAAATATCTAATTTGGACTCATTTTAAAGATCTAGATACGACGAGTCGAAAGCCCCTATGTGGCCTCGAAAACCATGTTTTAAAGTCGAAAAATGAAGCGTTCACGACGAGTAAGCCATTTTTTGTTTCGGCGGTTTTTAGTGAACTCTCTCCATTGCGCGTCTCCCTCTCTTCTACCGAGCCTGCAGCTTACCCTTCCAACATTCCACCTACCGGAAGCTCCGATTCTACTTAATCTCCTTAACATCAGTTAACATATCATATTAAATTAATACCAACATAATGATCACAGAATTGATTTTAAAGGCTCGCGGGCAAAGCCGCGACGGGGAATGCTAGTTTTCATATATTGAAATAGTACTTCTACTCATATCTATTGTAGTACTCAGATTATATTAAATAAACATCCATTTTTACATTATGTTGTTCCCATTATTGAGGCAGGAAGGTTATCTGGACTACATATGCTCGGGATTTCTCGGTAAGCCCGAACTGAATCGTGGTTATCATATAAGGCGTGATCGGAATACCTTGTTTTTTATTCACGCCGGCCGCCATCTTGGAGCTCCTTATTCGAAGTAATACCAACTGCTCTTATATGGGTAGGGATATAAATAAATACTAATTAGCACGTAATTTGGAGGGGGGAGGTCATGACCCCCCATCTCATAATCACGTAGTAGACAGCACCATTTTTGTATGAGATTATTACCTTGTATTAAGAAGGACAACGATCTAAGCAACCAAAAGTGTATAATAACTACCTAATTTAAAAAAAAAAAAAACACAAAAAAATTGAAATAGCCAAAATATTTTAGGGAGCCAAATATTTATTTTATAGCCATAAAATTTGAGGGGGGGAGGGTAATTTCCTCTGTGACCACCCAGGAACCTCCCTTGAATAAATATTGTAAGAAAAGAAAAAGAAGAAAATATATGTATGTACTTCTTAAACAATTTTATTAGAAGAGAAAATATTCGAAAATGGCCAGGAATCGAAGTCAACTCAGGTGCTCTGAATCTCCGTTGCAGCGCTCTTACCACTGAGCTAACCGTGGGGCCATTCCAAGCTGCGTTGTGTGTTATTAAAATGCCTTTACACTATGGGAACCTCACTCTCGAACAGGAAACCCTCGAACATTACCGTACCGGCGTACCACGAACAATACAATAATTTTATTACAAAGAAGGCTGACTCAGTACTAGCGGCTGTTTTGGCTTTTGTTCGAACTTATTTTTGATAAAAGCAAGCTCAGAAAAATGCTAAAAGAAGGTCTAGAAGCTAAACTTAAATAACTCAAAAGAGACACTAGCGCTATCCCCCAACACACAGGCAAACGGATAACGGACACGTACCTGTTCGAGCTCGTTTCTTATTTATATTAGCCGAACCGTGTTCGGGACAGGCTGTTTAACGGTAGATTCGAGGGTGAAATTCGTACAGTGTAAAGGTACCTTAAAAAACATATGATTCACCTTTGTTAGTTGGAGAATATTCGATCATATTGATTTCCACATTATACTGTTTGTATTATACAATTTATGATATATTGTATGTTTGGGGGTCACCTGTGGTAGAGTGGTTAGCATAGCAACCTACAATACTAAAGGTCGCAGGTTCGAGACCCGGGGTGGCCCTAGGATTTTTTAAAGGGAGTAAAAAATCCTTGGCTATGCTGTCCCTCGGATAGGACGTAAAATGGTAAAATCCCTAGCCTGTATAATGTCAGGTACTCGTTAAAGATCCCTTTAACATAATCATACTTAATCATAATTATACCTGGATAGCCAAAATTTAGGACTCCCACTGTAGCATCGTCCGATTAGCCTTAGTAGCATAAAGTGACGTTAAACAAACAACAAATATTATATGTTTGTAAAAATATAAAATATATAGGGTAAACCATACAGTTATTGGCACTCAGTACAGTTATTGGCACCCCAACTTTAACTTAAAGAAATAGGCAAACAAGTCCTAATTTTATTACAAGATATACACGAGTCTAATGTTTGAAGGGTCCTCTAAGTCATCTATGAAGTAAGACTTTAACAAACTAACCATAGGGAAGATTTTAAAATTAAATCCACAGGGTGCAAATAACTAGATTTGGCACTTTTAACAATAAATATTGCCATATTGTAAAACTATTGAACTTTTGACCCAAAAAAACCTCTTGAGTCTTTATTAGGATAGATAAAGAGGAGCTATAGGAAGTTTCTGTTTGATCCCTTTATAAAAAGTATTTTTTTTTTAATTTCACCACAGAAATGTAGTCTTAAGGATGCCAATGACTGTAAGGTTTACCCTAATAAATAAAAACAAAGGTGCAGTTTGCATTAGCATTCTGTAAAAACTTATTAATCTCTACATATGAAATTAGATTCCGAAATATTGACATAGGACCATATATCCAAAGCTGATCTAACGTATTTTATTGAATTCCCCTTCTAACTGGCACAGTATTGATTTCCAGATGCCTTCATAATCGATAAAGCTCGCCCTTTATATAATCGCCTGTCTGGGCCAGGCATCTTTGTTTCAGACTTCTCAAACGTTGTTTGCACGCAAGAAAACAAAGAAGAAAAAGAAAAAGATACTTGATCAGTTCATTATGAATATAGACCTAATAAGTTTTTAATCATCAATTACTATTTTCAATTATATAATCAATATCTTCATTAAAAATTATTTTCAAACTGCATACATTAAATATTTTTGGGGTAACCTGTGGTGTAATGGTTAGCATGGAAACTTACTACACTAAAGGTCGCGGGTTCACGTCCCGAGGTGGCCCTGGGATTTTTTAATGCCGTCCCTCGGATAGGATGTGAAATAGAGGTTCCGAGCCTCTATTGAGGTACTCGTTAAAGATCCCTATCCTAATTATAACTGGATAAGCAAAATTTAGGATTCTCACTGCAGCATCGTCCGATTAGCCTTAGTGGCATAAAGTAACGTTAAAAAAACAAACTACATTAAACATTAGATAACACTACTGCTGTGTCACTTTTAAGCGTGGCCAGTTTTGACATGATGTTAGCGAATTCCTATCGCGTCATTTTCAGCTAAAAAGAGCCTTGATTAGCTTTATGAAATAGATTTTAACAACAGCCTTCTACTTTCAAATTATTTAGCTGAAACTATCGGTTTCAACGCATTTAGTGGGTTGGTAACTGCCTAAAAAATAAATCAAAATTTAAAGGAATTACAAACCATCAAACAAACTTTTTAACTTTGTTTTACAATGATAAACAAAGAAAACTGTTTAGAGAAAAGACGAGAGCATTGTGAGAGAAGTAATGTGTGCTGCTCAAAAGTTTTATGAATCGAATAAAAAGATTTTATAAACTTTAATGAATAAAATTTACTTAACTTACTATCTTAAATTCATAAAGTCATTTTCTGAAAAATACCCCAGCCCTAAACTTTTGGTTCCTATTTCTATTGTCCAATCCAATTTCGATCGTTATCATGAACCCCTAGAGATTCATATTTATCATTTATCATACACTATTGATTCATATTTATGATATATTATTGAAAAACTCGATCGTTCAGGCTAAAACAAGATGGTTATTTCTATAATCCCCCTTAAAAATATTCAAACATATCCCCGGCAAGTACGGGAGTGGATCCAACTTTATATTTGTTACATTACTGTGTGAAGTAATTTCGACAATTCCCACTTTCTAATAGAATAAAAAAAAAAACGTTTTTGAAGAAAAAGGTTTTATGCGTTCCCTGCCCGACGACAATATAATCTAAAACAAAATTAATCCCTATTTTCTTTAAATGAAGGAAGATGATAAATGAAAGTTGTGTGATGCACGCAAGGGACCAGATTTTTGTTCCAGATGTTTATTGAATAAAATTGAGAATAAGAATTCGTCAGCGAAGATTACTTTGCGCATGTGCAGCCGAGAGTAGATGGATTTTGATAAACTTAATAAGGAACTATTTTTTCGATCACAATTTTCCGTTAACTTTGAGCTTAGACAATCTGCGAATTTTCGAAATATAGGCCTATACAACAAAAAAACTTTTCAACTCTGCTTGAATATTAACATTTCCGCCATTTTGCGATCTGAGAAGCGGATGTGGGGTACTTATCTTCCTCGTTCAACTAGGTCATTGGTATAAATAATAACTCGATATTTTCCTTATGTAGTACAGCCATTGTGTATCTATATCTATTAAATAAAATGGGAAATTAAAGGTTTGTTCCAACAAGCACTTCAAACAAAATTAACAACTCTTTCGAATGCGAAAAAAGTTAGGCAAATTGTATCCCCAATTACAAATACCTGTGCCCCACCTACTTCAATTTTCGGAGTTAAAAATATAAATTTTTTAATATTATGCAGGCTTAAATTTTATAAATAGTATTATTTTTAAAATTCATCGGGGGGGGGGGGGTTACTTTAATTTTAACTTCGAATATTTAAGTGGGTGTGGTGCTAAAATATACCATTGCGTCCTATCGCCTGGCCTCCTTAAGTTAACCAAACTTATTAAAAATTTGATTGTATTAACGGACAAAGTACAATGAAACAAATGATTGCTTTAATTCACACATTTTTAGAACATATGCTTTGATAATCAGATCATCTGTTGTTGTTTTTTTTTCACATCATTAGTAAAATCATTGCATCATTCTGATATCCTTTTGAACCTTATGAGATAAAAATATTCATTCCATTGTAACCGTCTCATAAAAGATTTTCTTTTTGATATTAATTCACAAATAAATCCGATGTATAACAGTTAAAGTTCTCTCGATTGTGTATCGATGTATCGTTATACCGACTAAAGATTTTATCAGGGACCGTGAATAACAGTAAGTTTTTATTTATGGATAAATGATTTAAGAATAATAATTATAATCATTCTAACTTACTTATATTTCCTATATATAAGAATCAGAATACATATTTTATAATTATTTAAATTTTGAAATAATTTTTTTTTTTTTAAATTCGATTTAAAAAGTCGATTTTAAAGCTTTCATCATTTACTTACATATGGTGACGAAGCGGTCCGTCTTAAAGTGCCATTTTAAGAAAATAATTGTTAAATAAAAAAGTGTTTTTTTAATTATTATTTGTATTTCTTTAAAGGAACCTTAAAAATTTCAGCACTGAGGCTAAATTGATGTTACATAATATTTTAATGTACATATAAAAAAAAAAAGAAGTTTATACATAAAATAATAAAGCCTTAGATTTGACGTCACGACTATCGATTTTAAAACTACGATTACATCATTTTCAGCTAGCGTTACTTGCCGAATTATGTATGTTACAACAGATAAAAGATGTACCAACTAAATACGTTTTTGTTTATTAATTTATCTAACGTCACTTTATGCTACTATGGCTAAACCTACCGTGGGAGTCCTATTTTTTTCTATCCAGTTGTAATTAAGATAAAGATCTTTAACGAATACCTGACATCGCACAGGCTCGGTACCTCCGTTTTACGCCCCCTCTGAAGGACAGCATGAATAAGATGCTTTACTCCCTATAAAATATCCTGGGTTAAGACCTGCGACCTTAGGTTTAGTAGGTTATCATGCTAACCTAAAGTAAATATAAAACTATTATTTTTTTTTTAATAAATAAATAATTTTGATTGCATTCAATTACCTAACAACACTTTGAAGCGTTTCAAGGTCACCCAGTGCAGCTGCAGTGAATGCGTCAATACTCCTTCCCTGGCTAGCATCATAAAATTCATCCATTTTATATAAGAGTTAAAAATTAATGAACAATCATTAACTTTTTTTTTTAAATATAAAGATAAAAACTCAAAATATAACTGAATATTATTTCACGAATGTACGTTTAAAAAAAAATAATATTATGTTAGTGATACAAGTCCGGAAAGGATACTTAAGACCATAATCCCAACCGTTTACTTAGTAATGTAACTACGAATTGTTTATACTTTTAATGCTATTCGATAACAGAATAAATAAAGAAATATTCAAACAAATAGTGCTATGTAGTCGAATAGTGATAATTTGATTTAGATATTATAGTCAAATATCGATAATTATTTTCAATTTAAATAATAAACATTTTTAATCGACCATTTAATCGAAAAAAATAAAATAATCGACCATGGGAATAAAATGATTCTTTCTCAAAAGTTTGATTAGATTCAGCCCACAATCAGTGTGTTTTTTCTTTCATTACTTTATCAAGTAGCGATTAAATTTCGTACTAAGTATTGAAAAAATCCTGAGGCAGATTTAGCAGGAGATTTTGGGGGGTCGCGACCCCCGGTCTTATAATCACGTGACTGACAGCACCATGTGGTCATGACTCTTATGTCCCCCCCCTCCCTTGATGGCCCATGGAAAAATCACAACTATAAGTAGAGACATACCATATAGGTTTTATTTTTTTACATAGTTATTATTATTTTTTTCATTAATTAGAGTTTGTTCTCAATATAATAAACTTTACTAATTATTTCGCTTATTCAAAAAGTATATATCACTCGTAACATTTCTCAACTTCTTGTTGACAAAAAAAAATTAATGAAAATTTTAGTGTTTGGTTATTTAAAAAAAAGAAATAACAATTTTTATATTGAGTTCTCCCCTAACGCACAGTATTGCCCATGTGCTTTTCCCAATTTTTTTTATTTATTTACATACACATAACTATGATGAATCATTGTGTAATAATTTGCAGCTTTTTTCTGATCTTTTAAAAAAACCTCATTAATGAGAAGTAAAACGGAAATAAAGCCTAGAAAAAATTAGTTATACAACTCACACAAATAGTTGATTTCCAAAATTAATAAAAACTTTTGTTAGACTAACTTAATCTTGAGTACTCGACCCCCCCCCCCCTCCAAGCTAACATTTCAAAAATAAAAGATTACAATGCATGTTGCAATTTATTGAGTCATACTTCTTTGCGTAAAATTGCAATTTATTTACTGCGTTCTTCATAACCTCATTCACCCTCTCTTTCAAAAATAGTGAAACAAGTATATCTTTAAAAATAATTTTTTTTTTTCGATTTAACCGCCCACATAAATAAATAATGCATAGTAAATATTAAGCAAGTAAAAAAGTTTCATGATTATATTATTATACTCTTTAGTACCTGAATACAGTTTACTATCAATAAATTGATATTGTAACTATGAAAATGTTAATCTTCCTTTTGGTAAATATTGATGTTGACAATTTCCACTTGTTTTACTATTATAAAACTTATTGAACAACAGATTTTTAACATAAACTTAATTCAGACAAAGGTAGGGCTTATATTTTAAAATCGACTTAGTATTTTCTTGCAGGAGAACGCCATTATACCAAAGATCGTTAGAGTTGAACCAAATTCCTACCAGGTAGAAAATTAAAGTATATAAAAAGTTAAAATAGGACATTTTTAAACAAAAATAATAGGAACTTTCATTTACGATAAAAAATACGATACAATTTGTAAAAATTAGAAGAGAAAATTTATTCCATTAATGAAATTTCATAGGGGGGGGGGGGGTGTTCCTCCATGCCCACAATGTTGGCCCTTCCAAGCCATTTCCTTGAAGTGGAAATTAAGAATTTTCTATTTTACGAATTATTTGATTTTACTTATTAGACACACTGGACAGCTTTTCCATTTTCCATTACTATAGTAGGCTGTATTCGTTCTGTAGATAATATTTTATTGAATTTCATCTTACTTTTCCCTCAAATTAGCGGGGGGGGGGGGGGAATGATATTCTGGGACCCCCTCCTTCTAATTACGCCAGTGCTCCCATGACAACTTACCTGTATCTCAAAATCGTCACATTTGGCCTTTCGCCACTTTCATTTCAACCTGTTCAATTGTAGAAGTTAAAATTAGAAATATTTGTGGCAAATTTCTTAGCACATAGAGCAAATAATACGATTCATATTAGAAACGTAAGTCCATTTCTTGTCTTAATTTATTTTATTTTACTTCTAAGAAAAAAAAAATCTTAAAGAAAAAGGAAAAAATTGAGAAGGAGATATTTTCAAGTTTTGATTTCTTTATTTGCAGAAATGATAATGTTAAAAATTTATTATTTCCTTCCCTAAATGAGAAAGGTATCAATGCATTTATTAAAAACTATAATCAAAAAGCTTTTTTGATTGTTTTTGAAATACCTATAAATTAATTCAGTTGATAAAATGAGTTAATATTATGAAATTTAAATATTTGTTTGAAAATATTTAATCTTTTTTTGCCTTTACCCCTCCCTAGCTATTTATGGCATACCGGGGTTATTCTACAGGCATGCACGACTCATTCTGACCTGCGTGGGGAAATTCGACAGAAATATATCACTTTAAAATGCTGTTATAAAAGTGAATTTTTTCCTGTAGAGGGTAGAGGGAAAGCAATAAAATGTACTTTCCGCCCTCCGTACCCTTTCTCATCACAATTACATGAGTTGATCGTATTCAATTCCAAATATGTATTACAAAAATGATGTACAGTTTAGTAAAATAATAATTAAATTTGAATAATGACAATCTAAAAAATACAACGTTCATGATTAATTAAAAAATGGAAGAATACGAGGATCGATTACTCCCCCCCCCTCGAAATTTTCAAAAAACAGTCGAATTAATCAACGCATCGAATATTCACAATCTTTCTAGTAAAGTAATATCTATGTATGTATAAGATTTTAATAAAGTTTCTATTATTTTTCTTAATAAATATGGGTGCCTTATACATCGAAGTTTTTTTTTTCTGCCGACATATCCCCCCAAAAAATGTTTTCTCTCGGACCGCTTCTTTGTTAATAAAGAAAATTATTGTTTAATAAAGAAAAAAACATTTTAAAAATATAAAATTAAGCCACTCTGTTCAAAAAGAGGTTGGGTCTGGTTAAATAAGCAATAATTGTATTGTTTTTGACTATATTGATTGATGAAAGGAAATTAAACTAGCTCCCTTTGGTACTGGAATTAATAACAAAAATGTTCAATTATTCCATGTTCGAATATGTTGAAAGTACATTACCTCCCTATATTCTACTTAGAATATCCTTGATTAAAATAAATCGTATTTATTATCATAAAATGTAATTATAAACATTGCATTTATTTTTTTAGCAAGAATATATAAAATTTCAAGCCTTATAGTGACATATACATTAACCAATATAAAAACAAAGCTAATTCTTATGGTTTTTAGGAATGTTTTTACTTTTTAAATTTTTTTTTGGTTTCGTCTCCTGCGACTGATAGCTACATTTTAAAAACAATTAAGGGAACTATTTGTTACCTTGAATAGATTTTTATTCTCTTTTTTTAAAAAGAATGTATATATATGTATGTGTTTAAGTTGAAATTGTATTTGGTACGCTAAAAATATACAATTTAGTTTTGAGGTTTGTTTTCGATTTAAGGTTGAAGGTCGTTTCCTAGAAGCGGGCGAAGGAGGCTTCTAGCTTCTCCAATGCATTGCATTTTCAGACCTCCTTTGTTCAGGTTAAAACCTGTCCTCTCCAAGACTTTCTGTAATACATCTATATTGAACATGCCTATTAAAGTGAGTTTTTAGTTTAATATTACATTACTATAACTATTTTTATGTTTGAAATAATTCATAACCTATACTGCTGATGAATTTCACTTGAAACGAAAGACATATTCACTCGACGTTCATATCAAGAATCATAAGTACTTGTTACATCAGTCTGTTTTCACCCCCAGTTTATATTTCATTCTAACTCATAATTTTTCTTATTCAATATTTTTCTCTATTGTGTTCTAGTTTAAAAAAAATAAATAAAATATCTCACTTTGACTATACCTCCTTTAATTAATTAATAATCAAAAGAAGTTTTCTGTTTCATGATCATATCAGTACTTTTCAGTGAATGCCTTTGATACATATTGCAAAAAACCAAATAGAACCCAGCCTTATAAGTGGAATGCTTAAGTTGATATAACTTGTGCAATAGGTTAGTGAAGTAAATCTTTTATTCTTTCCTTAGGTTGGTGATTCCATTCCAGAGGCTGTTCTCTATGAAAACACGCCTGGTAACAAAGTTAACATTAAAGATTTATGTGCTGGTAAAAAAGTTGTGCTCTTTGCTGTACCAGGCGCGTTTACACCTGGTTGTTCGAAGGTACGGATTTCTCATGCTTTTCATCCAGTTCTTACTGAAAATAAATTTATTCAATTCTAAAAACTATTAAGTATATTTGATATTGATATTCATACGAATGTGATATTTCAGACTCATTTGCCCGGGTATGTAAAAGATTCAGACAATTTAAAAAGTAAAGGTGTTGCTGAGATTATTTGTGTATCAGTAAATGATCCATTTGTTATGGGTGCATGGGCTAAAGATCAGAATGCTGAAGGAAAGGTAACGATTTCTTATTTATCCATTTATTATATTTTTAAATTGTATTTTACTGCTATTATAGGTAACAAAGCTTTTAATGCTATTAGAGTCTCAGTATAATTAATCTTGAAGGTAAGTATTGATGTTTACTTGAAATTTCAAATTGCAAATTAAATATGCAAAAAAAAAATTAAATAAAAGATAATAAATAAAAATATATAAACTAGACCCATACCTATAAATGTAGTTAACCCATTCCTTTCCTTGCTTTCCATTTTTTTTATTTGTTAATTATTTATTTACAACTTGATTGAATTCCTTTGTAATTGCTGTGTCATTGTGTTGGTTAGTTTGGTCTACTCAGTGTTTCATGTAATTATAAACTATTTCCATAAAAGGTTACTGATATGATCTTTATATGTCATCCATGTTTTTCGAAAAATGTAAGTTCAATCAATAAATTTTCTGTATTCTTTTTGTGTTCACATTTTTTTCTTTTTGTTAATTTTTTTTTTTTTTTGCGTTCCTGTTGTTTGTTGGTTTTAATGTATTGAAAAATATGGTAACTAAAATTTTGACTGCTTTCAATAAATGGTCTTCCAAGGTATGACTATAACCTCTACCCCACATTCTTATTTTTGCTGATATTAAATTGTATTTTTGTTTATTGTTTCTTATTTTTTTGTTACCACAGGTTTGTCAAAATGTTCAAAAAATGCACATATTTAAATAAATTTTGTTCACGAATTAATAAAATGTGTAATATTTATTTATAATTATAAACATTAATTATTTACAAATGCTGTTTTATTTTATTTACTTTTTACTTTAAATACTTTAATAAGCTATAAATAAATGATTTAAAACAAATAAACTCTAGTGCATGCCTAATTATTTTGTCACCCTGAAGTCGTTTCGTCACAACACTGGTTACTGTGATGCAAAAGGTGTTAGTTATTGGTGTATGAGAGTTGTATTTATCATTTTCAATAAAGAGTATTATTGTCATCAGAGGTTATTTTTTTGTAAGTACTTTTTTTTTGCTGGTGTAAATAAATTCCTGTTCCCTACCATCACATATCTATACATTTAATTTTGACATTTCCCTGGGCTCCTTACTATTAGGCTGATAAATTAAGTGGCATCTTGATAATCTGGCATTATTGCTAATTTTGTGAGGTACTGGTAAATTGTATCTTTGTAAGAAGCAATTACTCCCAATGATAATAACCATGTAAACTGAGACAATCAACAATAATTTATTGAAAAAAATAGCTAGCGTAATATATAGTACTAAAATAAATTACCATTTTACATTAGTTTTAATAATTATATTTACCATCTTAACTCAAGAAGCCTTGGTTACCTGGAGCAATGAAAAATAAGTCTATCTGATTATAAGTATAATTTAAATATCATAAATACTGAGAGGTTTTTTTTGTGCCATTGTTTAAGCACTGTAATTGGGTATTATGATTTCTGGTTTGAAAATTTCTAAGATTGTTTAAGTAGATTAAAAGCTCATTAAGAACTTATGTATATAGAGGAAAATTTAAAAGATTCAAAATGTAGTAAAGAATATCTCTTATTTAATCAATAAAATCTTCTCTTGTTCATTAAACTTTATGAACTTTACATTTGTTCACTTTCATTTCTAACCAGATCTGTTTTAATTTCTTCTGTAATTCCATTAGTCCACGTTAGTCAAGTAATTCTTTTGAAAGTTAATTTTAAATATACTTTGTATATTTCACAATTGGTCTTAATTCTGTCTCTGAATTTCAAAGATTATTAGAAGCTAGACGACTTGAATTTGAAATGTGTCTGTGTTGATGTTTACATTATTTTTATTGATCTTAAGATTGTAATCGAAGGCTGAAAGCTAATATTTGCAGGCTTAAATAGTCTTTTTTTTTTCAGTTATGATGGCTTTCGCCAATCATTCTTATTTCTTTAATCAAAAAACACTCTTTTTTAGTTGATGACTTAATGATTTAAAATTCTGTTTCTCAATATCACCGCTTTATACAACAGTCACTAACATGCATGCTTGTTTTGAACTCAATGTTTTATTAACTTCATATATTTTATGTTTATGACACTTTTTTAGCTTCATGTTTATTTCATTCTATATCTCTTGAACTAATCACTCTCTTTGTCTTTAAACATACAAATGAAATATGTTTTGTCTACATGTCTTAAAACCATTTCTTTTATTAATATATAGCAAGTTTCACCATTCTTTATCTATTGCACTTCCATTGTATGTCCATTGAGTATATCTCTGATTGTTACATGAATGTTAGGATATTAAAATTATTTGTTAAAACTGTTTCTTTAAATCACAAATTTTTTTCATTCATTATCAAAATTACTCCATGAAATGACTAAAGGTCATTTAGTGTGTAAATGTCTATGCTGGTTTCAGGGGTGCATTAAACCTTTCCTAATTATATATAAAATGTTTTACTGTCAGATTTGAAAATGGATAAGTCCAAAGTATCTTATATTATAAATTTTAAAAAAGTTCGTTGAAACTGGACGGGAAAGTATTACAACCTTGATAATTAAATGAATTTTTATATATTATTACAAATGTCATGGCAATTTTCTTGTGTGGTAACATTTGCCAGGTTTAAAAGACTTAAGGATGCAAGATTTAAACTAAAATGGTTCCCTTATACTAAGTACGATAATGTTAGATATTAGTTTTCTTGTTTGGAATCATTTGCTCATCAGATTTGAAAACGGACGAAATTGTGCAAAGCTTTGTCTAATAGAAATTAAATAAAAGTTGGTTGAAGTCGGAAGGGAAGTTTCAAAACATTTGTAAATTAATGAATTTGCCAGGGAATTAGAACCAAAGTATATTAGAATCGTACTTAAGGATGCATGATCTAAACTGAAAAGGTTCCTTGATGCTTATTTTACAAAGTGGACTTATTCTTTTGAAAATGGATGGAATAATAGTCCAAAGAATCATCTAAAATAAATGGGAAAAAAAAAATATTTGGAAGGGAAGTTTGTTACTCAATAAATTTGTCAATATTGTAAAAAAATTTGGATTTTTTTTGTATTAAAATTTGTCAGTTGTATTGAGGTTAAAGTTGAAAAAACAAAGAATTGCCAAATCAGAAACTAAATAGAATCAGACTTAATGCCGCATGATTTAAATTAAAATGGATATTAATTTAATTTAATCACGATTTTCTTGTTAAGAAGGAATGACATAAAACATATTATTATGAGTTAACTA
Organism: Aelia acuminata; assembly: GCA_911387785.2. Taxonomy (NCBI): domain Eukaryota; kingdom Metazoa; phylum Arthropoda; class Insecta; order Hemiptera; family Pentatomidae; genus Aelia; species Aelia acuminata. The sequence continues at coordinate 12,536,365 of OU426984.1, forward strand.
TATATTTATCATTCTCAAAGAGTATACAAAATTTACTTTTTCTCCTTGAAATGAAATTTGATAGTTTTTTTTAATAATATCAAAGACTCATGAGATTTACAACTGACCAATGATGTTTCATTTTGAGTGTTTGTTGTCAGTGCCTTTAAGTGCATGGTTGATATACTTTGAACTCATGGGGTTTTATGTAAGATTTGAAGATTGAAGAAGCCTAGTGAACTTAAATAAACATAACTCAGAGTAGAAATGTGGTGTATTTACCATGGCAATCAAATGGAAGAACGACCCGGGGATTGCAAGTCAGTCCTTTGTGGGGCTTTTAACAACCCTACATTAATGACCTGCCATCTGTCCGAAAAGCTAAGGATTCATTATATCTTCCCTCGTATCAAGTTATTACATTCCTAAAGATTATTCTAGTTCTCATTTACATAATAATAATATTACAAGGTATTTATTAGAATAAGCGTAGTATATTTAATCTTATAAAATTTATGGCCATAGGAAAAAATACTTTCAAAAGTGAGATTATAGTTTAGATATGTGTAAAGATTAAAACCACAAGCCAAATAATTTTAAAATACGTAGTTTTTAAATGTGAGGACACAGATGTGGCCGTAATATGTACCATTCGAATGTGGTATAGATATTTATGTTTCTTATCTTGTTGGATATGGAAGCTTGCTAAATAATTTCATTTTATTTTTAAAAACTTATTTTGATTGGGCTCTGCCGGGTGTCGAATCCGGGTCTTCCGCGTGACATGCGCGGTATGCTAATCATTGCACCACAGAGCTCGCTTCCAAGCGGAGCCAATCCTTCCTCTTCACTGATACCTCTCCCTCGATGTAGCGCATACCACGCATGTCACACGGAAGACCCAGGTTCGACTCCCGGCGGAGCCCAATCTTTTCAAAAAATTAATTATTTAAAATAATTTAAACAAGGTGTTTACCCTCAAAAGTAGATTAAAATATTTTTAAAAACATTTTCCTGAAAAGTTTGAACTTCAATATGTTATTACACTTGTCTTAGAGTATTGAAGGATTTATTCTTAAAATCTATTTGACTTAAACTAAAAATATAAAAATGAATCTGACATGATTTGATTTGTTTAAAAATTATATAATTGAGTTATTAATAATTTTAAAGACTATTTCAACTGCTGTATATTTAATACTAGCTGTATATACCGGTTTCACCCGGATAATTTCATTTTTTAAATCTATAAAGAGAGACTTTTATCGACTCAAACGTTCGATTTTGTAAAAACAAATGTAAAGTGAGATCAAAACAATTTTTATAACAATAAAGAAGATCGGCTGAAGTTATGCAATTTTAATATGGACAGGTGTTCGCACCTGATATGAAAGAACCACTGAGCGAAATTTGGAGAATTTAGGACAAACGGTGTGGATTTCTATAAAGAACAAACAAACAAATAAATTTCATATTTATTTATATAGATAATTGATCTTTAGAGGAATGATAAAAGAATAAAATTACATAAAATTAATTGTTATTGCTTCTCGATGTTTCAATGTACTGCGAAGAATTTTTATTTTAATGTTTCAAATTTATATTACAGTGAAAAAATTCAGTCTTCCTTTATGATATATATATTTTTCAATACATTAAAACATCACAACGTTTCGAGGCTCATTGCCTCATCTTCAGGTGTACTGCAACAATATTTTACATGATATTTACAACTTTTTTAAAAATTTAATTTACAATAATTATAAAATTTGGAAACATTTATGACTTAAAATCCTATATTACATTATACTCATTATAGAAATACCAAAATATATATTATAAACTATACAATATATCAATTCATTAAAATCTCAAAATAATTAATGGATTGATAGGAAAATTGCTAATATTTGTTCTCAACCTTCTTTAAAGTTATTTTTGCTCTATTTTAATCCTACTTTAGTCTCAATTTTATGACAGTGAATTAGGATTACAAGATGGATCAAACCATGTATACTTTAGAATAATGAAATAATTTAAGTTATTATTTTTTCATTATGCTCCCCAAATACCATTTCCCACATTACAATTATTAGTGTATTCATGTTATTTTCTAATTGTAACAACACCCACATTAAAAATATTGTGTCTAATGATATTTAAAATTGTAAATAACTTAATGTACCTAATAACATTATTATTGTAATTAAGTGCTTACTCCCCTTAGAATATAAATCTGAGTGTATAATTATTCTTTATATAAATTGTAATGATAATTTCAGTAAATATGTGTATTTATGTATTGAATATCTTGTGCATGAATTTAAGTCAGTTAACATTATCAAAGAAAACCTGGCGATTTCATTTTATACAAGAAATTGTCAACAAGAAATATGCAAGATAAGTGTGTAATTTTGTATCCTGTGTGTGAATTTTTTATTATTAATGAATGCTTAATTTTTCATATTTGGTTATTATTATTTCCATGTGTTATTATATAGATGGTTTATATTTATATATCTATATGTTGTGTTAAATATTATCAATCAGATGATTTTTTGTATTTGCCCATTATATAAGGTGGTTTCAACCTCTATACTATGCTTTTTAAAGTCAAATTAACAAAATGGAGATAAATCTGTTAAAAAAATCATTCTAAGAAGTCATTTGTTAAAAAAATCAGCAAATGAAAATGTCATGTTGACTACCAGACTAAAAAATAACTCACAGTTAGTATTTTTTTTTAAATCCAATCTCGCAGTTTGTTAAGGCGCCATATTTCTACAACTTCAATGAAATTCTTTGCGCTTTTCAATGTAACCTATGTATTGTATTGTTTTGTTTGTTTGTTTAATGTCCATTTATGCTACTAAGGCTAATGGGACGATGCTACAGTGGGATTCCAAATTTTTCCTCTCCAGATATAATTAGGATAGGGATCTTTAACGTGTACCTGACATCTTACAGTTTCGGGACCTCCTTTTTACGTCCTATCTGAGGGAAGGCATAGCCAAGGATTTTTTACTCCCATTAAAAAATCCTAGTGCCACCATGAGACATCAACTCGCGACCTTTAGTACAGCAGGTTGCCATGCTAACCACTACAACCTATGTAACCTATGTATTAATTATCTATGGGTTTTAATAAATTTGGATATTTTATAATATAATATGATTGTATCAAATCCTGCTAATACTGCCTTCAGTCAACATGTTAAGCACTAAGACTGAAAAAAAAAATATGAAATTCTCGGGGGAAATTTTACCAAGCAGATTTGGCCCTAATTGTTATAGAGCTTATCTTTAATCATCGCTCGATTTGGTAAATGTGATAAATTCTTGAATATTAAAAGATTTAACAAATTTACAAATATAAGTCATATAATTCTCAACGTCTAAGAAAGTGCAAAAGCAATAAAAATCTGTAACTTCTTAACTTGGGGCATGACTAGTATAAAGAGATAAATATATCAGACTAAATCGGTCATGCTTTGATTAGTTTACAATTTTTTGTACCTTCTTTTCCTGTAAATCCATTTGCTGTAAATGCACTTTAAAAGAGATATATATTCATAACTACAATGATCTCTTTATTAGTGGAGATGGATTGTTTTAAATAATAAACAGGAAATGGTTGGGGTTCGGTCAAAACAAGTAGCACACATATGTGAGATTTTCATATTTTAATGTAGCCGACGTTTCGACCCAAATTTTAGGTCATCATCAGGGCTTAATGAGAAAATCAGAAAACAACCAATCAGAGATTATTCTAATATGTTCACCTACAGTTCAATATTACTTCGCATTAGCTCAGATAAGCTACGTTGAGTTTTATCTCATTTTCATTTATTACTATTATCATGGTCTTATTTTAATAACTATAACTTTTGAATTCTATAAAAAAAAAATTATGTTTATTTTTATCTAATATATTTAATTTTGTTTAATGTTTCACATACATATAATATTTGTTTATATTATTTCTCTGATTGGTTCTTTTCTGGTTTATTTAGCCCTGATGATGACCTAAAATTTGGGTCGAAACGTCGGCTAAAATAAAATATGTAAATCTCAAATATTTGTGCTACTTATTTTGATCGCACCACCAACCCTTTCCTGTTCATTATATCTATGATTAGCTATCTTCCACCATCCTGTTTTAAATAATAGATAATGGTAAAAACATTACCTTTTTGCATTGAGATAGAACATTTTGTTAAGACCTCGATTTGAACTGATAAAGACACCCGTTGGAGGTTTAAGTACCTTTTGATTGAGCGAAGGATCAACAGAACCAATCTAATTAAAGCAATAATAATTTAAATATAAACTAATGATTTCCTTGAATAATATGTCATTGATGAATAAAAACCTGTCGTAACACAGTGTCGAATGAGAAACTATGTTTGTTGATTGTAATCACTATTTAACTTTTTCATCCATCCCTTTTTTTGTGTGGTACTTTTATTAATTTTACCCTATCTTATATCGTAGATCACCGAAGCCATCTTTACTCATACTCCATTATTTGTTCCTAGAATGGTGCTCAGTAAAATTCCTCATCATTTCTCCCTTCTATGTGACCCTTTATTCACTTCTTGTCTGTTAAATTTCAATTGTTCTTATAGTGTAGGATTTATGTGTACATGAATTTATTTTTTTTTCTATAAATGTTTGTTTCGCAATTGGCTGTTCTTTGTTTGTAAAAGAAACCAGACAAATGTACCATAACTTTTTTATGTTTTTAGTTAGTTTATGTTTAAATAAACATTTAGAAATAATCACAAAATAAAATAAAGAACTTTAAGGTAAGTCAGTGGTATGTTTCATTAATAATTCAAATGAAGCATGATTCTGAATTCATGAACTTGATAGAAATCAATAGTAGTGATTTTGTATTTTTATTCCATATATTGATGATTATTTTTACATTGGAATTATATTTTCTATTTTCAGAGTGATTCTTTAATAAAATATAGTTGTTAAAATTGTATTTATTTTATTTTATTTTTATAAAAGATGATAAAACCAAAATTACAACTTTGTGGTTTGGTAATGTTATTTTCATTATGTATTCAAATCTGAATGAGTAATGAAATATTCACGTGTTAATGTAAATTTTATGAATATAAAATCATGTGACCACCATCTTAAATTATTAAACAATATATCATCATAATGTATCACCAATAAATTTATTATATTTTAAAATAATTTATTATGAACATTCGCTTGCATTTTTCTATTTACAGTTAATCATGAAAATATTCTATGATCAATAGTAAACCTTCCAGACCTCAATAGTAGAGAATTAATTAATTTTATTTAAAGTTTAACTCTTGTGTGCTTTATAGCCTGGCATTTGTTTTGGTATGAATTTCTTTGTTTTGAGTTTTTTTATTTACTCATTCTTTAAGAATCAATACAATATCAATACATATTTATGTAATGAAAATCCTTCCGGAATGATCAATAGAATTTCAGTTAAAAATGTATTCTTAATGCAACTAGCGTCTGTTTCGTCCATGGCATCGTTAGGGCTTGTTATGTCGTTTCATAAAGATGTTGGGACCAGGTTGACTGAAAAAAAAAAGTACATAATGATTTAATGATTAACATAATTTAGAAAAAACTTAAATATGCTTTTCTCAGCTAAGTCCCTGTGAACCCTTTACGACCAACCAAGCCCTGATAATGACCCTCTTGTGTCAGATCGTAAGCTAGTTAAAAAGAATAAATTTTGACTAAATTCCTAACTATTTATCATCCCAAAAGGATTTTTAAAGATATAGTCTAACCATTTTCCTCCTTAAAATAGTAAATATTTAAAATCTATGTTCTTGTTATTGATAAAAACTTATTTACGAGGTAATATTAATTTTTATCAAAAAGGTTTTTGATAATTAGTCTTCATATTCAGACAGGATTTTCGACAATCATAATACTTCCGGGGTAACAATAAATTTATTATTGAAGTACAGTATAACAGGTAGTATAGTGAGTTTGGTGCTGCACTATTACAGCTCAAAGATGGGTTCTAATCCACTCCTCGCAGGTATTATCCTATTCTGCTATATGTAACAACCATTGCTTGATATTACCCAGCCCTTATAAAGTATAAAGTGGATACTTTACATATTGTGCATAATTATGGGGGGGGGGGGAGGCAGTTGAACATGGTACAGGTCAATTTACTAATGTTTTGACCTGTTGGTTGTAGTGGTAGGGGTGTTTATAATGGTTTCCATCATAGTGTAACAAAACTACTTTTTTTAAAATGTTTAAAGTTATTTTATTGTTTTAATTTATGTGGTAGGGGTAGTAATAATGGTTCTAATCTCTTAAAATTTTATAGATTAAACAATTTTTTTTGCTATAAGGTTGATTAAAAATCAGTTTAAATCGTGGTTAACCAAAATTTAAATAAAAATAGATGGGTATTCAGACTTTTTTTATGTGTACCATGGCTTACTAGATGCGTTTGCTACCTAATGGGTGGTTCCCAGAAAATTTGTTTTAGTCGGTTGAAAAAAATGTTACTCTTTGTGTGTAACATTGCCCCAACAAACCTAAAAGTATTGTCTAATACAGTTGAGACAATCTCAATTAGTTTTTCATGACTAATGTTACCTCTAAGTTTCCCCATTTGCTTGTGTATAAATACTAACCACTGTACTATTATTTATTTTTTGGTTCTCCCATTCCTCACAGTTAGCCCTATATGGGGTTTCCCGGGCCAGAGGAGAGGGTGGAGATTAAATGACTCCTGGCTCCGGGATTTGAACTAGCTATCTTCGTGCTCCCAATCATCTTTTGTTTGTTAGGAGCAACGCCTAACAAACAAAAGATCCTAACACAGTTGCCCACTCAGCCATCCCACAACCCTCTTAACAACTATACTACAATTTTTTTTAAAATTAGAGGCATAAATTTATTCCAGAAGTTCTTTTTTTTTGTTCAAACTTTGGGGTGGTAAATACCCAATATCCCCCTGAAACTCCACCGGGCTACCAATGTTCCAAATTAATTAATTAAGGATTTAAAACATATACATCGATCAGTACCAGACTTTTTTGAGAGATTGTAAAATCATTCATTAGATTAATGAGGAATAATAAAGCATATATGCTAATTAATTGGAATAAATCATCTTTTAGCAATGAATCTCGATAATTTTACCAATATTCTATTCATTACCATCTGATTCCTACGAAAATTGCATATATCAATAAATTTCATTAAAACAATTTTTTTTTTAGATAGCGATTCTTATATTATAAAAAAATAAATATTTTGTAGTATAAGGTATTTTGTGAACATTTTCTGTGTTAATAATTTCTTTCTTTTACCGAATGCTTTTTGCCGATCACATTTATATTTTTTTTTCAAATAAGGATTATTTTTAATGCATAAAGATTGTGAAATATTGAAACAAATTATAATTATTGTCACATTGCCTTATATATTAATAGATAGATATATTGTAAATGCATATTTAACGATTATTAAATCATTTATGTGAAAGAATAATAGATAATGTTTATTAGATGTGTGCTATAAACAATGAAGATAAGGAAAAGCTATGAAGATATTTCTGAAATTGATTATAATAAAGGAAAAAATTTTTAACTGCTTGGCATAATAAGGAATATTTAATTTTTTTTTTTATCGCATTTAATCATAAACAGATAAATTTCTTTTTTTTAAAATTAATTCTGTTGAGAAAAATTTATTTTTCTTTTGACACAGATTTATTTATCATTTATCTTTTTTTATTATTTTTTGCATTAATATAATAACCTAGTTTTTTAACCAACTGTACTAGCTGTTATTCTTTCAATCTTCAAAAATATTTTTGTAGGTAGTTATTCCATATTTTGTTTAATCCTGTTTTAGATACTAAGTATTTAAATTATATATTCAAATATTGTTGAACAAATAATTATATACGTTTTGTTTCAGGTGAGAATGCTCGCAGACCCGAATGCAGAATTTACCAAAGCCCTTGAATTGGATACTAATTTACCGCCTTTAGGGGGTATCCGATCAAAAAGATATTCGATGGTTATAGATGATGGAGTTGTCACCAAATTAAATGTTGAGCCTGATGGCACTGGACTTGCATGTTCTCTGTCAAAGAATTTGGAACTTTAAGTTAAAAATATAAATAGAATATCTGTAAAACATTGTATAACTTTTTTTCACATTCTTATATTACACTCTTGTTACACTGTTAGCTAATGTTCTATTTTTAGGATGAAAAAGTAGTTATAACTACTATTTTATTTGTATTTGTGATATATTGGGATTATGTTATACTAAAAGTATATATTGTTTATAATATTATTAGTAAAATAGGCAATTCAAATGTATGATTTTTATGGGAAAATAATAAATGTGATTTTAATTTGAAATGTAATTCTTAGTAAGGTTGTCTGGATTTATTTAAAGTTTAATGGAGTGTTATAAATGTGAAATTTCGGGAGGATATAATATTAATGTAATTATAATAGGTTTCATTTTCAAAGTAAGTATGAATTTATTGATGAGCATTAGAAAAATTAAAAAGAATCAATTTATGCTATTGCAATGAGCATGGACAGATCTCATCAAACCTTGTAGTTACGGAAATGGCCACGGCACAGTGGGAGCGCCATAGTCGCAGATAGTCTAAAACCCAAAGCAATCGAGGTCTTTGTAGTCTAGAACCCCTCAGTTCAGTAGCTTTCAAAGTCAATTTTTTCTTTACTGCTGTTTCAATTAAGAGATATTAGGTAGGTTTAAAACTTTTATTGGTATTTTACATATAAATTTGACAAAAAATCTTTTAATTAGTTGTTAATTCAAATATTGAATTTAGTTCTCCCCCCGCTTTATCGAGCACGAAGCCCGCGCCATCTTCATTTTGAACAAAGACAAGCCGTGTGTCTCTTGCAGTGCGTTAGTTGAAGTGATACTCGACATTTTAGCCTGACGATGAGTTCGAAGGAAAATAACTCAGAAGTAGCGGTGGAGAAGGCCACAGAAAACAACGACAAGGCCTCAGACGCGAAAGCAGAAGTAAAAGGAACGAAAAGGCCAGCGGAGGTGAGTGACTCAGTTTTTATGTGTTTCGTAATACTTAATGTAAAGCATGCTGTAGACATTTAAGTGTCTGTTATTGTCAATGTTTATGTATATCATTGTTTCTACATAAAATTGCACTTATTTGCGTAGTTTTATCTATGTTGATAATCTGGTTCCATGTGCGTGTAACCGGCCGGGGCGGCATTTTCGTCACCAAGTAATTACCCGGCCAGTAGGAATTATATATCTTGATTCGTGATCGTTGGCGGAAGCGGTTTTCCCGATTGTTCCTCTTTGGTTTACTTAAAGGACGCGGTTATTTGTGTAGATAAACAATTTGACATGTTGTTATGAAAATGGCGTCCTCCTAAGAGCCCTCTAGCGAGGCTATTGTCCTTGATTTGAAGTTGGCCGATTCCACAAGAGCGTACCCCAGCGAGGCTACCGAATCAATATGCCGGTTTCATCTTCCTGCTATTCCATCACTTTTAACATTTAATTTTAATGAATAATTGTTTGTTTAATTAATTTTTTTTCGAAAATGATTTCATAATATTAATTCTGTTGACATACCACGTAATTGCAATGTTTATTTCTTTATGTTGAATTTATGAGCTGTAAAGCTCTCGTTTCTTTTTCGTTTTTGTTACTTAGATGTCTATGACATTTACTGAGTTTATTTAAAAGGGCCTATGGGATGCTATCTAATAATGAATAACTTGATGTTATGCCAAAATGCAACAGGTCAGCAATGTTTATTGATATAATCACACAGGATGGACCTGTTTGGTTCCTTGTAGTTATGTAATGGCAATTCATTCAATGGTTTTTGGCCATTTTGTTTTTCCTCAACTTTTTTTTTTTTTTTTTGTTGATGTTGAGATGTGATTTGTATTTTTCATTGAGCGTTTTGAAGTTGGAGTCCCCTAGTTGATGCAACTACGGCCGTTGAGGCAGATGTCGCGTCCCCTTTGTGCGGGGCTTGGAAGGGTCGAGGCCCCCAACCGCCGCTTTCCCCTCCCCTCTTTGCCATCCCCTTCTCCCATTTCCCACGTCGTCTCACCTTGCTTCCCGGCTTCCTCCATTATTTTTAGTGCTGCTTTCTTTCTATAAACCCCTACTCTCCTCATCACTAAACTATTTTTGAAATATGTTAATTATAACTAGCTATTTTTTGTTTTTGTTTCCCTTGACATTTACGTTCTTGGGATCAATTTCCTCCTAACTTAAACAAAATCTATTTTGATGGCCCAGAATGATAATATCTCCAAAAAAAAAACCTCAACAAACCAGTACTATTTGATTTATCAGCTTATGACCCCCACAATACTTGTTATTAAATAATTCAAGTTATGTTTATTTATATTTAGTTACAAGTATGTAAGTATCATGGGTTATGAAAACTGAAAAGATAATTATTCAATCAGATTTCATTCATTTTTAAAATTTTATGGAATGAGTTCATGAGCACATTTTTATTTATCAAAAAGAGTGGAAGTGGTAGGATTGAGAAATAAGTTATGTTACAAATGAAAAATTATTTTATTTAGTTCTTAAACTTGTTAGTTTTTTTTCTTCTAATTTTCAATGATTAAGCAATTGATTCTGTATTTTTCTTGACATTTTTTGATACTTCGGTTTTAATTCTCTTACTTAGGAGGTAAAATTTAATTTGCTGTGGAACATTTTGAGGAATTGAGCTTATTTTATCTAGAAAATATGACATATATGTATTTAAAGTTGTTATTTAGGAAGATAAATAATATTTTCTAATTAATGAGTGGTCAGATAATCAAACATTCCTGTTAAAAACAAGTCAAAATTTTATAAATATTACGTTTTGGAAATTGCTTCCATCTTCGGGGTATTTTATATTTATTCCAAATAAAGTGCACTATATAAGTTATCTCGTTTTTTAGAATAAATCAAAAATACCCTGGCGATGGAATACATTTTTGAAACTTAAGGATAATATTTTACGATTTTGATATAATAAACAGGAAGATTTGATTATCTCACCTTAATGTATTAGCTCCTTTTTATGACATGTATACTCATATGACCTATATACAATACTCATTTTTAAATAAAAGCAAAATTATTAAAACCTTAGCCAAGATCAACTTATGGAATTTTTGAAACAATCATATATCATTGGTAGTCATTTTGTAGATTATATTAATTATTAACAAATTAATAAATGATAGGTTAAATAATGGTCAGGATTTTCAGTTTACAATGATATTTATTATGGTAAGCCAACGTTTCGATCCAGCTTGTGGATCTTCATCAGGGCTACTGAGTCCAGGTGGATACTAAGACACAAATTAATAAATGGTAATGAATTTTTTCTACCAATTGATCAAGTTTTGAAATAGTTTTGGTTATTCTGATATTAATTTTTGAACTAGTTCTGGTTAAACTGATATTTTGAATTCAGGGAGGAATATTTAGTGTTAAAATTTTGTACTTAAATGGGATGTAGTTCCTTAAAAATAATAATCCAATTGCAAAATTTAAGTTGAAGCCTGTGGCCTTCATTCCTCATACCTTGTTTACCTTTTAAATTTTGCTTGACTTTTAGACTACTTTCACTGCAAATATTTTTCAAATTATTCTGTTTTTTACTTTTGTTCTCTTCCTTTTTTTAGTTTATTAAAAGATGCGAAGGAGATTAAAAGGTGAGCAAGTGCTAACCAGATAGTCTCGGCAAGAAAGTAGTTAAAATTCTAAAAACTGTTTTTTTTTTGGCTAATCAACTGTAAAGTTTCTACTACATTCTCAATTTCTATATGTACCTACAAATGGTCAATCATTGGGGCAGTTAGTACCACTGATACCATAACTCAAAGGTAGCTTTTGCTGACCTGGGATATAATGCATCAAAAAGTGAAGTGAAAATTAGCCTTCCTATTTATTTATTATTCACACATTCAGCATTTTTTTAATGATATAGAAAAAAGCTACGTTTAAAAGAGAAAGTAACTTGTCCATTCATTTCAAAAACCTTAATTTCTTTAAAAATGTCCCATAAAATTCAGCCATTATGTTCATCAAATATGAATTTTTGTTTAATTTTATATATGCATTTAAATAGGTTATTTGCATTTTTCATTTCTCTGTAAGCCATGAAGTGAACGTTTGAATTTTAAGTAGGTTTCTCTCTATTGCAACGTTAAGCAGCGTGTTGTTACTACATTCTAATTGGAAAGCCTTTGATGCAAGCAGGAAATTACTTCATTATTACAACTTGTTATTTGTATACATTTTTACTAGATTTGCACTAATTGTAGGAAATGATCTCAACGTTAATTTTCATCTATTGTCCTCTTAAGTGAGATTTTTTACTCGTAACCTTCTGTGGGCGTTGCATAAAAAAACTGGGTGCGTTCTTTTACGTGCTTTTTATGCTCACGTTTATAAAAAATAATTAACACAAGATAATTTATATTTATACAATTAGACATTCTATCGGGCTCAATATGAAACTACAAAAAAATTTAACTGTAGTAACATTTACGTTGCTATTAACTCAGTTTCTTCCGTAACTCAAGCCGAATAAACGATTTACTAATTCTGTCAATCAGACTATGCATTTATTTGGCTCCCGTTATTTTATTTTTTAATTTTTTTTTTTTTGCAACCTTTTATTTGAAATTAACATGGAAACAATAAATTTTAAAAATACGAGTATCTAATAATTAGTGACTAACTAATTTTCACTATAGTTCATCCATAATATTATCCTTTATTCTCTTCCCAACTTATTCATCTATCATATTATCCTTTATTCTCTTCCCAAACAACACCTAAATTCTTATAGCGATTCTACCTACTTTATTGTTTTCATTCCTTATTGTAACCCATAATTTTTTTTTTTTGTTACTATTGTATTTATAATTGTACTTCTCTTTTCTTTTGCAAATGTTGTATGGGGGCTAAAATGACCCAAGTGGTTGAAAAGCCCATTTTGTTATAAATAAATAAATAATTAGTATTAATGCGTCATTCTAACGAAAATAGTGGAAATTTATAAATCATTTTTTATTCTGACAAACCCTGGGAAATTCCTTGAATACTACCCATTTGCATTTTATATTATTTATTCTTGTTCCATTGTGTAATCTAGCGAATTCGTGTTTTCTCAGTTATCTCATGATAACACTCGTGATAATTTTATTTAGAACTGTATCGCTTTGAACCTGATATTTGATTAAATTCCCTTTAGCAGTAACGTTTAAATTAGTTTTATTTAAATTAATAAATCAGTCTGATTTTTTTTTAGTTTTCATTTTTGTACACGCGTTAGTCTTTACTTCAGTAGTTAAATCCGACAAGCGCGTGAGTATAGGAATACATGGTTACATGGTTATAATTACATATTCAGTTTTAGGGAAAATGGTATTGGGCTCTTCACTTCACCCTCGAACAGGTAAATCTCCCCAACCTTGCCTTACCGGCGTACCACGAATAGTTTTATTTACACTGAAACTTGGAGCGAACAAGGATGTCTGACCGCACTTATATGCACCTTTATACAATAATTTTCATTGCAAAGACGGCTGACTTGGAACTAGCGGCTGTTCTGACTTTTGCTATAACTTTTTATGAGGAACGCTAGAAAAATGCTGAAAGAAACTTAAAACCGACACTAGCGCTATCCCCCGAAGATACGAGCAAACACCTCACTAGGTTCGCACAGTGTAAAGGCATTCTTTTCACTATTAAAAAGTATTCAAGCTTGCATAAGGCTTGATCACGGCTGAATCATTAAGCAACTTAGAATTACTTAATTAAATTCGCAGTTTCCGCAGAGAACAACCGGTATGAGTCCATTTCTCTCTATGACATCAATTACTCTGTACTTGTCACGCGATTCCGCGTGTGATCTCGCATGGGTATTCCGTCTGTTAGGTTTAGTGCAAAATATTTTATATGATGTTTAAAACTCGACACCACTTTCTTAATTAACACCGGCGAACCAGAATATTAAGAATAAACATGATTTTAGCCATTTCCCAAGTATATATTGGGTTACTTTATGATTTTCTTCCCAAGAGCACTGAAAAGTGAATTTTCATGCTAATGGTTTCACACCTCAAAAATTGATAAACTGAGACTCATAAGTGGTTGATTGTAATTAAATCTGCTCTCTTAAACTCAATTAGGAATTATGAATTGTTTCGTCATGCTAAAGACTAGATGAAGGGGGAGGTTGAAGCCTCGTTTCTACAAACCCAAAATCCTCATAAGTTGAAGTACCAATATACATAGATACTGGTATTTTTACGTTTATTTAAGCTTTTTTTCTTGCCTAGTGCTCGTGTGTGTGTAAATTTTCTGTTTTAATCATCAAATGTGGGTTTGTTAAGGCCAATCCTGCAGAGAGAATAGTGGGAGGAGCTTGTAGTTGCTAAGTCAAAATCGCTCATCGAAGATCCTCATTGTTTACCATTCTGCCGGACAAATAAAGCACATATAGGCTTATTTATAATAAGGTTCCTTTACTCTCTACGAACTTTACCTTCGAACACCACCCTCGAATAGCCTTCACGTCTACTGTTCGGGTGTTATAGGTACTTCATCTGTTCGCCTGTGTTCGGGGATAGCGCTAGTGTCACTTTTGATTTGCGTTTTTCCCAAGTGACCCCCAATATTAGTGCACCGTTCTAATTCGTCTCCTATTTTTTTATTTTTCATATAATATAACATATATTGTTAATAGTGATTTTTTCTTCGTCATAAGCTAGCGTTGAGTGCGTCAGCCATATTGGTTTGCCTAACGTTACGCTAAGTATAAATGGCTGTTCGTTTAAATACGGCAAGGTTCGAGGGTGAGATTCGTAGAGTGTAATGGTACCTATAGAATAAATAGCATATAAATAAATAATAAACCCGAAAATGTCTTTTCCTAATAAAAATGGTCTACATATAGTTGTAGAGCATTAAATTCGAGTAAATCATGACCCTTGATTATAAAATTAGCCTCATTCCTTTAGTCTCTCTGTCTACCCGGCGCATTCAGAGGAAAGCTTTCGCCTATATGCTTCGCCTAACTAAATATTGTCTGGGTGTCAGGATTTCGAGGTATGAAAAATGAGTATTCTCATTTAGCCATGTCATCAACTTATTCAATTGATTAAGGAATTGATATAATTATCACAAGTACTCTAAAATATTCTATCTTAATAATAGTAAGAAATTAGAAGATAGGTTTATGGTTTCCTCAAACACTAGCCACTGTGTATAATAAACGGCTTTTTTTTTTTTATTGTTTATTTGCTAAGCGATTTTAATGGTTTTGAGATGTTTTTATTTTAGTATATGTAAACCGGGATTTCCAGACTTATATCCCCTGATTTTGGTTGCTTAAAGGCTTCCTCGATATAATAAATTGTTGGCCTGGAACTAGTTGGGTTGGGATAGCGGGCGGAGGTGGGGGGTTCCCCGGAGGATCGGGATGGCCGCTCCCCCCTCCCAGCTCATATCGACTTCCCCCTCTCCTCCCGCCTCCGCTGTCTGCCCTGGCCAATCCGCTTTCGAGTCGCTCGATACCATTAATTGTATCAAAAATATCGGTCGATATTGTTTGTTATTATCTAATAGGGATCTTTTACTAAGGCTACGTACACCTTATTGTATATTAAAATGAAAAGATTCCCACATCATTAAATTTTGCTATAATTTCTTGCCATTAATAATGTAAGCAGGTTAAATAGAATTAAAAATTATTTCTAAGGAAGTTAATGTTGATGCTCTTTTAAGGTCACTATGTCACTAAGGCTAATCGGATGATGCTACAGTGACAGTTCTAAATTTTGCCTATCAAGGTATAATTAGGATAGGGATCTTTAACGAGTACCTGACATCGTACAGGCTCGGAACCTCCATTTTACGCCCTCTCCGAGGGACGGCATTGCCAAGGATTTTTTACCTCCCAATAGTCAATATGATGCAGGTAACTTAAACTTTCGCTATAAATGAATATTCATTTACATTTAAATCTTAAAAACCCTGATTAGTCCTCGAACCACCACAGATTTGTAGCAGGGAAGTATATGAAACAATACTTCTGCTACATCTGTTGGGAAGAGATAAATTTACCTCTTATTGATGAGGCTCTCGTGTGTTACTTGGGTGGCCCCTAGAGTGTGATCATGTCACTTTAAACCTTCAGACAGTTGCTCTTGCTCTTGTAAAGGTCAAGCTTTTAACATGTTTGAGCAGTTTTTAAATTTAATCTTTGACCTGATTGCATTGAAAATATTTAAATTTGTCGGTTTCATTGGTTCTTGCATTATGACCAAACTATCGATAAGTAATGTTTTTGATCAAATATCAAGTTTAAATAATCATTTCCTTTTAGAAAATAAGTAAGTTTTTAAAACATCAAGTTTAACTTTGATTTTATGTCACAATATTTATATATGAACGCAAATTTTATTATTAATAGTTTTGCTTTAATCTTCTACAAAGCTTTTTGTTTTGTTTTTCTCAGAAAATTATAATCAAAATTTTTTTTATTATTTCAGGACAAAGGTGATGATGTAAAGAAGGCCAAAAAGGAGGAAGAGAATGGTGGCGCTGAAATTTTAGAGGAGGAAATCTTAGACGAAGAAGAAGAGGAAGATGACGAGGACGAGGGTGAAGACCAACTTAGTGAAGGAGACGAATTAGGGGATGAATTAGGGGACGATGGGGAAGGTACATATATATACAGTAGCTATTTTAAATTATTTCTTTTTGTGATTATAATATATCATGCACATATATTTATCATCCAATGCAAGACTGGTATAACTAAATAAAAACCTCTTAAAAACTAATCTTTAACTCTTTTCATGAATTATTTTCCTATTAAGATCTTTATAGTATTAATTAGTGTAACATTTCAAGAATCGGCGGATGAGGCAGGTGATAAATATCAAAGAAAGGGACAGAGAGAACTAATGAGGTTTTTTTTTTTATGTATACTAGTCTTGCTTTGGTCTTTTTTTTTTGTTTTTTTTTTACAAATTACATTTAGTTGAAGTTTTATAACTTGAAATATTTTGCTTTGTATTTTAGAAGAAGAGGATGAAGATGTAGCCGCTGACGAAGAATCCGATGCGTAATGTCCAAAGTGGTAATGCACCGTGAGCGACTAGGCAGGGATAAATTTACCGGACATTCCTGCTTAGCCCCCCACCTTCTGTGCTACCATGTTCAACATAAAACATATGTTTTTAATTTATACAAATATATGAACACTTGGTTTATTTCTCAAAGAAGATTGGAGGAGATAAAAACACAAGCCCCTGCCCTACGAACAAGAGGCATGTTGTTTTTTTAATTGTAACTTTGTAAAAAAAGAAATAGTTTATAAGAATTGTAAGGTATTCTCTCTGGTTAATTATATAGAATGGAATTGATGTGACTATGTATTAATTGAACGAACTGTACAAATATTTAACTACTTTTCTCTTAGTATGATAATACAAATAAATTTTTTTGTTTAATATTGTGCCCATTTGTTGTGGGCATCGACTTTCTATTTATGAATTGGTGACTCTATGAGTGCTACTTAACTAAGTATTTTTTAAATTTTACTCGACCCGCAGGTAAATAATTAAGTTAATTAACTTAGATAATGTGTGTGTTCATACTATTGTAATGCATATTTAAGACCAAGCATTTGAAGGAAGAAAATATTGCTAGAAAATGTTTAACTCATTCCATAGAGAAAAAAAATGTTCTTTTTTTTTATATATCATTTTTGAATTAATTTATGTCATGAAATGTGTATGTTCCATGCCTAGATAAATTCTCTTTTCTTTTCTTTTTTTTTTTAATAAAAATTATTTAAGTACAAGAATGTTGTAGTGTGTAATTTACTAAACTGGTAAGCTTTAGTTTGGAATATATGGTTGTATTTCTTATCCTCTTGATTTTCATTCCCTAAATGAAATATTCTATCCCGAATTGAAATGTTTTGCCCTTTTCTGAAACGCTTTGTTAAATTGCTTTTATATTGTACATTACGGTTAAGGGCAAAAATTTAATGGGGATAGCGAATATTTAATATGTACATTATTATTTTTGGTACTATTCCTCCTCTTAATTTTTTTGTTCCGTCCATGAAGGTTTTTCTTAATTATTTTTTTTCCTTAACCTTTAATCAGTTTTTTACTCATCACTTTACTACTGAGCTCAATGACTCTGATATTACTTTTTTTTTTATATATTTATCACGAATATTTATTAATATAATTGTACACCTAGATGTAAATTATAATTAATAGCAGAAAAAAAATTGATATTTATTATGATGAGTGGGTTATGGTCTCTAAAAATGGTTCAAACTTTTTTATGATGGTATGAGGAATTTTATAGTTAGGTAGTGTTTTTTTTATTTTCCTTTTTTTTTTTTTTTTAATTTCTTCTTTGTACTGAAGTGTGCGGGTTGTAGTGACAGGTAACTCAAGAAAATAAAGTTCATTCATTCCCTGACAAGACAACCCTGCTTGCTACCTGATTTATGTAGAGACTGTCCAAGCTGAAAGAGAATATGGCTGGGTTTATTAATTAGATTAATTATAATGTTTTATCAATGATGGTTTTAAGTCTAAATGAAATTTTTGTATAATGAAAATACTGAGGATGATTTTGTTACTGTGTTTTCAATTATAAAAAACCAGATCCTTCCTATTCCTCTTTTTACTATTGGTACTTTTTTTTCAGGAAATCTCATCTTTGTGTACATGAATCCATTTTCAATCCTAAAATGAAAATTTGAATTATTACTTAACACCTTTTACCAACTGCTTAACAGAACATTAAGATTTATGTCCATTTCACTTAAGGCAATAACTTTTCTGATATTTCTTCTATTGAAATTGTAACTTCTTAAAATCATTATTTTAGATCTATTAAAAACCAAAGATAAGTTTAGGAATGTCATGTTCTTGGATCATTTATTTTAATTAGGCAGGTAATTGGAGATGAACTGTTTCCTTTTGTTATTTCCTTATGCATGTTCCTTCATTTTTATTTAATTATTTTTTATAAATTTAGTACAAAAACATCAGTATTAAGTATTATGTCAGTTTAAAAAAAAAAAATAATAAGTATCTTGTATGTTTTGTAATGAGATTTTTTTTTCTCTTAATGGTAAGTAGTAATAGGTTTTAGCACTTCAAATAAATATTTTCATACCAGTTATTATTCTGATGTTTATTTCCAATAATAAAATAATCAGTGTAAACCACTAAAGGTATAGTGTATAAACATAAATTTTGTTTTTCCTTTAACATATTCTTTTTTTATCTATTTCTTAAATCTAAATCCGTACATTTCAGTCTATCACCAATTTATATAAAAGATTTTTCAGATAAGTAAAAAACCCTTGAAAAGATATTGCGGCCTTGAAATTTTCTTCAAACGTGATTAGATGTGGACACGTGGCTCCCTTAAGGATTTTATCCGTACTGGTTATTTTCTGATACAGTCGATTATTCATTTTAAAACTAAAACTAAAGGAAGTAATTTACTTCGATATAATTCTATTATAAAGGTGCCTTTACACCTTACGAACTTTACCTTCTAACAACCTTCGTGAAACCTTCACGTCGGGGGTAGCGCTAGTGGCACTTTTGATTTGGGTTTTTCCTAAGTGACGGGAGTTGTGATACTAGTGTAATTTGTGAAATGTAAATCGTCTCCTATTTTTTTTTTTTTTTTCAGATAATATAAAATATATTGATAATGGAGATTTTTCTTTATCATAAGCTAGCTTTGGGTGCGTCAGCCATATTGGTTAGCTTAACCTCACGTGAAGTATAAATGGCTGTTCGCTTCACGTCGGTACGGCAAGGTTCGAAGGTTAGGTTCGTAAGGTGTAAAGGCACCATAAGCGTTACATAAATCAACTGTTATTTTACACTAAAGAGTCTAACAGTATCTTCACAAATATAAGAAATCGAAGATAACCTTGCTGAGATTAACAATATTGGTAGTATTATCTTTAATTACGATAATGAAAATATTGATAATAGCTATTGTGATAACCCGTATCGCTAATATTGAGGTGCCTTTACCTTCGAACAGTCTTCACGTCGGGTGTTTTAAGTACTTCATCTGTTCGCCTGTGTTCGGGGGTAGCGCTAGTGTTATTTTTATTTGGGTTTTTCCCCAGTGACAGGAGTTGTTTGTGATATTAGTGTGCCGTTCTAATTCGTATTCTATTTTTTTATTTTTCAGATAATATAAAATATGTTCAACAGGTTATCAAGAAGGGGACCAAATTAGTCTCAACAATACAGTTTTTTTATTTATAAGACGTTTCGGCTCTTTTGAGCCATCTCCAGTTCAGCAAAACAGGCAGACAAATCATTTAAAGTCACACAGGGCAGATACAACTCTCAACCATTGTTTTCTTTATCATAAGCTAGCGTTGGGTGCGGCAGCCATATTGGTTCGCTTAACGTCACGTGAAGTATAAATGGCTGTTCGCTTCACGTCGGTACGGTGAGGTTCGTAGAGTGTAAAGGTACCTTTAGATTGAAACTTTGAGCTAGGGCGGATCCAGCACAAAATTTGGGGGGTTCATGACCCACCCCCTCTCCCATAATCACGTGGCTGACAGCACCGTTTTTTAATGAGATTATTACCTTTTATGAAGAAGGACTGCAATCTAAATAACCTAAAGCGTTATGTTTAGGGCATAGTTAATACCTAATTATATTATTCGCTTAAAAATACAATAAAATTGAAAATGCCAAAATATTTGGGGAGGGGTCACGACTTCATCTGTTTGTCACGTGGATCCACTCGGTGTAAAGCCACCAAAGTACAAAATGGCTTACCGGTATAATGCCTACACAGACATGTTCGTCACGAGATTCGATGTAGTATAGAATGAACCTCGTAAGAACAGATAAACCTCGGCGTACTACGAACAGCTATTTACACTGAAGTCGAGGGAACAATGATGTCATACACAACAATTTTCATTACAATGACGGCTGACTTGGAACTGTTCTGGCTTTTGCTCTAACTTATTATTGTTTTACTATTATAACGTCCGAAAAATGCTAAAAGTAGGACCAGAAGCTTATCTTAATAAATTCAAAAGCGATACTAGCGCTATTCTCGAATAGATAAAGTACCTGTTCCGAGTGCTCGGGAGAGGCTGTTCGAGGGTACGGTTTGACACAGTGTAAAGGCACCTTCTATAGCTTGCGTTAAAAATGGCAAACGCATGATGATTACATACATACTTAAATAATTAAACTAGAAATATATTTTAGGATTTTATCTAATTTCCTCGTAATACTTTAAGAAATATTAAGTGTTTAAAAATCTTCAAATTTATAGGTGCCTTTATACTCTACGAACTTTTCCCTCGAACAGACTTCACGAAAGCTATTCAGGTATCCTAGGTACTTCATGTGTTCGCCTGTGTTCGGGGGAAGCGCTAGTGTCACTTTTGATTTGGGTTTTTCCCTAGTGAAAGGAATTGTTTGTGAGACTAGTGCGCCGTTGTAATTCGTCTCCTTTTTTTTTTTTTTTTCAAATAAAAAATATATTGATAATGGAGATTTTTTCCTTACCAGAAACAAGCGTTGGGTGCGTCAGCCATATTTATTTGTTCGCTTAACATCACGTTAAGTAGGGCTGTTCGTTGAACGCCGGTACGGCAAGGTTCGGGGGAGAAGGTGGGGTTCGTAGAGTGTAAAGGCACCTTATGATATGTGGTCGTAAGCGACGGTGCTGCTCTTGACTTGAACTAGAGGAACGGGGATAGAAGAAGGGCAGTTCCTGGGATTCATAGGGTTTTTAATTTATTTTTCCATAATTAAAATCCGATTGAGCAAAATATTACTTGAAAAATGTATAATAGGTATTGCTCGGTCCTTAAGTGTTCAATTAGAAAATCAAAAGACGTGTCATTACATTTGTTTCCAGAAAATAAAACGCTACTTAAAGAGTGGATTGTAAAATTAAGAATATATACAATGATGGAAAAAAGCATTTGCACATCATGTTTTTATGAATAAATGAGTTCAAGGAAACAAAAAACTTCGCTTTCCTTGGCAAAAATCAAAAGTACATTTATTAAAAACTGAAAAAACCCTTTTACATACACTTCATAACCAAACAAAAAAATTAAAACAATAAAAGTCCTTGGAAAAAAGTATTTGCACACTTCCACATTTACAAGTTGAAACCCAATTTTAATAGTTTTAATATTTTCTAAATAGGCCATTTGCTTCAATAATTGCTTGTAGACATCTGGGCATTGAATGTACTAGGTTTTTAATTAAATCTAGGTTTATTTGTTCCCATTCTTGAACAAGAAGTTGTTTAAGGTGAAGTCCACTAGTGATATGGTGTTTTCTTACATTTTGGTCAAGGGTGTGCCATAAATTTTCAATTATATTTATATCTGGTGACTGAGGAGGAGTGTGGAGCTGTCTTGGAACATTAAATCTTAACCACTCCTTTGTTCTCCTTGCAGTATGTTTTGGATCGTTGTCCTGCTGGAAATAGTACTGATCCTGGATTCCCATTTTTCCGACACTAACACTCAAATTACGGCCCAAAATGTTCACATAGCCTTCCGCATTTAAATTGCCTTCGATGCTCACAAGATTTCCCACGCCATGGTAGGAAACACACCCCCAAACCATAACATGGCCTCCACCATGCTTTACAGTCGTTAAAACATTTTGCTTCTTTAGGGCTTCATTACGATGTCGCCATATCGTCCTTCGACCATCTGAACCAAACAAATTAAACTTGCTTTCGTCAGAAAATACGACATTTTCCCAAAAGCTTGAGGGTTTCGGTACGTACTTCCTAGCAAAAGCAAGGCGCTTTTTGCGATTCGTTTCGCTGATGTATGGCTTCTTTCTCGGAACTCTACCATGGAGCCCTTCCGATTTCAGGGCATATCTAATTGTTCTACTAGTAACCTGGACTCCAGACGTTGATTGGACCATGGCAGCCAGCTCCCGAGAACTTATCGCGGGATTTTTAAGAGCTTCTTTCCTTATTTTCCTCTTCAGCCTGGGAGTTAACTTTTTTGGACGCCCTTTACGCTCACTGTTTTCGGTTGAACCACGTTCCTCATACCTTTTTATGACGTATCTCACTGTAGAAAAATTCAACCCTAAGAAATCGGCAATTTGGCGATATGTTTTTTGCTAATTCTTCAGTAAAACAATTTTTTCGCGAGTCGCGGCACACAGTTCACTTGTCTTTGGCATGATAATTGTCTATTGGCTGAAGAAAACTGATTGAATGACTAGAGAATACTGGTAATAAACGATTAGAGATAAAGTAGTAAACAAACCTATAGACACAGGAGGATTAATGCAAAGTAAACAGGGTTTGTGAGTCATAGTAGACCAAGTGTGCAAATACTTTTTTCCAAGCACTTTTATTGTTTTAATTTTTTGTTTCATTATGAAGTGTTGTAATTTTTTTAAAAAAGGTTTTTCTTATTTTTTAATAAATGTACTTTTCATTTTTGCAAAGGAAAGCGAAGTTTTTTGTTTCCTTTATTTATTCATAAAAACATGATGTGCAAATACTTTTTTCCATCACTGTAAGCCTGTTTCGAAACATATGCCGATATGTAGTTTTCATTTTAAAGAAAGTGACTATATTTATCGAGGTAAATATTAGTATTTGACATTGTATTGATTTGATGATTGGGACCATTGTGTCAGATTTTTTTTTTTTAATTTTCCCCTTTTTTGTCTTACATCCGTTGTGCTTAATTGTTCCAAGTTTTCAATTCGATGCCTGAAAGTATTAACAAATAAATAAATAATATGACAAAGAAACTAAGCTGTCATGAAAATGACAGTTTTCATAACAACGATTGTATGAATAGATAATTAATGTTATTACAAACCGAAAAACGTTGTGTAAAGTTCCAATGATGTGTTTGCATTTACACTTACTACCAGCTTTACACAAGGAAATTGCTTAGTGTTATTAATAAATTAAATTTCCACTTTTGTTTGACGGGGCAGTCCTTTAAGATCGCTTGTTTGAAGGCACAAGGCTTGTAAAATAAATAATTTTTCACTTTTAGATACTATTCCACATGTAATTATGTGGTTTGCATCAAGGAAAGCTTGCCTTTCAATTAATGGTCTTGGAAATTACCTTTTCTGTCTATCACATCAACTATGTCTATCCCCGTTTCTTCCGACATTTTGAATAACTACTAGCGCATCCTATAGTCGATTGCGAGGGCGAATAGATCAAATATTATGGCATTTTAATACCATACACCTTTAACCACTATGAAAAAATAGAACCATATTTTGCACAACGTATACCTGGTAAACTATTTTATTTAATATATAAAGAAGAAAGGTTTTTGAAAAAATAAATGAAAAATGCCCAGTGAGATGCTATCTTTATTTTATTTCAATTTTTAAACAATTTATCAAAAAATGGCAGATATATTTCTGATGCACCTTAGTATTTTTATCATAAATTGATTTATTTGTTTTTTTTAATGAATAATTTGTATATTGTTTCTTTAAAATTAGTTGTCTTTTAAAACTTGAGCTTTCAGAAGGTGAAGGTAGCTCAGTTCCAAATGTTAAGATTTATCAATTAAATGGCATCACTGTGAAACCAATATTTATTTTTATAAATCTACAATTTAATACAAAAAGTTATTCTTGAAGCTTCAAAAATTTACTGACAGACTTAACGAAGTAATGTTCCTTACAAAATTCATTCTGAAAATTAACAGAAAAGAAAATATATTATTACATTGAAACTTCCATTATACAGAGCATTGGTACTTCTAGGTATGGGAAAACTGTGGGAATGCCAGTAATTTTTATACTTTTTACCTCAATGAAACTATAAATGAGTTTATAAATATCTTTAAAAGTGAGTAAACAGTATCAGCATGCAGTTTTCAAATTCCTATCCTGTGGAGTATCCCGAGACCTTCTTATGTTATGATATGCTGTGAGGCCCATTATATCTTTTGGCCCATGGCCTGCAAAGTCTGGAACCACCACTGATCCGGGGTTTGACTACTCAAGAATCCAATTAACTGTTGTTTCTTTTCAATGTATAGCTTAGTAAATAAGAACTAAATAATTCTGATTAGGTTGTTTTCAACAAAGGCCTACAGTGATCTTGGTGTCGAGAATTATTTAGCTAATCCTGAATATAATTAGTGCGCTGAATCCAAATTTTCCATCAGTTTTCCTCTATCAGCTCTAGTTGTTGAGATATAAAAAATGATTTTTGTCCCTTGGTCTAGTAAGTTCTTCTCATTTAATCTGGAAGATAGTAGTTCAGAAAATTCTTTTGAAAGATTAAGGTCTCTGACGAGGTCGTTTAGCTTTTATCTGTTGTTACAAGTTATTATTTTATAATTCTTACAAACAATTATATACAGCTAGCTAATAGTTTAATACTCTAAAATAAGAGAAAAGTGTACTAAAATAATTCATTACATATCTATCTCGAAATGTGTTATTCTATATTATACGTACCTAAATTTATATAAAACTAATGTTAAGGTATACTGAAGCTAAAAAAGTAGAGCTGATAGAAAAAATCTGATTGCATTATTGGAATCAGTGCCCCAAACATAGTTGAAATCATTTTTTCTGTAGGGCTGTGTAATCATAATGGAGCTATGTATAAATCACTTCTCTTGAAAGAAAGTCGACTCGATTGGTGAAAATCAGGTTACATGCTGTGATCCATCTTCTTCGAGCTGTTTTTAGTAATTAAAAAAAAAATTCTCTAGTTCCTCTTGGTTATTTGTTGAAAATGTTTTCAGATGTCACAAAAAATAAAACTCATAGTTCTCATGATAGAAAATAAGTTGGATATAGTAAAGCGTATCTTGGATAGAGGTCAAAATCGCAGAAAAACAAAAAAAAATGTTGACTAATTGATGTCAATAGTGCTGTTTTTCCAGTGGTTCAAACAAAACGTGCTGAGGAGGTATCTTTTGTATTTACTATATTCTATTATATTCATTTGGCGTGACAACTCGATGCCGAGTCTTGGCCTCCTGCAGCAGCCTCCATCAGTTGTTCCTATCCTGTGCAGCCGCCATCCAGCTCCTCACTTCCAAACCTGGCATCACCAGTCAAACAGTCACTCCACCGCAGCCAAGGTCTTCCTCTACGCCTTGCTCAGTGTATTACTTCAGTCATAATTTTCTTCGGAATGTCATTCTCAGCCATTAGAGCAACGAACCCCGTTTATCTCAATCTAGTGAGTTTAATCAAATGAACCACATCTGGTTCCTTAAATAAATCTTTGAGCTCCTGGTTTGTCCGGCATCTCCTTACCTGATCAACTTTAACAGCACTGTAGATTTTACGCAGACACTTCCTCTCAAAGACCATTAGATTCTGCTTGCCAGTCTTGGAGATAGTCCCTGTTTCTGAGCCATAAAGGAGTATCAGCCGGATAATTGTTTTATATTCGATTCTATTCTATTCATTTGGCGCGACAACTCGGTGCCGAGTCTTGGCCTCCTGCGGCAGCCTCCACCAGTTGTTCCTATCCTGTGCTGCCGCCATCCAGCTCCTCACTCACAACATGGACCTGGCATCAACAGCCACACAGTCACTCCACCGCAGCCGAGGTCTTCCTCTACGTCTTGTTCCGTGTATTACCTTAGAAATCATTTTCTTCAGAATGTCACGCCCAGCCCATCTCAATCTATTGAGTTTCATGAATTGAACCACATCTGGTTCCTTAAATAAATCTCTGAGCTCCTTGTTTGTCTGGCGTCTCCATACCTGTTCAACTTTAACGGTTCCAAAGAATTTACGAAGAGTCTTGGAGATAATCCCTGTTTCTGAGCCATAGAGGAGTATCAGCCGGATAATTATTTTATATAATAAGATATTTGTTTCTCTGGACCAAGCTCCTAAAATGTTGACCGAGGCCATAATAACAACAATTGGCACATAGGACTCTTCGCTTAATTTCTGAATCCATAACATTATCTCGAGTTATGATGATAAATGAATTCTGACACTTTTCAATTGTGTCTATCTGTTGTATTTAGCATATGAAAAAGTAATTGAATGAATTTGTACTTTTTTACTGATAAATGTCATATTTCCTAAATATTACTTGTAATTAACCTTGTAAAAAAAACTTGTCATCGATCCTGTGTTTTCAATTACCGTGATTACTTCAGATAATGGAGGTTCCACTTAAATGTTAACACAATTAAAAAAAATAAATAAAAAGATAATTAAGAAATATTTATATAAATTTAACACTTTACTTATTCATTTCTAACTGAAATATTTACCATTGAATTGCATCATACGCTAAGAAGCAGGAATGTTGAAGATGTTGTCTAGCACATCCTAGAATCAATATAAAATTTTATTAATTTCATGAATATACGTTTACTTTGAATATTTAAGATTGTATTTTTTTTTTTTTTCCATTATGAGCGTTGCTGAATATTTAGCAGAGTAGATATTTGGCCATCTAAATCATTCTTCCTCAGCTCTGCTTATCATGGTCTGTCTATCCACCTTCCGTGTGTTCTGTTCCTGACTATGTTGCCACACTACTTAAAACTTTAAATTATATGCCCATAAAGATAGCTAAAATTCTTACTTACCCTAATATTCTTGCCCAGTTCTCCAAATAGATGAATGGTGTCCTGAACCATTGAACCTATTTCCTTTCGAATATCAGAAATGTCTGTGATCTCTTTGGCTCCTTCCTTAGCTACATCCTGACAAATTATTGATTGAGATAAGTTTTTAAGTTTGGCATTAAGTTAGTGAGAGTAAATGTTACACAAGAGTCACTCCACCTTGATGGATGTACTCAAGATTTCTTAAGCACACCCAGAGAATGGCAGAGCATTAACTTGTTCACAAGTCTTAACTTTCTTCCATTTTAGTTAAAATTAATGACTGTGAACTTTTAATTGAACTAAAAAACACACTTCTGGCAGTGTATTGAATATATTTAATTAAATAAAAAGTAAGTTTGAAATAAAATTGAAATTGCTAATGATAAATAATAAGTAAATAAAATAATAATTTACAGAGTTACAATAATATGTTTTCTGGTTAGCACTCAGATTCATAGTAATGGACTGTAGAATATAAAGTGAAATGTGAGAAAGGTAATTAAGAAGGGCATTAATTAAACACTCAAACCTTAATATTCTTCATGGAATATTAAAGATAATCAGTCAGACAGGATCAAAGGGTGGTGTCACCTCTGGTGTAGTGGTTAGCATAGCAACCTGCTACTAAATGTTGCAGGTTTGCGACCAATGCTGGAACTAGGATTTTTTAAAGAGAGTTGGTTATGCCTTCCCTCGGATAGGAGGTAAAATGAAATCCTGAGCCCGTACGATTTCTGGTACTCGATAATAATCCTGATTCTAATTATACCTGGACAGGCAACATTTAGGATTCCCACTGATAGGAATCCATGATCCATAAAAGTGACGTAAAACAAACATAGAGGATCAAGGGATTATGGATAAAGGCAGATGGGGTTTGAACAAATATCTTTGTACCTAACGAATGCTGGAGAGTAGAATGTAATTACCAAATTCTTTTTAAGAGCTGCATCAGCTCTTAAGTGCTATACTCTGATACCGAGCATGTCCCACAGCTCAAACAATAGGAGAGTGTCTCCACACTGGAATGAAGACTCAGGGAGAGTGGGAGGTTGACTGTCCTTACATACATACTGATGCGATTCTCCCTCCACTAGCCATTGTGGCTAAATCATCCCTTAACTTGGGTTGATACTTAAAATTCTAGTATCTGATCAAAGTGATTCTGATAATTTTTTTTTTATCTGATACAAAATTGAATAATTCTTGATTATAAGTATCAAGCTCATAGGAAATTACTCATAGTCTTTCATTATTTTCTAAAAAAAAATCACATAATTACCATGTAAATTCAATTTTTAAAGAAGTTAATTGACCTTCCAAAAAGTTTTATTGCTAAATATTAAATAAACTAATTTGAAAATATAATTACCAAGTTATGTTAATTTCAAACTAGAGTAAAATATTTGTTTGTTTATTTAACGTCACATTATGCCACTAAGGCTAATCAGATGATGCCACAGTGGGAGTCCTAAATTTTATCCTATCCAGGTATAATTAGGATAGGGGTCTTAAATGAGTACCTGACATCGTACAGGCTAGGGACCTCCATTTTACGGTTTATGATAGGATTCAATCAAGGAAATTGAAGTAGGAATTGGGGAAATTGGAAAATAGAGTTTGAAAAAACGGTTAAGGTACTGAAGAGCGGCTGATGGGTGTGGCTTGTTTTGAGAGGTTATGTGACCGTGTTATTATCAAACTCCCATCGCCTTTTTCAGTTTAAACTTAAATTATTTCATAGTTTATTTTTTTCTTATAGGGTAACATGAAACTTATAAAAATAATATATTTCTATAAGTGGAACTTGTTCACAAATTTTAGGAAAGAATAAACGACAACTAAAAACCATGAAGGGTCTTGGATTCATTACTGTGTAAGGAAGTGCAGTTTCTTGGTCATCGGTCGTGTTCACCATGATCATGCTCAACCGCCAGGTTTTCCCCCCATAATTTTTCAATTAAGGGAACCCACATTTTAGAAGCTGGGTTTGCCACAGGAGGGTCTTTTGGCCCCAGATACGATCCGTGACAGTATATTAAAGATATCCTGCGCCAAGCCAGATTCGAACTCAGGACCTTTAGCACAGCAACTCAATTCAATTGGCGGCTGAATTTAATGCTTTTCGCTCTATCGGGCGGGGGCTATTCCAGGGCATTATGCATTATTGCCAATCCAACAATAATAAAATAAACAATAAAAAATACTATCCTACTAGTTATGTTTATAATGGGATATTAATTATAATTGTTATTAAAAAATAAATGTTTATATCTTATATAAATATATGAATAATAATAAATACAAATAAATATAAAAATAAATTAATTTATGTTAAATTTTCATTTTTAATTGTCAACTATATAGATATTATTTATACTTTCTATATTCTACTTTTTGTCAGAGAATTAAATATTAAGATTGTGTCGAAACGAGAACGTGACTCTCAGGTACTCTTTTTCGGCAGTCAAAGTGTTAAAGATATAATTATTTGCCTGATGAGGCAGTCAAGTGCGAGCCACCGGTGGTACGCGCCAGCATAAACGTGTTAAATCTATTCATTTTTACTACTTCAGTATACATTTATTTGTAAATTTACTTCTAATAAGTCGTTAAATTTTTCCTTTCCTGTTTTGTTTTCATAAAAGTTATTTTTATAATGGGGGTGGGGGTCGACCTACATTTGAGTAAATAGAATATTTTTCAAGTTTTTTGATAAACTTATTCTATGTTGTTTTATATATTTATTTATAATTAGATTAGAATTTAAGTACTGAAATATTGTTGTTCTATTTGTATGTGCTGTGTGGCTAAACCTATTTGTACGGGGAATACCCCAAAAACAAATAAAGAAATTATTATTATTATTACTTATTTAATGTTAATAACTATCAACTTACCATAACGTCTTCAAGAACTTTATCAATGTGTTTGTTCACTGAATTAGTGAAATGGTCTAAAATATTTATCAGTTGGAAAGCGTTAGAACCAGCTGCCTGAAGACAAATTTTTAAATTTCAATCAATTGATTAAACAATTATAAAATAAATATACAAGGAAAAAACATTTCATACCTTAATTTTTTCAATGGTGCTGTTAACTATGGCATTGATTTCTTCGGTAGAACCTTCGATCAGTTTCTTCTTTTTCTCAGCCAGTTTTCCTTCCACATCCTTAGTACTATTTATTAAACTCTAAAATAATTAAAAAAAAAATTTTTTTTCAAAGGAAAACATTGGTGAAAATCAATATTAAATTTTATTTCACAACAGTATCAGTTAATGTTATTTTCTTCTCTTTCTTTCTTTAAAATTCATTATTCAAACAGATTACCTCAATTTTTTCGATGACCTTTTCACTGAAATTCTGAAGCGCATCTTGAGAATCATAGGCTATATCTTCATTGATGTTTAGTAGGCTGGGTTTGAGGTTTTTCAATTCTTTGCGGATTTCCTATGAAATAAAATTAGATTTTAATCTTTTAATAATAAAGAAAGTATTCAAGAATGCCTCTTCATCAGCTACTTTAAGATTTTAAAAGGTTTTTCTACTCACAATTATTAAGATTATAACTGGATTGTAATATGGCAAAGTCTGTAGAGGTTGGGGGACATAACTATGGTAGAACTTTCACCACTTAAACAATACTTAACACCGACAAAGCTTACATACATATACTGATCAACAACTAAGTCAATAAAAGTTCTTTACAGTCCGATTTCACAAAAACTACTGAGAGCAGGAATTTAAATAGGAATTTGCATGTTCGAGAAGGTTCAATCCTCTCAAACTGTCATTTCTATGAGCTAGAAGAATCTAAACTTGTTTCTATTAATTACGGCTCTATGCCTCTTTCGTTATTTCCTTTTATTTATTTTCTATTCATTATTTATTAAATAAATGTTTATTCATCAAATCCCAACTTTAATTTACAAAATACAATAATAATGATAAATGAAAACATATTAGATATGTTAACAAAACATATCTTAAAAAAAGTTTTCACAATAATAATTTAAATGAAATTATTTATATTTATTGAATCTTATTAATTTAATTTACAATTAATAGAAATATAAAACATAAATAAAACTACATAATTGAATAATATTTTTATGTGTATCTACAAAGCACAAATCAGAGCTCGAGGCAGTGCTTGCAATAATTGTCACAATCAGCTTAAATAAATACCATTACACTATCTCTCTCTCTCTCTCTCTCTCTCTCTCTCTCTCTATATATATATATATATATATATATATATATATATATATATATATATATATAGTAGGGGAGAGCGGGGTTGGTTGGCAACAGTTTCACTTTTTTGATTGTTGAGTCGTTCCTGTTAATATTATCCTAATAGGGCTGATACCACTGTAAACTCCAAGTAATAGAGTACTTTAAGTATTTTTTTCACCACTTTTAATACTAATATCATAGAAAATTGAAGAATTCGTCAATGCAGAGTATGCCAATTAACCCCCTATGTGGGGCAGGTTGGCCTACAGGGTGGGGTTGTTTAGCCATCTCATTCAAGTACTGCCTGACACATATTATAGTTATTAAAAGCTGCGCTATAAAGGTATAATAATTTTGAATCGGTTTTTAACAGCTTTTAAGGGAAAATAGAATGACAATAGAAGAAGATAGAAGTTTAGACAGTCGTCACTTTCTGCACAAGAAAAATTGCTCTCATCTTCCTTGCTGGAACTAAAGACAATAGTTAGTTTCACATTTGTTTATGTTTACCTTGCTTTTGAGAA
This sequence comes from Aelia acuminata, assembly GCA_911387785.2. Lineage (NCBI taxonomy): Eukaryota > Metazoa > Arthropoda > Insecta > Hemiptera > Pentatomidae > Aelia > Aelia acuminata. The sequence continues at coordinate 12,568,831 of OU426984.1, forward strand.
TTGTTACTGCGCCAACAAAACCCAGTTGAAGAGAGCCAACTAACCTCACATGTGAGATCATATGAAAGATGGCTGCCAGGACAGGGGAGAACAATGAAACAAGAAACTTGTTAATCGAGGTCCGTTTCAAAGTAATGCTGAGCTTCTGCGGCCGATTCCGGGGAAACCACCAGGGGTACTCCCCAGGAAAATGCTTGAAAAATTAACAGTTTAACTACATTAATTTTAATCATTATTCAAATATTTGGGGTAGTTAATACTCTGTATCTATTTTGTATATTGTGTATTTTTGTTTTAGAATATATTTTAAGTTTTTTTTCGTTGATCGGTATGGCATCACAGTCCGCACAAAACTAGCCGGCGGTCCGCCATTTGGTGACCACGCCATGATAAAAATTTAACCAACAAAAAAATTATAAATAAAATCAAACCTAACCTGAATTTTATTCTGAGCTTTACTAGCAACTCCTTGTAAGTGTTTCTTAAGCTGCTCATCTATTCGGCTTCTAATATTTTTGATAGTTTCTTGCATAAAATTTATGCCATTTCCTCCATACTAAGAACAAAAACTTTTTACTTATTTTATTAAATCTAATCATAGAGTTAAGTAACTTAATATCTAATCGATGTATGTAAAACCTAAAGTTAGACTTCGGAATAGCTTTAGTGGCATAAAGGGACTTTAAACAAGCAAACAGACAAACCTAAAGTTAGTTTGTTTTGAATTATGTATGAATCAGACCTACAAATAATCATGTATTATAAAAGTCATTTGTTTTTTTGTTATTTGTTTTGTGATTTTTCAAAACATCAAACCCCTTGATTCAGTTACATACATTCGTCACCGAATAGGAATTTTATAATAGTTAAAGATAAAATATAAATGTGAAGTTTTATATTGTTATAGTAAATCTATTTTTTTTTTTAGTGTAGGGGAGAGCGGGGTTGGTTGGCAACAGTTTTCACTTTTTTGATTGTTGTGTCGTTCCTGTTAATATTATCCCAATAGGGCTGATACCACTGTAAACTCCAAGTATTTGAGTACTTCAAGTATTTTTTTCACCACATAATATTTAATACTAAGATCATAGAAAATTGAAGAATTTGTCAATCCAGAGTATGCCAATTAACCCCCTATGTGGGGCAGGTTGGCCTAGAAGGTGGGGTTGTTTAGCCATTTCATTCAAGTACTGCCTGACAGATATTATTGTTATTAAAAGCTGCACTATAATGCTATAATAATTATGAATTGTTTTTCAACAGCTTTTAAGGGAAAATAGAATGACAATAAAAGAAGATAGAAGTTTAGCCTTTCGTCACTTTCTGCATAAGAAAAAATGCTCTCATCCTCCTTGCTGGAACTAAAGACAATTGATAGTTTCATCCTTTGTTTATGTTTACCTTGCTTTTGTGAATTGCTACTGCGCAAACCAAACCCAGTTGAAGAGAGCCAACTAACCCCATAGGAGAGATCATTTGAAAGATGAATGCCAGGACAGGGGAGAATAATCAAACAAGAAACTGGTTAGTCGAAAGGTTAGGTTTTTCTAACGAGTTTGGGGCTATGTGGACAGAATCGGAGTCAAATGTTTTGCCATGCCTTTAAACCAAATTTACTGAAAATCTAAAAATTTACTTATATGTTGTAAAATCAATCAATGAAGCACACTCTTTTCTACACTGTTAGCATTGGATTGAATACTCAGGACAAGACTCCCGAGGTCGAGCGGTCACATGGTACAATGGTGTGGCCTTCACAATAGGTGTGACGGAAACTATAAGCCAATGGCCAACCGACCCCCTATGCCAACCAACCCCGTCCTCTCCTATATATAAATATACTTATTTATATAGCCAAGGAGCCAAGCCAATGTTGTTTATCTAACCCACCATATATTTTTCCTAATCATAGTAACTTAACCTGGAATAGGCCATGTCCAGAAGCTACAAAGGGCCGCCATGATAAAAATTAAAAAAAAAAATTATAAATAAAATCAAACCTAACCTGAATTTTATTCTGAGCTTTACTAGCAACTCCTTGTAAGCGTTTCTTAAGCTGCTCATCTACTCGCCTTCTAATATTTTTGATAGTTTCTTGCATAAAATTTATGCCATTTCCTCCATACTAAGAACAAAAACTTTTTACTTATTTTATTAAATCTAATCATAGAGTTAAGTAACTTAATATCTAATCGTTGTATGTAAAACCTAAAGTTAGACTTCCGAACAGCTTTAGTGGCTTAAAGGGACTTTAAACAAGCAAACAGACATTTTGAATTATGTATGAATCAGACCAACAAATAATCATGTATTATAAAATTCATTTGTTTTTTTGTTATTTGTTTTGTGATTTTTCAAAACATCAAACCCCTTGATTCAGTTACATACATTCGTCACTGATTAGGAATTTTATAATAGTTAAAGATAAAATATAAATGTGAAGCTTTATATTGTTATGGTAAATCTTTTTTTTTTTTTTTTTATAGTAAATTTATTGTACACATATTTTAGTGTAAATATTATTTACAATCGAACATCTGATGGTGGAAAAATAGAATTTTCTTCTTCTTTTTCTTCCCAATTAAGTCACATGTTTAAGAATCTAATTGGTATTCATAAAAAAAAATAGTACTGATTTAGAAAGAAAGTTATTTTTGTAATGGGAAATTTGGTCCTCTAAGAAAAATAAAATATATATAAATCCAGAGGCGTTTGTCCTGCTGAGTGCAATAAAATTGTGAATAAAAAAATTAATAATAAACACTATGTACTCCAGATGGTGCATAGTTATATGGTAAATCCATGAAAAGTGATTTTAAAAGATCACTCCAAGGTTTTAATTGCATTTTATAAAAGGTATATGTTTCAATATTTATATTAATATAAAGTTAAAATAATTTTCTATAATGTTAAAATAAAAAAATAAAAATTATAGAAGAACTTTGCAAACCGCAATGTTAAGATACGATCTTTTTTCCTTATTGATCAGTAAATTAATATATCAATAGATAGTAACATTTATGACAACTTATTTATTTAAAAAGGGTTAGAGGCTTCCTATTTATGAGAAAAAAATAATTTAAATTAGAGATTTTAGTCTCTACTAATTTTATTATTTTATTTTATTTATTACAAACGTTTCGACCTCCAGGGCCGTCTTCAGTGGGTCTTAAAATAATTGCTACATATAACAGGTCGTCAATGTATAAATAAAATACTTCACAGATGCTTCATTCATGCCAGTTCCTTCATCATATTATGACAACACAGATTTCTTCCAGGTTTTAAATATTAGGAATTGTTAATAAAAATGAAGAAAAAAAAAAAGATATACCGACAGGAGTTGATTTATTAAATGAATTATGATGGATGGAAGTTCATTGATATCGAAGAAGAATAAAGAGGAACCCTGGGGTACGCCTTTAGATGGGAGGTGTTGGAGACGAAGTGAGAGTTGTGTGCATCGACTGAAAATGGAATTGATTGGTTTTGAGTGGGTTTACCCGAGGACAGTTTGCAGAGAAATACCCATTTTGGTTTGAAGTCGGAGGTAATGGTTAAGGATTGCTGGAAGTAGTTGGATTTGGCGCTGCGTACGAAGGATTGAGTGCTATTTCGAAGTAGCTTAAAGGTAGTATAATCTTCAGGAAGTTGGCTGCGCTTAAATGTTTGTCTAGCCTCATCTCTTCATTCATACAATCCTTTATTATAGGTGTGAGTCAGGTTGTTGGAGGATGCTTAACCGTCTTGAACTTGAGAGGTGCGTGACGGTCTAGGATGGTTTGAAGTTGAGTGGTAAGGGTTTCCACCATGGAGTCAATGGCGTTTGATGTGTATATGGGGTCCCATTGGACCATCTCAAGATCAGGCGCTAGGATTGCAGGTGATAGGGAATAAAGGTTTCGAAAGGATACAGTTGTGGGGGAAAACAGTGGGATGGGAAGGTTATTGGATAATTGTTATATAACGGAGATATAACAAAGAAACTTCGACATGACATCTCATTTGGATAATTTGAGAAATAGGGTAACCCTAACGTTAAACGGACTTAACCGCATAGCAGGTGCTTTATGGGGCCTCAGGAACCCAGCTACCACGACAATGTATCGGGCCGTCATATTAGGTATACTGAGATACGCCTCTCCTGCTTGGTATAGGAAAGAAGCACACCGACAGAAAAACAAGCTGGCGACAATTCAGCGCTTAGCTCTGCTACGAGTCACCAGGGCCTACAAATCAGTGTCCCATGAGGTGGTGCAAGTATTAGCAGGAGAGATACCTCTCGATCTCCTCCTGCGAGGAGATATTTGAAATTCGAGGCGAAGACAGAAGGCTCTGCGGTTCTTCCAGCAATTATCCGGATGAGGATTGATGAGGATCCGCGGCATTGGAGAAAGATTATCCGGGAGGACACTACAGAAGAATGGAACCGGTGGTGGGTGACAAGTCCTAAAGGTACTCTTCCTACTCTTCGAAAATATTTCCCCACCGTCCGATCACGTATAGAAGCCAATTGGGTCCTCCCGGGCTACTGAATATCCCAATCCTCACAGGGCATGGCGGATTTCGTGCCAAGCTCCACATGTATGACCTTGACATTTACCCCTTGTGCCCTAGTTGCGGCGTTCCTGAAACCGCCGAACATGTCATCACTTCCTGCACCGCCTATGAGGCACTGAGAACCAAGCTCCAAAGAGAAACTGGACTGTACGTTCTAACTGAAAGAGAATTTCCAGAACTCGTAACATCAGCCAACTACCCGTACTTTTTTTTTTTTTTTTCAACTACCCGTACTGCTAGGCTTTCGTGTACGGGTGGAAAGCTGCTGTTGGCTATGATCACTTAAATTTATCCCTATGGCTAGGAAGAGTAAGGCGACTCTGAAATATCCTGAAGGAAGACAAGAAAAATAATATGAAAAGTTGATATTGACATTTAAGTTTACTTGCAGGAGTGACGTACTCATTAGAGTATGTCACCACTGCCTAACCCGTTTAGCCTTCAAGGCAAGGAAGGGTGTAATAAATAAATATTGGATAATTGTATGAGGTCTTGGGAAGACAGAAAAGGAACTGGATGCTATGATGAGGCGAGGAGTTTTTTAGGCGAATCGAGAACATAAAGGACAAGCCTGAAGTGCTGGGTGTTATGAGTCGGGACGTAAGGTTGTAACTATAAATAATTTAAGGCAGTAGAGGAGGTTTGAAAGATAGGCTTGGGTAGGAGAAGATATCACGGGATTGGAGAGGTTTCAACAATGTTGGAATATGAAGGAATCAAGTTGTAAAGGATGGCCTCGAATGATTCATCAAAGGTAACTTTCGGAGGCCGGTAGATGACACCAAAGAGTAACAGATGTGGGGAGATGGATATTTCAGCAAACAGGTATTCAGTGTGCGGGGAAAGAGGGAGAATTTTTTATTTAAGGCCACAGTACCAGTCAAAAGTTTAGACTCACCCCTAGTTTTGTAAAATAATTAAATAAAAACATATTATTTATTTAACAGCATAAAACCTATAATTTTATTTTTAATTTACTTATAATTTGTTTGATTGTTTCCTTAACGTCCCTTTATGCTATTAAGGCTAATCGGACGATGTTACAGAGGGGTCTTTTGCCTATCCAGGTATAATTAGGATAGGGATCTTTAACGAGTACCTGACATCGTACAAGCTCGGGACCTCCATTTTACGTCCTATCCGAGGGACGGCATAGCCAAGAATTTTTTACTCGCATTAAAAAATTCTAGGGCTACATCGGGACGCGAACCCGCGACCTTTAGTATTTTAGGTTGCCATGCTAAACACTACTAAACAGTTTACCTCAGTTTACCTCTATTTATATTTAATTCTTAACTGAATTATATAATGTTTGAAATGTTACTTCTTGAGTTAATGATGGTGGAAGATGTCCACCATTTTCTACCTCTTGAGTTAGAATTATTTTATTAAACTTGAAGATTGTGAATTAAATGCCAGTGAGTCTAAACTTTTGACTGGTACTGTATTTTGGAGAAAGAGGCGAAATCCACCACCTGTCCTATCCACTCATGACGGAGCAAGGTGTAGTTAGGGAGGCTAACTTGGGAGGATAGCAATTACATAGTAAAAGTTGTGGAGGAAATATTCTTGGAATTCATCAATATGGGCTAGAAGGGACTGGGCGTTAACATGGCAGGTTAGAAGAACATTGGTCAGAGACTGAGATATGACGGAGGAAGGGGTTAAATTGTGGAGTATTATTGGATTGATCTGAAACATACTGGATCACTGAGATGGAATACAACTGCACTAATGAAAAAATAGAAAGATTATTTAAGTAGAAAGTATAATAAGTACTAATAGTCGTTAAAAAATTAATAATAAATAAAGTTAAAGTTTTTCTATATTTTGAAGGGAAAAATGAGTGAAGATAAAAGAAATGATGGAATTCCTCATCAGCCCTTTAAACAATAACAAGGGCAGGTAATAATCTGGTTAGGGTAATTATACCGCAGAAAAATATAAACAACTTGTGGTAAGCAATTCTTGCGGTAGCGATGCGGCGGTGGAGGAGTGACGTGACATGTCCTAACAACGTTTCATATCCACTGATCATTTTTTCTCGTAGCTTAATGAAGGTCTGCAAATACGCCTTAAAGAAAAACTCTGTTGCCAATAATGTTAATGTCGAGCACAAAAACACCCTGATTTTCTAGTGTACATGTGAGTAGTCATAGTTAGGTATAGTGTAAAGGCGCGCCACCTTCTCATCGGCGGTGACTCAGCGCAGTAGAAATCATACGGCGGTGCGGCGCGCACGTCTACTGCCATCTCGACATGGAATGGACTATAGACAAGTAGAGGTAATAGTGGTATTATGGACACCCATTTTTTTACTATAAAAAGTTCAATAATCTATATAAATAAAGATGAAATTCTGTTTGTTTATTTGTTCTTTATAGAAATCCATACCGTTTGTCCTAAATTCTCCAAATTTCGCTCTGTGGTTCTTTGATACCAGGTGCGAACACCTGTCCATATTAGGGTCTGGCCACACATGTCCGTACCGGATCCGCACCGCAGCACTAATATATGTTATGTTCAGAATATTTTTAATTTAACTTATATATTACCTTTAGTTATGCCTAAAGGTCAGGCCACACCATGTCAGACATATGCCACTTTAGGCATAACTAAAGGTAATATGTAAGTTAAATTAAAAATATTCTGAACATAACCTATATTATTGCTGCGGTGCGAATCCGGTGCGGGCATGTGTGTCCAGATCCTTAAAATTTCTTAACTTCAGCCGATCTTCAGCTGGTATTCTTTGTTGTTATAAAATTCGTAATAATCTCGCTTTACAATGGATCTTTACGAAATCGACCGTTTTATTTGAAAAATGAAATTCCCCGGGTGAAACTGGGATATGCAGCCGTAATCTGTGTAAATAAAGATGAAATTCTGTTTGTTCTTTATAGAAATCCATACCAGGTGCGAACACCTGTCCATATTAAAATTGCAGCTGATATTCTTTATTGTTATAAAAATCGTAATGATTGCATGAACTCTTTACATTGGTTTTTCACATAAGAAAAATGAAATTCCCCGGGTGAAACCGGGAAATAAAGATGAAATTTTGTTTGTTCTATACAAAAATCCCTACCGTTTGTCCTAAATTCTCCAAATTTCGCTCAGCGGTTCTTTGATACCAGGTGCGAACACCTGTCCATATTAAAATTGCGTAACTAATATTGGTTAACTTTACATTGGTTTTACGAAATCGACCGTTTGAGTCGATAAAAGTCTCACTTTATAGATTTTATGATTTAAAAAATGAAATTCTCCTGGTGAAACCGGTATAAACAGCTAGTTGATCAATAAAGATAAAAGTTTTAAGGTAGCGTACCCTCGCATCTGGTAAAAATATAATGTTAATGTTAACTACCTAGGCCAACTACTTAGGGCATTTACAATGTTTTTTTAAATTTCTTTTTGAGAAAATCGCCAAATATATTACAGTTATAATGTATGTAGATGCCCCCTTCCAGCAGTGATGTGAATCGAATTATGCACGTTATAGAATTTTTCCCGATAAGATTGGACGAAGTTGGAAGTAGTGGGAACGTCGCGTGGAGGAATAAGGACAGAGTTATCTTGAGCGGTGCGTGTTAGAGAGAGACAGAACTCCCTAGGCAAAACACACACTGCCACCTCGACATGGAATGGACTATAGAACATATCTTTTAACTCGGTATTCGCGGGCGCAAGCGACAGTGCTGCTTCTTGACTGGAACTAGAGGAACGGGGATAGAAGCCGGGCCAGTACCTGGGATTCATAAGTTCTTCAATTTATTTTTCCATAATTAAAATCCGCTTGAGCAAAATATTATTTGAAAAATGTCTAATAGGTATTGCTCGGTCCTTAAGTGTTCAATTAGAAAATTAAAAGACGTGTCATTCCATTTATTTTCAAAAAATAAAAGGCTTCTTAAAGAGTGGATTGTAAAATTAAGAATAGATAAGCCTGTTTCGGAACATATGACGATATGTAGTCTTCATTTTAAAGAAAGTGACTATATTTATCCAGGTAAATATTAGTATTTGACATTTTATTATTGCAAATTGCTAGTTTTATGCAAAGAACATCGGGACCATAGTGTCATATTTGTTTTTCTTTTTTAATTTTCCCCATTTTTGTCTTACATCCGTTGTTCTTAATTGTTCCAAGTTTTCAATGCGAAGCCTGAAAGTTTTGACAAATAAATAAATAATGTGTTTGCATTTACCAGAACTACCAGCTTTACACGTACAATTACAAGAAAATTGCTTATTATTATTAATAAATTTGATTTTCACTTTTATTTGATGGGAGCAGTCCTTTAAGATCGCTTGTGTGAAGGCACAAGGCTTGTAAAATACCTGTTTTTTTACTTCTCGATATTATTCCACATGTAATTATGTAGTTGGCATCAAGGATAGCCTCCCCTTCAATTAATGGTCTCTTAAAATTACCAATTATCTCTATCACATCAACTATGTCTATCCCCGTTCCTTCCGACATTTTGCAAAACTACTAGCGCACCCTATAGTCGATTGCGCCCGCGAATAATAGCTGGAAACATGCCAATAATGTATTACAGTTATATTACAAAATATTAAAACGAATCGGTTACCATTCCAAGATTTTCCACCATTCCACCAGTGTTGTTCTTGCCGGTATCAACGGCAGGACTGACCATGGAGCTAATACGTGTAAGGGGACCGGCCTGGCAGGTGGCGAAGAAGAGGACCAGAAATGACCAAGTGTAGAAGACCTTCATGGCGAATGACTGAGGAAAAGGAACCTCACAGGATTCTCTTATAGCTGAATGTTTATGGTTCGGAGAATAGTAGTTGAAATATTTTCGACGTCAGTTGAATTAGTTATTTGACTTAGATGAGCAACATTCATTGGGATCGACCTTACTTTTATAATAGTTTTAATTTGGTTTATTAAAGTCGCGGACAAAAAGACAATGGGGGATAATAACCATAAAGGAAATGGAACAAAGGAATGAAATGAAAAACCCGGCGATTTCTAATTAACTTTTAGTTCCCCACTACCGAAGGTATTGTCAATAAAGGAACAAAAAACGTATATTAATTAAGCTTCCAGTTTTGATTTTTCTTTTTCAATATTTGAACTTTCCAGTTGACAGAATGACTATCTCCAATTTTAAATTTTTTCAGGAAAGCACTTTTAATGATATTTCTCTGCTCCTCGCCTATTGGCGGCTTACCTTAATGATTTTCATTCTATCGCATGGGAGTTATAAAGGGCATTATGCAGTATTGACAATCCAACATTAATAAATTAAACAATACAATCCTACCTCGTTATAAATTGTCGTAGGAAGTTTTGTGAATGACTAAAGTGTCCGATGTGGCACACAGTGGTGCCGGTAGGGACAAAACCCTAAAAAATTAAGGTGCTCCAACCGAACTTTATAGATATTTTTTGAATCCTAAATACCTCTAGAGCAAGGATCCATACTAATTTTTTTAGATTGATCTTCATTAAACCTTTGAAAACAAGGAAGTTTTTGGCATTTTGTAGGAATGACACATGAACACTTTTGTTAACGTCCTATTTCGAAGTGATCTCAAGGAAGCACAAATTTGTCCGAGGCCGTAATTTTTCGAAAATATCTTATATAGACATCCTGAAAAAATGTATTTAATCCTAGATTTCAAAGAAAAAAAAGTTTAGGGTGGATAGAAACGAGAATCGGGTTACCTCTTGAGATATGTCATAAGTGATATGGTTATTGGTCTTTTTCAATGTTAGCTCCGCCGACCTCCGTCTTCTGCGGGATATTAAATCAATCCAGAGGCATCACTGAAGATGTTCCAAAAGATTTCAGATCCGAAAACGTCCGAATTGTTGGATGAGATCATTTCATGGTTACGAATGCATTAGCGGGAGTGCCGTTTGTTTATGTGTCCCCTCTTCCAGGTGCAATGTTTTCAATCGTTCATACGCTTCTATTCAAACATGGATTTGTCAATATGTCAACAATACATCATAAATATGTAATATTAATAATAATAATTAATAAATATGCATGATTTATTTAAATATTAATCTTACATTGTACTGAAGATGGTGTAACAAGTGAAACCGGTCTAAAATTGTATTGTTTATGTTGGAATAAGAGTATTAATTTTATTTTTGTAAATATATATATCATATTAGTTTGATGTTTATATATATATACTCAATTTTAGTTCAAATTCTGTTGGTTCTTATGATATTTATTACGATCCAAGTAAAATCAAAATTTTATTTTTTAAAATAAGGATTTTTTTTATCCTGTAACCCTTAAAATGAAATATTACAGCTTTGAAAGTGGCATAAATCAATTCAGCGACCCAAAAAACCGTGGAATGTATATATTTAATCGTCATTTGTGACAGGTTAAGGGTTTGGTCCCTAAATTGGTCATTTTGAACCACTGTGCGGCAGTCTAGTGTGAGCTACCGGTGGTGCACGCCGGCGTGAACGTGTTAAGTAAACTTTGATGTTTATATATTTCTCTTATAATTAATAATGAAGGCTCAAAGAACCCGAAGGTTCGATGCCGACACCACCACTCTCTCCCTGCACGCCTCCATCCAACGACAGCCACGCAGACCCAACTTTGCCGGATTTGCCTTCACGCAATCCTCCCACTTCCGTCTCGGCTTACCCCTCGGACGTTCACCAGTCGGCACCGTGCTTATTAATCTTTTAGGGATTCGCTCACCGAGTTTAGCAATTTTACTTTTTGTTTTTGTCGCCGCGCTGCTATCTCCTCTATTATATTTACCGGATACAGTTCACTCAGTTCGGCGTTGTGAAAACTTCTAAATTCTTCCGGTTAATTCGTCCTTTTTCGGTCCAAATATTCTACGCAATGCCTTATTTTCAAAAACCATCAGCCTTTGCTCATCCCTCAATATTAGCGGCCACGTTTCGCATCCATAAAGGACCGTAGGTGGAATAATATTTTTGTAAATCCTATCTTTCTCTTATATTTATAAAAAATAAAAAGGTACGAATTTGCCAACGAAAAGCGTTATCAAAAGTGCTTTTCCTGAATTTTTTTGAAATTATAGATTCTGTCAACTGAAAAGCTAATTTTAAATTATGAGTTTTAAACTCTTATCGGATCGCTTTGTTGAGATGAACCTACAGTAACTAGAAAAGCTTAAAGAACCCAATGGTTCAATGACGAAACCTATAATCGTTGTTTTTATATTTCTAACCACCGCCCCCCATCCATACCCAATCCGCTATATCAACCTTAAACGTGCCTTTACACTTGAACCTCACCCTCGAACATTGGCGGATCCAGGGGGGGGGGGGGGGCTGTGGGGACTGCATCCCCTCCCTTTGGAAAAATTTTCGTCATTAAAAGATAGAATTTGACTTTCCTTAAACTAAGTACTAAGAAGTTAAAGAACAAATAATGTGTAGAACAAGTAGAATTTTAGTTGTGGGAAAGAAACATAAAGGTAAAAATCTGGTGCGTGCGCGCAACACATAACTTTCACTTACCAACTTACTTAGATAAGAAATTGACTTGTTTTGTTAAATATCATTTCCCTAAGTCACACATTTTTCTACATTCATATCTTATTTTTGTTAATCGTTAAAGCCTTTTTTGAGTAAATAAAAAAACCCGTGAAAATGATACAAAATTTATTAAGTAAAGTCCCCCCTTCGGTTGATCAATTTTTATGAAATGTTGGCTATAACATATTTGGCATATACATACATCAAATACCCAGTTTGATCAAAACCTTTAAAGCCGTTTTTGAGTAAATAAAAAAAACAAGTGAAAATTATACAACATTTATTAAGTAAAGTCCCCCCTCCGGTTTATCAATTTTAATGAAATTTTAACAGTCATATCTCGGGCATATACATACATCAAATACCCAGTTTGATCAAAATCGTTATAGCCGATTTAGAGTAAATAAAAAAAAACGTGAAAATGTTACAAAATTTATTCAGTAAAGTCCCCCCCTCCGTTTAATCAATTTTGATGAAATTTTTACAGTCATATCTCGGGCATATTAATACATCAAATACTCAGTTTAATCAAAATCGTTAGAGCCGTTTTTGAGAAAATCGAAAAAAACCTAAAAAGTTATTAAGTAAAGTACCCCCTCCCTTTAAGTAATTTTGATGAAATTTATGCTGCCACATCGCTGGCATATACCTACACTAAATACCCAATTTCATGATCGCACGGTTTATAGTTTTTAAGCTAGTCTGTTCACACACACACACACACACACACACACACACACACAGACCATTTCGCGGGACTTGGTCATTTCGACCAAGGGGACCCCAAAACGTGTATTTCCGTTGAAAACCGGAAGTCGAATTTTTTCACGATCGCAATACTTCCACTTACTATATATTTCATATATAGGTAAGTGAAAGTAAAAAAGCTGATTGGCAGATCCAAATGAAGGCCTGTGGGGCTGCAGCCCCCCCCCTTTAGGAGGGCACCCCCCCCCTTTAGAAGGGCAGCCCCCCTTTACAGTCGGCTGGATCCGCCCATGCTCTCGAACAGCCAGTACCGAATACTGTGCGGTCGATCTAAATAAGACATGAACTTGAAAAGATACTTTGTCTGTTTGCCAGTGTGTTCGGGGATAGCGCTAGTGTCGGTTTTGAGTTAGTAAGGATAAGCTTATAAACCTTCTTGTAGCATTTTTCTGACGTTTTTTATAACAAGAATAAATTAGAGCAAAGGCCAGAACAGCTGCTAGTCATAAGTGAGCCGTCTTTGTAATGAAAATTGTTATTCAAAGGTGCATATCAGATATCATTTTTCGCTCCACTTCATGTTTCAGTGCAAGCAGCTGTTCGCAGTACGGCAAGGTTTGAGGGATTATCTGCTCGTTACGTGGTTTGACACAGTGTAAAGCCACCTAAACGCCTTTCTCTGAAGTTCGTTGATAGTAAGCTTTACTTTAAAAGTTAACTCTATAAGGCACCTCAGCAAAAATTATATAAATACTGAAAAATTAATTTGAGGATTTCAATGCAAAAATGGACTTTCTACTGCATTTACCTGAGAAATTGGGGGTAAAACAAGGATGCTTGCACAGCCCTATAATCTTCTCAATTTTTTAAATGATCGGATGGTTGATTCTCATAAGGTGCCTTTACACTCTACGAACTTTACCTCCGAACACCACCCTCGAACAACCTTCGTGAAGCCTTCACGTCAACTGTTCGGGTGTTTTAGGCACTTCATCTGTTCGCCAGGGTTCGGGGGTAGCGCTAGTGTCACTTTTGATTTGGGGTTTTCCTTATTGACAGTTGTTTGTGATACTAGTGTAATTTGTGAAACGTTGTAACTTGTCTCCTATTTTTTTATTTTTCAGATATTATAAAATATATTGATAATAGAGATTTTTTCTTTATCATAAGCGAGCGTTGGGTGCGTCAGCCAATTTGGTTCGCTTAACGTCACGTGAAGTATAAACACCTGTTCGAAGGTGAGGTTCCTAGAGTGTAAAGGCACCTATAAAGGTGCCTTTACACCTTACGAACCTCACCTTCGAACAAGTTCTCCTTCGAACCTTGCCGTACCGACGTGAAGCGAACAGCCATTTATACTTCACGTGAGGTTAAACGAACCAATATGGCTGACGCACCCAAAGCTAGCTTATGATAAAGAAAAAATATACATTATCAATATATTTTATATTATCTGAAAAATAAAAAAATAGGAGACGATTTACAGCGTTTTACAAATTACACTTGTATCACAAACAACTCCTGTCACTTAGCAAAAACCCAAATCAAAAGTGACACTAGCGCTACCCCCGAACCCAGGCGAACGGATGAAGTACCTAGAACACCCGAACAGTCGACTTGAAGGCTTCACGAAGGTTGTTCGAAGGAAAGTTCGTAAGGTGTAAAGGCACCTTAAGTAAACATGCAGTTAACAGTATTTGTAATAAAATGATAGCTATTTAGAGATTCATGTACAGAAGCTGGCCTGGTTCGGGTTTATATTAACTTTTCAGAAGTAGAAAAGATCCAAAAATATTTTATAAAAAGACTGTTCTACCTTCCTCCTACAACACCTGATTACATAGTGACATGATCCATGTGGGGGGGTCATGACTCCCCCTCAAACATTTTAGCAATTAAATTTTTGTATTTTTAAACAAATAAAGCAATTAAGTAGTAGCTATGCCTTAAATATAACACTTTTGGATCTTTAGATAGTTGTCCTTCTTAATCAAGGTAATACTCTAACACAAAAATGTTGCTATCAGCATTGGCGGATCCAGGGGGAGGGCTGTGGGGACTGCAGCCCCTCCCTTTGGGAATTTTTTCGTCATTTAAAGATAGAATTTGACTTTCCTTAAAGCAAGGAAGCAAGTTAAAGAACAAATAATGTGCAGAACAAGTAGAATTTTAGTTGGGGGAAAGGAACATAAAGGTGGAAGCTGATTGGCAGATCCAAATGAAGGTCTGTGGGGTTGCAGCCCCCCCTCTAGTACTGCAGCCCCCCACCCCTTTACAATCGGCTGGATCCGCCCATGGCTATCAGCCATGTGATAGCTTATAGATTATGAAACAGGGGGTCCTGGTTTCTGCATATCACATCTGTTAAGCTAACCACATTAGCAGAATCAAATGGGACCAATTAAAGGATTTAGTGTTGATTATGTACTAATTTTTGCTGCAAGAAATAATTTTGTACCTCCTGCCCTTTTGAATAAATTTGTGGTGCTGCTAACTTTATATCAAGCTAGCAAGACCAGAACAAAAAAAAAAAAAAAAAAAGAAAGATTAAAAACAAAAATCATTTATGCTGATTTTGTGCTGCAAAAAATAATAACACAAGCCTACAGTGGTCCAAATTCGCCATTAGTTTTCCTCTATCAGCTCTAGTAGTTGAGATATATAAACTTACATCTTAAAACTTAATTACTCAAATTCTTATGCAGGTTAATAGCAGGTGGAAAAAAACAAAGATATTAAAATTCTTTACATAAATATTTTAAATCAATTAAAACCATATGAAAACACACATTATTTACATAATCACTTTGTAACTAAAGTTAATGTTAGTTCTTATTATTTTTTTTTTCTTTCTAGAAAAACCAATAGCATTTCAAAGAGACTCTTATTTCACACTTCGGAAGCTTCTTTTGCCTGACTTTCTTGAATGTTTCTTCAAACAGTCTCATTTTAGCTATGCTGAAGCTAAAAAAGTAGAGCTGATAGAGAAAATCTGATTGCATTATTGGAATCAGCGCCCAATACATAGTTAAAATTAGCTATAAGACTCAAGGCAACAAACAATTTTTTCTTTTCTTTAGAGCTGTGAAATGCATTGGTCTTCTAATTGGTCCTGCATTGGTCAACAGAGGTCTGCATATCTATCTATGGCCATAGGAGATAAATAACAAAATAACAAGTTGCAACATATCCTACAGATCCAGCAATTCAAATCCTCTATCCGATCTCTATCCTCCTCCCCATCAAACTGATACTTATGAAAAATCCTTCATAAGGCAAGCCGTATCCCTCTGGAACTCTATCCCCCCCAATATCCGACATGCTCCATCAACATCCACTTTCAAATCCCTCCTCTTCGAGTTCCTATTCAACTCCAAAGTCAACTGATCACTGAAGGGATACAATAGAGCTTTAGAAGCAACTCTGTTTAGCATTATCTATATTAGAAAATATCTTATCGATTTATTCAGTTTGTTTAATTATATTTCGTTGTCTCCATGTATCGGCCTTCTTTATTCCTCTTGTTTTTATTTCACCTATTATACTTAAAGATTATTTTCATGTAGGAATGCACTTTCTGTTTCTGTTTTTTTTTTGTAAATATTATTTATAAACTCTATTTGTAAATATTTAGTGAGAGAAACAGGCATCCAGATTAATGGCACCATATTCAATAGATCGGTCCAACTACTTGGTTATGTAGATGACCTTGATACAGTGGCGGGATCTTTTTCTGCGCTTACTGAATCTTTCTTAAGCCTACAGAGAGCTGCCGAACGAATGGGGTTGGCTATAAGTGAAAATAAAACGAAATATATGTGACCTCACGAAAGACAGGTTGTCGTAAGAAGCTCTACCTTCGAAAGAGTAGAGGAGTTTATTTATCTTGGATCGCAGGTTACATCAACCAATAACGTCTCCAATGAAATAAAGCGAAGGATCACAGCGGCTAACCGATGTTATTTTGGTCTGTTGAAACAGCTCCGGAGCAAACTCATTAGCAGGAAAACAAAGGTCCATTTATATAAAACTCTACTTAGGCCTGTCCTGACATACGCCTCCCAGACATGGACACTATCCGCACAGGATAGAAATAATCTCCTGGTCTTTGAGAGGAAGATCCTTCAAAGAATCTATGGGCCGGTAAGAGATCAGGAAGGCTGGAGAAGAAGAAGAAATAAGGAACTCTATGAGCTGCTCCAGGATATAGATGTTGTGACATTTATTAAGCTGGGACGCCTTAGGTGGGCAGGACATGATGCACGGATGAGTTTAGATGAAATGCCAAAAAAAGTCATGGAGGAGGAATTCCATTGACCAAGAAGAGTCGGATGGCCCAAGCTCCAGTGGATGGATAGCGTAGTACAAGACTCACGAGACCTGCTTGGAGTCCAAAATTGGAAGATAGCAGCCCAAAACCGGCCGAATAGCGGAGGCCAGGACCCGTCACAGGGTTGTAGCACCAGCTGATTGATTGATTTGTAAATATTTAATATCATTCATATACGGCCACACTGGCTAGATTTCTGTATTATGTATGTAAAATTTATTTAAAGAGACATCAGTCCCAGGATAATAAAATTATTTTTCATTTCTTTTCAATAATATTTTCACATGAGTTATGTAGATTAGGGATTTTTCAGCATTCTTTTGAAACCTGTGAAGACATCTATGGCCAACCCACTTTAGTAAGTAATAAATATAGTAAACAGATCAAATTCAGTGAAACTCCCCATTTACTTATGTAAAACTATGAAATACAGAAAGTTTGCAATTATTCATTTCACTTATTAATCCAGGAAAAATTATATGTTTTATCAATGAGTTATAAATGATTAACATGGTGGCAACGAATAAAGAAGTTAAATCTGTCAAATTGACTAACGGATTACTGCTTTTTTTTTTTATTACTGATTTTTCTTTGCGTGTGTTTAAAAGTTTATTTTTTTAAATTAGGTAAATAAAAACATCCATTCATTCAAATATTGTAATCATTAAATTGAATATGGAGAAATAGAAAATATTTCAGTTAATAAATTTTTTATTTCCAAGTTTTAAAAAGACAAATTGTGACAGCGATGATATTATTATTTTTCTTGATATGACTGACATGTGTTAAAGTTATTGCAAGGCACTTGTCTTATGAAATTGCCCTTATACATATAATATAAACACAGATCTAACACATATTAAAACTTTTTAAAACATTTTTTATAACTAAGTGTACTAAGTACATACTTTTTTAAATGTCATACCCTACATCCTCAATTATGTTAGATACATTGACAATTAAATAATTATTAAATATAACAAATAATTATAAATAAATACATTTTGACTAAAATAAATGAGCTACAAGTTTGGTCTTGTCTAATATATTAAATCTTGGTTCGCAAACTTATGTGAACCATGGTAGGGATGTTCATAATTTGGTCTCTTACAGATATTAAGTTACCAACAATAATAATAATAATTACAGTAATAAATAATTTTTAATTTATTATTTACAAATAAAACAAGTAAACATTGATAAAGAAACATTTTCCCGATAATGTTTAGTGATATAGCTCATTGATCCCCCATTTTCTTATGATATCAGGCTGGAAAACAACTTTTAACTTTCCAGACTTTTTTTTTTTTTTATAATGGGCCCTTCATAGTAAATTGGATGGATGGGTATAAACATTAACAATATGTAAAAGGTTATAAAATCTTATTGTTATAGGCAGTTTTTGGCTTTAATAATTTGGTAGATTTAGATTTAGTAGATAGAGGAAGTCATGCTTGCAATTTTCTATTCAAATTACAAGTTAGGAGCGCTTTCAATCCATCATTTGAGGAAATTCAGTTGACTCGAAATATGTTTGAATCCCCAAAAAACATGGTAAAATCGCTCCAAGAATCAAATGGATCAAGAAAGCACAAGAAAATCATAAATAAAAATTAAATTTCAATTAACCCTCAAATATGGCATGATTTGCAAAGCAAGGTTTATTAAAGCAGAAGACACCGTAAACCTGTGACCTCCATGCGTTCCCGAGGGTTAAGGGTATATTGTCGATTCGATATGTCATGTCTTTAAAATTTAATAAAAAAGGGGTAGAAAAAAATAAATATGAGGTTTTTTGTTAGTTTAATTTAATTATAAACTAATTATTGACTTTGAAAATTTATTATTGAATTGTTGATTAATAAACCCTTGAAAAATTAAAAATTGGGCAAGTGTTCCAGAGTGTGGGTTCGGAATGTTGCGAATTCAATTCCCAGGCTCGGAACAGTTAATATTTATTGCCAATTGAGTAAACTTTAACCGTTCTATAACATTGAATGCAAAGTAAAAATATAAAAAATGCAAAAAAATAATAAAAAGCAACATGATATATATGTAAAAGCAAATGATGTATACATTATCATAATTAAAAAATGGAGTTATTTTGACTTTGTAAATTCTATAAATAGTAAAAAACATAATAATTTTTACAAAAAAAAACTTCTTTACTAATTTAATTGATACATTACATAGGTCATCTTCATCTCTCAATCCTGAGATAACTATTGTAATTCTTATACGGGTTCTTTGAGGTAAGGAAGTTTAAAATGTTATTCAAATTCCTATAACCAAATATTTCACAGTTCATTGATTTTGTAATCAACATTTTGAAACTATCCTGATTATTAATAAATTAAATAACAATTTTGTAATTAAAAATCAATAACAAGTAAATTTGTATAAGTACAAATATAAAATATTTGATGAAAATCTTTTAAATTTGGATTTGAACCAATAAGTACATTTTAAGGATAATTTAATCATCCATAAAAATTAAAAAAAAGCTCACTTCTCGATTAGAGCAATGAAAACCAAAGACTGCCTCAAATTATTATTCGTCTCTGGATATATATTATAAAAATTATTGCTAACAATGAAATTATTTTCTAAAGTGTTAATAATATCAATTAATATACGATTAATAAATAGTATTGTGTATAAAAACACTGCAAAATTGTAAACTCAATGTGATATAAATTGAAACTACCCTATTTTCCAATGCACATCAAATTGGAAAAAAAAAAAAAATCGCAAAATAACATATAATAATAACATAACAAGGGTGTTATCATTAAAAAACACCGATCAATAATCAACACCACAGACACAACTAGCGATTACTTGGTACATAAACATATATAATATATTAAGTTATATCACTCTTCAATCTAACAACAATATTCTAACAACAATAAGCATAAAAATGACTCATCCATACTGTAAAAAGCAGTATTTCCCTTTCTTTGGTATGAAAATCTTGAATGACTGCTTGTGCAAAAATGTTTGGTCAAATTTAAAAAAAAAAAACTTTCACCCTTTCTACATTTCTCCCTCATCCATAGCTTTGTTCATATCGGAAACAAGCCTGTCTAAAATATCCTTATATTCTGAATTAGGCTTGAATACAGCATCAAGGAATTCAGGATCTGAGAAGAAATTGAATACTGAATCAATCCTGACGAGAGATTTCTCAGTGAGGTGCCTCTCCACGAGTTGCCTTATAGCCTGGTGCGACTCTTGTAGTGCAGTCTTGAGGTAGTGGCGATCGTAAGAGAAGTCCACCTCGTTGAAGCTCATCACAGCCATCGCAGCAGCGTGGAACTTGTTTTTAAACTTATCGGCGAACCGAAGCTCCTCTTGGCTGAACTGTCCGTTCCTGTAGAGCACACCGATCTTGATAACTATCTTTATGATGTTCTTGATCAGCTTTTCGGACTCCTTCTTGTTATCAGTCTGAAAAAATAAATAAATAAATAATAAAGTGATTTAGTAAATGTAAAAAAAAATGTTTATAAAAAAATTACGGACAATTTCAAGGCCGTACCCAGGATCAAAACTAGGGGGGGCAAGCTATGGTCGTTCAGGTTGTAACACCTTACCGCGGAAAAGGTGAATGAAACCAAAATTATGTATAATTATAGCAGTGCTTTATCAACTAAGTTATTACAATTATTTGCCTGAAACAATTTGCTTCCAGTCTTAAAAGCCTAAAAAATTATTGCTTCTAGCCTTCCAGGGGGGGGGGGCAGCAATTGTTCTGCCCCTGGTTACTAAGCCACAATCTGGTGAGATCTGGCGGGTGGGATCGCTGAAGAGAAAGATTTGAACACAGTTATGATATGCTATATGATATGAGGTGCTTAGGACCTGGGTTTGATTCCTAGGCGTGGTCGAATCTTTTATCTTCTAATCAAATTATTTATTATTTATTATCAAAATTATAAATTATTTTTCAAATTATAAATGATTAAATTTCAACATAGAAAGTAAATAAATATTTATAGTATTTATTCAATACACTCAATGTCCCAGGTTTACATCTTAGCAATCGTTAGAGATGAATTAGTACAGTTTTTATCCAGGGTTTTAAAGATCCCAAAATAAGATACATATACAGTATGTTTTAATAAAATACTGCGGGCTTACGCCAAAAGAATTGTCTGTCTTATATTGAAGCATGTCATGTTGCATCTTTCTTTAACTTATTTCATTGCATATATTTCTGGCTACCCTAAACCGAAATCACTTAGTATTCAGTTTAATTTTGCTTTTATTTTCAGGGCATTCCATGCAATTTTTTTATGTATAAACTAATTTTGTTATTAGGCTAAAGTTCATAAATTTTATTTTCAAAATTTTAGCAAGTAGGGTAAACCATACAGTTATTGGCACTCAGTATAGTTATTGGCCACTCCATCTTAAACCTAAAGAAATAGGTAAACAAGTCCTAATTTTATTACAAGATATGCATG
Organism: Aelia acuminata; assembly: GCA_911387785.2. NCBI lineage: Eukaryota > Metazoa > Arthropoda > Insecta > Hemiptera > Pentatomidae > Aelia > Aelia acuminata. Next base: position 12,590,423 of record OU426984.1, read on the forward strand.
AGTCTAATGTTTGAAGGGCCCTCTAAGTCATCTATGAAATAAGACTTTAACAAACTAACCATAGGGAAAATTTCACAATTAAATCCACAGGGTGCCAATAACTAGATTTGGCACTTTTAACAATAAATATTGCCATATTGTAAAACTGTAGAAACTTTTGACCAAAAAAAACTCTTTTGTCTTTATAAGGATAGATAAAGAGAAGTTTCAAATAGATCCCTTCATAAGAAGTTTTTTTTTTTAATGTCACCACTGAAATTAGGTCTTAAGGGTGCCAATAACTGTACGGTTTACCCTACTTATTACACATGTGAAAACAAAATTTCTCTTAATTTGAAAGTTTTCTTACTTTGCCTATATTCTGCAATATTGACTTATTAAATATTTATAATTAAGACATTGACTGATTCTGATTACAAAAAAAGTGTCTTCTGAACAAACATCTTCCTACCTTTTTGTGAGGTTGATAGAAATGGATTACATTCTCATTTCAAAGAAGAGCCAAATAAGCATATTTCTTTTTTTTTATCCATCTAATGCTTTAAAAATTGAAATAATTTCCTTGCTGAGAAAAATATTGTCATAAAAATTTTGTTTTGTAAAAAATGCAATTTTTTTTTAATGTATTTGTTTTTAGTTAAAGACGGCTTTGAAATTTTCAAGATTAATCAATTTTTGAAGGTGATAGAAAACTTTGAATACTTAGTGATTACAATAATTAACCCTGAAAAGTTAATATAAAACTATACGTAAATGATCTTATTAATTTAGATATTTTTTTACCTAATAACTAATCATCTTCTGAATCTGTCACAACAGATCTCACATTCAATAAATTTACTTCAAGTATTCAAAAATAATTTAAAATTCAGTCTTACATAAGTTTTCGCTAGTTTGTAGAGGTTGTCTAATAAGCTCGCTGTGGTATCATCGATGAACATTTTGGCCACATTTTTATTCGCCATCCTGCTCAAGATTTTCTTTTGAGCTCTGAGCCCAACATCTCGGGCCTTGAAATTCTCTGACATGACTGAAACAAAATTAAAAATAACTATTAACCAACATTGTAAACAATTTAACATTGAACATAAGCGTTATTATAATTATTATAATTATTAAGTAGTACTTAACCATGAGAAATGCTTCTAAATATCTTCCTTACAGAGGCTTACTTAATCTTAATAATGTAATTACTAGGGAACAGATTTTCAGGTAAAATAAAAAGGCCAATTATGTACATATATATGTAACTATATTTTAAGAAATATGTAACAAATAACTTTAAATATGTAAGAACAAATGAGGCGTTTGGTTTCAAAAGGCTAAATCCATTTTCAACAATTTTTCAGGACTGATAAAAAAAAAAAAATAATTAAAAAATTAATCAATTTAACAATTTTTTTTGTTCTTTTTCGTCGTTTTGCTAACAATTACATTCAAACAAAAGTTTTTTTACTTTAAATCACATTTAACATTAAAAAATATGTTGGATGTACCTGACTTTGATAAGAAAATATCAATTTTTGGTTAAATTTATTTAATATGAACGATATATACATAGTTTTTATTTTTTAAATATACAAATTTTCATTTAAATCTTGATGTTGACCCACATCCATATTGGTATCATGCATGTTTATACGGATAGGTGACATAGTACATAGGTAGTGTCTATTACAACTTTGTATAATTCTGGGGTAGGTACCTATTGATCTCCAGTGGTCTCCTTAATGTTTTTCTTAATAGAGTATCAACATCATTCAACTGTTTGGAAACATGGATATCGTTTGGGATTCCGAAAAATTTAAGGTTATCTGAAAAGTCAAGCTTGGATTTCTATCTATCTCGGTTCTCCGCTTTTGTTAAGAAATGGAATATTTAAGTATTGATTTTCGAAGAATCTAGACGTCTTTTTAAAAAAACGCGTCTAACACATTATTTCTAACATTAAAAACTTGGAAAAAAAATAAAAAAAATGTTTTTGGAAAAAATGGATGTAACCGGTTTTGAAACCAAACGCCTCAAATATCATCAAATTGATTAGACTATGAATATATATTCATATTCATTATCTAAATTATGTATATTTTTGAGTATGTAAACATGTAAATGTATGTAGGATAAACCGTACAGTTATGGACACCTTTATGACTACATTTCTGGGGTGAAATTAAAAAAAATACTTTTTATGAATGGATCAAATTGAAACTTCCTATAGCTCCACTTTATCTATCCTTACAAAGACTCAAGAGGTTTTATTTAATTTTTTTTTTTTGGTTCATAAGTTGAATAGTTTTACCATAAAGTCTTACTTCATAGATAACTTAGAGGGTCCTTCAAACATTAGATTCATGCATATCTTGAAATAAAATTAGGACTTGTTTACTTATTTCTTTAAGTTAAAGTTGGTTTGTCAATAACTGTACTGAGTGTCAATAACTGTATAGTTTACACTATACAAATAAAAATAATAAAATTTAAAATTATTACTTATTGAATTATAGGGGAGAGCGAGGTTGGTTGGCATAGGGGGTAGGTTGGCCATTGGCTTGTAGTTTCCATCATACCTGTTGTGAAGGCCCCACCATTGTACCATGTGATCCGCTCGACCTCGGGATTCTTGTCCTGAGTTTTCGATCCGATGCTAACAGTGTAGATAAGAGTGTGCTTCATTGATTGATTTTACAACATGTAAGTAAATTTTTATATTTTCAGTAAATTTGGTTTAAAGGCATGGCAAAACATTTGACTCCAATTCTGTTCACATAGCCCCGAACTCCTTTGAAAAACCTAACCTTTTGATTAACCAGGTTCTTGTTTGATTGTTCTCCCCTGTCCTGGCTGCCATCTTTCATATGTGTCAGGCAGTACTTGAATAAGATGGTTAAACAACCCCACCTTCTAGGCCAACCTGCCCCACCTTGGGGGTTAATTGGCATCCTCTGGATTGACGAATTCTTCAATTTTATATGATTTTAGTATTAAATATTATGTGGTGAAAAAAAAATACTTGAAGTACTCTAATACTTAGAGTTTACAGTGGTATCAGCCCTATTGGGATTATATTAACAGGAACGACTCAACAATAAAAAAAGTGAAAACTGTTGCCAACCAACCCCGCTCACCCATACTTATTAAATTGTACTTTAAATTTTCAAATGAGAAGAAATGCATATCCGATCTGAAAAGAGCTTTGAATCGCCTGAGAGTTCTTTCCACGTTAACAGTGGCAAATTCTAAAGATGCTATGTCCATTCAATTAGTTAGATCCACATTAAATTGTCCGTTGACCTTTCTTTTAACTTTAAAGTTTAAAATAAGCGTGGTAGTTGTGGTCTCAAAACAACAGTTTTTCAACTACTATGAAGCAATGTATACCTGTTCGGTTTTAATGATATCTTTTATCAATAGCTTCTTGTTAAATATCTTTTAAATAGTTTCACCTCAAAGTGCTTTTATCGGGAAATTTCATATTATAATATGTTTTTATAAGAAACATTTAAAATCTAGATAGTTAACTTTATAAATAGGTTTATATGCTCAAATAAATGCTAGGTAAAGATCTTTATTAAAAGATGACTTACCACTTACTTTAACTATCAGAGCAATAAACCGTTATTAATGCTTGGGATAGACCCTACAGTTTTTATAAAGCCCTTTCCCGGAATCTCAATGATCCCAGTAGCAAGTAATTAGCACATCTTGAATACATGTCAGAAAAGTTTAATTCTTTAAGTGGCTAAATAGTATCTTCCTCAAAACACAGAACTGAATTTTTTTAGGTTTGCTGTACCATGAAAAATGTAGGTAGGTATGCATTATCGTTTTAAAAAATTTATGACCCAATAAAAAAAAAAAAGGCAGACCGATTATGTAAAAATATCTATTTATACTATAAATATGTGCTTATAGTGAAAATATGTAAAATAAAAATGAGTTTGAATGATTCTAAAGGCTATAAAACAATTGAATTCAGCTTCATAATAATATTTGCTCAGATAACATATGCAAAATATGTAAAATTTGTTTCCCAGTAAAACCTTTAAAATTGAAAAAAAAACAATCCTGTAGAATTACTACACCATAGAGTGTCTACGGGTTCAGTACTTTTTTTTTTGTTCGGCACACAGGGGTTTACTCTAGAGGTTTAACCAACTTATTCTAACCATGGTGGGTACGGGTCAGTACTATATAATTAAGTAGGGGAAAGCGGGGTTGGTTGGCAACAGTTTTCACTTTTTTGATTGTTGAGTTGTTCCTGTTAATATAATCCTAATAGGGCTGATACCACTTTAAACTCTAAGTATTAGAGTACTTCAAGTATTTTTTTCACCACATAATATTTAATAATAAGAACATAGAAAATTGAAGAATTCGTCAATCCAGAGTATGCCAATTAACCCCCTATGTGGGGCAGATTGGCCTAGAAGGTGGGATTGTTAAGCCATCTCATTGAAGTACTGCCTGACACATATTTTTGTTATTAAAAGCTGCACTATAATGTTATAATAATTTTGAATCGGTTTTTAACAGCTTTTAAGGGAAAATAGATTGACAATAGAAGAAGATAGAAGTTTAGACTGTCGTCACTTTCTGCATAAGAAAAACTGCTCTCATCCTCCTCGCTGGAACTAAAGACAATTGGTAGTTTAACCTTTGTTTATGTTTACCTTGCTTTTGTGAATTGCTACTGCGCCAACAAACCCCAGCTGAGGAGGGCCAACTAACCCCACATGAGAGATCATATGAAAAATGGCTGCCGCGACAGGGGAATACAATCAAACTAGGAACTGGTTAGTCAAGAGGTTAGGTTTTTCAAAGGAGTTTGGGGCTATGTGAACAGAATCGGTTTCAAATGTTTACCACGCCTTTAAACCAAATTTACTGAAAATATAAAAATTTACTTACATATTGTAAAATCAATCAATGAAGCACACTCATCTCTACACTGTTAGCATCAGATTGAAAACTCTGGATAAGACTCCCTAGGTCGAGCAGGTCACATGGTACAATGGTGGGGTCTTCACAACAGGTATGACGGAAACTATAAGCCAATGGCCAACCTACCCCTTATGCCAACCAACCCCGCTCTCCCCCTAATGTTTCTTTTTCAACGATCGGGCAAGGAGGTGATTTGACCATGATCGAGCTCAACTGCCCGGTTTTCTCCCCTTAATTTTTCAATTAAGAGTACCTAGTTTAAAGGGGCTGGTTGTACCCCAGAAGGGTTTCTCGACTTCAGTAACCCTTCAAGGCAGAACAGAAAAGATATCCTGACATAACTGGATTCGAATCCTAGAGCAGTTCAATGCCTTAGTACCGAAGTTTCCCGCTGTCACTTACTCACATTTATATAATACTGTAAAAAAAAGTAAGAATCAACATTGTTCAGGACCCTTCTTGGTATACCAATACTTCCAAATTCACATGGACATCCACTGCAATGCTCAAAAAAATCCTAAGATAATGCGATTCAAAAATTCAAAATGTCTCACAGATTTTAATATCAAATATTAATTTAATAAGCATTTGACAAGATTCCATTGTGATCGAACAGATATTTGGTGGACCTATATTAAGATAAATAATTAGTCTTAAAATTTATTTTTAAAACCAATTAATAATCAAATATAAAACTCACGCTTAAAAAAATTAGGCATCTTCTTATAAATCTTCAATAGTACTTATATCTTTCTTTTGCTTCTTTCGTCGTAAAATTTTCAATAAAATTTATAATTTCGCTGGATTATTAAAGCAAAAACAAAATTTAGCGAGTTTAAATTTTAATTATAATCTCTTAAAATTTCAAAAACACATAATAGAAATATTTATAAAGTAAAAAAGATGCGTTATTGTTTAAAAACTAACTTTAAGGTGCGTTATTAAATAAATTTAAACTTTAACTAATCTTATTTTTTTTCTATTCGCCATTTATTTACTTATTTTATATTAAAAAAAATAATAATCTGGTTCGCTATTATTAATATTTATATACATTTTTATAGCTTTACTTTTGTAAATATTAAAAAAAATCCTAACTACTGTATTACAATATTATTAAAATTGAATTATTCAAGATATAAAAAGAAATAAATAATTTTTATTTAAAATTATTACGTAAACATTATACCACTTAGCACTGACACATTTCACTTGCGAACTGAAAAGCCTTGTACATTCACCGCATCCTTTAAATGGAAAGTGAAGAGATAACCATTATTGGTGTCAAGGTAAATTTAAATTATAAATTCAAATTATATATTTATACATATTAATATAACGCACACAAAGCATTAATATATCATTAAAAAGTCGATTCGTAGCTTTATAAGTTGAGTCTAAACTATTTTTTAAAGCATTACAGCAAAACTTTGTTCATTCGGACTAACTGGAATCAAATACAATCCGGATATTCGAAAACTTTAGACGTGACAGCCAAAATTTCATTCATGATTGTTTAAACAGAGGGGGCACTTTATTTAATAAATTTTGTTTCATTTCAAGTTTTTTTTTTTCTCTCAGAAACGGCTGTAATTATTTTGATCAAACTAGGTATTTGATGTAGTTATATGCCCGTGACGTAATATATGCCAAAATTTCATTTCCCGTATTAACACTGATGAAATTACAAACTTTTATTTAGCAATAGGCGGGCGCAATCGACTATAGGGTGCGCTAGTAGTTTTGCAAAATGTCGGAAAGAACGGGGCTAGACATAGTTGATGTGATAGAGATAATTGGTAATTTTAAAAGACCATTAATTGAAGGGCAGGCTATCCTTGATGCAAACCACATAATTTCATGTGGAATAATATCTAAAAGTAAAAAAACAGTTATTTTACAAGCCTTGTGCCTTCAAACTAGTAATCTTAAAGGGCTGCTTCTACTCAAATAAAAGTGGAAATCAAATTTAATAATGATAATAAGCAATTTTCTTGTCATTGTACGTGTAAAGCTGGTAGTTCTGGTAAATTCAAACACATCATTGTAACTGTACTCTACGTTTTTCGGTTGGTAATAACATTAATTACCTATTTATACAATCATTGTTATGACAGCTTAGATTCTTTGTCATATTATTTATTTATTTGTCAAAACTTTCAGGCTTCGCATTGCAAACTTGGAACAATTAAGCACAACGGATGTAAGACAGGAACCTACAGCCTACAGTCTACACCCACCTCGCTTTTGCTGATGACCTCGTCATATTTGCTGCGGACGACCGGGACCTACAATACAACTTGAACATCGTGCAAGAAGAGCTGTCTAGCATTAACATGGATATTAATCCAGATAAGACAAAATGCATGAGAATAGGAAGACGTCCCCGCCATGTTATGAGAGTACTGAGGCTGAAAGGACAGATCTTAGAGCGGGTGCATGATTTTAAGTATTTGGGTGCCTGGATAAACGGAAGTGGCTATATCGATGGGGAGATATCGCAAAGATTGGGAGCAGCTGGAAGAATGTTCCACTCAATCCGGAAAGGCTTCCTCAACAAAAGAGAAGTGACGAAGAAGACAAAGATATCGGTCTACAAGTCAACGTTCCTGCCCATCCTATCTTACTCCTCCGAATCATGGACCCTCACCTCAAAACACAAAAGTCAGATCCAGACAATGGAGATGAGATACTTGAGGAAGGTTGAAGGAAAGACAAGGAGAGATAGGATCCGCAATACAACTATAAGATCGAACCTCGAGGTACAGCCGGTAGAAACCATTCTAGAAGAAAATAAACTGAGATGGTTTGGGCACCTCCAAAGGATGAACATCGATACAACGGCAAGGATTACGTATGAGACGAGAGTTGACGGAAGAAGGCCAAGAGGAAGACCACGGATCACCTGGGAAGAAAGTGTACGGGAAGCGTTCAGGAAGCGAGGACTGGACTGGAACAAGAGGAGAGAACTGGTACAAGAGAGGGATACCTGGGTCAAGCTCTATAGAGGGCAACCCCACACTGCACAGCGGTAGAAGGGGAAGGAATATGATGATGATGATGGATGTAAGACAAAAATGGGGAAAATTAAAAAAGAAAAACAAATATGACACTATGGTCCCAATGTTATTTGCATTATACTAGCATTTTGGAATAATAAAATGTCAAATACTACTATTTACCTGGATAAATATAGCCACTGTCTTTAAAATGAAGACTACATATCGTCATATGTTAAGAAACAGGCTTATCTATTCTTAATTTTACAATCCACTCTTTAAGAAACTTTTTATTTTTTTGGAATTAAAAGGAATGACACGTCTTTTGATTTTCTAATTGAACACTGAGGGACCGAGCAATACCTATTAGACATTTTTTAAATAATTTTTTGCTCAATCGGGTTTTAATTATGGAAAAATAAATTAAAAACGCCAAAAAACCCTATGAATCCCAGGTAATGGCCCGGCTTCTATCCCCGTTTCTCTAGTTCCTTAAAGAAGCAGCACCGTCGCTTGCGCCCGCCTATAAAATTTTTTTTTTTACTTCAGAGGCTTAATAGGAGATACTCAAGGTGTGAAAAAAATATCAGATAATCTTTAATTATTTAAATTTTAGTTTCGAAACTTTGAATCCATAATAGATTTCAGAATATAATATAAAGTGATTTTAGAGGAACAGTAATCGTTCTCGGTTTCCAGAAAGGCATAAGAAACAAACTTTAAAACAAGACGTAAATACACCATCTATCGATTCACCTTCACGATATATTTACAAAAAGCAACTCGCAGTAAAAACCAAGCAAGCAGTAAAAAAAACTCGACTGTTAATGAAATTAGGCCCCTTACAAAAAGAAATACACAATAATGAATCGAAAATTACTGAGAACTTCCAATTTTTGCAATAGAAATACTCTATAACTTATGGAGTTATACAAATATAAACATGTAAATGTGGAAAAATGTTTGAAGTTGAGGAATGGCGTTTACATATTATCGAAACACGTCGATTTATAATCTAAGTAAGTTCGTAAGTGAAAGTTGTGTGTTGCGCGCATGACCCCAGATTTTTTAAATGTGTTTATATCAAAGTTATATAGAATAGTTTTGAAATATACGAAACAAAATAAAATAAAATCACATTATTCCATTTCAAATAGCTCGTCTCTTTTGTTTTTAACACGTGCGGAGTTTGAATGAATCACCAACACGTTTTCGCTTTGTTGCTAAACACGTTTCCTAGGCATTATATCAAAATAAATGCGAATTTTTGTTAAGATTATTAATACTTTCTTTCTATCAATGTTAAAAATTAAAATTTCAACATGTGATATAGTAAATATTATAGTAAGCGTGAACATTTAATAGATGAAAATGCATATAAATCTGATTCGGATATCCTGACAAAGAAGGACCGAGGTTTTACTGTTTCATGGGTTTTTTTTATCTTTTTAATTTAAATTAAATAAAAGTTTACTTATATTATTTATACGTACTGAAGAATTGTTAAAATAAAAAAAAAAATTCTTTATAAAATTTATTTATAAAGAAATCTCTCCCCCCCCCCAAAAAAAAAACTTGTGGGTCAAAACTTCAATACAATTTCAACAATGTAAACAAAAAATTTCTTGTTGGAAAATAAATTCTTAGAATTGTATTAAAAAATAATAGGATATATTTATTTTTTATAATTATATCTTCACGTTTTCTTTTAATTGTTCCGTTAATAGGTAATGTTTATTTAATTTAAAAACAACTGACAAAATAAACATTAATTTTTATATCCAGAAACGCATGTAATGTACATTTACAAAAAATTAATTTTTTAGTATTTAAAAAACTGTAATTGATTTTCACGATGCTTATTCATTTCGCTGACATTACTCATTTCTTATACTATTCTTCTTATATTTCTTTTTTAGTTGTTATTTTTTGTTTGTTTTTAAACAAACAAAAAAATAAAATAAAACAAGGAATTAAAATTATTTCCAACCTTGATGTATACCTACTCGCTGTTAAAATTGTCTACAACATTCTCAGAGAGCATTTTTACATTCTAATGTATATTTATTTATTTTTTTATAAAAATTCTTAAATGAGTTCATTTTTGTAATATAATGTGAAAATTTTTGAATCCTTTTCTTTTTTTTATATATATATTTTATATCTTTACATAAAATTATAAGGATATATAGACCCCAACTTTACAAATAATAAAACTGATAATCTAATTTTGAAATAAATTCCAACAAACTTCCACAATTTCGATTTGAAATATTTTCAGGAAATGAGAAATGAAAAATGAAATGTTATAATAAACTATTAGGTACACTAAAAATTATTTTATATGTTAGCAAAATATAAATCAATGTGTTCAAAAACAAAGCTACAAAGAAGACTAAATGAAATTTCGGATATTTATTATCTTTATGTCGAACTATTGAAATTTATTGTGTGAAATACTAGAATAGGGGATTGGTCCCAATTAATGTGGGATGTTTATGAATGAAAGTTCGATTTAAAACAAAAAATACACGTAAAAATAAAAGATAACTTTTCGAAAAGAAATTCTTAATCTCCCTACCGGAAACCTGTAAAAAGGAAAATTTGGGGAATAAATTTACGCATTTAAAATAATATTAAATATTAATAAATATAATATTAATATTATTAATAAAGTTTTTTTTTTTTGTAAATAAAAATTTCTTGGATTTTCGCTGTGTATGTTCTTTTTTTTTTAATGTACCGAACTATCTGTGACCGCCACTGAATAATTTTAATAATAAAAATCTGAACAAAAACATTTCAATAATATATTAAAAAATAAATAAAAATGACCTTAAATATATTCGAAACAGTTTGAAGAGGTTACAAAAGATGGTTGGAACATATCAGAAGAAGACTTGAGAACAGTTTCAAACCAGTTGACTCCTAAGATGGAACTGTCAGAGGAAAGGTGCTAGTTATAAATAGTACAATACACAGAAGTAATCTTATCGAACCAGACAGATAACTCCGGTGAATGCTAAACTTCGCGAAGGAGATGGTGGAGATATTGATAATTTTAAATTCAATTTTTTTTTAGAACGTTGTATGTTTAAAAAGAAAACAAAACATGAGCTCGATCTTCTTATGCATAGAAATTAAACATACAAAGATTCACGTTATAGGCGGGCGCAATCGAATATAGGGTGCGCTAGTAGTTTTGCAAAATGTCGGAAAGAACGGTGTAAGACCTAGTTGATGTGATAGAGATAATTGGTAATTTTAAAAGACCATTAATTGATGGGCAGGCTATTCTTGATGCAAACCACATATTTACATGTGGAGTAATATCTAAAAATAAAAAAACAGTTATTTTACAAGCCTCGTGCCTTTAAACTAGCAATCTTAAAGGACTGCCCCATCAAATAAAAGTGGAAATCAAATTTATTAATAATAATAAGCAATTTTCTTGTCATTGTACATGTAAAGCTGGTAGTTCTGGTAAATGCAAACACATCATTGTAACTTTACTCGACGTTTTTCGGTTAGTAATAACATTAATTACCTATTTACACAATCATTGTTATGACAGCTTAGATTCTTTGTCATATTATTTATTTATTTGTCAAAACTTTCAGGCTTCGCATTGAAAACATGGAACAATTAAGCACAGCGGATGTAATAGAAAAATGGGGAAAATTAAAAAAGAAAAACAAATCTATGACACTATGGTCTCAATGTTATTTGCATAAAACTAGCATTTTGGAATAATAAAATGTCAAATACAAATATTTACTAGGATAAATATAGTCTCTCTCTTTAAAATAAAGACTACATATCGTCATATGTTTCGAAACAGGCTTATCTATTCTTAATTTTACAATCCACTCTTTAAGAAGCTTTTTATTTTTTGGAAATAAAAGGGAATGACACGTCTTTTGACTTTCTAATTGAACACTGAGGGACCGAGCAATACCTATTAGATATTTTTCAAATGATTTTTTGCTCAATCGGGTTTTAATTATGGAAAAATAAATTAAAAACGCCAAAAAACCCTATGAATCCCAGGTAATGGCCCGGATTTATCACCGTTTCTCTAGTTCCTGTAGCACCGTCGCAGAAGCAGCACCGTCGCTTGCGCCCGCCTATAGCGACAAAAGGTTCCTGATAGGGATTCGATATCTATAGATCTATCGATATAGAAGTATCGATCTATAACTATCGATAAAAAAAAAATGTTGAGGGATCGGGTCACCTTTAGTGTAGTGTCTAGCATAGCAGCATACGATGATACGCATTCTACCAGGAAGCCTTAGGATTTACCTATAAAGGGAGTAAAAAATCCGACGTTTCGTAGGCGCGTTTTTTATAAACCGAACTTAAGATCGGGACCTTTCGGTAAGCCCGAAATGAACTCGGGTAGAATGTGATCGAAAAATTTTGTTGTTTTCTGAAGCCGGCCGCCATATTTGAGAAGCTAAAACAGTGCATTAAAGTATTGGTAATGAACAAAAATAATTCTATCCCTTGCTGTTTATTACAGGTTTTTTTTTTTTTTTTTTTTTTTTTTTTTTAATTCCCCTTAAACATAGACTACTAATGATAACTTCTTCTTCTTCTTCTTCGATGGCACTCCAACTCGTGAAGAGTCAGGGCCTCCCGCAGTCGGAGCCGCCAGTCTTCTCTGTTTTGTGCAGCTGCTCTCCAATTTCTAATTCCGAGCATTTTTTGGGCATCTACCGCCACACAATCTATCCAGCGCAGGCGAGGTCTACCAACCTTTCTTCGTACAAAGATTTTTTCCTCCAAGAGCATCATTGGGACCTCGTTATTGCTTAGTCGAGCAATGTGCCCAGCCCATCTCAAGCGACCAACCTTTATTAATTTAACCACATCAGGCTCATTATACAAGCTCATGATCTCGGCATTTTTTCTTAAACTCCATACGCCGCTGCTACACACAGATCCCATAATCCTTCTCAGTATTCTCCTTTCAAATCTCAATAGAGATGATTCTATTGCCTTCGCCATGGCCCAACACTCGGATAAATATGTGAGAACTGGCCTGATTAGAGTTTTGTATATTTGTAGCTTAGTGGCCCTGGAGAGAAACTTGCTTCTTAGGTGTTTCTAAAGCCCGAAATAGCATCTATTGGCTGCCATGATCCGGCGCTGAATCTCTGGTTTCATGTCGTTGGTCGGGTTTAGCTGTGTTCCCAGGTAAATAAATTCCTGCACGCTATCGAATTTAAAATCTCCTAACGTAACTTTCCCTCCTAGAATTCCTGCTGTTGTTCTTTTAGGATTGCAGATCATGTACTTAGTTTTGGATTCGTTAACCACCAATCCAATTTTTGCAGCTGCTCTTTGAAGGTCCAGGAAAGCAGATTTCATACTTGTAAAATTACGTCCAACGATATCCAGGTCATGGGCATAAGCAAAGATTTGGCACGATTTGTTGAAGATGGAACCTCCCACTTGGATTCCCGATCCCCTGATTGCATATTCCAATGCAATATTAAATAAACCAATGATAACAATATATTAAATGTTTTAAGTATTTTAGAGCTTTTTACAGTAACAATGTTACATTTTAGGGCCATCTTATGGTTGTGATAATGTTTTTTTGTTAAATGTTTCTTAATGTTATTACCATGGAGTGATGGGGCTCATCTAGCGTGTTTACTCAAATGCAGCATGTTTACTGAATTTCATAAAATAATATACTTTGGTCAATAACTTTCTATACAAATGACTCGCACACTACGTATTACTCACGACGTAATAAAGAATGTTATATCAGGGTCAACTGTGGTATAGTGGTTAGCATGGCAACCTACAATACTAAAGGTAGCAGGTTCGCGCCCAGCGGTGGCCCTAGGATTTTTTAATGGGAGTAAAAAATCCTTAGCCATGCCGTCCCTCGGATAGGACGTAAAATGGAGGCCACGAGCCTGTACGATGTCAGGTACTCGTTAAAGATCCCTATCCTAATTATACCTGGATAGGTCCGATTAGCCTTAGTGGCATAAAGTGACGTTAAACAAAACAAACAAACAAGAATGTTATATCTTAGGCAGATAGATAAGAATGGTTAGCCTAACTGATAAATCAGGGGGAAATAATGGGAAGGCCTCGCAAGAGTTTACATAAATATATATTGTTCCCGCCCTCTAGATAATTTAGCTCCCCGATTTATTCCCTTCCCTTGTTGGAATATATTTTCTCTCGAGGCTGTCTGATGCTTCTTCGTCAAACGAAAGGATAGCTCAACGATTTAATATAATTCTAATATTTTTTAACAAACTAAATCATGCTAACATTAGAAATAAAAATTCAAATTCTCTATTTCTCTATTTAATTACGTAAATATATTTTTACTTTCACTTACCTATATATGAAATATATAGTAAGTGGAAGTATTGCGATCGTGAAAATTTTCGACTTCCGGTTTTCAATGGAAATGCACGTTTTGGGGTCCCCAGAGTCAAAATAACCAAGTCCCGCGAAATGGTCTGTGTGTGTGTGTGTGTGTGTGTGTGTGTGTGTGTGTGTGTGTGTGTGTGTGTGTGTGTGTGTGTGTGTGTGTGTGTGTGTGTGTGTGTGTGTGTGTGTGTGTGTGTGTGTGTGTGTGTGTGTGTGTGTGTGTGTGTGTGTGTGTGTGTGTGTGTGTGTGTGTGTGTGTGTGTGTGTGTGTGTGTGTGTGTGTGTGTGTGTGTGTGTGTGTGTGTGTGTGTGTGTGTGTGTGTGTGTGTGTGTGTGTGTGTGTGTGTGTGTGTGTGTGTGTGTGTCTGTGTGTGTGTGTGTGTGTGTGTGTGTGTGTGTGTGTGTGTGTGTGTGTGTGTGTGTGTGTGTGTGTGTGTGTGTGTGTGTGTGTGTGTGTGTGTGTGTGTGTGTGTGTGTGTGTGTGTGTGTGTGTGTGAACAGACTAGCTCAAAAACTATAAACCGTGCGAACCTGAAATTGGGTATTTAGAGTATGTATAAGCCCGCGATGTGACAGCAAAAATTTCATCAAATTTGCTCAAAGGGAGGGGGTACTTTATTTTATAACTTTTTAAGTTTTTTTCGATTTTCTCAAAAACGGCTCTAACGATTTTGATTAAACTGAGTATTTGATCTATTTATATGCCTGAAATATGACTGTAGAAATTTCATCAAAATTGATCAACCGGAGGGGGGACTTTACTTAATAAATTTTGTATCATTTTCACATGTTTTTTTTATTTACTCAAAAACGGTTTTAACGATTTTGATCAAACTTGGTATTTGATGTATTTATATGCCAAAGATGTGATAACCAACATTTCATCACAATTGATCAACCGGAGGGGGGACTTTACTTAATAAATTTTGTATCATTTTCACATGTTTTTTTTATTTACTCAAAAACGGTTTTAACGATTTTGATCAAACTTGGTATTTATATGCCCGAGATACGACTGTAAAAATTTCATCAAAATTGACCTACGGGAGGGGGGACTTTACTTAATAAATTTTGTATCATTTTCACGGGTTTTTTTTTATCTACTCAAAAACGGCTTTAACGATTAACAAAAATAAGATATGAATGTAGAAAAATGTGTGACTTTGGAAAATGATATTTAGCCAAACACGTCAATTTCTAATCTAAGTAAGTTGGTAAGTGAAAGTTGTGTGTTGCGCGCACGCACCAGATTTTTATAAATGTATTTATTGGTTAATATTGGGTAAATGATATGGGGACCGGGATGGCCGAGTGGACAAAGACGCTTTCAATAGGTAATCAAAGTTAAACAACGTCGAGCGTATTTAGTACTTGGGTGGGTCATCACCCGCCAATGAATGCCATGCAGTCCAAGCCTACCCACACCCCCGGGGATGCGAGTCCCGTCAGCCTTCTTGTGGCCACTCACACCGACCGGGCGTAGGAGATATGAACCTTCCCCATGTATCTCATCGAGAATCGTGGTGTGGTTTTCCAGGATGTCAGTAACCGCCCGGAGGTTTGGTATGGTATAGGTCCTCGGGGCATGCTGACTCTGAGCTACCATAATCCTTGGATCATTTGTCACTGTCCTTGAATCCGAGAGACCTGACGCCATCGGTGGGAAGGACACTGCCAAATTGGCCCCAATGGGATTGGTTATGGGGCTATGGGCAGTCTGCCGCTGCACCATGGTGACCATGGCTTGCAGCAACGTGAGGTTTGGGCTGCCCCTTCCAGGCTCCCGCAAGCAACAAAAATATCTGTAAGAAGACCACACTGCGCGGTCAAAGGTCTCATTAGGCCTATTGCGCCAAGCGAAAAAAAAAAATAAAATTGGATAAATGATATGCATCACAACAGCGGTGGCGAACATACGGTACGCTTAGAATGGATGGCACATACGAAGATTTTGCTTTTACATACACTTTATAACCTGGATCCGCCAATGCGTGTCTCAGTTTATAAAGATGGCGGATATCAGTTTATTCCGGTGACATAATACGTAATTGCATAATATTGTCATTAATATGGCGTCAAAATGGACAAAAAAACAAATACAATAAATCAGGTCAATTTTGTTTATTTATTTAACTTCACTTAATGCACTAAGTCTAATCGGACGATGATGAAGTGGAAGATCAAAATTTCGCATAGGAACTTTAAAGTACATGACTAGCAGCCGGGACCGCCATTTTCCGTCCCCTCCGAAGGAAGGTATAAACAAGGATTTTACTCCCTTTCAAAAATCTCTAATGCCACCTGGCGGACTACTAACCCGCGACCTAAAATGTTTTAGCTTGCTATGTATTCCAACACCCATAGGTGACGGTTATTTTTGAACACGAAACATGGTATCCTTTATAAATAACGCTTAGGAAGACTTGTCTTACCTGAAATAGCAGCCTTTTAACTTACCTGACAAAGCAGCAGGTAGCGCCGTTTTACGTCCCCTCCGAAGGACGGTATAACAAAAGATGTTTACTTGATATTATGATATTATATTATTATGATACTTGATACTAAGATGCTTATTTTTGTACATGAAACCTGGTATCCGACATTGTATACTTTAAAAATATTTTATAATTTATATTTTATAAATAACGCTTAAGTAGACTTAGCTTATCAAGTTTCCATTATTTTAATCCCTTTTAAAAATCTTAAAGGTACTTTGTACGCTAACCACTACACCAAAGGTGACCCCGCAAGTATGTTGTGCCTAATTTTCTTATTAATCCCGTTTCTGAAATAAATGCGAATATACGATCTAATCAAACCTAGAAACCTTACTGTTGACGTAGTTTTAGCTGTCAGGGGATTCAACGAATCCATTTTCGATATCGATTTAAAAAAAAAAAAAATGCTTGTAACCAAGAACGAAAATAGGACAAATTAACTCGACCATTTCTTGAACTTAAACAATTATTTATCAAAAGAATTTGTTGCTATTTTTATTCGGACACGCGATCATGAAATGTCAAGGTAGTTAATATGATTACGTTTAGCTTTCATAATCTGAAATCTTTTAATTTGGTATAAAAATAGTCACATATTGAAGTAAAGGAAAAATTGATACCTAAAGGCGGAATGAGGTAACACAAGACAAAATGTAGGCGTGGGGCAATGCGGCACAAACTTCAAATAATTTCACATGCGGATTTTGTTGCCCCACGTCGCATGCGGATTGTCTTACACGAGTGTAGCATGCATCTAAAGCGATTCAATGCAGGAGACTTCAGTTCATTCATTAATCTTCGGAAAGCGCATTGAATCGGAAAAGGAAAAGAAAAACTCCAAGATATTGTAGAAGTGAGATACATATTGATGGCCAAGAAATTCAGTATCATTTGTACAACAAGCTTGGTCGCTGACGATGATACTTTATTTCGAATTTTCTTTGATAATATGGCTTCAAATAAAAAAATCCCCCCTTAAAAATATCCCTTGCTGTTTATTACAGGTTTTTTTTTTTTTTTTTTTTTTTTTTTTTTTTTTTTTTTTTTTTTAATTCTCCTTAAACATAGACTACTAATGATAACTTCTTCTTCTTCTTTTTCTTCGATGACACTACAACTCATGAAGAGTCAGGGCCTCCCGCAGTCGGAGCCGCCAGTCTTCTCTGTTTTGTGCAGCTGCTCTCCAATTTCTAATTCCGATATTGTAGAAGTGAGATACATATTGATGGCCAAGAAATTCAGTATCATTTGTACAACAAGTTGGTCGCTGAAGATGATACTTTATTTCGAATTTTCTTTGATAATATGGCTTCAAATAAAAAAATCTGGTGCTTTTCACTAACCAACTTACTTAGATTAGAATTAATTGTCATTTCTCAAAGTTACATATCTTTCCACATTCGTTTCTTATTTCTGTTTTTATTTGCTCTCTAAATTACACTATTTTTTTTTAATTATTAAATAATAGTTCTTACATGCGATAATTCGGCAATGCAAGCGTAATACACCAAGTCGTCTGATTTTATGATTCTTTATGTAATTTTTGAAAATTTCATTTATTTGTCATGAAACAAATCATTTCTATTAAATAATAGATAGAATAGAATAGAATAGAATAGATAGATATAGATAGATATAGAATAGAAATAATAGATAAAATAGCGGCTTTAATTATGAACAATGGTCTGTTATTAAAGGCGTACTCCGCATGCGTGGGCTCAACGTGTTTTATGAGTTGACTGAATATTTTTCTTTTTTTCTCCTCTATATGTTTACTTGATTTTTTCATATTTTCCATTTAGCCCTTTCTTATTTTTAGGCGAAAAGAGAGACAGATAATTTCTTCATATGAACAAAAACAAAGGTACTTTATTGTAAAGCAAAAAAGGCCACTTACCCGCTTAAGCCTTTTCAGAACATTTTAATAATGATAAAGCTTACCTGATATTAAAGAAGACTTGATTTTCATGAAACATGGCGAATTTAATCAAAATCATTAAAGCCGTTGAGTAAATAAATAAAACACGTGAAAGTGAGACAAAATTTATTAAATAAAGTAACCCCTCCGTTTGACCAATTCTGATGAAATTTTTGCTGTCACATCGCGGGCATATACATACACTAAATACCCAATTTTAGGTGCGTACGGTTTATAGTTTTTGAGCAAGTCTGTTCACACACGCACAGACCATTTCGCTAGACTTGGTTATTTGGACTCAGGGGACCCCAAAACGTGTATAAAAAGTCGAAATTTTTCACGATCGCAATACTTTCCCTTACTATATATTTCATATAAGTAAGTGAAAGTAATGTTGTAAGTAAAAAATTAGCGCATAATGTATACCGTCGATCTGTTAAGGCCCGGGCCGAAAATATTTTTCCTCAGAAATATTCCGGAGGAGGGAGGGGGGGGGGAGCACTAGCATATCCCTTTTAGCGGAAAGAACGTTTCAAATTTCTCTTTTCGATAATCAAAATATGTCTTTAATGGTCAAAATGTTCTTATCAGTATGCATTGTGGTAATGTTATAAACAACATCGTGGATATAGCAGTCAGTGGCGCCTCGATACCTCCCAAAGACCGCTCTTTATTTACTTTCACTTACCAATAAATGAGATATATAGTAAGGGAAAGTATTGCGATCTTGAAAAATTTCGACATACACGTTTTGGGGTTCCTATACACTTTGGGAAATGGTCTGTGTGTGTGTGTACGTGTGTGACCAGACTAGTTAAGAAACTATAAACCGTACGAACCTGAAATTGGGTATTTGGTGTATGTATATTCCCGCGATGTGACAGCAAAAATTTCAACACAATTGATCAATGGATGGATGGGCACTTTACTTATTAAATTTTGTATCATTTTCAAGTGTTTTTTTTATTTACTTAAAAAAGGCTCTAACGATTTTTATCAAACTGGGTATTTGATGCATGTATATTACCGGGATGAGACAGTCAAAATTTCATCAGATTTTACTTTAATCAAACTTTACTTAATAAATTTTGTCTCATTTTTACTTTCACTTACCTATACCTTTATGAAATTCAGGAAGTTGATGAGTAGAGTTTACATATTATCGAAACACGTCAATTTTTTAATATAAGTACGTTCTTAAGTGAAAATTTTGTGCCAGATTTTTTAGTAATCAATATATATTATAAAGCAAAGTGTACAATGTGCGTGCCGAAAAGGCTCAAAAACGACTCCACGTAGGATTAAAGAAGTTATGTCTTCGTTTAGCCATATGACCCCTTACGGAGAAGAAGGTTTCCGTTTTTCTCTTAAGAGTGTAAAATTAAAGAGAAATGGACGGGAAATTTCAGCCTCTCGCACCATTTAATTAGCCTCTCTTAGATTGAGATACGAGTTTATGAATGAAAGATTTAGTTCGAGCTTCAGGCTACCAGAAAGCGCTAGGGTGCGTTTCACTCTATGTTTATTGTTCATTCATCCAGGGAGGTTGTAAAGGTTATATATTTTTTCAGCTGTTCTTTTTAAATTACTAAAAAATTAAGCGATAATAATTAGTTTATCCTTTGCTTTCAAAATAAAATAATGATTGAACTCTCTGCAATCAATTAGAAAACCAACTGGATTCATAAAAAAATTAATTTTCTCATAAGAAGACTAATCGATCAACAGATTACGTTTAATCAGTATTTAATGTATACTTAACTAAATTTAATGCAATATGAGTGAACATTTCTGAATAGTACAGTGATCGAATAAAAAGACACATAAAAAAAAGAGATAAATTGACTGAATATAAATCGAAAATAAAAAGTTGAAAGTGTTCTATTGTAGTTATGAAAAAGAAGTTGTTTTGATTACTATGTATGATAGGCATTCCGGTTGAAAAATGACTAACTCCAAATACAGCATTTTTTCAATAAGAGTTTATCATCCCTCTTGGTTCTTCAAAAAGAAACCAAGAAATATGGTGAAAAAATTGTGCCTTCATGAAATTTTGCTTTTCACTTTGTAATAGTAATAAGAAGTAATAAGATTCGAGTTCTGCAGAGTCAAATTACGGGGGGATATCTTAAGGGAGATTGAAATGGAGGAAAAGTCTTAAAAAAAAGTTTCTAAGAATCTTCGGTAGTTTCTATTCTTCTGGATCTAATAAGATCATCACAGTATTCGGCGCTTAAGTTATACTCGAAATATAATATCTTTAACTGAGGTATTAGATTTTTCAACTATAATCTAATAAGTTATTATCTGCTGACTGCTTGGAATGGGCTTATTCGATTCAGAATTACAGAAACCATAAAACACGATGCATAACTCGACAAAGTTTCATTAAAATTAATTGTTCATTTTCCATTTTCAACCCCCTATAAAGTATATAGGGTTCCTTATTTGGGCGGATTCTGCAGTTCTCGAATCTTAATATTGATACCAAGTTAAAACCGAAGTTTCAAGAAGGTGCTAATTTTGTTCTATATTTCCTTTAATTTTAAAGTTTTTCTGTTATTACCGGAGCGAAGCCGGGCACCCTAGCTAGTAGTTTATATCGTTAACCGGAAAACAGATTGTGCTACTTGCTTATATCAAGTTGCACCGATTATAATTTTTTTTTTTAATTTTTTAATTTTCGATATTGATCGAGGGGCTGATGACCTGAGATAATATTTCGTCTAAAATAATAAAATAAGAAACGAACCTGAGAAGCGCAGGTTAGCTCCTTCCATTCGGCCGACTAAGGATTCTTACGCTCCAGTTCTATCGGCTATCAATAGGCTTCTAATTTTACAAATATATATATATATATATTTTTTTTTTATGAAATAATATTATAGGGCATTTACACTCGAGCTTTAATATAATTATTAATTTTAGCGGATAAAAAATAGTCCGCTCTTAGGAATCTACTTATTATAATAAAAAAAACAAATAATAAAAATAAAAAAAACCTGCACCACTACAACTCATGAAGGGTCTTTTGTGCAGTACTGTGTAAGGAACCACTATTTCAAAACTTTTAAACGGGGTCACCTGCGGTTTAGTGCTTAGCAGGGCAACCTACAATACTAAAGGTCGCAGGTTCGCGTCCCGCGGTGGTCCTAGGATTTTTTAAAGGGAGTAAAAAATCCTTGGATATGCCGTCCCTTGGATAGGACGTAAAATGGAGATCCCGAGCCTTTCGATATCAGGTACTCATTAAAAATCCCTACCCTAATTAAACCTGGATAGGCAAAATTTAGGACTCCCACAGTAGCATCGTTCGATCAGCCTTAGTAGCATAAAGGGACGTTAAACAAACGAACAAAAAACAAGTAAAGAAACAACAAAAAGCACGAAGTTGGCAAGGTTGGGGAAGATACTTCAGAAGGCACGTGATATGTCACTTAAAAAGAACTTAAGAAAAGAGCAAGTAAAAGAATAGGAGAGAAAAAAAGGGCATTTTCTAACTTAGACCCAATTTATAAACAAATTTTCACCTTTCAAAAACTTAATTCTGAAGCGACTTTGGAGTTTGATCCAGAACATCAAAAATATATTATAAAGAAACTCTAATGTAGCACTGTTTTTTTTTATATCTACATAAATAAAGATGAAATTCTATTTGTTTGTTCTTTATAGAAATCCATACCGTTTGTCCTAAAATCTCCAAATTTCGCTCAGTGGTTCTTTCATACCAGGTGGAAACACCTGTCCATATTAAAATTTCATAACTTCAGCCAATCTCTGGGTATATTCTTTATTTTTATAAAAATCGTTTTAATCTCGCTTTACATTGATTTTTACGAAATCGACCGTCTGAGTCGATAAAAGTCTCACTTTATAGATTTAAAAAATGAAATTCTCCGGATGAAACCGACATATACAGCTAGTTTACTATAATAATGGGAAAATATAGAAACTTGTAAACAAAATAAATAAATATACAAATAATATAAATAAAATAATAATAAAAAATAAAATAGAAAAACAATAAATTAAAAAATAAAATAAAATAAAAGCTTACCTTCGGTCATTTGAACTGTTTCCAATACTTTTTAACTGTTTAAAACTGGATATAAAATTCAGCTAGTCTATAAATTAAAAAAAAAATAATAAAATAAATATAACAAAATAAGAACAAAAATTAAATTATTAAAAAAATAAAAGGAAATAAAGAGAAAATTATGATTAAAATAATAAAAAAAAAAAAAAATCAAAATATTTGATGTATAGATATATAAACAAATATACACTATTTATTTTTTTTACTCTAAAAAAGTAATAATAGTAATATAAAAGCAAAAATAATATAATTTGAACTCTCATTCTTCCCGCGGTCCTTTATGGATGCGAAACGTGGCCACTAACATTGAGGGATGAGTCCAGGATGAGAGTTTTTGACACGTAAAAACATGTGTGTCTTCATGACATGCACAATTTTTAAAATAAAAAAGTGCGCCCCCCTCTCAAGAATTTAATGGAACCGCTACAGTGGAGGACTTAATAAAATTGTTTAAATGGGTGAATGTGAAACGAAAACCACGAAGATGGTAGTAATTCCAAAACCTAGGTTGAAAAATCTGGTGCGATACCCGCAACACACAACTTTCACTGACCAACTTACATTAGAAATTGACGTGTTTTGTTAAATGCCATTTCTCGAAGTCATACATTTTTCCACATTCATTTAATAATTTATGTTTGTAAGTGCCCTCAAAATTACACCTATTTTTTAAATTATTTTTTATTTTTATTTATTATAAAACGGCATATTATTATGCCATTTTGTGTGATTTGCAATCTGCAAATTAGCAATAAGCAAATTTGTTGAATTCCTATTGGATGAATTGCTAACATACCATATACTAAGTTAGCATATCTCTCGGCCACCGCCTCAAAAGTCGTCGGGGTGGAATGTAAGGGTTTATGTTTGATGTTAGTGTCTGTGCTAAGGGGTTCATGTTAAATGTTAGTCTTTGGTGGAAGTTTTTGTTGTATTGTGTGGCTGTATCGATGACTGTTGGGTTATTCAGGTCCTTGTGTAGTAAGTCATTTGTCACATAGTATGGTGCGTCTGCTATTTTCCTCAATACCTTGGACTGGAATGACTGAATTCTTTGGATGTTTGAGGGTTTTGCAGAACCCCATAGTTCTATCCCGTATGTCCATATTGGTCTTATTAGTACTTTGTAAATAGTAAGTTTGTTTGTTATTGATAATTTCGAACGTCTGTCGAGTAACCTAGATAACATTCCAAATCGTTAGTTAAGTTGTTTCCTTTTCAGTCCGATGTGGGTTCTCCATGTCAGTCTCTTGTCCAGGTGGAGCCCCAAATATCTTACAGCTTGGGATTCAGGGATCGGTGTATCATTGAAATATACTTGTGGGCATGAGCCATGGTTGAGGGTGAAGGTAATAAATTCACTTTTCATCCCATTCATTTTTACCTTCCACCTGGTAGCCCAACTAAATATATCGTCTAAGTGGTTTTGAAGGATGGAAGATGCTATATCGGGGTTTCTGTGTGATGTTAGTAGTGCGGTATCGTCAGCGAATGTAGCCAGTAGGGTGTGTTCGTTTTCGGTTAAGTCAGCTGTGAAAATATTGAAGAGCAGTGGTCCAAGTACACTACCTTGTGGAACTCCAGCTTTAACTTCTTTTATACTAGATATTTCGTTGTCTATTTTAACAGTAAAGTGTCTGTCTGTCAGGTAAGAGAGTAGTATTAAATAGTAAGTCGGAGGAAGCAAACTTTTGAGCTTGGAAAGCAATCCTTCATGCCAAACCTTATCAAAAGCCTGACTGATATCAAGAAAAACACCAGGACAGTAATTTTTTGATTCTAATGCATTTGAAATGTAATCTACCAATCGGTGACATTATTGTATAGTAGAATGATTTTTCCTAAAACCGAATTGATGATTTGGAATAGCTTTCAAAATTTCAAGAGAATTAAGAAGATATAGAAGAATTTTTTCAAACAATTTGGAAAAAGAAGGAAGAAGACTAATAGGACGATAGGAATTTAGGCAATCGGAAGGTTTATTAGGTTTTAATATCATAACAACTTCAGAATATTTCCACGCTACCGGGAAGTATGTTATTTTTAAAATAGAGTTGTAGATATTAGTCAGAAAGGCTTTCCAAGGTAAATTTTTCAGCAAAAAATTTGTAATAAGGTCATAACCAGGGGCTTTTTTATTTGCTAAATTTTGAATAAAATTTTGAACTTCCTGAGGATGGATTGCAGTAGGCGGTAATGTCATCGGCAATGGTGTGTTAAGTTGGTATGTTACAAGTTCTTCGGTGAATTGGTCGTTAATGTCTGTGTGAGGTTGGAATGTTTCTTCTAGATGGCATGCAAAAATTTCAGCTTTTTGACTGTCTGATTTCGCCCAAGAGCCATCAGACTGTCGAATAGGAACCGAAACGTTGTGGTGTCCTAGTATGCGTTTTGTCATGTTCCAGATGGGTTTGTCGGCGGTCGCTAAACTGTTCAGGAATTTATCAAATCTTTCAGTCTTCGTACGTTTTATTTCTTCGTGCAATAGTCTAGTTAGCTTATTAAATCTGTGTTTGTCTGTTGGATAACGCGTCCTTTGCCAAATTTTACGTGCATTTCGTTTTTGTTGGATGAGATGTCGTATGTATGGTGAATTATGGTCATTATTCTGATGGATGTCTGCCTTGTGAGAAATTGAGGCACTCCAGGCAGCGTTTTGGACTGCTTGTGTTAGAAGCTGTACCGCGTCATCTAAGTCTTCAGGTGTCCGTATGTTTGTATTTAGATTTAAAGAATTTTCAATTAATGCTCTAAACTTACACCAGTCAGTTTTAGCAGAGGTTAGTGTCGGGCGTTGGATTTTGATGATTGGTTGTGTGTTCATAGTCATTAGTAAAGGGGAGTGATCAGACGATAAGTCAGTTAGGTTAGATAGGTCACAGTTTTGTAAATTTAATCCCTTTGTGATGAAAAAATCTACGACATCTGGAATTATTTAATTATTAAATAATAGTTTTTACCTGTGATAATTTGGCAATGCAAGCGATATACTCAAAGTCGTCTGATTTTATAATTCTCCATGTAGTTATTGAAAACTTCAAATAATTACTATGAAACAAATAATTTCCATTAAATGAACAGAACATCTTTAATTATATATAATCGTATGTCAGCGCATGCATGGGTTCAACTTTTTTTGTGAGTTGTCGGAATATTTTTCTTTTTTTCTCCTGTATATGTTTACTTGATTTTTTCATATTTAGCTATTTCTTATTTTTAGGCTCAACGAGAGACAGTTAATTTCTCCATATAAACAAAAACAAAGGTACTTTATAGGAAAACAAAAAGGGCCCCTTCCCCATTTAAGCCCATTCAGAACATTCTAATAACGATAAAGATTACCTGATATCAAAGAAGTCTTGATTTTCATTAAGCATCACGAATTTGATCAAAATCGTAAAAGCCGGTTTTAAGAAAATCGAAAAAAACGTAAACATTGGAAACAAAGTTATGAAATAAAGTGCCCCCTCCGTTAGACCAATTATGATGAAATTTTTGCTGCCACATCGGGGGCATATACATAAACCAAATACCCCATTTCAGGTTCATAAGGTTTATACTTTTTGAGCAAGTCTGTTCACACACATATAGACCATTTTGCGGGACTCAAGGGACCCCAAAACGTTTACTTGAAAACCGTCGAAAAAGTGGAAATTTTTCACGACCGCATATATTTCCCTTACTATATATTCCATCTATAGGAAAGTGAAAGTAAAAATGTAAATTTCTAATAAACTTATAAAAAAAATTAATAAACTTATAAAAAATAAAGAGGATTTAATACCTCACCACTCAATTCTTTGAATATATTATTTTGGAACAAAGACCTTCAGCCTTTGATCACCCATCAATGTTAGCGGCCAGGTTTCGCATCCATAAAGGACCATTGGAAGAATACTAGTTTTGTAAATACAAAATTTTAAGATTCGGGACAGAAGACGCAAGCTAAGCTATTTCGCAAATGAAAATTAGCAAGCATTACCGGCTTCTAAACTAGCCTTAATTTCCTCACCGTTTTCGGTTTTTCTAGTTACAATCGCCACTAAATATCTAAATTTCTCTACGTGTTCAAACATATTCCCTTCTACTATTTTGTCTTATCCGTATTTATTTCAAGCCCAAGTTCTTGACCGGCTTTCATCAACGTGTTTTTATTTAGAACTGTATGTAGTTTCCACGTCCTCAGCAAGCAAAAACAAATCATTGGCATATACGAACACGGGTATATTCCCTCCAAAATTCAAAACTTCCTCTGTATTTTTATCTATATTTACAGGTGATTAATAGCCAACTGTTTTTATCTACGATAGGCTCATTGATAAGATTTTCAGTTATCTCCATTTTTATTTAGAAAAGCCGACGTTTCGATCCCTACAGGGCTTCTGATTTCTGAGTAATACAGAGACTCAGTATTACTGAAATCCTGATTATCAATCAACACAACTATATTTATATTTTATACCTATGTTTATATATATACTTATCCATATCTATAAAATAAAGATTAATTTAAGAAGGAAATAAATAGAAATAATAATATATTACTCACAGTGGATGTTGTCCTTTGGTATCCAGTGATATATGAGCCACGACTGGAGCTCGCAGAGGGTCGACATGGTCACCATACCTGGAACAGACAGGCGTACTCTGATATAGAACAAGAAGGGTATGCACTAATATACACTAAACTTGGCACTGACAGACAGACAGACGTACTTCGATATATAACAAGCAGTACACCGGTAGACACACCACGCATGCAGCCAGACGAAATGATACTGAAGGTGTTCACACACCCTCCCCTCGTAGCAGCGAACCCCCCACCCCTCTCCCACCTCAACGTACAAACTCTCACCTGGCTTCTACCTTACTGTTCCGATATTCATTACAACTGCAATGAAGTTATCTTTTGGGCGAATCTCAAAATATGCCCATATTTTAGCAGATAAAATGTCCAAATGTCCATTAAGCTATATCATAAAAAAAAAAAATAAAAAATAATAATACAGTGATTTATAGGTTATAACTGGTTAAAAAAAAAAAATGTCCTTTCTTGTTTGTTTAACGCCCCTTTATGTTACAGAGGCTAATCGGACGATGCGACAGTGGGAGACCTAAATTTAGTCTATCCTATTGGTTTAATTAAGATAGGGATCTTTAATGAATACCTGACATCGTATAGGCTCCGGACCTCCATTTACGTCCTATTCGAGGGGCGGCATGGCCAAGGATTTTTGACTCCCTTCCTAAAATACTAGGGCCACCCCGGGACGCGAGCCTGCGACCTTTAGTATTGTAGGCTGTTATGCTAGCCAATCAAAATATAATTATTAAAGATTATCTTACTTATTACCATATTTTTTTACTCCTTAAATGCTTTGAATAATTTGAGTATCACGTATTTACTCTCTAAAGTGAAATAATTCTTTTTATTGTAAAATAAAAGTTTTTATTTTCATCAGGGATAATTCGGAAACTTAAATTTAGGCTGCCACATCGTGGGCGTATACATACATCAATCAATAACCAGTTTGATCAAAATAGTTACAGCCGTTTTGAGCAAATAAAAAAAAAAAAAAAATACCCACATACATACATACATCAAATACCCAGTTTGATCAAAAACGTTAAAACCGTTTTTGAGTAAAAAAAAATACACACGTGAAAATGATACAAAATTTATTAAGTAAAGTCCCCTCACCGGTTGATCAATTTTGATGAAATTTTCACAGATATATCTCTGGCATAATATTACATCAAATACTCAGTTTAATGAGAATCGTTACAGCCGTTTTTGAGAAAATCGAAAAAAAAAACTTAAAAAGTTATTAAATAAAGTACCCCCTCCCTTTGAGCAAATTTTTGCTGTCACATCGAGGGCATATACATACACTAAATAACCAATTTCAGGTTCGTACTGTTTATAGTTTTTAAGCTAGTCTGTTAACACACCCATAGACCATTTCTTGGGACTATTTTTATTTTTATTTTAATTCCTCCCTCCCATGCCTCACGGGCAATACGGGTATGAGCAGTAGTGGGATGTTACGTATGACTACGCAACAACTCACTACCGCTAGAAAACCATTTATTTTATTTTTCATCTTCTGCAGCTGTCCCCAAGAGCTGGAAGGTCTCTTCTACTTCTATGATGGTCTTCTTGGTCCAGGTCCTCTTCTCCGGGCTCCCATGTTGAAGTGGGCTGGGCCCAATGCCGTTTCCACCTTTCAATGAACTCCTTGAACCGCGGGAAGTTCTCCTCGCTCACCAGCTGAGGGAACTCTTGCTCAGCGAGGACGAAAAGTCCCGTGTTTTCCAGCATCCTGGCCCTTATACTATCAAATGCAGTGCAGGTTGTGACCACGTGCTCAACAGTCTCTGGAACACCACAGGTAGAGCAGTGGGGGTCTATGTTCTGGCCAATTCGATGGAGATGGGCTCTAAAACCCCCATGCCCCGTGAGGAACTGTGAAACCCAATAGTCCGGGAGGACCCACTTAGCCAATAGCCGGGATTTTACAGAAGGAAAGTATTTCCTGAGGGTGCTTCCTTTCTGGGATATTGCCCACCTTCGGCTCCACTCCTCAATGGTATCCTCCCGGACTATCTGCTTCCACTTGGTTGGGTTTTCAGCAATCCTCTCCCTTAGAGCGTCCGAAATTCCTGCTGAGCCTTCCTTTTTGTATGCAAACTTTGTCACTTCTTCCTGCAGGAGGAGGTCGAGAGAAACCACCCCCGCTAGAACCTGCACTGCGTCATGTGATGTTGACCTATAAGCTCTGGTGACGCGAAGCAGAGCCGTCCTCTGAGTTGATGCCAGCCTATTCCTCTGTCTCTGGTTGAGGTTTCGATACCAGAAGGGGGAGGCATACCTTAGGATACCCTCAACCACTCCTTTATAGATAGTTACTGTTGCCGGGTACATAAGGCCCCAGAATGCGCCTCCTTCTCTACTAAGATTGTTCACAGTTTGGGCCACCCTACCAGCCATGTATTCCAAGTGAGGCGTCACATTTAAGCCTACGCCTAACCTAACGCCTAGGTAGGTTACCAGCTCACTTGGACGTATCCTCTGGCCTTCAATGTTCATTATTATTGGGTGAGCCCTATCTGTCTTGCCCTTATCGAGTATCGCATTGGTTTTGGCAGCGGCCATCTTCATCTTTTTACCCTCACACCATCTTGCGACTAGGCTGGCATTTCTTGGGACTTGGTTATTTGGACTCAAGGGACCCCAAAAGGTGTATTTCCGTTGAAAACCGGAAGTCGAAATTTTTCACGATCGCAATACTTCCCCTTACTATATATTTCATGTATCGGTACGTGAAAGTAAAAATTAGGCTTTACAGAACTATTATTCTTCCAATGGTCCTTTATAAGTTCGAAACCTGGCCTCTAACATTTATTGATCCACAACATTGTATTTAAAGAATTGAATGGTGAGATATCAAATACTCATTATTTTTTACAAGTTCACGAAAAAAACAAGGCAAATCTTTATATTTTTACTTTCACTTACCTATATATGAAATATATAAAAGTGGAAGTATTGCGATCGTGAAAAATTTAGACTTCCCGTTTTCAACGGAAATACACGTGTTGGGGTCCCCTGAGTCCAATACTTAGTCCCCACGATCGCAATACTTCCACTTACTATATATTTCATATATATGTAAGTGAAAGTAAAAATGTTAATCAATATACGTGCATTCTAGCTCCGATCGATTCAAATAAAAAATTCTACTATTCTTCGTAAAACTATCGATAGTTTTACATCACTAATCGATATAGAATATAGATCTTGCAAGAGGTCCTGAAGAGTTTAATAGCGACCCCAGGTGGAAGAAACAGCTGTGAGGGGATGTCAAAGAGCAGTTGGCCAAGGCCGGTCTAAAGGCGGCCGGCAACCCCTAAATAAAGAATAGTCAGCTGGGGCCTAAGCAAAATAAATATGATAGGGTAGTCATGTAAAAGTATCGACATTCTCCCTTATCGATAATATGGGACACAAAAATATCGATAGTAAAAGGTAATGAACAGGGGGGGGGGGGGGGGAGAATAGTTGAATTTTTGATTTGGAACAGTAGGATATATAATGCATTTTTTTTTTGTAATTTTTTCTTTTCTGTTCAAACTGGGTATTTGATGTATGTATATGCCAAAGATGTGATAGCTTACATTTCATCAAAATTGATCAACCGGAGGGGGCGCTTTATTTCATAACTTTTTTCCAATTTTCCGATTATCTCAAAAACGGCCTTAACGATTTTCCTCATATTCGTCATGTTAGGCGTTATTTAATATCAGGTAAGCGTTATCATTATTAAAATGTTCTGAGGGGATTATCGAGCGAATGAAAACAAACATAAGAAATGAATGTGGAAAAATGCGTAACTTTGAGAAGTTGCATTAACAAAACGCATTAATTTTTTATCTAAGTAAGTTGGTAAGTGAAAGTTGTGTGTTGCGCACGCACCAGATTTTTCTTTTTGCCGACGTTTCGAACCAAATTTTAGGTCCTCATCAGGGTTCTTTGGCTGTTGCTTTCATAGTCTGATTGTCACACTCCAGAGATAGTCAAGAACCATGATAAATATTAATAATAAGTGGATCATGTAGAATGAAGAAATGACAGATACATTTTCATATTTATCAATTTATGAAAATCGACAAATTGCGATGTAATTTAAACAATGTACACTAGATAACCCCAAAAGATGGACCAAAAGCCAAAGAAACGTTGGGAAAATAAAATAAATGTTAACCCATTGGAAGAGATTCCTTCATTAAAAGATAAACCTCATGCAATAGTTTTCCTTACTATATGTATATTTCATATGAAGGTAAGTGAAAGCTTCATACCGATGTTAGTGATGTCAAATTAACGAAATTAGTATTATCGATACTTTTAAACTATCGATAGTTTTTAACTATCTATTGTGCTATCGAAAACATTGTTCTTAAAGTATAAAGTGATAGCCCCTGCCTCTATGCATCCATGATCTATATAATTCATGGAAATGAAAAATAAACAAAATGTGTAATTTTATTTAAGTTCCTAACAAAAAAATTATTAGGAGTGGTTGATTTACGTACCTACTCGACAAAAAAAATATTAACTTCTCGAAAAAATATAAGACTAAAAAATTGAATGGTTTGGTAATACATGCCATCCAACTTGATGTAATAACATACAAACAAAACAACGGATTGCCAGCCAGTCCCTTGACTTGAAATTACTTGGTTAATGGCATAGAAACAAAATCAGTATTTGAAAAAAAAAATCTTTCAACCTCTCTAAATCAACTACCTGAGAAGTTTTTTTTTGGAAAGTATACACGTACCACCAGAGTTGGGCAGTAGTTAACTACATTTGTAATTAACTACACAGACAACTACATGTAGTTTGTAGTTGGAAGCGCGCAACTACTATTTTTCAACTACCAGTTAAGTAGTTGTAATTTAAAACTACCACTACAGTAGTTGGGAAAAGGTAGTAAATGTAGCTTAGAGCGGCAACTACATTTGCTAAGCAACGTCTAATTAAGGGTCTGGCCACACAGGTCCGCACCGGATACGCACCTTGGCATTAATATAGGTTATGTTAAGAATATTTTTCATTTAACTTACATATTACCTTTAGTTATGCCTAAAGTGGCCTTTGTCTGACATGTGTGGCCTGAACTTTAGGCATAACTAAAGGTAATATGTAAGTTAAATTAAAAATATTCTGAACATAACCTATATTAATGCTATGGTGCGGATCCGGTGCGGACATGTGTGGCCAGACCTTAAATCACATGTTTTTGCTATTTTTATTTTGTGTTTAGATAAATACTCCATAGATAAATGGGCTCCATTATGGTTGATAATCAGTTTTAAAAATAGTACAATACATTTACGTAATACAAATTTTTTTCCATGATTTCCGGCAGTCAATTATTTTTTTTTAACCTTAGGTTCTCGATCAATCCCATTTTTTATATATTAGCTGAATTGCATTTGATATACTCCTTATCGATAATACTAGATATCGATAATTACTCGTTAACAATAAAAGTAGTTGTAGTTTCAGGCCCATAATTACAGCTGCAACTACTAGTTGTAGTTGTAAAAATGCAACTACTTTTTTGAAACTACAGTAGTTGTAGTTGTGGTCCATCAACTACAAATTATAAGAGTAGTTGTAGTTTCAACAACTTCCCAACTACTGTGTCAGTAGTTTTGTAATTTGTAGTTCAACTTCTTTTTGCCCAACTCTGCGTAGCACAGTAAAGTGAAAGATACAATTAAGTAGTGATTCTTAAATATTAGTGCTATTTATTTTGACCGCACCCCCAACCATTCCCTCTTCAGAATATAAACGGTCAACCATCTTCCACCATCATTGATACTTGAAATTTAAATTTGTGATTTTATTAAAGTATCGTAACAGTTATTAGTATATTAAAAAAACAAAAAACCAATAGAGTCAAAAAAAGATTTGAAGAAGAATTAAAAAACAAAGTTTATTTTAACTTTGAGATAAGAGATCTGAGGGCTCCCCCAAGGTCCCCTAATCTAAATTGCTAAAATTTACTGATACTGTCTCAAGAGGATTCATCTTTGAACCATTTTGGAAAATACTCATTATATTTAATTTTTTTAAATTATTATCTTGATAGTTGCATTCACACATGTCAGCAAATCGCATCAATCAGTAAATGCGATAGCTAAAACGAATTAATACTAGGTTGTTACAAAAGTCCTTGTTCACAAAATTAATTTTATTCAAATGTGAGTACAAAATTTACAAATCAAATTTATTCTTCAAAATACAGGCCATCATTTTCAACTACTTTAACCCATCTTTCAGCCAAAAGTTGTATTTGATGTTGATACCACTCTGCAGTTTTCGAGGCAAAGAACTCCTCGCATCCAGATTTGACATCATCGAAGTTTTCGAAGCGCCGACCTTTCAAAAAATGCGCCATTGACCTGAAAAGTCCATAGTCAGACGGTGCGACGTCTAGGCTGTAAGGAGGGTGGGGCAAGACGCTAATCCTGTTCATTTCTGAAAATTTTTCTTTAACTAATCGTGAGCGATGAGCAGGGGCGTTGTCTTGCTGAAATAACGCTTGATTCCTATTAATCAAAGCGGGGTATTTCACTTTTAAAACTTCATATACCCTATCGAGCTGTTCACAGTATAGCTCAGCGTTGATAGCCTTGCCCTCTGGAACCAGCTCGAAGTGATCTAGGATGACCTGATCTAGGTTCATCTTCAAGGCTTGCATTCCCAGAATTAAACCGCCTGAACCAAAATGCGGCCGTGTTTCGATGCACCACACTTTCCCCTTCCACTGCACAAATTTCCTCGGATGAGGCCTTTGCACTAAAACCTTTTTTCCAATAATGCCTAAGAAGGCCGCGGATGACAAATTTTTCTTCCGACATTTCTAGTGAAATTTAATAAACTGAATGAAAGGCAGGGACAGTTGGCGTACATAGATAATTAGAGGATTAGTTAATGTAAACATTGACATAAGAATTGTATTCGTCAGAGATTAAATTAGAGACCTCAATGTAAACAACTTGATATGCACAAGGACTTTTATAACAACCTAGTATATAAGGACATTTGACGAGAAGAAAGTTTCAGAGAAGCAAATGTAAAATCCCACATATATTATTTCACAAAGCGTAAAAATCGGTTTTTCATCAATTATAAGGTCCTACCGTGCTCAAATGCCACGAATGTGGTATCGTTGGATTCAGAATTTCACGGAGCTTTTGCGAATTGCATTCTCAGTGTCCATTTTTTGGTCCAAAATAAAATATCGACCTAAATGTACTGACTCAACGGATCGAAACGAATAAAATTCGGTTTTATGGATTGCAATACGAGCATTAAGACTTAGTTTAGTTCTTCAGAACTAAACTAAGGTTTGCGTTTTAAAGCCCTAAAACCTATCATTTCTGAGATAACGCCTGGGTTAGGCTCCTCCGCCGCACGTGGTCAACTACTTATTGTATTACGCTGCAGCAAATGCTAGGACCTGTCGTGTTAAGTTCTAAAAATGTTGTTTCGTCTGATTTAGACTTAATTGTAGCGTTGGAAAATTGCACTCTCACATTTAGCAATTACAGTATACTCCCACTTTACCGGTTCCCGTTTAACCGACTCTTCGGATAAACCGATGGACGCTGTAAAAGATAAAAATTCTTTTTAAAATCCTTAAAAACATTTATAATTTTGTCATATTCTCAATAAAACATATTGTTAAAATTTGTATTATGTTGCGGTTCGATAGGTCTTAAATAAATTAAAATGTAGGCAAAAAGTCTTTTGTTTTATACTTTCACTTACCTACATATGAAATATATAGTAAGGGGAAGTATAGCGATCGTGAAAAATTTCCACTTCCTGATTTCAACGGAAATACACGTTTTGGGGTCCCCTGAGTCCAAATAACCAAGTCCCACGAAATGGACTATGTGTGTGTGTGCGCGCGTGCGTGTGCGTGTTTGTGTCAGACAGCTCAAAAACTATAAACCGTGCGAATCTGAAATTAGGTATTTATTATATGTATATGCCCGCGATGTGACAGCAAAAATTTCATCAAAATTGCCCAGAGGGAGGGGGTACTTTATTCAATTACTTTTTACATTTTTTTCGATTTTCTCAAAAACGGCTCCAACAATTTTGATTAAACTGAGTATTTGATGTATTGATATGCCCGAGATATGACTAAAAATTTCATCAAAATTGATCAACCGGAGGGGGGACTTTACTTAATAAATGTTGTATCATTTTCACCTGTTTTTTTTATTTACTCAAAAACGGCTTCAACGATTTTAATCAAACTGGGTATTTGATGTATATATATGCCAGAGATGTGATAGCCAAAATTTCATCAAAATTGGTCAAACGGAGGGGGGACTTTACTTAATAAATTTTGTATCATTTTCACGTGTTTTTTTTTATTTACTCAAAAACGGCTTCAACGACTTTAATCAAACTGGGTATTTGATGTATATAGATGCCAAAGATGTGATAGCCAACATTTTAGAGGAGAAAAAAAGAAAAATATTCAGTCAACTCATAAAACACGTTGAGCCCATGCATGCGGAGTACGCCTTTAATGACAGATCATTGTTCATAATCAAAGCCGTTCCGTTCATTTCATGGAAATTATTTGTTTCATGGTAACTAAATGAAATTTTCATCAAGTACATAGAGAATTATAAAATCAGACGACTTGGAGTATCATGCTTGCATTGCCGAATTATCACAAGTATAAACTTTTATTTATTAATAAAATAAATTAGTGTTTTTTATAGAGCAAATGAAAACAAAAATAAGAAATGAATGTGGAAAAATGTGTAACTTTGAGAAGTGGCATTAAAAAAACGCATTAATTTCTATTCTAAGTAAGTTGGTAAGTGAAAGTTGTGTGTTGCGCGCACGCACCAGATTTTTTTATTTTTTACCGAACTCCAGTAAAACAAATCTCTTCGAAGTAAAATTGATCTTGAAACAAAATCCGTATCCTCCATTCATTTCATTAAAAAATAAATAGCTTCCTATATTTTGACAAGAAATTTCGTCAGTTGACATTAAGGTGCGTATAAACGAAAAAAAATAAAAGATTTGTGAAAACTGAATAGATTGATAGTGTAAATTTTCTTAAATTGTTAAATAAAATTGGCCCAAAAAAGGTTTCTTTAATTAATAACTATATAGCCTTTGTAAAATAGGTTTGGGTTTTATCGAAATATAGAAGTTATAATAATATATTTTGCTGGTTTTTTATACACTTTTCCGGATTGACCGGCTCATTCACTTAAACGGCAATGTATCCGTTCCGACGAGGATGGATAAGCAGGAGTCTACTTTAGTCATTGGCGGATCTGAGGGGAGGGGGGTGCTAAGGGGGCTGGAGCCCCTCCCTTTGGAAAAATTTTCGTCATTTAAAGATAGAATTTGATTTTCCTTAAAGTAAGGAAGCAAGTTAAAGAACAAAAATGCGCAGAACAGGTAGAATTCCAGTTGTGGGAAGGTGAAAAAGCTGATCGGCAGATCCAAATGAAGGGCTGTGGGGCTGCAGCCTCCCCCGATTAGGATGCAGCCGCTGTGGGGCTGCAGCCTCCCCCCATTAGGATGCAGCCCCCCCTTTACAATCGGCTGGATCCGCCCATGACTATAATCCAAAATATATATAAAACTAGGTGGACCCGTGCGAAGCACTTCGCACGAAGATTTGTATCACATTTTACTTCTAGGTTTAACATAACTATGAAATGAACTTTTTTTTTTTTTTGCCTGTTCGTACCCCCTCCCCCTCTCCCCCAACCACTCGGGCCTTAAGGTGAAATTTTTTTTCTACAGCAATGAAGAATAAATTATTTTTCTGTTTAATAGTTAACGAAGAACTTCATTTTCTGACGTTTTTCTCTACAAAAGTTTCCTGTCATCTTCCTGGAATATATGAAATCACTAAGAATGTTGCATAGTCTTGGAAATTAATCTTTCTACAATCTGATCTTAACTTCCCTACTGATTTTGTTTTTTCAAAAACAGTTCATAAGATGCTTTTAACGGTTATTTTTCTGACAATGGAGAGGAAGATAGTCTTTTAAGTGGTAAGAACGACATCAAATAGGTTTCTATCCATGGAGAGGAAACAAAACAATAAGTAGCCTCGTGAAGCTGAGGAGCCTAACCCACCAAAACCAAAGTTTTAGAGGTGTAAAACGCCTGGCCCAAAAACGTGGTACGTGTATGTGTCATAAAGCCCGCGTAGAAACCATTGAAATTTATTTTTCTTATTTCGATACTTTAGTTTTCTGAAATTCCCGTTATAAAAAAGATAAGTTGATAAAACCAAAGTTCTAATGAATCACTATGTTACTATGAATCACCATAAATAGATTTTATTTATTTTATATATATTTTGGATTACAGTCATGGACGGATCCAGCCGATTGTAAAGGGGGGCTGCATCCTAATGGGGGGAGGCTGCAGCCCCACAGCCCTTAAGCCCCTTTAAATGACGAAAATTTTTCCAAAGGGAGGGCTCCAGCCCCCATAGCACCCCCCTCCCCTCAGATCCGCCAATGACTAAAGTAGACTTCTGCTTATCCCTCCTCGTCGGAACGGATACATTGCCGTTTAAGTGAATGAGCCGGTCAATCCGAAAAAGTGTATAAAAAACCAGCAAAATATATTATTATAACTTCTAAATTTCGATAAAACACAAATGCAACACACATCCTATTTTACAAAGGCTATATAGTTATTAATTAAAGAAACCTTTTTTGGGCCAATTTTATTTAACAATTTAAGAAAATTTTCACTATCAATCTATTCAGTTTTCACAAATCTTTTATTTTTTTTTTCGTTTATACGCACCTTAATGTCAACTGACGAAATTTTTTGTCAAAATATAGGAGGCTATTTCTTTTTTAATGAAATGAATGGAGGATACGGATTTTGTTTCAAAACCAATTTTACTTCGAAGAGATTTGTTTTACTGGAGTTCGGTAAAAAAAAAAAAAATCTGGTGCGTGCGCGCAACACACAACTTTCACTTACCAACTTACTTAGAATAGAAATTAATGCGTTTTTTAATGCCACTTCTCAAAGTTACACATTTTTCCACATTCATTTCTTATTTTTGTTTTCATTTGCTCATCTGCTATTAATAAATAAAAGTTTATACTTGTGATAATTCGGCAATGCAAGCATGATACTCCAAGGCGTCTGATTTTATAATTCTCTATGTACTTGATAAAAATTTAATTTAGTTACCATGAAACAAATAATTTCCATGAAATGAACAGAACGGCTTTGATTATGAACAATGATCTGTCATTAAAGGCGTACTACGCATGCATGGGCTCAACGTGTTTTATGAGTTGACTGAATATTTTTCTTTTTTTCTCCTCAAAAATGTTGGCTATCACATCTTTGGCATTTATATAAATCAAATACCCAGTTTGATTAAAATCGTTGAAGCTGTTTTTGAGTAAATAAAAAAAAAACACGTGAAAATTATACAAAATTTATTAAGTAAAGTCCCCCTTCCGTTTGACCAATTTTGATGAAATGTTGGCTATCACATTTCTGGCATATATATATATATATATCAAATACCCAGTTTGATTAAAATCGTTGAAGCCGTTTTTGAATAAATAAAAGAAACAGGTGAAAATGATACTAAATTTATTAAGTAAAGTCCGCCCTCCGATTGATCAATTTTGATGAAATTTTCAGTCATATCTCGGGCATATCAATACATCAAATACTCAGTTTAATCAAAATTGTTGGAGCCGTTTTTGAGAAAATCGAAAAAAAATTAAAAAGTTATTAAATAAAGTACCCCCTCCCTCTGGGCAATTTTGATGAAATTTGTGCTGTCACATCGCGGGCATATACATATAATAAATACCTGATTTCAGGTTCGCACGGTTTATAGTTTTTGAGCTAGTCTGTTCACACACACACACGCACACGCACGCGGACGCGCACGCACACAAACACACACAGTCCATTTCGCGGGACTTGGTTATTTGGACTCAGGGGACCCCAAAACGTGTATTTCTGTTGAAATCCGGAAGTGGAAATTTTTCACGATCGCAATACTTCCCCTTACTTATATATTTCATATGTAGGTAAGTGAAAGTATAAAACAAAAGGCTTTTTGCCTACATTTTAATTTATTTAAGATCTCTCGAACCGCAACATAATACAAATTTTAACAAAATATTTTATTGAGATTATGACAAAATTATAAATGTTTTTAAGGATTTTAAAAAGAATTTTTATCTTTTACAGCGTCCATCGGTTTATCCGAAGAGTCGGTTAAACGGGAACCGGTAAAGTAGGAGTATACTGTAATTGCTAAACGTGAAAGTGCAATTTTCCAACGCTACAATTAAGTCTAAATCAGACGAAACAACATTTTTAGAACCTAAACACGACCTAACATCAACAGCATTTGCTGTAACGTAATACAATAAGAAGTTGACAACATGCGGCGGAGGAGCCTAACCCAGGCGTTATCTCAGAAATGATAAGTTTTAGGGCTTTAAAACGCAAACCCCAGTTTAGTTCTAAAGAACTAAACTGGGTATTTATGCTCGTATCGCAATTCATAAAACCCAATTTTATTTGTTTTGATCCGTTGAGTCAGTACGTTTAGGTCGATATTTTATTTTGGACCAAAAAATGGACACTGAGAATGCAATTCGCAAAAGCTCCGTGAAATTCTGAATCCAACGATACCACATTCGTGGCATTTGAGCACGGTAGGACCTTATAATTGGTGAAAAACCGATTTTTACGCTTTGTGAAATAATATATGTGGGATAAATAAAATCTATTTATGGTGATTCATAGTAACATAGTGATTCATTAGAACTTTGGTTTTATCAACTTATCTTTTTTATAACGGGAATTTCAGAAAACTAAAGTATCGAAATAAGAAAAACGAATTTCAATGGTTTCTACGCGGGCTTTCTGACACATACAGTTTCCACGTTTTTGGGCCAGGCGTCTTACACCTCTAAAACTTTGGTTTTGGTGGGTTAGGCCCCTCAGCTTCACGAGGCTACTTATTGTTTTGTTGCCTATCCATGGATAGAAACCTATTTGATGTCGTTCTTACCACTTAGAAGACTATCTTCCTCTCCATTGTCAGAAAAATAACCGTAAAAAGCATCTTATGAACTGTTTTTAAAAAAACAAAATCAGTAGGGAAGTTAAAATCAGAATGTAGAAAGATTAATTTCCAAGACTATGCAACATTCTTAGTGATTTCATATATTCCAGGAAGATTACAGGAAACTTTTGTAGAGAAAAACGTCTGAAAATGAAGTTCTTCCTTAATTATTAAACAGAAAAATAATTTATTCTTCCTTGCTGTAGAAAAAAAAATTCACTTTAAGGCCCGAGTGGTTGGGGGAGAGGGGGGATACGAACAGGCAAAAAAAAAAAGTTCATTTCATAGTTATATTAAACCTAGAAGTAAAATGTGATACAAATCTTCGTGCGAAGTGCTTCGCACGGG
Organism: Aelia acuminata; assembly: GCA_911387785.2. NCBI lineage: Eukaryota > Metazoa > Arthropoda > Insecta > Hemiptera > Pentatomidae > Aelia > Aelia acuminata. Next base: position 12,631,336 of record OU426984.1, read on the forward strand.
TCCACCTAGTAAATAAATAATTTCACAAAGCCTAAAAATCTGTGTTTTATGAATCATAAAGTCCTATCCTGCTCAAATGCTATGAATGTGGTATCGTTGGATTCAGAATTTCACGGAGCTTTTGCGCATCGCATTCTCAATGTTCGTTTTTTTGGTCCAAAATAAACTATTGACCTAAACTTAGTGATTCAAAGGATAGAAACAGATCAAATATTGTTTTATAAGTTGCGATACGAGCATTAAGACCCAGTAAAGCGACTGTGCCTTCTATCCCACCAAGAAACATTTATTTGCTTTATTGAAATTTAACCTATTAGCCTTTGTTCGTTAATAATTCAAATGATTAAATTATGTGTGTCATAAGGAAGGGTAGTTATTTTATTATTATTATTTACATATGTTAACTTGAGACATTTTTATTAAATTTGCTATGTACTTGTGTAATAAGCAAATTTGCTGACATGACTTATGATATGAAAAACACACACTAAACACAAAAAAAACAAACACACGCAAACAAAAGGAATTAACAAGCAGAAATACAAGAACAAAGCAAAAACGAATAAGTTGACAAATGTAACTGTTGGCAGAGAAAACTGTAAGATGACTGTTTAATGCAGAAAATCTCTTGGTCCACGCCTCAACAATCTTTTTGGCAGATTATAAGGGTTTCTGGAAGTGTGTAGAGCTTGAGTAATAACTCTAAATTCCAACCCACTAATTTAGAGTAAGTCTGTCATGAAAGTTACGGTAGCGCTCTATGGCTGTTACCTCGCTACGTAAGGAATGTTAAGGTCAGTGTGTAAAGTCTCATTGGTGACATAAAACGGGGCATCTACGATCTTTCTTAGTATTTTAGATTGAAATGGCGGTATGAGTCGTATATTAGATTTTTGGCTGTTCTCCATAGCTCAATACCGTAAGTCCAAAGAGATTTAAGAAGTACTTTGTAAGCTGTTAGTTTGTTTGTCACAGATAATTTTGATCGTCTGTAAAGTAGATTTTAACTAGGAAGGGTAGTTAAAATCAGAATGTAGAAAAGTTAATTTCCAGGGATTATGCAATATTCTTCATGATTTCATATATACCAGGAAGATTACAGGAAACTGTTTTGAAGAGAAGAACGTTAGAAAATGAAGTCCTTCCTCAACTATTAAACACTGCTGTGCTAAAATAATTTCTCCTTAAGGCCCGGTTGGATGGGAATAAGGGGCAGGGGGATAACAGTATGTAGGAATAAGTGTCTGAGAAAATAATTTAAGTTAAGGAAATCTCTTAATGAAAAAGGAGAAACCTTTTTTTTACTTTTCCAATAATTTGAATTGGTCGACATGTTGATTTTCTCAAACGACCGATTCGAATATATTGTTCCTCAAATACGGGTTTTCCTTATTTATTTCTAATTTTATATTTTTAAATTTGCAATACGAAATATCTATGAAACGTGACTAAACATTAACTAGGAGTGAGTGACTCAAAAGTAACTGATTATACACCTATATTGTAGTATAATAAGTATTTAATTTGCTATAAAAGAAGCATTGAGACCAATAATTGAGATAAACACTATCCTATCTTTTTAATTAGACAAAACTGCACACAATGATACAAATTTTATTGAATAGTTTCGGGTTTTATTGACACGAGATTATTATATATATAAAGATAAGGTTATATTATTCCTTTAATGTATATTTTATGTTATTTTCACTATCACTGCGATTGAAATAAAACATAAAAGCCGCCATGAATACTGCAGATATAACGTAATAATATTCCGCTATTGAGGGCGAATATTGCCTATCGGCGATGGGGTTGGTAGTGGAGCTATAGATTGCCAATAACGGGAACCTCAACTGTGTTAGTGCCCCTCAAATTAGCTCTGTATTCAGTATCTTCTCTTAGGCCTTGGATAGAAGCTATTTTATTCCAAATTATTCAGAATGATAAGAAAAGTTCATGAGATCATGTATGCATTAGTTGTGCATCACTTTATGCCATTAAGGCTAATCGGACGATGCTAAAGTGGGAGTCCTAAATCTTGCTTATCCAGGTATAATTAGGATAGGAAATCGCACATGCGAGGGACCTCCTTTTAAGATGGACGGCATTTAATACTAGGATTTAATACTCCCTTAAAAAATGCTAGCGGGACTCGAACCTTTACTATTGTAGGTTGCTATGCTATCTACTACACTACGGATCACCCCTTCAAGGTAATTTACTTGGCTTTATAAACAAAATGAAAAGAATTTAATTTAAGAATTAGCAGTAAAAGTGTCTAAAAATGGACAGTTAAGTATATGCATTTTTTATTTATTTAACGTCACTCTATGCTACCTAGGCTAATCTGACTTACTATTACTAATACTTAAGAAAATAAAATAATTTAAAGGCTTTGTAACTTTTCTCAAAGTCTTATTAGATCCAGCCCGGGTTGTGGCCCCCAAATTGAATCATAGCAGTTTCCATTTAGCCCTTGAAAACGATTAAAAGTCCTTTTTAAAATTTATTATCTAACATTAATACTTTCTCATTGAGGGGAGAATTAATGAGCAATCCAATTTTAGATCCCGATTTAACTTCATACTCTCTTTCTCGCCGAAGATTTTACTTAAATCCTATAACATTAACGTGGGGTTTAAAATAACTTTTATTTAGGAAAAATTACAATTTATTACGTCACACAAACAATAAAAGCTCAAATTATTAACAACGTTACAAAATGTAACTACTAGTGACTAGGTATACAGTTACTTAAAAGTAACGATATGCTTCGATGTACAGAGAAACCCCCTAGTCCATTGCTTCTTATATTTAGTTCGGAATAGAACATTCTCGAAACATCCAGAACATGTAACTGTTCCAACTTAAAGTCTTGAACTCTTTTCAATGTAACAGACAAAATCATTTGATTTTTTTTTCTCGTTACATTATTTTAAATAACAACTTAAAGAGTGGTTTGTTTTTGTTTATTTGCTTGTTCAACGTCACTTTATGCTACTAAGGCTAATCGGAAGATGCTACAGTGGGAGTCCTAAATTTTGCCTATCCGGGTATAAGTAGGATAGGGATCTTTGACTAGGATAGGGACATCGTACAGGCTCGGGACCTCCATTTTACGTCCTATCCGTGGGACGACATAGCCGAGGATTTTTTACTTCCTTTTGAAAAAAGTAGGGCCACCGCGCGGCGCGAACCTGCGACCTTCAGTATTGTAAACTGTTATGCTAGCCAACCAAAATATAATTTAAGTTTCTAAACTAAAATATAATTAATTAAAGATTATCTTATACCATATTTTTTCACTCCTTAAATGCTTTGAATAATTTGAGCATCACGTATTTACTCTCTAAAGTAAAATATTTTTTTTTTTATTGTTGAATAAAAGTTTTTATATTCATCAGTGATAATACAACGAAATGAAATTTTGGCTGCCACATCAGCGGGCGTATACATACATCAAATAACCAGTTTGATCAAAATAGTTACAGCCATTTTGAGAACTTAAAAAAAAAAGTGAAAATAAGAAAAAATGTATTAAATAATATGCCCCCTCCTTTTCACTAATTTTGATGAAACTATGGCAGTCACATCGCAGGCAGATACAAACATAAAATACCCAGTTTGATCGAAATCGTTAGAGCCATTTTTGAGAAAATCGAAAAAAATGTAAAAAAAAAAACTGAGGAGTTATGAATTAAGTTAGGTTGAATCGAAAATAAAAACCGAACTGTTTGAAGAAGGGAAGGTGGACTGGGATTTCAGTTTAAATTGAAAAACTTAACAACTTTTAATAATTCAAAACTTCAAAGTTCTAAATCCGTGTAAGTCTCTAAACTCGTGAAGTTTTGATAACTTCAAACACACAGATTAAGGTAACTCACAGGAATACAGATATCCGCATCTCATACTTGCTAACTGGATTAAAATGACTAATCTTCTAAGGCTTATGACATCTTGAGAGAGTTTATGTGTGTGTACATTAAACATTGAGAGCATAAGTACTAAATTTACGGTTCCAGCATTGTACTGTGCTTGAAAGCCTTAATTTATAACATTCTAACGATGCTGAAGTGATAAGCCAATTCTAATTGCAAAATAATATAATTTTATTGTTTCCTAAGAGTAGCTATTAAATTCTAATAGATCTTACTAGTACAAGTGAAACAAAAAAATGTTTTGATAAAATACTCATATTCAAGGATGTTTTAAAGGGAGTAAAAAGTCCTCGGCTATGCCGTCCCACGGATAGGACGTTAAATAGATGTCCAGAGCCTGTACGATGTTAGGCACTCGTTAAAGATCCCTATCCTATTTATACATGGATAGGCCAAGGACTTTCACAGTAGCTTCGTCAGATTAGCCTTAGTGGCATAAAGTGAAATTAAACAAACAATTAGTTATTGTTAGTTTTAGTTTTGTAAGTTTTTAAAGTTCTTGGTGCAAAGCGGCGGTTCTCAAACTTTTTTCCAGCCCAATAAAAGGCTTAGCTATAAACCGCAACCCCTTTATATTGCATTGTTAAAACATTTTAAATTACATTTCTTCCATTTTGTTTATAAGACTAAGTAAATCTCCTTGAAGAGGTGTAGCGTAGTGTTTAGCATAGCAACCTACAATACTAAAGATCGTTTGTTCGCATCCCGCTCGGATTTTTAAAGGGAATGAAAAATCCTTGCTATGCCGTCCCTCGAATAGAATGTAAAATGGATATTTATCCTGATTATCCGTGGATATGCAAAATTTAGGACTCCCACTGTACTATAGTCCGATTAGCCTTAGTGGCATAAAGTGACGTTAAAGAAACAAATCACCTTGAAGACTTTTGGACATGGTAGATTTCTCCAACGACAGAATCATTATATTCCTCTCAGGAGTGAATGTGGGTCATTCACATGGAACAGATCAATCATTACCTAATTGTGATTGATATACTCCATTAATGCATTCAGAATTGAGCTAAATGTATATACAGCAATATTATATACTGTGATTGATTTGTCAAATTAAATTAACAGCAATAGGGTATTTTCGCAACCTATATTACCAAAATTGGCAAGAATATGGGAGATATTGCTCTGAATGCGACATGATCAAAGCAAAAGTTGTTTTTCATTTTCTTTTCTTTTGTAGTAAAGTAACGTGAAACAAACACCTGGTCTTGGTGACTCAGAAACTCTCCTGGGGCAAACCCAGCCTCTAAAAGTGAGTACCCTTAATTGAAAAATTAAGGTGAATAAACCTGGCGGTTGAGCGTGATTGTGTTCAAATCGCCTCCTTGCACGAACACTGACCAAGAACAGTAGTTCCTTACTCAGTACTGAATCCAGGATTATAGAACCCCATGGGTTGTAGTGGTACAAGTTTTTTATTATTATTATTATTATTACTGAATAAAGTTTTTTTGCATTAGAATCATGTTTTGATTTATAAATTTGCGTTTTCCTTGGTAACAAAATATATATTCAGTGCATAAGCCATATTTGGATACGAAGTCCAAAAATGTCTTAAAGATGTATATTAAAGTTAAATTTTCATTTTAATTGAGCCATGTAGTAGTTTTTTTTTAAATGTAAATTAGTTTAATAAGTTATAATTTTTTTATTGAAACGAGAGAAGAAAATATTTTGTTAAATAATAATTTTAGATGTAATATGTTTACAACTTTAGAATTAGGTAGCCTGGAGCTCTCGTGTTGTTTAGTGTTATAATCGACTGATCCATAGCCGATCATCGATTTTCAACATTGAACATACAATCGCCGATTGTGCACCAGTGGCTCGTCACTCCCTACCAGGAACTGGAACTGGTCACGGTGAGGGAAGCCGTTATTTTGCAGGAACTGCGACATTCTTGTTCAGTGCTCGGTGTCAGGTAACCGGTACGGGCCTTAATTATTTGTTGACTTTTTAAAAACATTTCCAGCTACCTGCAATGCTTTAAATTTATAAAAATTCAATCATTTTCTTTATTATTGTTTAACTTTTTAAATTATCAATAGTTAAAAACCAAATCATGTATTTTATTATTTTTCATCCATGTTAGAAGTAGTTTCATTTTTCTCTATTGTTTAATTTACATTTTTCTTTTCCATTGTTAAATTTTAGTTTAGTTTAGGAGAAGCAATTTATTTTCAGTTATTTTTAAATACTATTTTTTTGTAAATCAAACATTTTTTTTTGTTTTTTTGTAATTCAGTCATTTCAATTAAATCAACAATTCTTAAAATTTCACGATGCCTCGATTTCGTTTTTTTTCTATTTAATTTCTCCATATAATTTAATAATATACTTTCCATCCATGATTAATTTTTCCTGTGTGCTCAAAATGACCGGGAACTTTTGAAAGGGTTCGGAGATTTATATCTGTTAATTTCTTTTTTTATAGTATCGCTCTCCCCAACAATATTTTTTTCAAAAGAACGCAAGAATATGGTACAAAACTCTATTCTAAAAAAAAAAAGGAACTTGCGTGTTTATAAAAGTAAATAGAACGACCCCTCTGTGGGTTTAATTTCATGCAAAATGATTGGATACCTTCCGAGGAACAGTACTTCAAACATTAGGTAGGCCATATTTGAGCACCCTACTATAATATTGTAACAATTATGTGGGTTAAAATAATTTTATTCAAAGAAAATAGTAATTTAAAATGCCACACAAACAATATGAACTCAAATAATCATAAAGGTTACAACAAAAAGTATCAACTTGTAACGACAATTTATTACAAACGTAACCGTACGATCGATCTTCAGAGCAAGAATAATTTCTTAGTCCATCGCTCATATTCTCGAGAATATTCCTCCAGTTGAGCCCTATTTCTTCAAAATGCCGTCATTCCTTTTTCATTATAATATTTATTCCGCCATTAAAAAAAAAAAATCTGGTGCGTGCTCGCAACACACAACTTTCACTTACCAACTTACTTAGATTAAAAATTAATGCGTTTTGTTAATTGCCACTTCTCAAATGAACAGAACGGCTTTAATTATGAACAATGGTCTATAATCAATAGGTAATCTATCTATTAAAGGTGTATCTATCTATTATTATTATATCTATAGGTGGTATAAGTTGACTGAATATTTTTCTTTTTTTCTCCTCTTTATGTTTTCTTTATTTTTTATCATATCTCATTTTTAGCCATTTCTTATTCTTAGGCGTAGTGAGAGACAGTTAATTTCTCCATGTAAACAAAAACAATAGTACTTTATAAGAAAGAAAGAAACAAACAAAAATGCCCCCCCCCAAAAAAAAAACCCCCTCAGAACATTTTAATAATGATAAAGCTTACCTGATATTAAAGAAAACCTAATTTTCATTAAACATGACGAATTTGATAAAAATCGTTAAAGCCGTTTTTGAGATAATCGAAAAAAAGGTAAAAATTGGAAAAAAGTCATGAAATAAAGTCCCCCCTCCGGTTGATCAATTTTGATGAAATGTTGGCAATCACATCTTTGGCATATACATTCATGAAATACCCATTTTGATTAAAATCGTTAAAACCGTTTTTGAGTAGATATAAAAAACACGTGAAAATGATACAAAATTTATTAAGTAAAGTCACCCCTACGGTTGATCAATTTTGATGAAATTTTTACAGTCGTATCTCGGGCCTATACATACATCATATACCCAGTTTGATAAAAATCGTTAAAGCCGTTTTTGAGTAAATAAAAAAAAACACGTGAAAATGATACAAAATTTATTAAGTAAAGTCCCCCCTCCGGTTAATCAATTTTGATGAAATTTTTACAGTCATATCTCGGGCATATAAATAGATCAAATATTCAGTTTAATCAAAATCGTTAGAGCCGTTTTTGAGAAAATCGAAAAAAACCTAAAAAGTTATTAAATAAACTACCCCCTCCCTTTGAGCAATTTTGATGAAATTTTTGCTGTCACATCGCGGGCATATACATACACTAAATATCCAATTTCAGGTTCCCACGGTTTATAGTTTTTGAGCTAGTCTGTTCACACACACACACACACACACACACACACACACACACACACACACACACACACACACACACACACACACACACACACACACACACACACACACACACACACACACACACACACACACACACACACACACACACACACACACACACACACACACACACATATATACACACACAGACACACACACACACACACACACACACAGACCATTTCGCGGGACTTGGTTATTTCGACTCAGGGGGTCCCAAAACGTGTATTTCCGTTGAAAACCGGAAGTCGAAATTTTTCACGATCGCAATACTTCCACTTACTATATATTTCATATATAGGTAAGTGAAAGTAAAAAAAGGAGGTTTAGTGTAAAGAGTTGGAAGATTAAACTTCGTTAAGGGTTGTCAGAGAATCTTTTATGTATAAAAATTTTGATTTTTAATCCGGTCCATACTTAGAAACGGGGTAATTACCTCTCGCTGGTATTCGAACGGATCTCAACAAGTTGAGAGAAACTTCAGGAAAATTCTTTTCTAAGAAGCTAAATGAGAGCTGGGCTTGAGGGAGTTGAGCGGGAAGTATGCAACTTTAACGAGTGGTATAAGATGGAGTTTGTCAAACTCCTCTAAAAAATAAAAGAGACTATTTTTTATTTCGTTACTTTTTCTAACTTGTAATTATAAAAAACTGGATTGAAGGCAATTTTTATTACAAAACTTTATTTATTTATTTGTATGATTGCAGGCAATTCACAACCAGGGTGATGTTTGCCGACTTACAATGCTAATTTTTTATATATTACTGCTAACAGTTTAGTATCGTTTCTGATGATTTAAAAATGGTAGAGTGAAAAAAAAAGAATATATATAAATAATGATACAGAAAATGAAAAGATAGAAAATAAGATAAAAAAAGTAAATAAATAAAAGATGTATAAAGTGAAGTGTTTTTAGATCTGTTTGTATATTTGTATGTGTTTTAAGTAATTAAATATCTCCGAAATATGCGTGCTTTCATCATTTAGTAGGGTCGCTAAATGGTATGGAAGATCCGTACCTAGCAACTGTCTGCAGTCGGTCAGTAAGTGTTTAACTGTCGAAGGTACGTTACACTGTGTACAGGTTGGTCTTGGTTTTTCCAGTCAGCAAATTATGATGTGTGAGTAGTGTATGTCCAATTCGTAATCTTTTAATATAATTTCTTCTCGTCTGTTTTTCTGAATTGATGATGTCCATGGTCGTATTGAGTGTTTGATTTCTCGTAGTCTATTTTCCCTAGTCTTTGTCCAGTTTATTTGCCATATGTCTGTTATTTTTGATGCTATTATTGGGTATATGTCAGTATGGGGATTCTCAAGACAGCCAGACGGTGGAATTAATCCGGCTGTAAAGCCGATAAAGCGGCAAAGGAAGCATCATTACAAAATTTTAGCGACTAACATTAAAATATCGGACGTAGGGAAGAAGACGTCTACAACTCAAAGAACTGTTTTTTTTATAATCACTTGCAAAGTTTCAACTGCATTCTTAATTTTACTATTTACCTTCAAACAACGACTAGGGAAAACAGTCTTTAATCACAAACAGTCTACTAACAGCTGACTCGTGCGAAACATTCGCACTTTAACCTTCTTAAATCCCACTTAATTAAAGTACACACGTATATTTACTATCGTATATTTATTACAAAACTTTAGCAACTAACATTAAAATATCGGACGTAGGAAAGAAGATGGTAACAACTATGGTGCGTATTTAGAGCTTCCTGGGTATAGGTGAGGGTTGTAGTTAAGAATAGATGTGTTTAAATTGCGGTTTATTTATTTTTGAAACATGAGTTTAAGGCATTTACATATTAACATAATATTTACATGATTACAGGACCTCTTTGAACACTATTTTTGAAGTTACGATATGCTCGTCTCGACAAACTGGAAAAAATCACGCCTTCGAAAAAGCGCTGCGACCATTTTGACCTTTTCGCTGAGAATAGCAGCTTTCCGCTTACAACCTGCAAACGAAGAGTTTTATCGAAAAAATGTATATGACCGAAAATGTTCTCATTAAAAGCCTGAAAAGATTGAGATCATTTAGAAAGCACTTTTACCAAACCTCTATTACCAAAACCGCTGTCAATCGAAGGCGAAATGAGTGATTTGTGTACCTTTCCGTTGCAGCGGTTAAGGAGAGCTTTAAAATGATGCCTCATTCATGAAAATTAAGGAAGTTATAGCTTACCGAAAAAAAAAAAAAGAAAAAAAAAAAACTTTGATAAATAATTTACACTAGCTGACCCATGCGAAGCATTCGCACAGTAACCTACTTAAATCCTACTTAATTAATTTACCTACACAGCGGGTATTTAGTATCGTATACAGCGTGCGACCATTTTAAAATTTTCACTGAGAATTGCGAATTTTTGTTTACAACTCCCAAACAATGGGGTTAGATTGATACCATTTAGAAACCTCTATACTCTATTTAGGAACCTTCGACAAAGCCCGAAGACCAATTTTAAATTTTCACTAGAAATTGCAGTTTTCTGCTTACAAATCGCAAACGAAGGGTTTAATCGAAAAAATGTATTTGACCGAAAATGTTCTCATTGAAAACCTGAAAAGATTGATACCATTTAGAAACCTATAGGCCTATTTTGATTTTCTCGAACTGCTGTTTTGCGCTTATAACTCTCAATCGAAGGTGAAATGGGAGATTTGTATATTTTTCCGGTGTAGTGGTTAAGGAAAGCTTTAAATTGATGCCTCATTCAGGAAATTTGATGAAGTATGAAGGAAGTAATGGCGTACCGACAAAAAAAAGGCTTTGAGAAATAATATATATGATGATGATTGGGTCAGTTAGTACCACTGTGTATAATGATGATGCTGTAATTATTTAAAATTGAAAAATGACTAAATTTCGACATACCGTAAAACGAGGTGACATTGTGACTTTGTGACAAGCCTATTTTTCTACAGGTTTTGAATTTCCCTCCTTAAAAAGGATCAGGTTAGGCAATTCAGTGTACCATTCAGGTAGTCAGTAATGTGCTGCAACCTACTGGCCACATATAACTTCTTTCATTCCATTTACCATGGTGCTTTATTTCATATATGTTTGATTGTTTTCATTTAGTTGAAACTTTGAAATAAAGCACCATGGTAAATGGAATGAAAGAAGTTATAGAGGTCCATATGTGGCCAGTAGGTTGCAGCACATTACTGACCAACTGACAAGTACACTGAATTGCCTAACCTGATTCTTTTTAAGGAGGGAAATTCAAAAACTGTAGAATAATAGGCTTGTCACAAAGGTACCCCATTAGTCGCAATGTCACCTCATTTTAAGGTACATTGAATTTTGAATCGATACTGATTATCAATCGATATCATTCGACTAACACAGCATTTTATACATTGTGAACCTTTTAATGTACACGAAAATCGTAAAGGAAGGCTGAATGTGAACGTGGAATAGAAAATACATATTTGAAGAGGGCTACTTCAAAGCTGAGGAAAAGGTCACAGCTCCAAAGAAATATTTATCGGCACCTCTAATGCTCGCATTTAACGCCTCATTAATTTGGGTTTTTTTTATTTTTTATATTTATTCTTTATTTTGTTGGTTTTAAAATAAGCTTTTTAAATATTTTAAAACCATACAGAAAAATATTTAATTAAGACTACATACAATTAATTAGTTGGACGCTATGAGAAAACATAAAATATTACGATCAATATAAAAGTATAAATGAATAAAGTATTTATAACATACCTCATGTAATGAATGAAATCCCCGCTACCCCTAAAAAAATATATATTTTTAAATACTATTTTTAGGGATCACTTTTGGTACGGCGTTTAGCATAGCAACCTACAATACTTAGGGCCTATTCAAACTAACCGCTCCACTCTCGCTCCGCTCCCGGTCCGCTCCCGGTCCACTCTCGATCTACCCCATTCACACTAGCGCTCCTCTCCCGCTCCACTCCCGGTCCGCTCTCCTAATGTCTTACCATATTCACACTATATAATTTTACACCGTTCAATTTTGAAAGGTTTAAGCTATTAAAGCCATTAATAATCGAAGTTGTCTGTATTCGGATTTTAATTAATGATTAACTTTCAGTTATTTAAGTATTAATTTATTCTTCAATTTTACGGCCAAAAAAAAAATCAATTTTTCGTTTGTAGAAATAGGTGGTAAGTGTACTTTTCTTGATGAAGAAGATCAAAAAATATAATAAGAAGAATATATTGCAACACAATGATAATTAATAATAATAATTATAAATTAATATAATTAATGGTGAAGAAATAATTTAAATTTTTTTCGGAATGTATTCGAATACGCTTGAAAATTTCAAGTTGAAATCGGCAAATGCTACAAATTTACCAATTGTGTTCACTTCTTTTCCTGATTAATATTTTAATTATTTTTTGCTTTAATATATTTTTTTGTTAATGATCTGACATTTTTCATAATATACTGCATTTTTATTCGTTTCAAATTAAACGTTATTTTATAATAGCAATGAGTATGTAGTCAATAAATAAATCGGTGACCATTTTTTACGAGTACATTAATTCATAGCAAAATATATCTCAAACATAACATGAATTTTTCACGTCGAAAAACCGCGCGTATTGTTGGTGATTTTTTTTTTTTTATCATTTCAAGCATATTCTAATACATTCGGAAAAAAAATTTAAATTATTTCTTCACAATTAATTAAATTAATTTATAATTATATATATATATATATATATATATATATATATATATATATATATATTTTTTTTTTTTTTTTAAATTTGAACTTTTTTGGCCGTAAAATTGATGAATAAATAAATACTTTAATAACTGAAAGTTAATTATTAATTAAAATCCAAATACAGACGGCTTCGATTATTAATGGCTTCAATCGTGAACGGTGTAAAATTATATAATGTGAATATGAAAAGACTTTAGGAGAGTGGAGCGGGAGTGGAGCGAGAGTGGAGCGGGAGTGGAGCGAGAGTGGAGCGGGAGCGGAGCGAGGCCGGACCTGTGCCAATATTGTGATTAACCTCTCTCTATTCCTCTGTAGAATATTTTGCCAGTCAGACCGGATCTGGAGCGGAGCGGGAGCGGAGCGCTAGTGTGAATGGGGTAGAGCGAGAGCGGACCGGGAGTGGAGCGAGACCGGAGCGGTGCCGATAGTGGAATTCTCTGTCTATTTCTCTTCAGAATATTTGAGCGGACCGGGAGTGGAGCGGGAGCGGAGCGATAGTGTGAATCCGCCCTTAAGGTCCCGGTGGCTCTAGGGTTTTTTAAAGAGAGTAAAAAATCCTTGGCTATGCCGTCTCTCGAAGAAGACGTAAAATGGAGCCCGAGCGTGGACGATGTCAGGTACTCGTTAAAGTTCCCTATCCTAATTATCCCTGAATACGCAAAATTTAGGACTCCCACTGTAGAAACATATATATCTTTAATTTCAATATTCATCACTAAAGCTCGAATTTCCGTCTTGTATAATATTTTCGGTAATTGAAATAAAACACAAAGACGAGCTATTTATCGGAATCCATCCAAACGGGTTTTTTCAGTCGTTTTATGCTGCACAAAATTGGGGTGTACTGTACGAATTGCACTTTTTAAAGTTTTGTTTGGGGTCACCTGTGGTGTAATGGTTAGCATGGCAATCTACTATAATAAAGGTCGCGGGTACGCATAGTGCGCCTAGAATCTTTTAACGGGAGTAAAAAATCCTTGGCTACGCCGTCCCTCGGATAGGACGTAAAATGGAAGTCCCGAGCCTTTATCTCAGGTACTCGTTAAAGATCCCTATCCTAATTATACATCGTCCGATTAGCCTTAGTAGCATGAAGTGAGGTTAAACTAACAAATACTCTCTCTCTCTCTCTCTCTCTCTCTCTCTCTCTCTCTCTCTCTCTCTCTCTCTCTCTCTCTCTCTCTCTCTCTCTCTCTCTCTCTTTTTTTTAGCGGCCCAATCTTAAGTAAATTAATAGAATAAATCGATTCAATATTAATATATAATTTCATTTTAATTAAAATTATAAGTGTATTCTCAAACAATGTTATCTCTAAAAATAAAACAAAAAAAGACTTGTCTGAATGTCTCATATGAAATTTTAAATTTAAATAAAAAACAAATCTGGCTTTTAATTGAATGTTTTGGATAGCCTGGATCAATTGGTGATTGATTTAACCTGCTTTAGATGGCTTATAAATAAATTTTTTGATCCCACTAAAAAAAAAAAAAAAAAAAAAAAAAAAACACGGGGTCACCTGTAGTATAGTGGTTAGCGTGGCAACCTACAATACTAAAGGTCGCAGGCTCGCTCCCAGTGGTGGCCCTAGGATTTTGTAATGGGAGCAAAAAATCCTTAGCCATGCAGCCCTTCGGATAGGACGTAAAATGGAGGTCCCGAGCCTGTACGATGTCAGGTACTAGTTAAAGATCCCTATCCTGCTTATACCCGGATAGGCAAAATTTAGGACTCCCACTGTTAGTCTTAGTAGCATAAAGTGACGTTGAACAAACAAACAAACAAAAACAAACCACTCTTTAAGTTGTTATTTAAAATAATGTAACGAGAAAAAAAAAATCAAATGAAATTGTCTGTTACATTGAAAAGAGTACAACACTTTAAGTTGGAACAGTTACATGTTCTGGATGTTTCAAGAATGTTCTATTCCGAACTAAATATAAGAAGCAACGGACTGGGGGGTTTCTCGGTACATCGAAGCATATGGTTACTTTTGTGTAACTGCATACCTAGTCACTAGTAGTTACATTTTGTAACGTTGTTAATAATTTGAGCTTTTATTGTTTGTGTGACGTAATAAATTATAATTTTTCCTAAATAAAAATTATTTTAAACCCCACGTTAATGTTATAGGATTTAAGTAAAATCTTCGGCGAGAAAGTATGAGTATGAAGTTAAATCGGGATCTAAAATTGAAAAGCTCATTAATTCTCCCCTCAAAGCGAAAGTATTAATGATGGCTAATAAATTTTAAAAAGGACTTTTAATCGTTTTCAAGGGCTAAATTGAAACTGCTATGATTCAATTTGGGCGCCACAATCTGGGCCGGATCCAATAAGACTTTGAGAAAAGTTTAAAAGGCTTTAAATTATTTTAAGTATTCTCTAATCTCCAATTTATTAATAAAAATATTGAATTATTTTTCTTCGATCTTTATTAAAGCTTCTTGATGCTGAGGACTGTATATGGTTAATGTTATATAGCTAATTTACATATTAAGTTATATTAAACTATAACTTTATAGTTAAAGTTTTATAGTTAAGATATTTCATTATTTAGTATAAATAATGGTAACGATAATTTTATGAACGACCCAAAAGGCTACTCATCTAAGAAACTTGTGTGGGGGTCATCTGTGGTGTAGGTGTATTATAGCCACCTATAATACTAAAAGTCGCGGGTTCGCTTCCCGCGGTAGCACTACGATTTAAAATTTTAGGCCTTAGGCATTTAAAAGTAAAAATTCCTTGGCTATGCCAGTCCCTCTCTATAATCGTCCGATTGGCGTTAGTGGAATAAAGTGACGTTAAACAAACAAATACTCATTGAGTTATGTAAAAAGACAGGCCTAGATCTTGAAGCCTAAAAAGTCTCTAAAATGCAGGCATACAAATTCCTATGCATCATCAGGAGAAACAACGACCTAAATAACATATCGGTAAGTTTCTTATAAAAGATTATAAGATTAACTTCTCTAAACTTAATTTTAAGACAAAATAGTTTAAATATTTGGCGTACTATGTATAATTTTTTTTGTTTTCACATGCTCACTATTTTATGGCTAAAACACCTTCTTTCAACAAAACCAGTTAAAAAGAAACACTGATCAAAAAGATATTTATAATCTTCTCTATAATGGCCTCTATTTTTTAAGGCCTGTTTAAGTTAACGTTAAATGTCAGGTACTCGTTAAAGATTCCTATTCTAATTGTAGGTACCTGGATACGAAAACTTTCGGATTCCCACTGTAGCATCGTCCGATTAGCCTTAATGGCATAAAGTACGGTTAAACAAACGTAAAATGAATGTTATTATTAATACTACTAGTTATAAATAATGTACATATTATAAATAATCGTTTTCCATGGAGAGCTTATGGAGGACACAGCAAATGAAGCAAGTCAGACCCTAATATTAAACTAAGTAGATAAGATGAGAGAACAAGTTATCTCTCATTAGCAGCGGTCCTCCAGAGAGATATAAAGATTATATCTCAGCTCTGTATGGGGACCCTTTAGTTTCAATTAAAGCCTTAAATAGTTACGGTTTAAACGGATAAATGATTGATTAACTGATTAAATCAATGTTTTTTTAAATATAAGATTGTTGACTGCATATTGTGTTATCCGAAAGTTAACCATGTTCGAGATATTTGCATTTTAAGATATTTTTACAACATTATTCAGTTTCTATCCTAAAAAAATGACATACTTTAAATAAAAGTTCTTTTTTTCGGTAAAAATAACATTTTTGTAGAAAGTTTCAAAAGAAATCTGTGTGTCACTGGTTCACCTTTAGTGTAGTGGCTCCCAGTTATCAGTAATACGATTTCCGAAAGGGAGTAAAATTCTTTTATGCCGTCCTTCGGGTGGGACTTGAAATGGAGTTACCGAGCCTGTGCGATGTCAGAGAATTATTTGGTCCATTGTAATCGCTCCTGGCGGTCTAAAAGTGAAATAACACTTGGCTTCAAAGTTAGGTAAACAGGCCTTTTCATCTATGGTGATAAAGTTTTCTCTTCTTTGTTTTTCAACCGTCTGAGCAGTATCTAATAATATCTTAGAGGAGACATAAGAAAGAAATTAGGGAAAGAAGAGTGTAAAAGTGAAAAAAAAAAAAAGAAAATAGAAGAAGAAATATCGAGTAACGGAGGATCCGAAGCAACAAGTGATGAGCTTCCAAATCGATAGAGGCGGGCGTAGGCCACGCGGACCCTCTCTCATTGGGTGTGTCCCCAGCACGAGTTAGTTGGGCGGAGTGTTATAGCTCAAATATATTATGTCTATATTGATTGATCAGTGGCGTACCTGGACCTGGCGAGGGGATACATATATATTGTTTGTTTTCTTTAACAACCCTTAATGCTACTAAGGCTAATCGGGCGATGCTATTTTAGCGGGAATCCTAAATTTTGCCTATCCAGGTATAATTAGGATAGAGATCTTTAATGAGTACCTGACATCAGACAGGCTCGGGACCTCCATTTTACGTCGTATCCGAGGGACAGCGTATCCAAGGATTTTATAATCCCTTTGTAATATCCGGGCAAGGAGGATACATACATATAGGCCCCCTAACATAATATAAGGAACCCATTTTTCGACCAAAAGTAATTTCTGAGCAAATGCATTCTTTCTGTTTTTTCCTCATTTCGCTAATTCAATTGTAATAGTTCATTAGTTGAATAGTTATTATTTCAATCGCTCACGATGATATTATTTATATGATATAATTATTTATTACACTTGTGGGCCCATGCGAATAATCAGCATTCCATAATAATCAATGACCTCGTAGATTTAATTTGAGGATAATTTAACACGCCACAGGATAGAGAATAGATTTTTTTTTCTGTTTAAAAGTTGCCATAGTAACCAGTTCATAGTTTTACTTTCACTTACCTATATATGAAATATATAGTAAGTGGAAGTATTGCGATCGTGAAAAATTTCGACTTCCGGTTTTCACCGGAAATACACGTTTTGGGACCCCCTGAGTCGAAATGACCAAGTCCCGCAAAATGGTCTCTGTGTGTGTGTGTGTGTGTGTGTGTGTGTGTGTGTGTGTGTGTGTGTGTGTGTGTGTGTGTGTGTGTGTGTGTGTGTGTGTGTGAACAGACTAGCTCAAAAACTATAAACCGTGGGAACCTGAAATTGGGTATTTAGTGTAGATATGCCCGCGATGTGACAGCAAAAATTTCATCAAAATTGCTGAAAGGGAGGGGGTACTTTATTTAATAATTTTTACATTTTTTTCGATTTTCTCAAAAACGGCTCTAACGATTTTGATTAAACTGAGTATTTGATCTATTTATATGCCCGTGATATGACTGTAAAAATTTCATCAAAATTGATTTACCGGAGGGGGGACTTTACTTAATACATTTTGTATCATTTTCACGTGTGTTTTTTATTTACTCAAAAACGGCATTAACGATTTTGATCAAACTGGGTATATGTTGTATGTATATGCTCGAGATAACACTGTAAAAATTTCATCAAAATTGATCAACAGCAGGTGGCACTTTACTTAGGGCCGTATTTATGAACGATCCTAAGGAACGCCTTACTTAAAGGCTTCCTTAAAATGCCACCTTTAGCTAACCTTAACACAATTTTCATTTTATAAACGTCCCTTTACCTTTCTTATCTTAAGGACGCCTTAGATCTTAAGGTGTTCCTATAAATTTGATCTGTTTTCCTTCCTTAGTGCTAAGGTAGGTGATCAGCTACCTTTAGCCTCTCCTTAACTATTTAATAATAGAAATAAAAACAGAAAACAAATATCAGGACTTAAATACTTATTAAAAAGAACCGTTTATTAAGAACAACGACTTTTTGGAATTTTTGCTTTATTTATATGAGGTATAAACAACAAAGGTGGTGAAATATTATTGCACTTTTTAAGATGAATAAAAATTTTAATCTTGGTGTAATATTTTTCTTTTTTTCTCCTTTATATATTTATCAAATGTTTTCATATGTAGCCATTTTTATTACTAGGCACAATGAGAGACAGATAATTTCTCTATATAAGCAAAATCAAAACAAAAGATGTATTATTTTCAATTAATGAATACTTATTTAGTATAGGTATTGATTGTATTACTTAAGTGTACAACTTTAATCACAAACATTTTGATGCAGATGCTTTTGAATCTTTTCCATTTCTACACTTCTAACATTAGTTATGTTATAGTAGCCAGGATTAGAGCTGTAATTGTAAATATTTGATAAGTTGGTGATATAAACATCTGAAAGAATATTAAGTGAATTCATTTTTTTCTTCTGCAAGTAGTACTGTAATGAGAAATACAATCTTAATTATTAATAGTAAAGATATTTTCACTCAATTACTCATTGACAAAACAAAATCTTGATATGAAATATAGACTGAATCCAATTTGAGAAAATTAAATGTAATTTTAATAGTACCAATTTAACATTTTTAAAGTTTATTTATTTATCTATGCCTATTTTACATAAAAGGCTTTCATGGAATTTGTTGAAATTAGATAAGTTAGGTATAACAAGTTTTTGGAAGAGTGGTAAGAGAAATGTAAAAAGAACAGAAATAAATTGGTAGACAACTTTTATTTATTATTATATAAAGATGAAAAATAAATAACAGAATCATAATACACACTAATAAACCAATTCTTTATAAAATGTCAAAACACAAGTACATCCACTAAGATTTTTTTAATAATTAATATGCTAATACAAAAGTAATTGCATTCTAAAGTAAACAATCAGTTTTTAATAATTCATATAAGAATATGAAGTTGTTGAAAATAAATTTCAACTTACTTATTAAGGAAATTGAAGCTTTAATATTTCACATTTCCAACACACATCTTTTTTAAAATAAGTTGGTTACTAATTTACACATATCTAACATTTACAACTCCTTCTCATGAAGAAGGTTGGAACTAAACCATCCAAGAATATTTTGAAGAATATTAAGAAATATATAATAAACATACAATAGTATATCACAAACATCTCAATTAGAAGAATATTGCAGTCTCTCATCCCCCAAGCTAACTCCAAGAGAAATAAAGTTTGAGAACTAACACTATCTAACAGTGTTTTATCACACTTTTTCACTCTCATTTGCATCTTCATCTTATAATAAAGATATTTTTGATTGTTATCCTAAAGAATCCATTAAGTTGTTTTGTAATCGGTTAGATGAAACATTTTATACATTTGTTTGTTCTTTTACACTAACAATGTTTCATATTAAGAATCTTAATGTGATCAGGGCAAGAAGAAGAATAAACTTATATATATATATATATATATATATATATAGGTATATATATATATATATATATATATATATATATATATATATATATATATATCTTTATTCTTCTTCTTGCCCTGATCACATTAAGATTCTTAATATGAATTTTAAATATTTTTATAAGAAGAGAAAAAATTGCACTTAACCGGGATTTGAACCAGAACTCACTTATCTTCTAGTACGGCGAGCATGCCACATGAGCCACGAGCAGCATACCCCGGTCAAGTCATTCCTTTCTCTTCGCTGACTCCTCTCCCCCCCATTACCTAATAGAATTTCTTATTGATTTTTGCGAATTATACGCAAATCCCAGCCAAGGCCGATATTTTCTCTTCTTATTAAATATATTTAAAAATCATATTAAGAATTTTATTGTTATCATGACAAGAAAAATAATTAAATTAACATTTAAAAAAAAATTGATAATGGTCAAGAGACCTCACATAATGAACAAATTGTCCACTCCCCGTTTAATTCGCAAAAATTGCGAGATCGGTGGGAAATAAGTCTGCAAAGAGAAAGGATTGACTTGAACGGTGGTTTGATATGTGCCTGGTGGCTCAAGTGGCAAGAGAGCCTAACTAGTGATATGGAAGTCCTGGTTCGAATCACGTTCAAGGCCGATATTTTCTCTTCTTATAAGAAATATTAAAAAATCATATTAAGAATTTTTAATTAAAAACCATATTAAGAATTTTAATGTTATCATGACAAGAAAAATAATTAAATTAATATTTCAAAAAATTGACAATGACAAAAAACGAGATCACACATAATGTACAAATTGTCTAATCCCCCGTTGTAATGTTCTGATGACATGAAAAAGTATTAAATATATATTGTAAAACTTCTGTGGATTCACAAATATTTATTAACGAAAATATAACAATATCTATGCCAATCCGAGCAGGTTACAAAAATTATAACTTTATAGCACACAAATCATATGGCTTGAGCCTCACAGTCGAGACACAGACTAAGACCGATCAGTCAAATGGCTCCTTACATATTGTTGTAAGGAGGGTCTAGAAACTTGTAGAATCTCGTGGAAGCTGGTGGAAAGGCGTAAATGGAGCTCGAACAATCTAGATCCAAACAGTTCGCTCCAACCGCCAATTTGTTCCAACAAACGGTCCGGGATTTTAAATCGTATGTTTTTTTTATTAATGTAACGATTTAACGTTACAATATGTATCCCACCAAAAATATTTTACATGTAGCCTAAATCAATAGTAGCTAAAACATTCTTTGAATAGTCGTCTATGATTTTTTTTTTTGAGTCAGACACGCTAATAGTTTTTCTAGATAATATATAAATTTAATACTAGATAATACTAACAGATAATATATAAAGTTAATAAGAAAATGTAAAAATAAACACCCTTTTCATGATTAAAATTTTTTAACTATGAACATTTACTTACTAATCCTGAACTGAGTAAGTAATAAAGAACAAGTATAAGAAGAATCAGGTAAAAGCAACTTGACAGAAACGAGTGGAATAATTTATTCTAGTCAGTACTCAGTGTCGATCGATACGCTTCTCAGAATCTGAGTGGACAAGAAAAATATAAAACAAACTCAAATGAAATCGTATAAAATAATATTACATTATGAGTAATATTAAATTATTATAATTAATTATAGTGAATGGTATACCTCAGATCGGCTTTCAATTAATAATAAAGCAATAAACCGTGTAAAAAAACTACGTGACTTTAAACATTTTTTGTGAAGTGTGTCTTTCAAGTTTAAAGACAAAAAAAATTTAAACAAGACACGTAAAATGTAGGTCTCGAGCCTGTGCAATGCCAGGTACTCGTTAAAGATTGTTACCGCTTGTTAATTTAGGACTACCACTTAGGGCCTATTCACACTATCCGCTCCACTCTCGCTCCGCTCCCGGTCCGCTCCCGGTCCGCTCCCGGTCCACTCTCGCTCTACCCCATTCACACTAGCGCTCCGCTCCCGCTCCACTCCCGGTCCGCTCTCCTAATGTCTTACCATATTCACACTATATAATTTTACACCGTTCAATTTTGAAAGGTTTAAGCTATTAAAGCCATTAATAATCGAAGTTGTCTGTATTCGGATTTTAATTAATGATTAACTTTCAGTTATTTAAGTATTAATTTATTCTTTAATTTTACGGCCAAAAAAAAAAAACAATTTTTCGTTTGTAGAAATAGCTGGTAAGTGTACTTTTCTTGATGAAGAAGATAATATTATCAAAAAATATAATAAGAAGAATATATTGCAACACAATGATAATTAATAATAATAATTATAAATTAATTTAATTAATGGTGAAGAAATAATTTAAATTTTTTTCGGAATGTATTCGAATACGCTTGAAAATTTCAAGTTGAAATCGGCAAATGCTACAAATTTACCGATTGTGTTCTTTTCCTGATTAAAATTTTAATTATTTTTTGCTTTAATATATTTTTTTGTTAATGATCTGACATTTTTCATAATATACTGCATTTTTATTCGTTTCAAATTAAACGTTATTTTATAATAGCAATGAGTATGTAGTCAATAAATAAATCGGTGACCATTTATTACGAGTACATTAATTCATAGCAAAATATATCTCAAACATAACATGAATTTTTCACGTCGAAAAACCGCGCGTATTGTTGGTGATTTTTTTTTTTTTTTATCATTTCAAGCGTATTCTAATACATTCGGAAAAAAAAAATTAAATTATTTCTTCACCATTAATTAAATTAATTTATAATTATATATATATATATATATATATATATATATATATATATATATATATATATTTTTTTTTTTTTTTAAATTTGAACTTTTTTGGCCGTAAAATTGATGAATAAATAAATACTTTAATAACTGAAAGTTAATTATTAATTAAAATCCAAATACAGACGGCTTCGATTATTAATGGCTTCAATCGTGAACGGTGTAAAATTATATAATGTGAATATGAAAAGACTTTAGGAGAGTGGAGCGGGAGTGGAGCGAGAGTGGAGCGGGAGTGGAGCGAGAGTGGAGCGAGAGTGGAGCGGGAGCGGAGCGAGGCCGGACCTGTGCCAATATTGTGATTAACCTCTCTCTATTCCTCTGTAGAATATTTTGCCAGTGAGACCGGACCTGGAGCGGAGCGGGAGCGGAGCGCTAGTGTGAATGGGGTAGAGCGAGAGCGGACCGGGAGTGGAGCGAGACCGGAGCGGTGCCGATAGTGGAATTCTCTGTCTATTTCTCTTTAGAATATTTGAGCGGACCGGGAGTGGAGCGGGAGCGGAGCGATAGTGTGAATCCGCCCTTATAGTATCGTCCGATTAGCCATAGTAGCATAAAGTGACGTTAAATAAACAAACAAAGATTAAAGCATACTTCCAATTGCTAAGAGATATCTAAAAAAACAAAAGAAAAAAAATATATGTGGCATTAGCAATATTTCCTATGCAGAAAGTGACGACAGTCTAAACTTCTATCTTCTTCTATTGTCATTCCATTTTCCCTTAAAAGCTGTTAAAAACCGATTCAAAATTGTTATACCATTATAGTGCAGCTTTCAATAACAATAATATGTGTCAGGCAGTACTTGAATGGGATGGCTAAACAACCCCAACTTCTAGGCCAACCTGCCCCCCCACATAGGGGGTTAATTGGCGTACTCTGGATTGACGAATTCTTCAATTTTCTATGATCTTAGTATTAAATATTATGTTGTCAAAAAATACTTGAAGTACTCTAATACTTGGAGTTTACAGTGGTATCAGCCCCATTGGGATTATATTAACAGGAACGACTCAACAATAAAAAAAGTGGAAACTGTTGCCAACCAACCCCGCTCTCCCCTACTATCAAAAAATTTACTCATAAAGAGGAAAAGTGATACCCTCTGCCTACAAGCTTCCTTCTGCTGTATAATTCATTTAAATAAAAAAAAAATGAAACAGTGTGATTTCAATTATTTTTCTAACAAAAATGCGTAACTATTCTATACAAAAAATATTAACTTCGCTTGAAAAATATAAACTCAAACTTCAGAGTCATCCTTACACCAATCTGATTGAATTTCAAAAATATGCGGGCTTCTAATATTAATTTGGGATTATTAATTAAATAATTAAAACTTATGAATAATTTATTTTCGAAGATAAAAGATTTGGCTCCGCCGGGAATCGAACCCTGGTCTTCCGTGACATACGCGGTATGCTAACCATTGAATCACGGAGCTCGGTTCCAAACGGTGCCAAATCCATCCTCTTCACTAACACCTCTCCCACGATCTAGCAAGTTTTGCGAGTATTTACGGGAGGTGGAGGTGGACGGGAGAGGTGTCAGTGAAGAGGAAGGATTTGGCATCGTTTGAAATCGAGCTCCGTGGTGCAATGTTTAGCATACCGCGCATGTCACGCGGAACACCCGGGTTCGATTCCCGGCGGAGCCAAATCTTTTCTCTTAAAAAATAAATTATTTAAAATAATTTAAAAACAAGGTGGTTACCCACAATAATGATTAAATTAATAAAAATTATGAAAGGAAACCCATTGGTAGGCTAAATACATATGAATTCGTATAGGCTAAAAACCTAAGGTACCTATTTAATTGAAAAATTCGAGTGGTTTTCTCATATATATGCTTTCCAACTTGATGGAATAATATACAAACAAAAGAACTGATTGCCTGACAGTGTCTTGACTTGAAAATCACTCGGTTAATGACAAAAACAAAATCACAGTCCTCAATAAAAAAAATAAGTGCAATGGAAAAAGAGCTTATTAAAGCGCCTATCGTTCCAAGGGAAAAAAAATCAACTATTCAAACACATATCCCGGTTAGTATCGATAGTTTTATGTGCAATACTGTCGAAACTCTCGATAGCGGAGACTTTTTTTTACATCACTAGTTTATTTATTGGCACTAGCCGAATAACATTTGATTTTAAGAAGATTTTTGTTGAATATTTAGATATGATATGCAGGCTAACCGTGATCCGAGTTGCCAGGAGAAATAATTTATTATGCCTGACAGTTCATAAATTATATTAGAACATCTATCAGGGCGGATTTGGGTTAGTCTTGAAAGAAAGGCAACACCACTCCCCCGCATTTTTTTTTTTACTTATTATTTCTTTTTATTTATTTATGAAAAAAAAAGAGAGATCTTCGCAGAAAAATAACGTAATGAGGAAATATGAGGATTAAATTAATAATGTATACTAAAGGTCGCAGGTTCGATTCCAGCGGTGGCCCTAGGATTTTTTAATGGGAGTAAAAAATCCTTAGCTATGCCGTCCCTCGGATAGGACGTAAAATGGAGGTCCTGAGCCTGTACGATGTCAGGTACTCGTTAAAGATCCCTATCCTAATTACACCTGAATAGGCAAAATTTAGGACTCCCACTGTAGCATCGTCCGATTAGCCTAAGTAGCATAAAAATGGACGTTAAACAAACAAACAATTAATAATGTTAAATTAAAGATGATTAAAAGGTGAGAAGTTAAAGTATGAAATAGTAATGTAGAACTACCAATAGTCTCCGCTATCGATAGTATCGGCCATAAAATTATCGATATTATTTATAGTTATAAATAAAGCGGGCAGTAATATTTTATTGAATCTTCTATAAAATATAAATAACATAATATAATATTGTAAGGTGAAACACAAAAGAGTTCTAGACTTCTTGTCGGAACAATAACAAACTGTTCTAGTACATGTTTGTGATTGTTCGAGAACCTTCTATTCTTGTCTGGAACCTTCTGGATTGTTCGAGTTCGACTAAATATAAGAAGCGAGGGACTGGAGAGTTAGTAGGGCTCCCATGATCGAATAATGTGGTTACTTTTGTGTTACAGTGTCTTTATAAGTTAATATTTTTTGTAACCTTGTTAGTTATATGTATTTGTATTGTTTGTATAACGATGTAGGTATATTATTATTTTCGTTCTAATGAAAATTGTTTAATTCTACATCAAAGTTACAATAATTTTATCTTTAAATACTTTTTCGAAATTAATTAAACATAGATAAGAACCAATATTTTCATCATAAATGTTATCAGTATTTACATACCCGCAGGAAATAATTAAATGATATCACTCCAATTACCTGCAACAATAAAAGTTATATTAAATATTTTATTTTTAGAGATAAAATGAATTATACTATCTGGGATAAATACAGACAAAGAAATACCAACGATTACATTATTTATTTATAACTACATCAACTAGCTTTTGAAATAATATAAAGTATTATTGAACCTTTCATGGAGAGAAGGACCAAAGACCTATAAAAAAACTAGAAATAGACAACGTTTGGAAAATACCATTTCAGATATGTCAGTTATAGCATTTCCTTGATGGATACCGCATATAGAAAAATTATTGGCTGCCCATAAAAAAGGATCAATAACTCCAGCTAACGCTCAACAGCTATTTCTGGAAACACTGGAGAAATATGCGGGATATAGTGATGCATTTCGTTCAAGCCCCTTGGCGAGTCTTCAAGCAGAGGCTGGTGTAATGCCATTGGAAATACGAAGGGAGATCTTAGACTTGGCTTTCTACATTAGGGTAATATTGCGGCCGGATCACACTTTAAACAAAATTTTCCGTTTGCTCACAATGAACCCTGACAACATAAATACAAAGGCAAAACGGTCACTACCGGAAAGATGCTTCCCCAAACGCCTTCAAGATGTTTTTAGCAGCCTCAGCTACCGAATGGCCGAGTTTAAACTCATAAAAAAATATTACACGAAAATCGCGTGATCCATGTTCATATTTGGAGGTATACTAAAAAGTGTGTGATTGAGTAGGAAGCTAATGCTAACTAAGCTCTAAGAAAATTAGAGGATTAGGGTAAACCGTACAGTTATTGAAACCTTTAAGACTACATGTCTATGGTGAAATTAAAAAAAATACTTTTTATGATGGGATCTAATTCCTCATTATCTATCCTCCTAAAGATTCAAGAGCTTTTTTTGGGTCAAATGTTCAATAGTTTTATAATATGACAATATTTATTGTTAAAAGTTTTAAATCTAGTTATTGGCACCCTGTGAATTTAATTGTGAAATCTTCCCTATGGTTAGTTTGTTAAAGTCTTACTTCATAGATGACGTAACTTCAAGTATATCTTGCAATAAAATTATGGCTTGTTTACCTATTTCTTTAAGTTACAGTTGGGTGCCAATAACTGTACTGATTGTCAATAACTGTATGGTTTACCCTAGTAACTGGTTAATTATAATATGAAAACATTTGGAAGTAAAATAATAAAAGAAATTAGTGTTTGTTATAGAGCAAACGAAAACTAAAATAAAGAATGAATGTGGAAAAATGTGTAACTTTGGGAAGTGGCATTAACACAATTTCTAATCTAAGTAAGTTGGTAAGTGAAAGTTGTGTGTTGTGCGCACGCACCAGATTTTTTTTTTTTTGGTTTTGTTTTTTGATCTCTTCATGATTAAAATTTTTGAAATCTATAAATTTGTGGTAGTTAATACTTGAATAATACATTATATAATAGTTAATACATTATAATAAGTCCTAAAGATATAATATTTCCCCAACATTACAATGTTAACGACATATTATTATAACGTTAAATCTATATAGTTAAGGGGTTATTATAATATGTCCATCCCAAGGCTGCAGCCCCCATTAGTACTGCAGCCCCCCCCCTTTACTATCCCTTAAGGGATTTTAGTAAAAATACAATATCACTTCCCCTATACTAGGTATATAACTGCTTAATTATGATATGAAAACACTATATAAACAACAGAGACCCGTGAAATCCTCAATGTTTTTTAAAAATGTTAAAATCGGACATTTCACGTGAAACGACCCAATACCTCCCTATACTCAAGCAGAACTTCCATCCTGTTCCTGACACAGACCAGATGCTCTGTATGTAAGTCTGTGTCCAGTATCTGTAAACAGAGGACTGTATGTAAGAAGTCCAGTATGTAATATTTCAACTGAAGAGTCCACGGAGGAAAGGGGGAAAGTCAATTTTTTTCCGAATTGTAGTTATATATATATATATATATATATATATATATATATAATTGTTCGTCTAGTTGAGTAGAATATGTTGGTGAAAATAAATAGTCAGAAAAAGTGATAGTCGGTTGGTTACAAGGGATGGAAAGAACCATGTACTCGGAAGAAAGGGGGAATGTCCTCGCGGAAAAACCTAGAATGGGGGAGAGTCACGTTAGAAGGATTTTATAATTGACTTTTTAGTTGTTGATTAATTCGTTTATTTTAGCATGGAAACATATAATATATAACATAAAAATAATTTCCATTAAATGTGTATTTTTCAAAACACTTTGACAATAAATCTCTCCCAAGAACAGAACATTTTTACTTATAAAAAATAGTTTGTCATTACTACACATGCGTGTGTAAAACGTGGTTTGAGTTCTCGTTAAATATTTTTATTTTTTGATTTCTCTGGTAGGTATATGTTTATTCGATTTTTTTAATATTGTCACATGGAAGATGTCCATTGAACCTAGGAGACCCTGAGAGAGAGGGGGAACTCCTAGAAGAGGCTGGCCCAGGAGAGAGTGGGGCAGTCTGGGGGAGTCTGAGGCAGTCAGTCTGAGAGGGGCAGTCTAAGTCTGGGACAGGCAGAGTGAGCCTGGGGCATAGTGGGACCCGAAGTAGTCAAGTACCCCCAAGTGATTTATGAGTTATGATACCCCCCACCTTTTTGTAGTTGGGACTTGTAAGCTTATTTATTGTACAAAATACATGATGTAAATAGTACTTAGTTTGATTAATTACCACACAACACTTGCCCAAAGATCCCAGTGTCACATTGGACTGGGTAAATTTGAGAATAAGGGTGACACAAATTTGCATGTTAGAGGGGGAGGGTACCATAACTCATAAATCACTTGGGGGTACTTGACTACTTCGGGTCCTAATATGCCCCAGGCTCACTCTGCCTGTCCCAGACTTAGCCTGCCCATCTCAGACCCAGCCTCCGCTCCACACTGCTGACTGTCTCTGACTGCCCCTCTAAAACTGACTGCCTCAGACTCTCCCAGACTGCCCCACTCTCTCCAGGGCCAGCCTCTTCTAGGAGTCCCCCCTCTCTCTCAGGGTCTCCTAGGTTCAATGGACATCTTACACGTGACAATATTTCATATTTATAAATTTCATGTTTTTAAGCTTGATGAGACACAGTTAATTTCTCCATATCAGCAAAATAAAAGATACTTTATGTAAAGTATTAAAATAAAGTGACTCCTCCATTTTTGATGTCACATCGCGGGCATATACATACTCGTACATCAAATACCCCATTTGAGGTTCTTACCAATAACAGGTTTATAGTTTTTGAGCTATTCTGTTCACACACACAGACCAATTCCCTGGTCTTATTTGGACCCAGGGGGCCCCAAAACGTATATTTCCGTTGAAAAACGGAAGTCTAAATTTTTGTAATGTGTAATTCGTGCAGTATACCCCTAATTTGTGCAGCATAAAACGACTGAAATAACCCGTTTAGATGGATTCTGATAAGTAGCTTGTATTTGCGTTTATTTTGAATTACCGAAAAAATTATGCAAGACGGAAATTCGAACTTTAGTGATGAATATTGAAATTGCATTAAAAGGGGGGGGGGCATAGTTACAACAATGATAAAATAATTGGTGAAAAACAAAAGATTTATAATAGTTTATTATAACGTCACAATTTTAAAAAGCCTAATCCCAACGTTTCAGACATTACGTCCATCTTCAGGTCATTTTCCTTGTATTACATAAACTCCTTTCCTACATACAATTTCCAAAATTACCTAAATAATTATTGTACATACATTTTTTTGGTTGCATTGGTCAATCTATTGCTTTTTTTTTCCCACCGCAAAAAAACAGCAATAGATTGACGTAGAAATTGACTGTTATTCACCAATTATTTTATCGTAGACATCATTAATCTTCCTATTATAAGAAAAAGAGACTATTTGCAAAAATATAAAAATAGTTACAACTGTATTAAAAGATAATAAATTCAGTAGGAGCAAGAGAAAGGAAAAAATAATGGATATATCGGTTATAGCAGCGACACGGCAAGGCAGTTTCTGCCATTTGCCTCGTTAACGCAACGCTCCGAGCCTAGTAATAACTCATTAGCTAATGCGTCCCCTAGGAGTTAATCAACTCAGCAACAATATCTCCCATTAGCATTTCCCTCGCCCGGGAAAATGTATTCCCGCCAAATGTCAGCTGATATTAAAGCTTTTATCGTTCCCTTGAGGGCCTTTAAGTTATTATCGTAGCTTTCAGCCTCCTAGATTATCGCACTTCCACAACTAACATTAATTTCAAAATTCAAGCTTTGAATCAAGTTATTTCCTTCTTATGCTAACTCCCAAACAAGATTAATTCATCTACATACGACATTTGTAGTGTAATGTTTAGCATAATAGCTTGTATATAGCATAATATTTTGTAGCTATATGGTAAAATTGAGAATGAAGTTAAAATTTCACTGTTCGATTACAAGCAATGGACTATGGGCTTTCGTCAATTTAAGAATAATCAATATATATTATAAAGCAAAGTGTACAATAAGGCTCAAAAACGACTCAACTCACGTTTAAGAAAGTTATGTCAGCATGTTGCTATAAAACCCATAACGGAGAAGAAGGTTTCTGTTTTTCTCTTAAGGGTGTAAAATTGAAGAGAAAAGGACTGGAATTTTAAGCCTCTCGCACCATTTAATTAGCCTCTCTGTGATTGAGATACGAGGTTATGAATGAAAAATGTAGTTCGAGCTCCAGACTACCAGGAAGCGCTAGGGTGCGTTTCACTCAATGTTTATTGTTCATTCATTCCGTTCAGTTTGTAAAGGTTAAATATTTTTCAGCTGTTCTTTAAATTACTTTTAAAATTGGTTCACCATTTCTTTCTAAATAAAATAATGATTTTACTTATCTGCAATCAATTAGAAAACCGACTGGATACCTTAAAAATTAATTTTCTCATAAGAAGGTTAATTGATTTACACATTGTATTTAATCAATGTATAATATATACCTACTTAAGTAAATTTAATGCAATATGACTGAACATTTTTGAGTAGTACAGTGAGCGAATGAAAACAAACATAAAACAAAAAAGGAGAGCTGAATTGACTGATTATAAATCGAAAATAAAATGTTTGAAGTGTTCATATTGTATGTAATTATGAAAAATGGTATTATTACTATGTATGATGAGCATTCCAGTTGACAAAATGACTAACTCCAATTACAGCATTTTTTCAATAAGATTTTATCACCCCTCATAGTTCAGGATAAAAAGAAATATGATGAAAAAATTGTGCCCTCATGATATTTTGGTTGTCACTTTGTAATAGTAGTTGCAGTATCCGGCCAAAATACGGAGGGGGGGGGGTATCTTAAGAGAGATTGAACTGGAAGAAAGGTCTTAAAAAAAAAGTTTCTTTGAATCTTCGGTAGTTTCTAAGCTTCTGAATCTAATAGGAGCATCACAGTAGTCGGCGCTTAAGTTATAATCGAAATATAGTTTTTTAACTAATAGATTTTTCAACCATAATCTAATAACTTATTATCTGCTGACTGCTAGGAATGGGCTTATAGAATTCAGAATCACAGAAACCATCAAAAACGATGCATGACTCGACAAAGTTGCAGCAAAATTAATTGTTCATTCACCATTTTCAATCCGCTTTAAAGTATATAGGGTTCCTTATTTGGGCGGACTCTGCAGATATCGAATCTTAATATTAATACCATGCTAAAAGTTTCAAGAAAGTGCTAATTTTGTTCTATATTTCCTTTAATTTTAAAGTTTTTCTGTTATTAAAACTACGACACAACTACCGGAGCGAAGCCGGGCACCCTAGCTAGTTTCTATTATAAAATCAATGTTGACTCGTATTTTCAAGCTCTGAAATACAAGGTAAAAATACAACTCTTTGCTCTTAAATTTAGGAGGCTATTGAATTGGCCAGGTGAGGTGGGAGCCCATAGGCCTTCCGAGAGTGAACCTTTGTGGAGAAGCGAGGCCTGGAAATTAGTCAGAGCGGGCTACTCTCGAGTGCCCACGGAGCTATATTTAGTTCTCTCTCTCTTCAGCTTCTGTTTCTCGAATCTTCGGAAGATCTGGTCAGTGTCAGGACCAGGATGGAAGTCCTGCTTGAGTATAGCGAGGCAAAATAATAATTGCTGCCTCCAAGTTTCGGCAAAATAATAATACACCCCTCCATAAAAAAGGTTGTAGAAGTGAACCCAATAATTACCGTGATATATCCTTCATAAATACAGTTGAAGAGTCCACGGAAGAAAGGGGGAATGTCCACGCGGAAAAACCTAGGGGGAGAGTCCAGTTAGAAAGTCAAATTGCGTTTGTTAATTTTTGCTTTGAAATTTTGGAATCCGGAGCGGGATAGATTCTCGGAAACTGAATTATATAAATTCTCGGATTAATTAGAGCTAATTAAATTTGCCGTTGCACTAATTAATAAGATTTCTCAGTAGCTACAATTGTATTACGAAATCTTTTAAACAAAGGAACATCGCTAATCCGATTTGTTAAAGCTCTCTGGAAACTTCTTTCTTTTATAAATCCAAGTTTCTCTATCGACTTAGGAAATAAGAAGCAAGTTGGAAGAGAGTGATTTATAAATAATTTTCTAGAAGGAAATGTGCCGGAAGAGAGGGAGGGGATATTATTTGATTTTTCAATTTGTCCCCGAGACTCAAGCCTACCTTACTAACTCAGGGGCTTTCTATTTCCTCGCAATTCGGCTGACTTATTTGAAGGAAAAAATCGGGAGCAAATATTTGTTTTATGGAATTTCATTTTTTAAATATATAAAGAGAGACTTTTATCGACTCAAACGGTCGATTTCGTAAAAACCTATGTAAAGCGAGATCAAAACGATTTTTATAACAATAAAGAATATACCCAGAAATTGGCTGAAGTTATGCAATTTTAATATGGACAGGTGTTCGCACATGGTATCAAAGAACCACATAGCGAAATTTGGAGAATTTAGGACAAACGATATGGATGTCTATAAAGAACAAACAAATAAACAAACATACAGAATTTCATCTTTATTTATATAGATAAGCTTAATGTCTAAGCCTTGATTACTTAATTTAATATTTTTAATTGATGCGATTTTCTGTCATATGTTAATGCAACTAACAAAATAAAAACATAAAAAAAGTGGTCAGCAAGGCAACCTACAACACTAAACATCGCGGGTTCGCGCCTCGAGGTGGTCCTAGGATATTTTAATAGGAGTGAAAAATTCTTGGCTATGCCGTCCCTCGGATTGGATGTAAAAGGAAGGTACCGAGCCTGTACGATGTCAGGTACTCGCTAAAGATCCCTATCCTAATTATACCTGGATAGGACCCCCACTGTATCATCGCCGGATTAGACTTAGTAGCATAAAGGAGGGGCGTTAAACAAACAAACAAAAAATTAAATGAACTAATCAAATTATGATAAACATTTCAATACATAAAATAACATAATCTTGGAAGAAAATTTAGAAGACATTAACAGTAGAGCTGTAAACAATTATTTATAAAATATAAATACTAGTACAGTAATACACAACAGACGATATTAACAAAAGAATAAACCTATATATATATACATATATAACACATATACACACACAAATACTTTTTCCTAGGCTCTTTAAAAACACAGTTGAGGATGACAAAGTCTTGTCATTCATTTGGTTTTCAATGTTGTTTGTTTGAATGAATTTCCATTGAAATTATTTAATAATTATAAATTAATTATCTTAAAATGAAAAATCTGGTGCGTGCGCCCAACACACAACTTTCACTTACCAACTTACTTAGATTAGAAATTGACGTGTTTTGCTAAATATCATTTCCCAAATTCACACATTTTTCTACATTCATATCTTATTTTTGTTAATCGCTAAAGCCGTTTTTGAGTAAATAAAAAAAACACGTGAAAATGATACAATCGTATCGGGCATATTAATACATCAAATACTCAGTTTAATCAAAATCGTTAGAGCCGTTTTTGAGAACATCGAAAATAACCTAAAAAGTTATTAAGTAAAGTACCCCCTCCCTTTAAGTAATTTTGATGAAATTGATGCTGTCACATCGCGGGCATATACCAACACTAAATACCCAATTTCAGGATCGCACGGTTTATAGTTTTTGAGCTAGTCTGTTCACACACACACACACACACACACACACAGACACACACACACACACACACACAGACCATTTCGCGGGACTTGGTCATTTCGACTCAGGGGTAAAGTCCCCCCTCCTGTTGATCAATTTTGATAAAATTTTTACAGTCATATCTCAGGCATATAAATACATCAAATACCAAGTTTGATCAAAATCGTGAAAACCGTTTTTGAGTAAACAAAAAAAACACGTGAAAATGATACAAAATTTCTTAAGTGAAGTCCCCCCTCCTGTTGATCAATTTTGATGAAATTTTTACAGTCATATCTCGGGCATATAAATACATCAAATACCAAGTTTGATCAAAATCGTTAAAACTGATTTTGAGTAAATAAAAAAAAAACACGTGAAAATGTTACAAAATTTATTAAGTAAAGTTCCCCCCTCCGGTTAATCAATTTTGATGAAATTTTTACAGTCATATCTCGGGTATATTAATACATCAAATACTCAGTTTAATCAAAATCGTTAGAGCCGTTTTTGAGAAAATCGAAAAAAACCTAAAAAGTTATTAAGTAAAGTACCCCCTCCCTTTAAGTAATTTTGATGAAATTGATGCTGTCACATCGCGGGCATATACCTACACTAAATACCCAATTTCAGGATCGCACGGTTTATAGTTTTTGAGCTAGTCTGTTCACACACACACACACAGACACACACACACACAGACCATTTCGCGGGACTTGGTCATTTCGACTCAGGGGACCCCAAAACGTGTATTTCCGTTGAAAACCGGAAGTCGAAATTTTTCACGATCGCAATACTTCTACTTACTATATATTTCATATATAGGTAAGTGAAAGTAAAAATTGGACAAAATTTATTAAGTAAAGTCCCCCCTCCTGTTGATCAATTTTGATAAAATTTTTACAGTCATATCTCAGGCATATAAATACATCAAATACCAAGTTTGATCAAAATCGTGAAAACCGTTTTTGAGTAAACAAAAAAAACACGTGAAAATGATACAAAATTTAATAAGTGAAGTCCCCCCTCCTGTTGATCAATTTTGATGAAATTTTTACAGTCATATCTCGGGCATATAAATACATCAAATACCAAGTTTGATCAAAATCGTTAAAACTGTTTTTGAGTAAATAAAAAAAAACACGTGAAAATGTTACAAAATTTATTAAGTAAAGTCCCCCCTCCGGTTAATCAATTTTGATGAAATTTTTACAGTCATATCTCGGGCATATCAATACATCAAATACTCAGTTTAATCAAAATCGTTAGAGCCGTTTTTAAGAAAATCGAAAAAAACCTAAAAAGTTATTAAGTAAAGTACCCCCTCCCTTTAAGTAATTTTGATGAAATTGATGCTGTCACATCGCGGGCATATACCTACACTAAATACCCAATTTCAGGATCGCACGGTTTATAGTTTTTGAGCTAGTCTGTTCACACACACACACACAGACACACACACACACACACACACACACACAGACCATTTCGCGGGACTTGGTCATTTCGACTCAGGGGACCCCAAAACGTGTATTTCCGTTGAAAACCGGAAGTCGAAATTTTTCACGATCGCAATACTTCTACTTACTATATATTTCATATATAGGTAAGTGAAAGTAAAAATGACTAAAATTCAACATAAAAAAGAAAATTTGTATCATTACAACCCATGACTTGTGTTCAGTACTGCGTAAGGTTTTGAACTTGCTATCTTCGGGTTCCCAATCGTATGTCAGGTTGTAAAATAAAGAAGCCGGTATTCGATCCCATGATCTATACTTTATAAGTAAAGTGCTCTAGTCATATCCACCTATACAGGTCATGGAAATAATCTAAAAAAAAATAAAATAAAAAAAAATAAAAAAGATATGCCCTTAGACAAAATGCAACGCGTGATTATGAAACCAGGGGGGGGGGGCCTTAACCCTCTCTCCATAAATTTGGTGTTAAAGCCGACAGTGCTTTCAATTAATAGAAATAATAAATTTTTTATCATTATTGTAAACAACTAAATACATCTACGAAGCATTACGGGAAACGTCCATTATCTGTGTTATGTGTTATAATACCTTGTACAGACCGAATGTCACAGTGCGAAGATTCAATCAGTTGCTATAGCAACTTCATTAGTTGCTAACGGCAACTCGCTCCAATTCAGTCAGCTCTTGACCCCGGCTTCTGAACTTCACTTAACAAGAGAGAGTTTGTTGAACTTTATTTCATCAATATTAGAGAAAATCGTAAATATAATTGTAACAACTTTTAAATATTATAGCACTCCTGTGGGTCCAAATAATTTTTATCAAACGAAAACAATAATTAGTAATGTCGGACAACAATAACACTGCAATAATTATCAAGATTACAAAAAGTATCAAATAGGCACGACATAGTAACGCAAAAATAACCATATGATTCGAGTTTCGGAGTAACAGTAACTCTCCAGTACATCGTTTCTTATATTTAGGCTGAATTAGAACACTCCAGAATGTTCAAGACAAGCGTAGATTATTTTCGAACAGTCACTAAAATAGTTTGTTCCAACAAGACTAGAGCTCTGTTCAATCATTTTTTTTTTTCCTTACAACATACTTATATATATTAACAAGTTCACGCCGGCGTGTACCACCGGTGGCTCACACTAGAATGCCGCATCTGCCAAATAATTAGATCTTTAACACTTTAACTACCGAAAAAGAATACCTGAGAGTCATGCTCTCGTTTCTACACAATTTTAATATTTAATTCTCTGACAAGAGAACAGTTACTCGATTTCAGGTGACATGGCAGCCAAAGTGTTAAGAAAGTAGAAATAATTTCTATAAAGCTGAAAATTAAAATAATGAACATTTAACGTAAATTCATTCATTTTTATATTTATTTATATTTATATTTGTGTTTATATTTATACGTATAAACATTTATTTTTTAATAACAATTATAATTCATATCGCCTTATAAACATAACTAGTTGGATAATATTTTTTATTGTTCATTTCATTGCTTGATTGCCAATAATGCATAATGTCCTGGAATAGCTGCCGCCCTATAGAGCGAACTGCATTAAACAGTCCCGGCGTTAACTTGTTAAAAAAGTTCAGAGGTGAGTAATAGTCAATTTTTTTTCTTTACGATATGTTGATTGATAGTCAGGATTTTAAGTTTGATCTTTTTTTATTTTGATAAGATAACGTTTCGATCCCTACATGTGGATCATCATCTAGTCTAAAAAAAGATAAATATATGACTACTAGCAGACCCGGCCACGCGTTGCTGTGGCTCAGTAGTTATATCCTAATATTTTTAAACAAATACAGTAATACCAATATTCATTGATAAAGATGAAAACCTTTCAACTAATCAAAATCCAACGTGATTGAGAATAGAGCATTACACCATTTAACAGTATTTGGTAAAGAAAATAAGAAAGTTAAAGTTGTGGTGTGTTGAAGCTTTTAATTTAGCAATATATTTGAGTGATAATAAATCTCTTCTTAAAGAGGTTTTTACATAATACAATTAAGAATTTTTATTTATTCAAGTACTAATTTGTTCACAATGTTTTTGGTTAACCTGTTTTTTTTTTTTTTAACACAAACCAAAGATTTGATGGTTTCCACACACGTGAGCAGGCGATACCCATTACCCACGTGAGTTATGCCATTGCCCAAGGGAAAAACACGGATTTTCAAAGTCCAAGTGGACATTGTTTGCCCTTGGGATTTGTTCATGGTCATGGCAAAAGCCAAAAGAATAGGATATTGAAGCCATTTAAATTTAATTGAAAATTCTGTCGGTTCCAGGGGAATAGGTGGCAATAGAGCGATATCTCCTGTAAACCTTCCAGGCAACATTTTTCCTTCAATAACATTTCCTGTGATCCTTTTAATGACCTAACGTGTACCGTTGCACAATTGAGGTGGATTTAAGTTACGAAGAAGAATGATCGGTGAGCCAATCTTCAACTGGAGATTGTTTGGGTGTATATCCAGGGAATTAAAAAATTCAGATGGGAAATTTACGGCTTCGTTTACATCTAGAACATTGTCAATTGATTTTGGAAGTTTATTTAATCGAAATCAACATTTTTTTCTGCCAAAATAGCACGACTACCCAGCCAATTATAGTCCAAATAATTGTTCAAAATATCAGGAA
This sequence comes from Aelia acuminata, assembly GCA_911387785.2. NCBI lineage: Eukaryota > Metazoa > Arthropoda > Insecta > Hemiptera > Pentatomidae > Aelia > Aelia acuminata. Next base: position 12,669,759 of record OU426984.1, read on the forward strand.
AGACACTTTATACTTCGTAGACAGTTCATTTTTCGTCTCTACAACAGTTCAGAAATTTTCTGGTAACTTGATAAATTTTGAATTTCGATGCAGCTCTATTTCACCGTTTCCAATATAGAGCAATTGTTTAGAAAATATATCTGCCGATGGATTATTTTGCAGTAGTACTCTCATATTTATGGCGGATGAATCTGAAACTTGCGGTTACCCAAATAACAATTATTCCTGTTCAGTAGAGGTGTAATAATCATTAAATGTAAAATTTAAAAAATGCTGCGATTTCTAATCCTTTCTTAATCAACAATCATTTAAAGATAAGTAAAAAATTGTATTCTGGTGAAATTAACAACGAAATATCCTTCCCAATAATAGCCTACTTTAAATTAAAGAAAGGTTTAAAATCTTCGCTGACATTTGTTAAATTTTACATTTAAAGATAATTACAACTCTACTGAACAGGAAGTAACAGCCTCTATTCGATTGGGATTAAATTTTCTCAACTTTAAATTATTGTTGATAAAGGAGCAATTACAAATCTTCACTGACATTTTTTAAATTTTACATTTTAGATCTCGGGATAAAAATGATAAGATGGTTTGGTAAAAAAAAAAAAAAAAAAAAACACTGTATTTACATAATAATAACAAAACGAATAATGAAAATAAAGAAACTTCTGTTAAATAAATCAACTGAAAATATAATATTAAAGTCTTAATTATGCAGTTCTTTAGTAAATCACAAAGTATCATCCCACAACACCTAATCAAAACACACCCTTTTTGTGAGGAAGTTTTTACAACTGTTTACCCGCAGTTTAGCGGGTTACTAATTTTCACTAATTTTTGGCAACACTGACTCCCCAAGGCAGGTTTCTATTAGGTTACACCTATGACAATAGGTGCTGTTACAACATTTATAGAGTATTATTTCAAATAATAGCCTAATTTAAATGTATTTACTTTACTAAAAGTCGATATCAGGGTAGGCCACAGCAAAGCGTTTCAGCGCTTAGCTAGTAATTTAATTTAAATACAAATAATAAAGGAAAATGAAGAAAAAGTACCTACTCTTTTGAGAATTTATTGTAACCTTTTCTTGTTTTATTTATTCTTTAATGAAAATTAACAATAAATACAAAGATTTGTATTACTAATAAATAATAATATAGGAACAAATAAGTGCATTCACATAATGCAATACAAAATTATAATATTGATAACCTGTATTAGAATAGCATGCTTATAAATAAAAACATTATCAAATCGACATATGACGCCATGTTAATAAATCGAAACACGACCTACTGTATTTGCAATAATTCGCTATATAAGAATTATTTTGATCACTAATCAAGTTAAAAACTATCCGGTCCGTTAAGTTGGCCAAAACTATATACATTGAGCCAAATTTCATTTAAATCGGTTGAGTAGTTTCTGAGAAATAGATAGACAAACATCGGGACACGAGATTTTTATATATACCATATAAGGATGTATGCTAGAAGATGACAATTCAATGTTTATCATGCAATTATTAATTATAGATAACAAGAAGTAACAGAATAATGGAAATCAAATCCAACTGATGGTATGTTTACATGACGTGGGTAATTAACAAATCTGATAATTATATAAAAGATAGTAAAATTATACCCTATATATAGCTAACAAGCTACTTATTTAAATATTCATGCATAATTTAATTAGGTTTGTTTTTCATTATTCCGTTACTGCTAGTTGTTAATATCTGTAATTATTAATTGCATGATAAACATTTAATTGTCATCTTCTAGGATACATACTCATATACTTGTTTTCTTTTTAGCCCTGATGAAAAGCCACGTGAAGGGATCGAAACGTTGGCTTTCCTTAATAAAAAAAGATCAAACTGAAATTACTGATTATTTATCAACCTATCGTAAAAATAACTTGATATGAATCAAGCTTCAGCGCAAGAGTAATTCTCCAGTCCTAGCCTGAATTAGAACAATCTATAGTGTGTAGATTATTATCAAACTCGAAGTCATGAACATGCACTAGGATAGTTTGTTCCAACAAGTCCAGAAATATAATCAATCATTTGATTTTTTGTTTTTTTGTTACAATTAACTTTATATATTAATAATATAAATTTACAGGTAAAATTTAAATGAACTGAAAACCAAATATACAATCGGTAAATCCACCCCCAATCCCCCCTCCCACATTCATACTATATATGCTTCATCCTATATATTCATACTCTTCAATTAATACCTGTCGTCAGAAACAGATCAGTGTGAATTCTCCTATCTTTTCTCAAAGGTGTTGTTTTCCCGAAACCCAAAGTATCTCAAAAAAACCTGAAACTAACACTGTAAATACTTTTTAGGGTTATTTATTCCCCGTTGCACTGCTTTAACGATCTCTTCTGTGTAATGAAGGTTGGGGCTGCAGAGCTCTCAAAGCTGAAGTGTAACTTGGCGAGGGCAGTTAGTCCCGAAATAGCCCCACTGCCGTTCTCAACTTGTTGGTTCTGTCCCTAGTCAGGCTTTGGAACTTACCAGTCACAACAGTTAGCTTGTTATAACAACCACCTCATAAAATACATATTTACAAATATAATATAAGTATGTTTGTGTGAGTGTGTTTGTGTATGTGTGTGACTGAGCGTGTCTGTGTGGTTATGTGAGACGTAATATCCCCTTGGTTATTGAATTGAAGTGCCCTCTCCGTTTGACCAATTTTGGTGAAATTTTTGCTGTCACATCGCGGGCATATACATGCATCAACAGGTACCCAGTTTGATCAAAACCCTTAAAGCCGTTTTTGAGAAAAAAAAAAAAAAAACACGTGAAAATGATCTACCTTCGATTTGGATTATTGGAGCCCCTTTGATCCAAGTGAGGCCACGATTGTTCCTATACGATGCTGTGAACCGAACATGACGGATTACGGAACGTGTTCTCTCGCGATATGCCTTCCGCATTCACATCAATCACCGCATTGTACGGGACTTAACCTGCCTCCGGCTAATGAGCATCGTCATTACCTGTGTGGGTAGCACACAGCCGAGTAATCGATGAAAACCTGCCTTTTCTTCATTATTTCGAGGTTGGGTGAAAAAGTTCTCAGCCTGACACAGTAGGGCATGAAATAAAAACATAAATCATATATTACTTTTCAATGTAATATCCCTCGATACTTATGGCCGGGTGTACAATAGTCGTTTAAACGGGGTTTAACAGGTTACTTAAACAGTTGATTAAACACAGAATGTAGTTCATGCCTTGCAGACCATTTGGAATCGCTTGATTAAATTTGGAGATAAGGGCTAAACCGGGTTTAAAGTTAAATAGTCAAGAATGGCCGTTTAAACACAGGTTAACTATAACCTAACATTATTTCTGTTTACTAATTCATTGGACCATAGTGAGTTGCTTAAAGTGCTAATATTATTCATTTTTCGTTACCTGTAAGTTCTTTTTATTTTTTGTTTGTGTTGTTTGATTATATTTTAAAAGAATACCAGTTAAGTTGACAGTGCACTCTCTAACCACGGGACTGATAACGTATTATACCTAGTACAGATAAAAGTAGTTCTGTGGTTATACACTTTATTTCTCTTTATTGTTATTACGATTTTACATCTTGAAGAGGAGTTCTCCAGGCATAAATTGTACATACAAAAAAAAAAAAATAATAAAATAAAAAATAAGCAATAATAAACACGGAATCTTGTTTAAACGACGTTAACCTGATTCCATGTTTAAACGGGAAATTGTACACCCGGCCATTAAACACTTTTCACACCTATTTATTCATTTTTCTAAACCCTCAAATAATAACTTTCTTCTTTAACTTCAAATAGCCTCCCCCTGAGCAACTTTTAGAGGTTTGGGAATAGAAAGTAGTCACTAGAGGCTAGTTCTGGGCTGTAGGGTGAATGGTTGATCACATCAAAGCCCAAGGTGTCAATCATGGCAATCGCTTGACGAGAGGTGTGCACAGAATGCATTGTCAGGAAGCAGCATTACTCCTCGGGTCAGCTTCCCCCTCCTCTTCTCCTTGATTTATTCTCTTAAACGGGTCAAAACATTGCAATAATATTCTCCTCAGATTGTTACGCCATTGTCTTCGAAATCAATCATCAGGATTCCTTCTGAATCCCAAAAAATTACGGACGGGAGTGTGACTTTAAACTTGACAAGTGGCTTTTCACAGTGCTATAGCAAGGGGACGAGTCACCATACACAATACTTTCTAATAAAAATTTTATTATTTATTATACAACACTTTCTAATAAAAATTTCTAAAGGCTTAATGCCTTCTTGGACTAAAAATATTATTCAAGATGTTCAAAATGTAAAATAGAAACGGCAAGAAAATAAAATAAGAACGAAGGAACCTATCCTTATTTATATGTTCTAAAAAATAGGTTCAGCCATCTACAACGGGTCTTCCTAATTTATTTGCATGGGTTCAATGGAAGGAATGTTTTTATAGTTGCTCACGGATTTCTACCTGGATAATTAATACATATTAACAAAATGGCTAACTATTAAGGTGCCTTAACACTGTACCAAATTCGTTCTCGAACCTACCTTCCGGGGGTCATATTTCCGTGTAGTGCTAAGCATAGCAGCCTACAATACAATAGGTTGCGGGTTGGCGGCCCACGGTGCATCTATGATTTTTTAATGGGAGTAAAAAATCCATGGCTATTCCGTCCCTCGGATAGAACGTAAAGTGGAGGACCCGAGCCTGCACGATGTCAGGTACTCGTTAAAGATCCATATTCTAATTATACATCGTCCGATTAGCCTTAGTGGCATGAAGAGACGTTAAACAAACAGGTACTTTATCTGTTCGCCTGTGTGTTCGGGGATAGCGCTACTGTCGCTTTTGAGTTAGTTAAGGTAAGCTTGTAGATCTTCTTTTAGCTTTTTTCTGACGTTGCTTTTATCTTTCACAAGTTAGAGCAAAAGTCAGGACAGCCGCTAGTTCCAAGTCAGCCGTCTTTGTAATGAAAATAGTTGTATAAGGTACAAAGGTGCGGTCAGACAACATTGTTCGCACGGATTCAAGTCTCAGTGTAAATAGCTGTTTGTAGTGTGCCGGTACGGTAAGGTTCGGGGGATTATCGAGATTCGTACAGTGTAAATGCACATTTATTAATATAAAATCCTTTTAGTAAATTGAAGTATCCTTAAACAAGAAAATGAGATTTTCATGCCGACACTTCCGCTCTGGAATAAGCCAAATATCTGATGATCACGCACCACGCATTCTCAACTTGTTAACAGATTTGGAGAACTTTCACTGTTGGGTGCACGGTTATCTGTAATTGAGGCAATTAACGAATGGTTATCTATTTCCATGGAATATCCAATGGAATGGCTATTGTAAGAGTAGGAGATTACAAGAGAATTGTAACATTTGTAGGTAACTACACATTTACCGAATTAACTCGAACATTTCAGTTTTATGGTAATTGTTTTTGTGATTTTCACATTAGACAGATCGTGAACCTTGGACTCCTAGGTCTAATAGGAGGTCTATAATTTTTTTTCCTCTCAATATTATCGTTTAAATTTAACGTTACAAAATGAGGCCTCATGAAGAAGTATCAGGAATACATATCTGATTTTATTTGTACTCTTGTAATTTAAGATGTTTTCCAATGATGAAAGTTCATCATTTTCATTTATATACACCTTTAGGAAATGTTCCCGGTTTTCAACGGAAATACACGTTTTGGGGTCCCATGAGTCCAAAGAACCGAGTACCACGAAATGGTCTGTGTGTGTGTGAACAGATTACCTCAAATTGGATATTCGGTGTATGTATATGCCCGCGATGTGACAGCAAAAATTTCATCAAAATTTGTCAAACGGAGGGGGTACTTTATTTAAAGAATTTTGTCTATTTCTTACGTGTTTTTTTTATTTACGCAAAAACGGCTATAACGATTTTGATCAAACTTCGTAGTTGGTGTATTTATATGCCCGCAATGTGACAGTAAAAAATATATCAAAATTGATCAATTGGATGGGGCACTTTACTCAATAAATGTAGTCACATTTTCGCGTGTTTTTTTTATTTACTCAAAAACGGCTGTAACGATTCTGATCAAACGTAGTATTTGGTGTATGTAAATGCCCGAGATACGACAGCAGTAATTTCATAAAGATTGGTCCAACGGAGGGGGCACTTTACTTAATAAATGTTCCAAATTTTGCTATACAGATACTTTATAACTAATGAAGATATACAAACATAAGTATAAAAATGTGGAAACATGTGTGAAGTTGAGGAATGGCGTTTACATATTATCAAAACAAGTCGATTTCTAATCTAAATAAGTTGGTAAGTGAAAGTTGTGTGTTGCGCGCATCGCACCAGATTTTTCGTGTTAAATCCGCCCTAATCTATTTCTAAGGATTCCCATTAAAAAATGAAATAATGATATTGATGTAAGAGTTCCATAAAAAAACTGAAGAAAATTGAATGATTAAGAGAGCTGTGGTAAGTGGCGGGAGTGGATATAGAGCAATTAGCTCTGGAATCCAGCCCCGGTAGTTGGGCGCCCTCTGCTGCCAAATTCAAAACATTTCAGTCTCCCCGTTTCCCATCCTCTTCTGAATTCCTCAGCCTCTCCATAAGAGAAATATATATTTCTAACTCTTCTTTATAAACTTGCTGCCGTACAATCGGGTCAGGATAAAATTCGACGCATTAAACGAACAATGACAAATAGGGGGTTATTTTTTCAGACATATTTAATTCATTTCATAAGTAAATATCTGGCTAAATATTAAAAATATATATATTTAGGCATAGTGTAACCACTTTTGCCAATGCCACACAAATAATCAAAACACAACTACCTATAATAGACAAGGTTACAAAATTTATCACCTTGTAACATGGAAATAACCATATGAATTGAGAGCTTCAGAACGAGACTAACTCTCCAGTCCATCGATTCTTTTACTTAGTCCTAAGAGGACGGGGCACGAATGTTCTCGCCCGGCGTTGATGGTATTCAAACGCCGCACAGTGGGGCGAGTCCACACTTCCGTTGGACATCGGCTATAACTCTCAAAGAAATTTCGCTGGACTTCTCAAATCTTGTCAGTTTATGTTTTTGAGAATGCAGAATCTTAATTATTGTCATTTTATTTATAATCATTAGATTCATATATATCGTACGTACATTAGAATTATAAAATATATTAATATAAATTCAAAATGCATTAACAATTTTATATTAAAATTTATAGCAATTAAGTTTACAGTAGTATGTTAATAAATAGATAACAGTAATAATAAAAACAATAATAATAGATAACTACCATAATTTAAAATGTAATTAAATAATAACAAATTTAATGTAATAAACCTTTTTTAAAATTATGAAAGCTTCACATTCTACCTTATGAGCAAGCTCCTTGCTTCCTGGGACCTTTTACTTTTCACAACACTATGATGTTAGCAGCACAAAAGTCGTATAATAACTATGTTTGATTTTGTTTGACATGACTTAAAAAAAGGCTAACAAAATTATAACTTTAGTCAATTCCAAACTACCTACTTTAACCAAACAACTACTGTCTATTTATAATTTTATGTAAATTAAAGACAGTGAAATATTTTCATTAACAATATTTCATTTTTACGACAATGTACTCTTTTAACTTACTAATTATTATAGTGCAGTACAAACATAAAATATTAAAAAAGTTAGTTCAAATTTCAAAGCCTATTGGAAATCGTAATTTGGTGAATAAATTGTTGCAGTTGATTAGGAATATATTAATTTAAGGATTATGAGTTGATGAAAACCCAAATATGCTAAGAAGATGTTCTAATAACCAAATTCACTCTTGAATTCAGTGTTCACGCGTGGTAAAATCTCATTTAAATGAGAATAGGCAGATTATGGCAAGATCAGAAAACTGTTTATAAAAGTTCAAACCTTTGCTAATAATAGGGTATATGTAGTTTTCCGGGCAATTTCCGGCGTTTTACTATATTATACCAAATAGTTTACATTTGTTTGAACCGTCGTAACTGTTGCATATGTTTTTCCAAAACTATAATTCTGGTGTATTACAATTTATTAGTAATGCTTGATCATACTGTAAATATTACATTAGGTTTAGCCAAAAAATATAGGCACACTAACATTAAATATAAAAAAGATGAATGTCTTAGTGTCATGTTTCAACTCGTATTGTATCATAATTAACGCAAAGATTGAGTTAAAAATTAGTGCACATGACGGGGAAAGGATTCTAGTTTATTAATATTACTATGAAACCTCTAAAGTTTAACTTTCATGTTTTGGCCCAATGTCCGGCCGGACAGTGGACTCGCCCCACTGTGCGTCGCAGTGTTTCGCTTAGTAGGAGCTAGGTGGACAAAATTATTTTTCGTTATTTATTCATCTCTTTCGACCATTTAAGTAATTTAATTATACAATTATTATATTTAATTATAAAATGATTATATTTAATTATAAAGTTATATAATTATTATATTATTATATTATGTATATTTCATAAATTAAATATATTATATTAAAATTATAAAATTGTTTTTCGTCATTTTTCATTTATTGCGACCAATTAAGTGATTTCATTATAAAATAAAACATTTTTATTAATTAAAAATCGAATTTAAAACGATTGCCAGGAGATTAAGAAGAAAAAATAAAAACAAAAGCATATCTATACAAAAGTCTGTACTCTTTATTTTTTTTCTAATCCTCTTTACGTATATTTTCCTTTTTTCCTTCTTTTCTTTCTTTTTAGAGGATACTTTTTTTTTTTTTTTTCACCTTGAATAAATATTTGATATTTTCAATTTCGTAGCATGATGGTCAGATATCTATTTTTATATGTGCTTATCTTTACAGGGATTTAGGCCCAGAATAAAGGTATTTTTTGAAAGCTTACCTGTGCAAAGATAAATTTTATGAAAAATCATAGATTATGGCTGAGGATTCCGCCGAATGATAGAGCTGGTACTGCTAAGAAATCCAGTGGGAAAAAGGAAAATGCATTTTCTTAAATACCTGTAGTATAAGATTTTCTTAGACGGTAATGGCAAGAAGTCAATACCTGCCTACACAGACTGCATCCTAGTCTGCTTGTAAGAATGCGCTGTAGGCTTAGAGTCCATGTAATAGGCTAATGCTTCATTTCCACTTAATTACTTAGCATTCCCCCAATCCAAGTGATCCCCAATCTTACACAATTTTTCCTGGGATCATGGTTCCCTGAAATGTGGAAGTTGGCGTTGAGTCTAAAAATGCTGCTTTGATTTTCCCGCAGCAACCCATTTATGAGAAATTTTGGAGGCATAGTGAGGCAACCTCATCCTCTGTCCACTCTATTGTTTTTAAAATTATGTTTGGACGAAAGAAACTTTAAGAGAAAAGAGAATTTTCTCCCATAGAGTGGTTCAACGATGATTAAAAAAATATCCGTTTTGGAAAGAAAGCACTAAAAAAAAGAATGTTGTACTCGAGTGTGCAGGCTATAACACATATTATTATTGAGTTGAAAGGTGTCCCTGTTATATACAAAAAAATCAGCCCGGGTACAAAAGGGTACATTCATTAACATCATTTGGAAGTTTCAAAACGATGAAAAAATCCTGCAATCATCTCAAAAACATTTTTTTATTGTTGTTTTATTAACAGATAAATTGACTGAATTAGAGTAAATTAGCACTCACTAGTCATATTAATCCTTAACAATCAATCTATAAAAATTTAGGAACACTGTAATTTTTATGATTGAAGTGAGGCCTGAAAATCAACTGATTTATTCTATTACACCACGATTTTACGCCTTTGGACCCTATTACTAACGAGGTGGGGTGTGTAAGACAAAAACAAATATTAGAATGCCACGTTTTGATGTATTGTTTACATTATTATAATACCAATTTTTAAAATTTCAATCATGACTTTTGTCCACCTAGCCTATACTAATCAAAACACTGTGCGTCGTAGTCACAAACATGTACTATGACAGTCATTTCCAACTGTCAGTTCGTTGCAGTATAGAACCATTCTAAACCATATGTTTTGTGTTTTTGTTTTACGTTACAATATAAACATCAAAATTTTTATGTTAAAAGTCCGTAATGTAGCTTTCTTTCTAAATAAAATTCTAATTAAATCCAATGCAAGGCGGAAAATTCCCTCATCTTATTTTCCTCGTCGGTTTTCCTACTTTGCATTATACGTTTTCTATTTTCTCTCCCGGCCATCTCTATATTTGATCGAGATTTGAATAGATCGGAAAGTGTTGAAACCAGGATTCCTAATTATAATGCAACATCTTTTTTTCGTCATTTTCGGTAATTTATCTTACAGAGCCGATGGTTCTCTCTTTACCGACCTGTCCCCTCTGTTTTACGGCACGACATGACATCACCTTATACAAAGATCAACCACTAGCTGATATGAAGTGAAAAATAAATAAATCCCCTCTCCTAGCAATTCATTCAAATTCATTTTGTGGAATTAGATTTTATCCTCCACAATTATCCGAAAAAAAAACAGGTATTATTATATAATTCATCAATAACTTCCAAACGATTAGACAAATTATACGGAAGCCATTAATGTAATTACTTCCGTTGCCTGGAATAATGTGATTAATTAATTTCTTGGGCGCACGAACCGGGCCTTCGTGTCTATTATGTGTAGTATTTTATTGGATCTTTCCCTTTTTTTTTTTTTGTTGTCTAAATTGACAGATAAATACTAAGCAATTTGATGAATCACAATTGATGATTATTAATAGTTAATTTGTTTTGTTTAACGTCAATTTTTATGTAACTAAGGCTAATCGGACGATGGTATAGTAGGAGCCCTAAATTTTGCCTATCCAGGTATAATTGGGATAGGAATCTTTAACGAGTACCTGACATCGTACAGGCTCGGGACCTCCATTTTACGTCCTATCCGAGGGACGGCATAGCCAAGAATTTTTCAGTCCTATTAAAATATCCTAGGGCCACCTTTAGTATTGTAGGTTGCCATGCTAACAAAACAAAACACATCATTATAAATAGTTCTAGACTTGTTGTAACATTTGGAACAAACTGTTCTAGTACATGTTTGTGACTATTATGTTCAAGAAATATCTACGTTGGCTTAGAACCTTCCAGACAGTTCTTCTTCAGACTAAATACAAGGAGGACAAGGTGATAGTTTTTGTAACCTGTTTAATTATTTGTGTTTTCGTAGTTTGTGTGGAATTGTGAAATCTTATTTTGGTTCAATAAAAATTATTTCAACCAAAAAATTAATATAATAACTATGTACCTTTAGAGGTTTTTTAGGCACCTATTTTTAAATAACGCCAAGTGATAAGTAAACTATAAAGTGCCCATAGAGATTGTGAAAGTGCTTTTCTAACACTGTTATGATTTATATTAAACATTTCAACTCCCTAGTATAAATCAAATCTCTAACGAAATTGATCAATTTCGATCAATGTCATGAACGAACGTTCGTGAACGAATTTTCTTCATATTTCTCCATAGACCTGAATTTCACCAGTTAGTGCTAGTCAAACATCAATCTCGATTTGTATTATTTTATTATAAAATTTGTTTTGTTTGTTTAACGTCTATTTACACTGGGCAAAAAAAGTCTGGAAACACCTACCACAGTTTTAAACTTATCCTATTCCTGAACTCGCAGTGTGATTTTTAATATTAAAAATACTCTTCTTTTACTCGATAAACATTAAACTTTCATAGTAACATATTTTGAAAATTTTAGAGTCTAGCATTATTTAATAACAAACAGAAGTAACGAAAATACAAACAAAAAAGTCTGGAAACAGTGATAACATTACATGTATACGAGCTATTAGAAGCTCGTTGGACCTCCTTTATTTCTTATAACTTCTAATAATCTTTTTTTTAATTGATCCAACAAGTTTTTTGGTTACTTCTGCTGGAATTTTCTTCCATTCTTCCAGTAAAGCTTGCTTAAGTTGTTCTTTGTTTCTTATCCCTCTATTTCTTAATCAACGGCCTATTTCATCCCATAAATGCTCTACGAGATTAAGGTCTGGAGACTGGGGAGGTGTTTTCTATTGGTGTGGTGCATTGTACAACAGCCATTCCTTTGATTTCATGGCCGTATGTTCGGGATCATTATCTTGCTGGAAGATAAATTTGGCCTATCCAGGTATAATTAGGATAGGAATCTTTAACGAGTACTTGGCATCGTACAGGCTGAAGATAAGTATTACTTACTTCCTTCAAAACAATCCTAGGACCACCGCGGGACGCGAACCCAACGCGATGCTGACCACTACACCACAGGTGTAGTCTATAAAAATTCCACTCACCAGACTAACAGTGAATGTTTTCTTTAAATTATTTTCCCCCTTCGCTACAGTATAGATTAAATAATAACTGATTAATATTTATATTTATAGACTAAAAAACTAATTAAATGATATGCATTTTTTTTGCACAGTCATAAATTCCAGATTACGTATTTATTGTTTGCTTAGAACACTGAATTATAATTTTCTACTTATAAAAATTATTTAAACCCACGTCTGATGGAAATGGTTGGGGGTACGGTAAAGAAAAACAACACTATATGGCACTAGTATTTCTAAAGTGACACAACTCAAAATTTAAAACAACTGAAAATTTGTCACTCTTGCCTACGTAGGGGCAATAGCATCAAGGCAGCAATAGTGACACAAGTGCCTTCTGGCGGACAAGCTCAGAAGCTAGGTTGATACATTTGTGGTAATTGATAAAGAGATATTTACCAATGTCTTTCATAGTCATAACTTAAGAACACCAATTTTTGAGTTCTGTCACTTTAGAAATACTAGTGCGATATGTGCATTAACATATTGTAAGAATTTTTTTTTCTTTGGCTTAAGATGTTATCCAAATCCTATCTAGCCATATCGTAACAATTGCGCGGGTTAAACAATTTTTATACAATGAAAAATAACAATTTTGAACGCCACACAAATTATGAGAACACAAATATTTAAACAGGTAACAACAATTATCACTTTGTAACAAGGAAATAACCATATGACTTGAGCTTAAGAACGAGACCAACTCTCCAGTCCATCGCTTCTTATATATAGCCGTAAGAGGACCGGGCTCGAAATGTCGAATTCTGGCCCGGCGTTGATGGTATTCGAACTTCGTAGACACAAACTGGATTAGTGTCACCTACCTATCTCAAAGTGAAGGCATGATCCCATGGGAGGTTTATTTCGTATGTCATCAATGAAATAAAAATCGACCTGCCTAGGCCGGATTCGAAACGCTGTTGTTCGGCTCTAAAACTCTAGGATGTTCTACAAAGGAATAAATCAGGAATCAGAGACATCCCTCCTCCCGATAAACCCTTCCGAAATCCTGGATGATCGTGGAATTTCAATGTCGAGAAGGAAATGTGATTACGGGTGAATAGAACCCGAGCAGGATAACTCGATTTCCCTTCGATAACTAAGTAAATAGCAACTTTGGGAAAAGCAATCTGTTCGCATTCTCTTCCTCTTCACAACAGTTTAAAACTGATTAATCTTATTTTAGTCCCTTCTATTACGATAGCTCTTAAGAGGGAATCAGAAGTGACATGAACAAAAAGAGTTACATATTCTTACAATAATGTTGATTTAATAATTGGAAGTAGATTTTTGACCATATTAGCATGGGCGTTAAACAAACAAACAAACAATTATAAAATTCGTCTTTAGAATGAATTCGCAGTGTTTCAAAAACAGCTACATCCACATTATTCAGTTATAGGATTTCATCTGCTTTCTCCATCTTTTTGAGACACTACATCACGGCAAACTGTCAAACAGCGAGGATCAGATCTTGCTTGTTCACTGTGAAAATTGCTTTCGAATTGATCCGTCTGTTGCGTAACCAGCTCCATCCAAGCTTCCTTCCATGACCTATTACTTCAGAACATTCAGAAGAAAAAAATCGTAGGCTATGCCGTCCCTCGGATAGGACGTAAAATGGAGGCCCCGAGCCTGTACGATGTCAGGTACTCGTTAAAGACCCCTAATAAAGGGACGGTAAACAAACAAACAAAAATTTCACTTACCTGTAGTTTTCATTTCTACTTTCACTTACCTATATATGAAACATATAGTAAGTGGAAGTATTGCGATCGTGAAAAATTTCGACTTCCGGTTTTCAACGGAAACAGACTAGCTCAAACACTATAAACCGTGGGAACCCGAAATTGGGTATTTAGTGTAGGTATATGCCCGCGATGTGACAGCAAAAATTTCATCAAAATTGCTCAAAGGGAGGGGGTACTTTATTTAATAACTTTTTAGGTTTTTTTCGATTTTCTCAAAAACGGCTCAAACGATTTTGATTCAACTGAGTATTTGATCTACTTATATGCCCGAGATATGACTGTGAAAATTTCATCAAAATTGATTAACTGGAGGGGGGACTTTATTTAAAAAATTTTGAATCATTTTCACGTGTTTTTTTTATTAACTCAAAAAGGGCTTAAACGATTTTTATCAAACTGGGTATTTGATGTATGTATATACCAAATATGTAAAAGTCAACATTTCATCAAAATTGGTCCAACTGAGGGGGCACTCTATTTCATAACTTTTTGTTTTCCAATTTTTACCTTTTTTTCGATTATCTCAAAAACGGCTTTAACGATTTTTATCAAATTCGTCATGTTTAATGAAAATTAGGTGTTGTTTAATATCAGGTAAGATTTATCATTATTAAAATGTTCTGAGGGGTCTTTTTTTTTGGGGGGGGGGGGGGCCTTTTTTGTTTGTTTGTTTCTTTCTTATAAAGTACCATTGTTTTTGTTCACATGGAGAAATTAACTGTCTCTTATTTTCTAAAAATAAGAAATGGCTAAATATGAGATATGATAAAAATAAAGAAAACATAAAGAGGAGAAAAAAAGAAAAATATTCAGTCAACTCATAAAACTCGTCGAGCCCATGCATGCGGAGTACGCCTTTAATGACAGTCCATTGTTAATAATTAAAGCCGTTCTGATCATTTGAGAAGTGGCAATTAACAAAACGCATTAATTTGTAATCTAAGTAAGTTGGTAAGTGAAAGTTGTGTGTTGCGAGCAGGCACCAGATTTTTACTGAATGTGCTTGTGACAATATTTTAAACTCTATTACAACCTACATTATATAAAATCAAAGCTAACTAACATATTTTCAATTTAATCCCGTCCTCAAGACAGTCGAGTCTAGAAGGCTATCAAGTCGGAGTGAGCAATTATAAGAAGTGGCTTTTTAAGGCAAGGACTTTATCAAGAACTGCCTTAGAAGGCTCTGTCCTTATGGGCACCTCTCTTCAGTAATTATTGTATTTCACTCAGCTCTCAATGTCATCATCCATTACTCTCAGTTCACTCGCGGTTTTTAAGCCACAGAAACTTTTCCCCGAGGAAATTTCGCTGGAAAAATAAGTTTATCCATGGTGGCCTATTCTTTTATATACAGTAAAACTTCCCTGAACGGACACTTCTAACATGCGGACATTTCTCATAAGCGGACGATTTTAAATTCCCCTTCATAATTTCTAACTTTTCTTTAGTTTATTACTTCTAATAAACGGACACTCTCATAAGCGGACACGGACAGGGATTTTACCAATAATTTTACGTAAAAACTTCTAACACGCGGACAGAAAGGCAAAAAATCGGGCCGTTTCTGCGAACGCAAGGCAGCTATGTTGTTTAGTAAATCCCATTCAAAGTGAAAACAGTTTTCAGAATATAAGTTCCAGGAATATGTGAGCTCTGTTCACTTCGGATTATTATTTTTGATTCAGTTTAGGTTCTCGTTTTAAACTGTTAACATGTTTTCGAAAAGAAAACTGCTCACGATTTAAGACAAAATATAAATAATACACGCTAGTGAACTTGAAAAACTGAGTGCTCGTAATCTTGCGAAAAAATTTAAGATTGGAAAAACGTGTTGCCGAGATTTTAAGAAATAAAAAAAATATTCTTCAAAAATGGTTAGACAATAGACATTGTTGTTGTTAGGAGTGGAAGTAGTAATAAACTTAAAAGATAATTTGGAAAAAAAAATTGCCGAAGAAAATAATGTTAAAAAAAAACGTGTTGCCGAGATTTTAAGAAATAAAAAAAATATTCTTCAAAAATTGTTAGACAATAGACATTGTTGTTGTTAGGAGTGGAAGTAGTAATAAACTAAAAAGATAATTTGGAAAAAAAAATTGCCGAAGAAAATAATGTTCAAAAAAAAAATTACTGATTATTTTATGTAAACATGTTAGTGTTCATCTCGTCCAGAATGATATATTTATGTACGTAGTCTCCTTTGTTTTTTCTTTCTAAATAATGCATTCATACATACTTATCTTTCTTGTTTTTATTTAAAAAAAGAATGTTTTTGATTTAGAATAATGTATAAACATCCATTAAATAAAAATATACATCATATATCTATCTACACAATAGTCATGCACATACATTTTTTATTGTTTCCCCCACCCCATGCTTCTAACCAGCGGACGCTTCTGATAAGCGGACAAAATTTAATACCCCACCAGTGTCCGCAGGTGGGAAGTTTTACTGTATATAAAATTCTCGTGTCCCGATGTTTGTCGAGATTTTGATAAAATTTGGATCATTGCGAGTAGTTTTGTCCAACTCAATTGATAGGATAGATTTTATCTCGATTATTTGCCTTCATGTTTCTTTTATTGCTAATTAAATGCTTATTTTTCTACAATTGAGTATAATTATTTGTAGGTTGTATGAATTTCGAACAGATGGCGGGGTAAGTTGATTTATTGACACAAACTTCATTTTTTTTCTTGATATTTAGTATGGGTAAGCATCCAGTAGCCAATCTATTTTTTTCGGTTTAGACTAGGGAAATCCGTGTTTTTCACAGGTGGGAAAAAGATCGAAACCATTCGGTTTAGCAAAAGACAGGTTAACCAAAATCATTGTGAACCTATTAGGAATACAATGAATAGAAATTGTGAATTATCATAATAAAAAAAAAATATAAATTATTATTATAAAATGTTATAAATTAACGATATTACTATCATTTATAAAATTAAATTTTTATGTTTTGATAAGTAATACTTTAAGAAACTAACCTTTTCAGGTAGAACCTTAAACTGATACCCTATCTCATATCATCATGTGTTATATTCTGAATTTAATTATATGTATTTTGGCAAAAGATTAATTTGTTACATTTTTGCTAACTGTCTATTGTGATTGTACTAAACCCTATTGCAATTATATTTTTTATTAGTTCCTTTTAAATGTGTTTTTTAAAATGTTTATTCTCACATCTGCTAAAATAATAAAGAAAGTCCTAAATGAATGGATCACTATAACTTACTACAATCAAATATGAGATATAAAAAAAAAAAAAACTTTAACCCTTCTAAATTTTTAAAAATAACTATTTTAAATTTGGCGTTAAGTCCTATTTTAAATCCCGTCGGTTTTTAGATTAGCTGAAACGTTTTTATCTTTATCAGTGAATTTTGATTTGAACGTATTATAAAGAATAGGATATAATTAATTCAACGCATTAGAGCTACTCAGCCACAGCAACGCGTGCCAGGGTCTGCTCGTATATACTCGTACATAAAAAATCTGGTGCGTGCTCGCAACACACAACTTTCACTTACCAACTTACTTAGATTAGAAATTAATGCGTTTTGTTAATTGCCACTTCTCAAATGGACAGAACGGCTTTAATTATGAACAATGGTCTGTCATTAAAGGCGTACTCCGCATGCGTGGGCACAACGAGTTTTATGAGTTGACTGAATATTTTTCTTTTTTTCTCCTCTTTATGTTTTCTTTTTTTGAGTAAATAAATAAAACACGTGAAAATGATACAAAATTTATTAAGTAAAGTCCCCCCTCCGGTTAATCAATTTTGATGAAATTTTTACAGTCATATCTCAGGCATATAAATATATCAAATACTCAGTTTAATCAAAATCGTTAGAGCCGTTTTTGAGAAAATCGAAAAAAACGTAAAACGTTACTAAATAAAGTACCCCCTCCCTTTGAGCAATTTTGATGAAAGTTTCGCCGTCAAATCGCGGGCATATACCTACCCTAAATACCCAATTTCAGGTTCCCACGGTTTATAGTTTTTGAGCTAGTCTGTACACAAACACACACACAAACACACACACACACACACACACACACACACACACACACACACACACACACACACACACACACACACACACAGACACACACACACACACACACACACACACACACACACACTCACACTCACATTTCGACTCAGGGGGTCCCAAAACGTGTATTTCCGTTGAAAACCGGAAGTTGAAATTTTTCACGATCGCAATACTTCCACTTACTATATATTTCAGTAACATATATATATTGGTGTAGGAAATATATTTTACCTAATTTTTACTTTCACTTACCTATATATGAAATATATATTTAGTAAGGAAAGTATTGCCATCGTGAAATATTTCGACTTCCGGTTTTCAACGGAAATACACGTTTTGGGGTCCCCTGAGTCGAAATAACCAAGTACCACGAAATGGTGTGTGTGTGTGTGTGTGTGTGTGTGTGTGTGTGTGTGTGTGTGTGTGTGTGTGTGTGTGTGTGCGTGTGTGAGCGCGTGTGTGAGCGCGTGTGTGTGTGTGTACAGACTACCTCAAAAACTATAAACTGTACGAACCTGAAATTGGGTATATGGTATATGAATATGCCCGCGATGCGACAACAAAATTTCATTAAAATTGGCCAAACGGAGGGGGTACTTTATTTAAAGAATTTTGTCTAATTGTTATGTTTTTTTCGATTTTCTCAAAAACGGCTCCAACGATTTTGATTAAACTTGATATTTGATGTGGGTATGTGCCCGCAATATGACGAGCGATGACAGTCAAAATTTCACCGAATTTGATCAATTGCAGGGGGCACTTTACTTAATAAATTTTGTCTCACTTTCACGTGTTTTTTTATTTACTTAACCACGGCTGTAGTGATTATGATCAGACTGGTTATTCAGTGTATGTATACGCTCTTGATGTGACAGCCAAAATTTCATCGAAATTGGTCAAACGCAGGGGGCTCTTTATTTCATAACTTTTTTTTCCAATTTTTACATTTTTTTCGAATATCTCAAAAACGGCTTTAATGATTTTGATTAAATTTATCATTATTAATCAAAGTCAAGTCATCTTTTTTATATTATTTATAGAAATGGCAATTAAAAAAACATCTCAATTTCTAATCCAAGTAAGTTGGTAAGTGAAAGTTGTGTGTTGCGCGCATCGCACCTGATGTTTTTTATTTTTTTTAAGATACCAGGAATGTTTCAATGATAGGAAAATCGTTGACTTGAAGTAAATATCAGAGAGTTATTTATGTACTCCCTAGAGAAAGACCCCTCAGAGTTCAACGCACCCCCAACCACTTGAGATGGAAGAGACCCATCCGCTACCGGGCTTGCCCCAGGGAACCAACCGCTTGCCTCTGTCTTGATCTTAATAAGAAAAAAAAGGCAACCTTACATTGTTCAAACAATATAGAGATAGTTCTAATATTTTGAAAAATGTGTACAAAAATATTTTTGTACATCTCGTAAATGTGATAGTAATCAGAAAATAAAATGTCATGAACAAGCATTAAGAGAAACTACCCATTTTTGCCCCTCGACTAATGCTAGAACGTCCCGGGGCCATATTGTTTTCTTACGCCCAGGAGGATTGTCTGGAATAGAGGAATATTGTTTTCCGTCAGTTTTCCAGTCAGTACCTGTGTAAGTTTACCGTTGATTGTGCGCATATATATTATAATAATTTTTGTTCTTTACGTATATATATATATATATATATATATATATATATATATATATATATATATATATATATATATATATATAAAACAAGCAGAACCGGCCACTCGTAGCTGTGGCTCAGTAGCTGTAATGCATCGAATTAATTATATCCTATTCTTTTTAATACAGACAAATCAAAATTCAATGTTATAGATAAAAATGTTTCAGCTAATCTAAATACCAACGGGATTTAAAATAGAACTTGAGGCCAAATTTAAAATTGGTTGGTAAAGAATTTAAAAGGGTTGAAGTTTTTTTTTTTTTTTTTTTCCACATATCATATTTGAGTTTTAGTGATCCATTCATTTAGCACTTACTGGATTGTCATAGCAGATGCGAGATATAACACACAATATAATTGGAATAGGGTTTATTACAATCATAATAGACATCAAAAATGTACCAAATTAATCTTTTGCTATAATACTTATTGGATTCAATTCAGAATATAACACACGATGATATGAGACATCGTATCAGTATTTTCTACATGAAACAGGTTGAGGAACCTCAAACCATGCTACATGTTCTTACAGTACAATTAATCACAACATACAAATTTAATTTTACGAATGAGAAAGGTAACTTTAATTAATTTTTTTTTTTAAATTGAGGATTAGGGCGACTAATTAAGTCTCAACACTTTTTTCCATAAAACTTAATTCCAGCATACGTTTCGGCCCTTCGGCCATCATCAGTACTGAAATGAGATTGATAGTAAAAAAAAAATTTTTTTCTCTTTAAAATCCACATACTGTGGTTTGTCCCAAAATAGTTAAAAAAGTTAAAATAATAGGTATGTACTACCCTAGTTCTACTACCCTATCTGTAGTATCATATATGACGACACCAATTAATGGTTTATATATATTAAAAAAAAGAAGTTTTATTTTGGGTTGATGAAGGAATTGTTTAAAAAAGCTGGATTAATTAAATCTTTATTCAGATTGAGACTTGAAAATGGCGACATAGCCGAAACGTTGTAGATGAAGCAATAAATGTTATTTGTGAGATTATCCTGGTGATTGCTCCAATACTGTTAACAGCAACTTTACCCATAATAAAAATATCCCAGGAGGTTAAGAAACCAATTATATATTGGATATAATTATAAAGATTTTGTTAGCCCCATCTATAATTCATTGGTAATATTCCTCATTATTTATAATAATCGATTCCATCCAACTATTGTGCCCACGGGGCATAAATTTTCTTAATAATTTACATCACTGAGCTTCAAGCAGGTTAAATATCATGTCTGTCGATTATACGTATATATATATATATATATATATATATATTATAATAATCATTGTAATTATCATACATAATATTAATAGAATAGCATAGCATTCTAGGAACATCGACCATTAGGAGCGGACGCAATGAGAAGCTCTGCTGCTCACAGAATACCGTGGTGACCCTGACCCAATCTAACAACGAGCTATTCGGTTCGATTCCCGATTCCGGTTTTCCTAACAACCTTCCTTCGATACCGTTCGATGATTGCGACAATTACTTTGATTAGAGAAGAGTCCTCGGTTAAAGGAAAGCTTAATTGGGTTTTCATTTGATTTGTTCCGATTGAAGCATTAGAAAGCAAAGCGATACGTTTATAGTCTGGATAGGTATAAAGAAATTTATGTTAGACATTTTTTTTTTTAAACTTGAAAGGCTTTTAAAACTTATATCGCTCATTACTTCCAACAAAGCCATATCTCAAAAATCGTCTATTTTTTAGTTATCACTGTCTTCTGAATGTTCTGAAGGAGTAGGTCGTGGAAGGAAGCTTGGATAGAGCAGGTTTCGCAACAAACGGATCAATTTAAAAGCAATTTTCACAGTCTGCAAAAGATCTGATCCCCTCTGTTTGACAGTTGACATGACTGTCGTGATGTATTGTTTCAAAAAGATGGAGAAAGTAGAGAAAATGGTATAAAGTTTTGAAATACGAAGAATTCATTCTAAAAGACGAATTTTATAATTTAATTTGACTTAATATAATTTAATGTTTATTATTATTTTTTTTTTACTTTAATAATTGATTCGCACCTGTCAGCAAGGTGCTGACAATCAGCGAATGAGATGACGGTAGTAGGAAATAATGACTTGTGAGGCATGAGGAGGGAAAGCAACCAACAGCACCCCCTTCCTGGCTTCATTAAATTACCTTGGCTGTCTAAGAGAGCAGATCTCTCATCCAGCGCCTTTTTAGTCTTCTCGTATCCATGCCTACGTCAGCCATATCACTGATTAAACTATTAGGGTGTCCGTTTAAATTAGTAAAAAATCGTTTGAATAGCGTCGTTATGTGCTGGTCGACTGTTGGTATATGGAGGTCTGTATGTAAAGTTTTGTTAGTCATGTACCAGGATGATTTTGTGATAAGTCGTAACAATTTTGATTGAAAAGTTTTTGAAAGTGAGTCTTTTTAGCCGAATATCTGTGAGGAATATGTCCATGCAGGCCCGAGTAAGTAATTGTACGTATTTAGTTTTTGTATCAGTTTCAGTTTTGATGATTTAGAAAGTAGCGGATAGAGAAGTTTGAGTCTTTTGTCAAGAATCCTTTTTTTTCATTTTAACATGTGGGCCCCATGTCATCCTCCGGTCGAAAAGGAGTCCTAGATAAGTGTACTGTATTCGTATTAATAATACTGTGTTATGGTTATTTTAATTTGACTTTTAAATAGTCTGGTCGTTATGTATCGTGTAAAACGTCTCTGCCCCTAACTTCCTCAGTTAATTTTTCTTCCATTTTTTACTTTACTTGCGCGGCGCAGGCCGTGACAAACTGCGTTAGGACCACAAACCTCCGCAGCTCACTGTGACTCTAAAACTGTCTACAGTCTCTGTGACTGTAAACACTGCGTCACCTCACCTCACGTCACGAAGCTGCGTCTCAACTTAACCTGCAGTACAGTGCTGAAAGTTTAACACGTTTACGCCGGCGTGTACCACCGGTGGCTCACACTTGACTGCCTCATCGGGCGGTGTGTACCACCCGTGGTTCACGCTAGAATGCCGCCTCTGCCAAAAAAGAATATTCGAGAGTCATGCTCTCGTTTCTACACAATTTTAATATTTAATTCTCTGAAAAGAGAACAGTTGCCCGATTTCAGGTGATATGGCAGCCAAAGTGTTAAGAAAGTAGAAATAATTTCTATATAACTGAAAATTAAAATAATGAAAATTTAACGTAAATTCATTTATTTTTATATTAATTTGTATTTATTTATATTGATATTCATATACTTATAGACGTATAAACATTTATTTTTTAATCACAATTATAATTAATATTGTATTATAAACATAACTAGTTATAATTCTTTATTGCTTATTTTATTTTGTTTGCCAGTACTGCATAATGCTCTGGAATAGCTCCCGCCCGATAGAGCGAACAGCATTAAACAGTCCCGACGTTAATGTGTTGAAGAAACTTTTATATCAGCTCAACTCATTCAATTATATATATCTCATAATTCATAACTTCCAAAAAAATAATAAAAAGAATGATAAAGACGTAAAATTAGCATACAAATGAACCACCAAAACATGTTTAACAAAAAATAAAAAAAAATATTTTAAACAAAATGCATATCGAGTGTGCTAATTACCGCTATAATTATTTCTGTTAGATGGTGAAGTTTCGCGAAGGTCATAAGTCAGACTTGATGTTTCGTCATTTATTCTTGACAGACAATTTGTCAAGAAAATGGATCCGCTTCGTCCCTTGACCAGACGAGGACGTTGGATCAATTTGTTTTCAGAAGTCACGTTTCAACAAAAAATCAAAGACTTCTGTATTGATTATCTATTTTATGTCAGTTCAATAATCAATATATATTATAAAGCAAAGTGTACAATGTGCGTGCCGATAAGGCTCAAAAACCACTCAACGTATATTTAATAAAGTTATGTCAGCGTATTGCTATACAACCCCTAACGGAGAAGAAGGTTTCCGTTTTTCTCTTAAGGGTGTAAAATTGAAGAGAAAAGGACTGGAATTTTAAGCCTCTCGCACCATGTAATTAGCCTACCTGAGAATGACATACGAGTTTATGAATGAAAAATTTAGTTCGAGCTGCAGACTACCAGGAAAGCGCTAGGGGGCGTTTCACTCAATGTTTATTGTTCATTCATTCCCTTCAAATTGTAAAGGTTATATATTTTACAGCTGTTCTTTTTAAATTACTAAAACATCAAGCGAAAATAATTAGTTTCACCTTTGCGTTCAAAGAAAATAATGATTTTACATCTCTGCAATCAATTAGAAAACCGCCTGGATACCTTAAAAAATTAATTTTCTCATAAGAAGGTTAATTGATTAACACATTACATTTAATCAATATATAACATATACTTAAGTAAATTTAATGCAATATGAGTGAGCGAATAAAATGAGACATAAAACAAAAAAGAAGAGCTGAATAGACTGATTATAAACCGAAAATAACAAGTTTGAAGTGTTCTTATTGTATGTAGTTATGAAAAATGGTTTTATTACTAGGTATGATGAGCATTCCAGTTGACAAAATGATGAATTGACTCCAATAATACAATTTTTTCAATAAGATTTTATCACCGCTCATAGTTCAGGATAAAAAGAAATATGATGAAAAAATTGTGCCCTCATGATATTTTGGTTTTCACTTAGTAACAGTAGTAAGATTGGAGAATTGTAGAGTTCGGCCAAATTAGCGTGGGGGGGGGGGGTATATTAAGGTAGGTTGAACTGGAAGAAAGGTCTTACAAAAAAAGTTTCTATGAATCTTCGGTATTTTCTAAACTTCTGGATCTAATGGGATCATCACAGTAGTCGGCGCTTAAGTTGTACTCCAAATATAGCTTTTTTAACTAATAATCTAATAACTTATTATGTGCTGACTGCTTGGAATGGGCTTATAGGATTCATAATCACAAAAACCATCAAAACCGATGCATGACTCGACAAAGTTGCAGCAAAATTAATTGTTCATTCACCATTTTCAACCCCCTTTAAAGTATATAGGGTTCCTTATTTGGGCGGACACTGCAGATCTTGAATCTTAATATTGATACAATGTTAAAATTTTTAAGAAAGTGATAATTTTAATCTATATTTCCTTTAATTTTAAAGTTTTTCTGTTATTAAAACTGCCACACTACTACCGGAGCGAAGCCGGGCACCCTAGCTAGTTCAAAATAAAAGAAAATCTCAATTTCCGCATTTCTGTATTTGTATTTATAGTTGTTTATCTATTTATATTTTAAGTTATTTGCACCTGCGCTGAAGCGAATCGATCTAATCTGTTGCAAATGCAAACTTAAATGTCAGCGATTTGTTCGAATTAGTGCTTTTGGTTTTGTAATGTGCGTTATAGTTGAAGTAAATCTCTTAGCCATTGCCTTTTTAATCTTCGTTGGGCGGGTAACTGGGAGCAGGAAAGAGAAGAAACAGGTGGATCAGAGTGGTCCTGAATTGAGCAATGAAGACAAACAATATAAACTGAAATAATCAACAAGGTTACAAAAAGTATCAACTTGTAACGACACAGTAACACAAAAGTAACCATATGATTCCATCTTCAGAGCAAGACTAACTCTTCAGTCCATCGCTCGTTATATTTAGTCTGAATTAGAACATTCCAGATGGTTCCCGACAAGCGTAGAAGGTTCTCGAACAGTCAGGAATGTGTATGTACTGGAACAGTTGGTAATTGTTACAACAAAAAGTCTAGAACTCTTTTAAATAATATATTTTGTTTTCGACGAATATATTGTAACGTTAAATCGATAAGCTAATAAAAAAAATCTGGTGCATGCTCGCAACACACAACTTTCACTTACCAACTTACTTAGATTAGGAATTAATGCGTTTTGTTAATTGCCACTTCTCAAATAAAGTACCCCCTCCCTTTGAGCAATTTTGGTAAAATTTTTGCTGTCACATCGCGGGCATATACCTACACTAAATACCCAATTTCAGGTTCCCACGGTTTATAGTTTTTGAGCTAGTCTGTTCACACACACACACACACACACACACACACACACACACACACACACACACACACACACACACACACACACACACACACACACACACACACACACACACACACACACACACACACACACACACACACACACACACACACACACACACACACACACACACACACAAGATGGCGGATAGTAATGATGATATGTTTAACAATGCTCTTAGTAATATTAGAAATATTACTAAAGTTAGAGGCAATATGAGTAATGAAATGAAAGAGAGTATTCTAAAATCTATTGTCGATCTAAATACTGTGTTTCAAGATATGAAGAGAACAATTATGGAGTTAAAAGAGGAAAACAAAATGCAAGCCCAACCGAGAGTGTCGTATGCTGCGAAAACAGCAGAGAAGGTTTCCCTGCCTCCGTCAACTGTGAGTAGTTTTAAAGTATTTATTTCACCAAAAAATGACATAACCAGTAACCAAACGAAGGAAATCATTAAAAAATATGTAAATCCAGTTAAACTTAAGGTCGCTGTTAAAAGTTTTAGAAATATAAAGGATGGTAAGGTTATGATAGAGTCTAGTTGTAAGGAAGATATCGAAAAAATAGCCAATGAAATTAATTTAAAATGCATGAATCAACTTAATGCCTCACTAGGGAAAAAAGGTGGCCCAGGCTAATTATAAAAAACGTTCCAGAGGAAGTGAATATGCAAAATATTGTTGATATTATTAGGGAACAGAATTTTGAGAAAAACATCGAGGATAAAGACATTATTCCCAAAAAAATGTGGTGCAATAAACATAATTTAAAAAAGAAAAATATTGTAATAGAGGTTAAGCCTACTTTAAGAAGCTGGTTTATAAATAAAGGAGTAAAGTTGATGTGGAACATCTGTTCTTTGGCAGACTATATTTCAGTTAATAGGTGCTTCACTTGCAATTCACTGACAAGACACACCGAGAAGTGCACTCGTACACAAATATGTCCTATTTGTGCGGGCCCACACAGACTTAGTGAATGCGAGAGGAAAGAGGTTAAATGTAGTAACTGTTTA
This sequence comes from Aelia acuminata, assembly GCA_911387785.2. Taxonomy (NCBI): domain Eukaryota; kingdom Metazoa; phylum Arthropoda; class Insecta; order Hemiptera; family Pentatomidae; genus Aelia; species Aelia acuminata. Next base: position 12,696,715 of record OU426984.1, read on the forward strand.
CAACATAACCAAAGGATTACTGACCCATCTCGCCAAGTAGATACCAGGCATAGCTCTTTAGATAACGACTGCCCAACTTATCTCGCCCTAGTAAATAGAATAAAACAAAATATTGATTATGGCCAGTAAAAACACAACTAATTTAGGTTCAAGTAATTTAAAAGTTATTCAAATCAATTTACAAAAGTCTAGAAATGCAACGAATAATTTACTTGATGTCGTTACTAGGCGAAATATCGATATTATTTTAATGCAAGAACCATATTGTATTTCAAACAAGGTAGCTGGATTTCCAAAAGATGTAAAAATTTTGCAGAAAGGTGAGAATAGAAAACGAGCGGCCATAGCGGTACTTAATAACCAGATAGATGTGTTGCTATTGGGACATATTAGTAATGAAGACAATGTTGTAGCTGAAATTTTTACTAATGATTTAAGTTTTATACTTATATCTAGTTATTTTGATTATAATAGGGATCTTAAAATTAATTTACAATTTCTTGAAGATGCCCTTCATACTACTAAAAATCCAAATATTGTGATTGGTGCAGATAGTAATTCTCGATCGAAAATGTGGTACGATAAAGTAACAAATACTCGAGGAAAAATACTAGAATCGTTTATTGCTGAGAAAAGGTTAACAATTATTAACTCAGACGGAGGATTACCCACATTTGAGTCGAAAAAAGGGGAAAGTAATATAGATCTTACCATAGCATCACTTAGTATGATTAAATCTATCAAAAATTGGAAAAATTTAGCGTTAATGGAAGAAAGTGGTTCCGATCATAAAATACTGAGCTTTGAAGTCGAGGAAAAAGGCACGTATAGAAACAAAGACTTTTACTTTAAAGATAAAAAATATAATACCGCAAGAGCAGACTGGGAAAAATTTGAGGATCGCCTTAATGGTTTTGTTTCAACAATTTTAACCATTTCAACAACATTATCTACTGAAGAAATAGATAAAAAAAATGGCTCAAGAGTTACAGAATGCTGAAGACTTTCCTTCGATACTAACGCAGTTACTAAAACAAATGCAGAACACTTGCGATAAGAGTATCCCAAGAAAATATAGATGTGCAAAAAATCATAAGCAAGTGTGCTGGTGGAACGATGAACTGACCAAACTAAGGGCTGAAGTCAACAGAAATAGAAGGAAATACCAGAGGAATAAGAAGAAACTGCCAACAGACGATAACCTGAAGACGGCTTACTATGAAAGCAAACGTGTATACTCCGAAATGTTGAACAAAGCCAAGAAGGAGGCTTGGCGTAACTATTGTAACGCTACAGACAAGTCCAACCCATGGAATATTGTGTATAAAATGGCATCAAGTAAAATTAGATCACCAATTACACTTAATACAGTAAAGAAGAAAGACGGAAGTTACACAAACAATCTAAGTGAAACATTAGACCACCTAATGATAAAGTTTTTTCCCGCGGATCTCCAGGATGGAGAGACTTTCTCTCACAAAAGCATCAGAGAGGCAACAAAATCCATCGATACTCAGAATGATAAACCATTTACATTGACCGAAATCACCAACATAATAAATAGTTTCAAGAGTAAAAAATCACCGGGTATAGATGGCATGGATGCAGAAATACTAAGGAAGCTGTTAGAGTTGTATCCGAATACCTTAACAGCCTTGTATAATGAATGCTTAAGAAGAGGCTATTTTCCAACCGAATGGAAACATGCCCTTACCATTATACTAATTAAACCAGGAAAAGAGCATCTGGATGAAGTGGGAAAGTTCCGGCCAATAAGTCTTCTACCTTTACCCGGTAAAGTACTAGAAAAGCTGTTGATCTCGAGAATTATGTTCCACATTAATAAAAACAACAATATTCATCAGAAACAAAAAGGTTTTACACCACAAAACAGCACTATTGATGCTATTACAATAGTCAACAACTTTATACAATCAAATTTTAAAAAACGTAACAGAGTGCTGATTCTATCTCTAGATGTGGAAGGAGCGTTTGATGCAGCTTGGTGGCCATCGATCCTCTTTCAGCTCAAAAACTTCGGATGCCCCAAAAACCTCTACTTACTCTCTAAATCATATTTTTCAGAAAGGAAGGCTACAGTTTCATGCAATCTATTACAGAAAACTAGAGTAGTCACAAAGGGGTGCCCCCAAGGTTCGTGCTCATCCCCAGGTTATTGGATAGTGCTGTACGACTCATTGTTAAAGATACCACTTCCTCCTGAAGCAGAGTGTGTAGCTTTTGCAGACGACTATTACGTCATGATCAGAGGAAAATCCGTACAAGAATTAGAGGCAATAGGCATTGAGGTTTTACATTTGGTTGATAATTGGGCAAGGCTGCATAAGATGAAATTTAGCGCAAATAAGTCACAGGCCTTACTCTTGAAGCAAAAAGGAGAATTAGAGTCAATAACGCTCTATCTTGACGGTTACCCAATTAAACAGGTTGAACAGATGAAATGTCTCGGAGTCTTATTTGATTACAGATATAACTTCAATGCACATATAGATTTCATTACAAGTAAAAGCCTTCAACTTATAAATATCCTTTCAAGGTCAGCTAAAGTACATTGGGGAATTGGAAGTGATGCTCTTCAACTAATTTACCGCGGAGCAATTGAACCTATCCTGACTTATGCTTCACCAGTTTGGATAAAAGCGATTGAGAAAAAACAAAACCAAGCCAAATTAAAACGAATACAAAGGCTGATGGCCATAAGAATAATTAAAGGTTTTCGAACTATATCATACGAGAGTGCCATTGTCCTTGCAAATATTGAACCGATTATTCTGAAATTGGGTTTGCAATGCAATTTTCATAGAATTTACCACGATGGAAATGATGAAGAAGCGGAATATGAGAAGCCAGTAAGTTTCAGAGAGTGGCAGCATCCAGGAGATACACCAGGTATAATATTTTATAAGGAACCAGAAGATGCTAAATATTCCATATACACGGATGGGAGTAAAACTGAAAGGGGAGTAGGATGTGCATTCGTGGCAATGGAGAGAGAAGAATTTTACAGCGCTAAGTTTAGGCTAAGTCCTAAATGCTCAAATAACCAAGCCGAAATGCTAGCTATATTGAAGGCCCTAGAGTGGTGGAAGGGGATAACTAAGGATCATGGAGAAAGAACACCAACTGTTGTAATTAAATCAGATAGCAGGATCTGTTTAGACATATTGAAGAACCACAGAGACCACTCTCCGATAGTCGAAAAAATTAAAATACTTTTAAAATCAATGAACAACGAGGTGAGGTTTCAGTGGGTAAAGGCTCATAGTGGTGTAATAGGGAATGAAATGGCAGATACTCTAGCGAAGGAGGCATCAGAAGACGAATCGATAGAAGAAGCATATTCTCTGGCCCCGAAGTCGTACCTTGTGAACAAACTTCATAAGAACTTGATATCGGCTTGGCAGGAAGAGTGGGCACAAAGCGACAAGGGCTTAATTACGAAGAAATTTTTCCCGAACATCAAGTCAAGGCAGGATGCGGAACACTTCACAATTAACTATAAATTAACTCAGGTCTTGACGGGTCACGGCCGGAACCGGGCATATCTTCATCGTTTCAAAATTTTAGACGACCCATGCTGTTTATGCGACTCTCATACGCCACAGACATGGGAGCACATAATTTATGATTGCGAGAATTTTGAAGCTATCAGAAGAAAACTTATTCAAGATGTCATTACATCAGGGAGTTATTGGCCTGCAAAAGAGACTGACTTAATTTCAAAAGATTATTTTCCATCTTTTTCCAGTTTTCTAGCAAAAATAGACTTTAATATGTTATAGAAATATTGTAACTATAATTATTAATAATGTACATGTTATACGTTATGTGGTGCATGTGAACAATAAAGTGATTAAAAAAAAAAAAAAAAAAAAAAAAAAAAACACACACACACACACACACACACACACACACACACACACACACAGACACACACACACACACACACACACACACACACACAGACACACACACACAGACCATTTCGCGAGACTTGGTTATTTCGACTCAGGGGGTCCCAAAACCTGTATTTCCGTCGAAATTTTTCACGATCGCAATACTTCCACTTACTATATATTTCATATATTGGTAAGTGAAAGTAAAAAACATATGGTGTAAATTCCCAGACCGTTTGTTGGAACAACATAAGCGGTTGGAACGAACTGTTTGGGTCCAATTCATTCGAGCCTGGTCCACGAAGACGTAGAACTGTCCACATTGTTCTGGAACATTCCAGACCTGACCATTTACGATTATATATAATGAGCGAGTGACTGAACGAGTTAGTCTAAGGGTCTGGCCACACATGTCCGCACCGGATCCGCACCGCAGCACTAATATAGGTTATGTTCAGAATATTTTAAATTTAACTTACATATTACCTTTAGTTATGCCTAAAGGTCAGGCCACACATGTCAGACACAGGCCACTTTAGTCATAACTAAAGGTAATATGTAAGTTAGATTTAAAATAGTCTGAACATAACCTATATAAGTGCTGCGGTGCGGATCCGGTGCGGTCATGTGTGGCCAGACCCTAAGTCTGTGTCTTGACAGTGAAGTTCAAGTCATATGATTGTGTATTATAACGTTATCATTTTTGTAACCAACTCAAGTATTCAAGTTTTATTAATTCGTTGGCATTGATATATTTAGTATATTATTTTATATATTTTTTAGTATTTATAGCATTTATAGTATTATATGTAGTATTTTTTTGTTGAATAAATATTTTTTAGTGTAAGTGTTACAATATAGAAGATTGTTTCTATAAAACTTTTTTTTTTTGACATTGCAGCCAGTTTTTAAAGATTTACTCGATGTTTAAAACCATCGTACTCTTCTGGGGTTTAAGTTAATTATTTATGGGTCGTATAGGTTAAATATATTGAATTAATTATGAATTGAATAATTGAAATAGAATTTTAATCTAAACGTATCTTGGTATTGATTTAAAATAGTTTACAACACTGCTGATTTGTTCTCCGTTGTTCAGTGATAATATTTGTTTATAATGAAAATGAAATAGAATTCTGTGAATGAAATAGAATTTTCCTCCGTGATTCATAGCTTTCACATACCATAACAATTGGCTCAAGCGTTTCTCGTTTATCGCAATTTTCACATTGAACCTAAGTCTGCTTAAGGTTGTATAAATCTTGAGGAGTTATTAGAATTCACTAGATCAAATCTATCAAACGTTTTTGATTAATATAATCATAGTTTTCTATTTCCTTGATTGATATTCACTTCATCGCTTCATTTTCCAAGTCGGATGCAGCCGCTTTATAAGGAGACCCAACTGTTCCTATACGGTACCTCCGCTTACAAAGGACTACCATTACGGTCCATATTGACAGTGCGGCATATTAAATAATATAGTTCTCGAGAGACGGAAGAACTGAGGATATGAATGCGAGGCCATCTTTCGCTACGTGCTCCAATCCGGGATGTGCAGTTATACGGAACGGTATGACACGCGTCGGGCATTCATAGCGGTCATTGGAGTATGTAATGGAACGCGATGTTCGGATTGCATGATGTTAGCACGTGGACGGACTAAAAGTTTTCATTCATTAAGGTGTAGTTATCTCATTTAATAATTTCAGTCAATTTGGATCTAAAACTGAGAGAAATACTTTATTGAAACGTGGTGGTGTGCCTTACTTCATAGGGTTGCTCGTAACATAGCCATACGTAACATAGCATACTTAATCAATTCATGAGGTTGATATTTAAAGTTCAGAAGACAAATGCTAGCAGGTAGAATTTTTTTAAAGTTAAAAGCCAGGAATAATAAATGCTATAATAAAATAGTCACTCTGTCAGTTGTTATCCTAACCTCGCCCTATTGGGGATAGAAAAAATATACTCCTCTTATATTCGATAGTTTTATGTGATACCAACATTTAGCCGTAAATATTTATACTAGTAGCAAACTTCCACTATACACTCTCCAATATGAAATGTTATTTTAAGGCATTTAATATAATAATAATAATTTATAAACTCAATAAATCAATAAATGGTCAATCAATAAATATATTTAGAATATGGATTACCCACCATAGTAATCCACCAGATTTATTTTATGAATGGCTGTATGGATAATTCCAATGCCGAAAAAAAAAACAAAAAAAAGAAGTTAATATATGGGTGATTCTAAATATTTGGTGGTGGTCGAAAATATAAGTTAACTTTTATTGTAAAAAAGTTTAAGTTAAACTTATATTTTTTTTTTATCCTACTAAAGTTTTTTTTGAACATTAACCTTTTCATTACGAATCATTACGAAAAATTTTTCATAAAGTTATCTTAAAACTTTTATCTAAATAACATTTTCCATAAAAGTTATTATGAAACTTTTTCATAAAAAGATATAAAATAAAAAGATGCGCCCCCTCATAATATTTCTGGATCCGCTATTGCGCCAATAAAAGATTAGGAAAAACAAAAGCAATCTTCTAAAAAAAATATATAATTATGAGGAGGAAAACAAAAGACGAAAATACAAACTTATTAAACGATATTCACTTACCTTGAAGAAGATTTAAGGAAAAAACGTAACAAAGCGATGAGTAATTTGTCGTAAGGAAATGATATCAGTCCAATGGGAACCTACCAACAATACAAAATAAATAATTATAAATGTCATAACAGAAATATTGAGGTCATGAGAATTTTAAGTATTTTTTATTTTACTTAAAAAAAGTAAAGAATGTATTTTATAATTGCACCTTTTTAAAATAATCCCACATATATTATTACACAAAGCCACAAAAACGGTTACTTAGAAAGCGAAATGTATCTTGTTATTTCCTCAAATGCGGTGAAGTTGTTTTTGTCGAATTCAGAAAGTCACAGAGCGTTTGCCAATCTTACTTTAAATTTTGTTTTTTTTTGTAGAAAATGAATAAATGCTATTTAATTTTAATTACCTAATGTAAATAACACAAGGTAAATTTTAATAAGTTTGACGCGGGCTTTAATGTCCATTTACGTTACGTGTTGGGGTCACCTGTGATGTAGTGGTTAGCATAGAAACTTATAATACTAAAGGTCGAGGGTTCGCGTCCCGAAGTGGCCTAATGATTTTTTAATGGGAGTATAAAATCCTTGTCTGTGCCTTCCCTCGGATAGGACGTAAAATGGAAGTCCCGAGCCTTTATGATGTCAGGTACTCGTTAAAGAACCCTATCCTAATTATACCTGGATAGGCAAAATTTTGGACTCCCACGGCAGCATCGTACGATTAGCCTTAGTGACACAAAGTGACGTTAAAACAAACAACGTTACATGGTTCTCTATAAGTACTTGAGACGAACTATCATTTCATATTGATTATAGTTTCTATTTAAGTATTGTAACACTATTGTAGGTTTAAATAATTTTTATTAAACGTAAATAACTGACAATGAATAATTTAATAATTGACAATGTCTGGCAATTAATAAAAACTCAAATAACAAACAACGTTACAAAAAGTATCAACTTGTAACGAAACAGTAACACAAAAAATAACCATATGATTCGAGCTTCAGAGCAAGACTAACTCTCCACTCCATAGCTCCCTATATTTAGTCAGAATTAGAACAGTCTAGAAGGTTCCCGACAAGTGTAGAAGATTCTCGCACATTCACCAACAGATACTAGAACAATTAGTAACTGTTCCAACAAAATGTCTAGACCTCTTTTCAATCTAACTGACAAAATCATATGATTTAGTTTCACAGGGAGGGGGGGGGGGGTGGTACCTGGACCGTCGAGTGGACAAAAGCGCTTGCAATAAGTAATCAAAGTTAAACAATGTCGAGCGTAGTACTTGGATAGGTGACCGCTCCATTCGGGTGAACACCAGCCAATGAAGCCACGCAGTCCAAGCCAACCTCCAGCCCCGGGTATGTGAGGCCCGTCAGTCTACTGGAGGCGACTCACACCGACCGGGCGTAGGAGTGATGAACCTTCCTCGTGTACATCATCGAGAATCGTGGTGTGGTTTTTCCAGCCTGTCAGTAACCGCCCGGAGGTTTAGTACAAAGACGGTATGCTTCAAGGAAAATATAGGTCCTCTGGGCCTGCTGACTCTGAGCTACCTCAATCCTTGGACCTAGACCAGTTTATTCATTCATTGTCCCAGGACCCAGGACAGCTGACACCATCGGTGGGAAGGACACTGCCAAATTGGCCCCAATGGGATTGGTTATGGAGCTATAGGCAATGTGCCGCTGCACCATGATGACCATGGCTTGCAGCAAGGTGAGGTTAGGGCTTACCCCTCCAGGCTGTCTGTGCTGCCGCAAGCAACACAAATGCCTGTAAGAAGACCACACTGCGCGGCCAAAGGTCTCATACAAGCATTTTATACATAAACAACTTGTTAGCTCCGTGTTTAATAAGTGATTTTTTAAAACCAAAATCTTTAATAACTTTTAAACTATTGACTGTACTATAATGGAAATAGTATCATTGGATCCAGAAGCCTATAGTTTATTAACGACAACTCATCATTCGAACTACTTACAGCAAAATAATTTTGCACACCCCGGTGGTTATCTATTTTGGCCGAATATTTATCAGTTCCCAGTATATTCGCAGTTCTAAATTATTCGCAAACTAAACATACACATCAAAGATACAACAAGGCCCACCAGATACAAAGGCAGGTAATATAGGCAATGTTTGGGCCAATTCCTGGCAGTGATAACAGGTTACAGAACATGTCACGGCTACTGGACCGTAAACGGATCAATATTAACGCTTCTGACCTGAAATTTACTATACCTTACACTATCCAATATAATTACAATGGATATAACTGGTTATTATTCAGTGTTACTCCAACTAATGTTGCTATCTGAAGTGTAATGCCTGATTTCATTAAATCCAGATAATTTTGAACTGTTTTCATTTGACGGATTTTTTTTTAAGTATGAACGTCGCCATTTATTAGGGTCTGGCCACAAATGTCCGCACCGGATCCGCACTGCAGCACTAATATAGGTTATTTTCAGAATATTTTAAATTGAACTTACATATTACCTTGAGTTATGCCTAAAGTGGCCTGTGTCTGACATGTGTGGCCTAACCTTTAGGCATAGCTAAGGATAATATGTAAGTTAAATTAAAAATATTGTGAACATAACCTATATTAGTGCTGCGGTGCGGAACCGGTGCGGAAATGTGTGGCCAGACCTTTAAACCTCTTCCAAAAAGAAAATCTAAAAGCTAAAGAGAAGAATGAAAATATTGCCACGTGAAACAAAAACGAAATACAAAACTTATGATTTAAAATAGTTCGTTCTTCTTGGAACGAACTAATGGCCGGTAGAATATATAATGTGGAATAGTCGTTTATACAGGGGCCGGGATGGCCGAGTGGACAATAGGTAATCAAAGTTAAGCAACGTCCATCGTGGTTAGTACTTGGATGGGTGACCGCCCACCAATGAACGCCACGCAGTCCAAGTGTACCCCCACCCCCGGGTTTGTGAGGCCCGTCAGTCTACTGGAGGCGACTCAGACCGACCGGGCGTAGGAGTGATGAACCTTCCCCGTGTACATCATCGAGAATCGTGGTGTGGTTTTGGTCCATGTTTTCCAGGATGTCAGTAACCCCCCGGAGGTTTGGTTCAAGGACGGTATGCTTCGGGGAAAGAAATATAGGTTCTCGGGGCCTGCTGACTCTGAGCTACCACAATCCTTGGACCTAGACCAGTTTGTCACTGTCCTTGAACCCGAGAGAGCTGACACCATCGGTGGGAAGGACACTGTCAAATTGGCCCCAATGGGATTGGTTATGGAGCTATGGGCAGTCTTCTGCTGCACCATGGTGACCATGGCTTGCAGCAACGTGAGGTTTGGGCTACCCCCTCCAGGCTGTCTGTGCTCCCGCAAGCAACACAAATGTCTGTAAAGAAGACCACACTGCGCGGCCAAAGGTCTTATTAGGCCTAATGCGCCAACCGAAAAAAAAAAAAAGTCGTTTATACGGGGTCACCTGTGGTGGAGTGGTTAGCATGACAACCTACAATACTAAAGGTCATGGGTTCGCTTCCTGTGGTGGCCCTAGGATTTTTTAAAGGGAGTAAAAAATCCTTAGCCATGCCGTACTTCGGATTCCCGAGCCTGTACGATGTCAGGTACTCGTTAAAGATCCCCATCCTTATTATACCTAGATAGGCAAAATTTAGGACTCCCACTGTAGCATCTTCGGTTAGCCTTAGTAGCATAAATGGACTTTAAATAAATAAGTAAACAATAGTCGTTTAAACAGAATTTAACAACTTACTGAGAATTTAACTGATGATTGAACACAGAATGTAGCTTATGCCTAGTACACAATAGCTTGATTAAATTTATAGTGAGTGATAAAGGCTAAACAGCGTTTAAAGTTAAGCGGTCAAGAATGGCCATTTAAACACAGGTTAACTAAAAACCTGATGTTATTTCTGTTCACTAATTCATTGGACCATAATGCCTGTTGCTTAAAGTGTTAACATTATTTATTTACGATAGGTTAAATGATGGTCAGGATTTTCAGTTTACAATGATTTTATTATGGTAAGCCAACGTTTCGATCCAACTTGTGGATCTTCATCAGGGCTAAAAGAAAACAAATATATGAGTATCTATGCTAGAAGGTGACAATAAATGGATACATTACAGAACTGATAATAATATAAAAGATGGTGTATACATGAATATTATAATAAGAGGCTGGTTAACAGGGTAAAGTAGAATCAGATATTTACCTACTGAGTCCAGGTGGATTGCTATGTATCGGGTTAAGAAATAGCCAGATATAATTGTAATAGCCATTGATAGAGCCACTGACCAATTAGAGAACTCATTCAGGGATCAAATAAAGTATATCTTGTTTGGTATCAAAATTTTGCATTTCTAATAAGGGATTTAAATATAAAAACAGATGATTAATATTTTAATTAATAACTAAATTAGAAGAAGGACTAGGGTGCTGGTTTTAGGAGGAAACTTCATTTCCTCCCATGCCACCTTTAGTAAGATAATATGTTAAATTCGGCGCATCCTGTTGTTGTTTACCAAAGATTGCCTCTGGGCTTGGTGGGGGTAAAAAACGTTAAAAGAAATGTAGTTCGGACGCTTTTTGTTTTTTATCTATTACTTTTTTAATAATAAAAAGAATTAAAATTAAAGTTTAAAGGTGTTCTCTCTGGAAGAGAACCTACATATAAATCGTATTTATTTTTATTTTTAGGCTGTTTTTAATAAATTCTTAAGTGTAGGAATATCTCCCCCTCCAATCTTGGGAGGATAGAAAGCTGGGGTTGTAGAGGACTTCTGTCCAAGACTTCAAAGGGTGAACATGTATAGCTCTGAGTGTCAAATATTAGTAATGTCCCTCCAGAAAAGTTAAGTGAGTGATTTTAAGATATCCATCAGGCCGACAATCCTTCCAGTTATTTTAATTATGTGGCGCTATCGGCGAACCAGTATATCAAAGGCTAGAAAGGGTGATGAGAGAGGCAGAAGATTATCGCAGGAAGTTAGATGAGTACCAATCTGTACATATGTTTAATCATTTTGTAATTTTCTTTGTTTAGTATATTATTGCATTTGTTTTTCATATCTATAGATATATCTATCTATCAGATATTCTATGTAATGATTGTGAGTTATGACCATACTGATTTTCATTTTATTTGTTTCTTTCCAAATATAATTCTCATCAATTTTCATATTTGAATATACTCAAAGATTTTTATATTTCTATAATTTAAACTCAACTTGTACTCAATCTTTTTATATATATATTGGATACTATATCAATAAAAAATATTTCACATATTCTTTTCTTTAATAATCATTTTTGTTTATTCTTTATTTTCAATATACATACATATATATATATTATATTCATACTAGAAGCATGCAATATTATATTGCCCCACATATGCCTTTGAGAAAGGAATCCAATTTTTTAATGTTATATTCTTTTTTGATTCATAAAAAGGGGAATCATATTTTTATTGTTTAGAGAGGAAGGTATTGCTGTAATGGGGAAAGGAAATATTAGTTTGGGCATTTCCCATCAAAATGCTCTGGCATCCCAAAGAGTCATCTATTTAATTAATTAATAAAATCTATGATAAAGAAATTAATTATAAAATCATTAATTAATTAAACCCCCCATTACATAGCAGGATACTAAGACTAAAGGTAAAAATAAGGTGAGAGGTAGTAGTAGTAGTAAAAATAAGGTACATTTAATATTCATGTATACACCATCTTTTATATTATTATCAGTCCTGTAATGTATCCATTTATTGTCACCCTCTAGCATAGATACTCATATATTTGTTTTCTTTTAGCCCTGATGAAGATCCACAAGTTGGATCGAAACGTTGGCTTACCATAATAAAATCATTGTAAACTGAAAATCCTGACCATCATTTAACCTATCGTAATTGAAGAACAGTTGACCATCTCTCATCTCTACTATTATTTATTTATTTTTTATTACCTCTTGAGTTCTTTTTATTATATGTTTGTGTTGTTTGATTTATATTTTTTTTAAAATACCAGTTAAGTTGACAGTGCACTCTATAACCACTGTTTAACGAAGAAGGTCTGTTAACGTATTGTACAACAGATAAAAGTTGTTCACCTTAAATTAGGAAATTTGTTTAAACGGCGCGCCGTTTAGGCACGGAATTGTGGACCCGGCCACTCCAACCAAGAATTGGAAAAAACTGTTAGAGTACCATCTACCCTGGCCTAGAACCTTCCAGACAGTTCTTCTTGAGACTAAATCTAAAGAGCAATGGAAAGCAGAGTTATTCTCGTTCTGAAGCTCAAGTCATGCGGTTATTTTTGTGTTAAAAAGTGATAATTTTTGTAACCTGTTAATTATTGGTGTTATTATTGTTTGTGTGGTATTATAAATTATTATTTTTCTTTGAATGAAATTATTTTAACCCACATATGTGATACAATACTGTATTGGCTTATTTCGAATTATTTTTCTTATCATAATTATGAAAAGAGATATAATTTTAAATTTTAAAAAAATTTATAATATAAGGGTTAGCTACTTAATAAGCTAGATGCCGATATCGGGGTTTAGCCTCTTTGTTCGCTTAATCCTCAGAGTGCGGACAATAGGCACCCACAATAATAGTCCGGGGTTCTCCACCGAAATTAGGCGGAGCTTCTAATATAACCTATATTATATAATACCAATATAGTGTGTTCGACGAGGAGAGGGTAAACTTTTCTATACTTCATAAATAAAAAAATAAAAAAATAATGCATTCAATCTTTTACGTATTTGTTCGCAACAAAGACTCTCAATTTCGCACGCCCACTTTAACTGAAGCGCTATAACTTCGATTACATTTACCGGGTAAAGTTCCCGCAATTCTGCATTGTCTAAATTCCCCTGTTGAATCATCCTCCTTAGGCCCAAACATTATACGCCGTACTTTATTTTCGAAGACCTTTAGGCGTTGCTTATCACTTAGTGTAAGCGGCCATGTTTTACATCCGTTCAGAACCTTGGGAAGAATTATAATTTTGTTGATTTAAATTTTAAAATTTCTAGACAGAAGGCTTTAGCTAAGAAATTTTGGAATCGATAAATAAAAAGGATTTCCCGCCTTTAGCCTAGCCTTAATTTCACCTTCAATTTCGTTTTTTCTAGTTTAAATATTTTCTCTTCCTAGATAGGTAAAATGATTATCATGTTTTTCAGTTTTCAGTTTAAATTTTTTTTATTTTGGAAAGCCAACGCTTCGAACCAACTTGTTGATCTTCATCAGGGCTTCTGAGTCCAGGTTGATACAATTACCGTTTCTACATCTGACCATGTATTTTGAATCTTAATCCTAGAATTGATATAATTAATCTCCCGAAATAGAGGGACCGGTTCGGAGAAGGAAATCTTTTCATTAAAACGAGACGGAATAAGTTAAATTATAATTGAATAAAACAATCATGTACTGGGGATCCCGAAATTAAAAAGCTGAAAATTTGAATAAACATTACGAAGCCTGGGAGATCGAGAAAAAGCAATTAAACGGATTTAATGAAAGCGTTTCAAGCGAGAGAGGGCTGTTGGAAGGAAAACAAACTGAGGACTACATTTCCTGGCCTCCGCATTGCTTCAGCTCCCGTCTCAACCAGTAGCCAGGTCGACGAATCATTCAAGATGGAAACTAGAACTACTAGTGGTTTGCATAGTAGCCTACAATACTAAAGGTCGAGAGTTCACGTACCTCGGTGGCCCTAGGATTTTATTAAAGGTAGTAAAATATCCTTGGTTTGCCGTAACTCGGATAGGACGTAAAATGGAGGTCTGAGCCTGTACGATATCAGGCTCTCGTTAAACATCCCTATCCTAATTATAGGGGAGAGCGGGGTTGGTTGGCAACAGTTTTCACTTTTTTGATTGTTTATTCGTTCCTGTTAATATAATCCCAATAAGGCTGATACCACTGTAAACTCCAAGTACTAGACCACTTTAAGTATTTTTTTAACCACATAATATTTAATACTAGATCATAGAAAATTGAGTTGAAAAGAGTTCGTCAATCCAGAGTATGCCAATTAACCCCCTATGTGGGGAAGGTTGGCCTAGAAGGTGGGGTTGTTTATCCATCTCATTCAAGTACTGCCTGACAGATATTATTGTTATTAAAAGCTGCACTATAATGGAATAATAATTATGAATTGGTTTTTAACAGCTTTTAAGGGAAAACAGGATGACAATAAAAGAATATAGAAGTTTAGACTATCGTCTCTGCATAAGAAAAATTGCTCTCATCCTTCTTGCTGGAACTAAACACAATTGGTAGTTTCACCTTTGTTTATGTTTACCTTGCTTTTTTGAATTGCTAGTGCGCAAACAAACCCCAGTTAAAGAGAGCCAACTAACCCTACAGGAGAGATCATATGAAAGATGGTTGCCAGGACAGGGGAGAACAATAAAAAAAGAAACTGGTTAGTCAAAAGGTTAAGTTTTTCAAAGGAGTTTGGGGATATGTGAACAGAATCGGAGTCAAATGTTTTGCCATGCCTTTAAACCAAATTTACTGAAAATATATTGTAAAATCAATCAATGAAGCACACTCTTCTCTACACTGTTAGCATCGGATTGAAAACTCAGGACAAGACTCCCGAGGTCGAGCAAGTCACATGGTACAATGGTGTGGCCTTCACAATATGTGTGACGGAAACTATAAGACAATGGCCAACCTACCCCCTATGTCAACCAACCCCGCTCTCCCCTACCTGGATAGCAAAATTTAGGACTCCCGCTTTAGCATCCTCCGATTAGCCTTAGTAGCATAAAGTGACGTTAAACAAATAACAAGCGGAAAAACCAATCTTGTTACTTTCTTTTGGGTTTCTGATTTTATAAGTTATGTTAGTTAATTTAAGGGGACTCCCATCGCGTCCTTTTTAGTTTTAAAGGGCCCTGATAAACTTTATTAAATCCCAGCTTTCGTCTCCCGATCGCTAGGCTCGCTCTTCAGAATTTTTACTTTCACTTACCTATATATGAAATATATAGTAAGTGGAAGTATTGCGATCGTGAAAATTTTCGACTTCCGGTTTTCAACGGAAATACACGTTTTGGGGTCCCCTGAGTCAAAATAAACAAGTCCCGCGAAATGGTCTGTGTGTGTGTGTGTGTGAACAGACTAGCTCAAAAACTATAAACCGTGCGAACCTGAAATTGGGTATTTAGAGTATGTATAAGCCCGCGATGTGACAGCAAAAATTTCATCAAATTTGCTCAAAGGGAGGGGGTACTTTATTTAATAACTTTTTAAGTTTTTTTCCGATTTTATCAAAAACGGCTCTAACGATTTTGATTAAACTGAGTATTTGATCTATTTATATGCCAGAAACATGACTGTAAAAATTTCATCAAAATTGATCTACCGGAGAGGGCACTTTACTTAATAAATTTTGTATCATTTTCACATGTTTTTTTTATTTACTCAAAAACGGTTTTAACGATTTTGATCAAACTTGGTATTTGATGTATTTATATGCCAAAGATGTGATAACCAACATTTCATCACAATTGATCAACCGGAGTGTGGACTTTACTTAATAAATTTTGTATCATTTTCACGTTTTTTTTTTATTTACTCAAAAACGGCTTTAACGATTAACAAAAATAAGATATGAATGTAGAAAAATGTGTGACTTTGGGAAAGGATATTTAGAAAAACACGTCAATTTCTAATCTAAGTAAGTTGGTAAGTGAAAGTTGTGTGTTGCGCGCACGCACCAGATTTTTTTTTGTTCAGTTAGCAAGCCATATTCCGCACAACAAAGCAATAACCAGATTTCTCGCATTTCTTTCACCTCACGCACTGTTTCGTTGCCATTTTTAAAATCCGTTTTTTATTATCTAGTCGCTAACGAGTCCTTCGTCAACATCTTTTCACAATAGGCCTCACCAGCACAAAAATATTGGGGGCGATGGCTCAACATTCTCCCAGGAAGGGTGGGTAGAAAATTGACAGGCTAAAAGTTGAAATAGTAACGACTAAAAACAACTGTTTGGACATTTAATTCCCCTCCCAACGATGTATGTTAAAGGTAGTTAGTTACAGTCTCTTAAAGTTTATCAATTTATCTCTCTGTCAGACTACGCTAGTTACTAAGGCTACATGTTGAAGGGTTGAAGGATGTGGGCCGAAATTTCTTGATTGAATTTTATCAATCTCAAGTTTCATCACAAGTTCTCCTTCTGATCATGATCCTAGTTATTTCATCGCTTTCCATCAACTTCTGTAAGCTTCATCGATTTAATGGAAAGTAAGAACAAGCTGCTTGTTTTAATAAAGAAATGGAGGGGTAACCTGTGGTATAGTGGTTGGCATGGCAACCTACAATACTAAAGGTCTCGGGTTAGCTTCCCGCGATGGGCCTTAATGGGAGTAAAAAATCCTTGCCATGCCGTCCCTCGGATAAGACGTAAAATGGAGGTCCCGAGCCTGTACGATGTCAGGTACTCGTTAAAGATCCCTATTCTGGTTATACCTGCATAGGCAAAATTTAGAACTCCCACTGTAGCATCGTCCGATTAGCCTTAGTGGCATAAAGTGACGTTAAACAGACTAACTAACAATAAAGAAATGGAGACCGATTACGTAGATCAAACTTTGTTAAATAAATGATAAAACGATAGAGCTCAAGCTGAAATAAAAAAATCTGGTGCGTGCGCGCAACACACAACTTTCACTTACTTAGATTAGAAATTGACGTGTTTTGCTAAATATCATTTCCGAAAGTCACACATTTTTCTACATTCATATCTTATTTTTGTTAATCGTTAATGCCGTTTTTGAGTAAATAAAAAAAAAAAACCATAAAAATGATACAAAATTTATTAAGTAAAGTCCCCCCTCCCGTAGATCAATTTTGATGAAATTTTTACAGTCATATCTCGGGCATATAAATACATCAAATACCAAGTTTGATCAAAATCGTTAAAAGCATTTTTGAGTAAATATAAAAAACACGTGAAAATGATACAAAATTTATTAAGTTAAGCCCCCCTCCGGTTAATCAATTTTAATGAAAATTTAACAGTCATATCTCGGGCATATACATACATCAAATACCCAGTTTGATCAAAATCGTTAAAGCCGATTTAGAGTAAATAAAAAAAACACGTGAAAATGTTACAAAATTTATAAAGTGAAGTCCCCCTTAGATTATCCTCCGGTTAATCAATTTTGATGAAATTTTTACAGTCATATCTCGGGCATATAAATAGATGAAATACTCAGTTTAATCAAAATCGTTAGAGCTGTTTTTGAGAAAATCGAAAAAAACCTAAAAAGTTATTAAGTAAAGTACCCCCTCCCTTTAAGTAATTTTGATGAAATTTATGCTGTCACATCGCGGGCATATACCTACACTAAATACCCAATTTTAGGATCGCACGGTTTATAGTTTTTGAGCTAGTCTGTTCACACACACAGACGAAACATTTCGCGGGACTTGGTCATTTCGACTCAGGGGACCCCAAAACGTGTATTTCCGTTGAAAACCGGAAGTCGAATTTTTTCACGATCGCAATACTTCCACTTACTATATATTTCATATATAGGTAAGTGAAAGTAAAAATATAACTCATCAAATATAAAAGAAACATGACGATGCTTTTAAAAAATCAAAGCCAATTTGAGAAAATAATGTATCAGTTGAGAAATTGGGTAAACATACATTTACTTTTTTTGTTATTTTTGTATATTATAATTTAATGTATATAAAACGTTCGTTTGCTAATAAAAGTGATTATACCTCACAAGTGATTTTTTAACCTTTTTTTCTATCACATTAAGTCAATAAAATGTTTTAGTTATCGATTATCCGTGGACCCCCATACCCACATTACCCCGGATAATGGAGGTTCTACTGTATACACACATATATATATATATTGTGTAGAGAGATGGTAAATACTTGTATAGGATAAAACGACACGCTCCAAGGATGGGTACGTGACTTACAAAGAGAGGCAAATACTGAGAACGGTATCGTATTTCCGAGTCTCTCAACGTCTCGATTTCTATCCAATCCCATCCAATGATTGTTGTACGCTTCCCTATCTCGAGAGTTGATATATCTCTCAGCCAGCTGGGAAACTTTTCTAATATTAACTCTCTGGAATGAGTTTGTTCGATTTTAAAAAGGTGAACCTACCTGTCGAGTCAAATAATAGGTTCTTCTTCCGTATATTATAGTAGCATTCCCCGTCGCGGCTTTGCCTGCAAGCCTTTAAAATCAATTCTGTGATCATTATCTTGGTATTGTCTTATCATTATCTTGGATTTTATCTATATAAATAAAGTTGAAATTCTGTTTGTTTGTTTGTTAATTTGTTCTTTATACAAATCCATACCGTTTGTCCTAAATTCTCCAAATTTCGCTCAGTGGTTCTTTGACACCAGGTGCGAACACCTGTCCATTTTAAAATCGTATAACTTCGGCCATTCTCTGATTATATTCTTTATTGTTAAAAAATTCGTCATGATCTCGCTTTACGATGTTTTTTTATTACGAAATCGACCGTTTGAGTAGAAAAAACGGCCTAAAAAATCATTTTATAGATTTTGAAGAGGCAAACTAGGCCCGGTAAGATCGTCCCTTGGGAGGAGTCGAATTCTGGGATTTTTAAACCATATGTTTTTTTTTTTTTTAACATTACAATACGTTTATTTAAACGTATGGTGAATTTATTTTTTAAAAATGCCTCCTAAGAAACGAGCGTCAATAGGTGTAGTGAGCTCAAAAGCTAAAAGAACAACGTTAAATACGAGCAGCTGAAACTCTTGACGAACATCAAAAAGGATTGAACAACAGAGGCTTAGGCAGGCAGAATCGCGGGAAACTGAGTCTGCTCAGGAATACGAGGCCCGCCTTGCGCCACAGAGGCTTAGACAAGCCGATTTGCGAGAAGCTGGAACTGCAGGGAAATATTTTTGTTTGTTTGTTCTTTATAGGAATCCATACCGTTTATACTAAATTCTCCAAATTTCGCTCAGTGATTCTTCATACCAGGTGCGAACACCTGTCCATATTAAAATTGCATAACTTCAGCCGATCTTTAACTGATATTCTTTATCCTAATAAAAATCGTACTCGCTTTACGAAATCGACCGTTTCATTAGAAAAATGAAAATCCCCGGGTGAAACCGGGACATACAGCTAGTATAATATATTAACAAAATCAATTTAAAAAATACATTGTTCCAACCGACCGAAAAGTTCATTTTTAGCATTAACTTGCTAATAACGCAACTAATTGTTGGAGGGGGAAGCTGCCGGCTCGGTAGAAGAGAGGGAGGCAATTGATAGAGTTCACTAAAACCGCCGAAACAAAAAAAATGCTTACTCGTCGTGAACGCTTCTGTTTCGGTTAAACTGGGCGTATCAAGATCTTTAAAATGAGTCCAAATTAGATATTTTTTCTCGAAGCGCAAAAATAGGTGCCCTTCAGAGTTAAACGACAATATCCCCATTTAAACCCCTTAGGGGTTAAGTTTTTGAATTTCTTTTCTTAGTGGTTACCTACATCGCGTTTAAAACCTAAATTCCGAACTACAAGTTTCTATCATTAGTAGTTTTTGTTCTGCATTGATTCTATCAGTCAGGACAAAGCCTCTTATATATATGGAGAAGAGATCGAAATAAACACGCACCATCCCCAATCATGGGAATCACAGTGTGCATAATTTGATTACCACTAATATTTAAATAGTTAGTAGCCATATTTTATGTGAATGTATATTTTAATAATGTTGTAACGTTAAATCGATATTCAAATAAAAAACATATGGTTTAAAATCTTAAGAGTAGATTTCCTTTAGGGTTAAACGACAATTTCGCCATTTAAACCCCGTAGGGGTTACATTTTTGAAATTCCTTTCTTAGTGGTTACCAACATCGCGTTTGAAATCTACATTCCGAACTTCAAGTTTCTATCATTAGTAGTTTTTGCTCTGCGTTGTTTTTGTCAGTCAGGACAAAGCCTCTTATATATACAGAGATTTACCTTTACCTATTAATATCATAGTATCGCTCT
Organism: Aelia acuminata; assembly: GCA_911387785.2. NCBI lineage: Eukaryota > Metazoa > Arthropoda > Insecta > Hemiptera > Pentatomidae > Aelia > Aelia acuminata. Next base: position 12,717,328 of record OU426984.1, read on the forward strand.
AAAATATATCTCTGGTTTGAATGGAAGACTGCCACACGGACAATAGGTGCCTTTACCCCTATTTCATTTGTTGACGGCAATCCATTAATTATATCAGACGGTCTCTTGCCCGCCCCGCTAATAGTAATGTATGTTGTGTTACCCGATTTCGGGAACGTAAATATATACCCTGCTCAGTGGAGAAGGAGTGGGTAGAAAAAGAATCAACCAAAAAAAAATGAAAACAAAAATTAAATAATTAAAAATTAATCAAGAATAAAAATTAATAATTCAATGAATAAATGCCGATTAACAGGGAGGGAAATAAAAATATAATAAAAAAAAATTGTAGGCGCCACGCCGTTTTTTTTGTTCTTAAAACCTAAGATCCGGAAAAACGTCGAAAACCTAATCCATACACTTTACCAGCAAAAGAAATCTATTTGATAGTAAACAGAAATATTTAAAAAGCAAATCAAGGAAAAACAAAGAATTTAGAGGGGCCCAGTATCAGACCTCAAAACTTCACTATGAGCAACTAGGGCATAACCTTACCTTGTGAAATAAATAATAATTTGGTAGGAAAAAAAAATCAGTACTGTGAATTTAATAGCAATTTCTTTCTCTTTGAGGGTATATAAAATTCATTTACAAAAAAAACAAATTGAACATCAAAAGCAATTAATATTGATTTAATTACATTTTTTTTTTTTTTTTTTTAAATACAATCATAAAAAAAACCAACTTTTGATTAACCCTATAAATATTTACAATAAGAGGCAAAAATGCTCAAAACAACCAAAAAATTCCTCCATCACACAAACTAAATAATAATAATTACAAAAACTACTTTTCTATTCTTATTTTTATAACTACTATAATTCCCTCAAATTATTACAAAAAAAATTCATTGCTCTCCAACATAATTAAAATATTAATTCAGAGCTCTGAAAATAAAGAAAACTGAAACTTAGCTGGTTGGTGGGTGCACCCGTCGGTCGCTCCCCCCAGTCCAGTCCTCTTCTATTTTCAATTTCTGGCCCTTTGCTCGACAAATCAGCCTCAGATTTTCCTGATCTTGTAAGTCCCCTCCTCGGGTAATGTTCGACTACCACACTCACTTTGGAACTTAAAGAAAAGACTCAGGAAAAAATTTAAATCCGGCAGAGCCGTCACAACTCAAGCCTCGCCTCGACTGTCTCTCACCGCTCGTCCTTTTTTTTCTCTCTCCCCCCACGTAGCGCTCGTTGTTATAAGTTAATATTTCTTCACTTTCACTTCTTTAAACAATATTTCTTTGAATTCCACTAATATTGTAACGGTTATTTTATTTTATACTAATTTAATTTACATTTAATCTTACATTTTATATAGCGTACTATAAAAAAATATTCTATTGAAATTGCTATTAAATTTCGAGTTATTAAGCTCACTCGATTTGGTTCCCTTTTGTTTATTGCCTTATAACACTAGGTTAATTAATTTAAATCACAATATAAACTATGGCCAATATTTACAAAATTTTATTCTAAGCTGTTTAAGCAAAAAATTTCTACCGAATGAAAAAAAGATCATGGCCAAAACTAACAATAAAAATTGTTCGGACCAAGCTGTAATGAGAAGAAAAGGCCTTGGTCTCTTGAACCTTTACCATTTTTTTTTCAAAAAAAAAATATACCAAAAACCTTGTTACACCGTAACAGTTGACCTGGGAGTTTGGGTAGGTTTTGACGGCAAAGATCTTACGTTCTATCGTTAGCGGTTTCTTCGGTCCTTCAGTGCCCTTTTCCAGTCCTTTTGGAGTTTCTTGTTGCACATATAAATTTTGAGATTTGTTAGCACCATTTTTTTTCCTTTTCCTCTTCTAACGAGTTGGAATTGCTCATTCACAAGGACCGTCGAAGGCAGGTCAGCTCCTCGAGATGTTTACGGTTCCGCAGAGGAGCTGCGCATGTACGCAACATGTAGAGGATTTCTCAACAATAAGTTTCTAATAATGAAAAATTGCTGTCATAAAAAAAATCCACATAAAGCTAAAACATCGATTGCTTGAAGAACACCGAGTAGTTCCCGAGAATCTATTGGTCAATTTCAACAATTGAAAATCGTTTACACAGTAGCTTATAATGTGTCCCAAAATCGTTCTTCCTCTTACACGACATTAAAAATTAAAATTAATATGACCTCTTTTATATAACATTGTGAATTTATTATGCGTTAATTATTCTTGGGAAAGAAGTGGAATTTTCACTTTCAAAACTTTCAATTACTTCTTACAAAACAGTGCTAAACACAGCTACTTCTCAGTGAATTGTAACTGTTAGTTATTTTGAAATTGAAGTGTTTTGTGATTAACAATTTCATACCCCTGAGAGGTAAATATGGAGAAAAGTAAAACTGGCACAAAGAAGGTGCCTCCAGATGGCGGATGGGGTTGGTTCATCGTTATAGGATCATGTTTAATAAACGTGAGTAACATTTCTTAAGCTATTTATTATCATTCATTCATTTTGTCCCAAAGATGTGTCTATGCATAAATAATATTAACATGTTAACGTGAATCACAAAACTTATGACTTAAAAGAATTCTAGACTGTTTGTAGGAACAAGATGTTAGGTGAGTGTTAATATAGTTAAAATATGAAGGCCCGGGATGTAGCTGGGCGGGTTTATTTCTATTTCGCGACGGACCCACGGAATGAATCTCGTCCTTCCCACCATAGATAGAAGTTTGGTTTCACCTGAAATGAGGCTATATGGCCGGGAAGGGATATCAAGAAAAAAAAATATATCGAAACCAGAAACCTTTACTAAATCACTTAAAAATCAGTAAAAAAAAAAAAAAAAAAATACTTCGAAACCTTTTTAGATCTCAACGTTTGGCTTTCTACGAATTATTTCCGGCCTCTAAAAAGTATGAAATAAAAAATTTTTATAAAAAAAAAAAAAATTAAACCGACTTCGAAAGGTAGGAACCAGTTAAAATAAATGCACTTAAAATTATGAAATAATAAATAATTGTGACTATTCGAAAACAATCTACCCTTGTCTGGAACCTTCGAGACTATTCTAATTCAAAATTCAGACTTATATAAGGAGCGATGGACTGGAGAAAGTTAGTCTTATTATTTATTCAAATGAGATAGGACATCAATTGGAAACAACATAATGTGTTATGTATTATTCCTATTACTAATAGAATTTTCTAGTACCAAATACTATATTACTACTGTGAGCAAATACAACATATTTGTATTACACTACATATATTACAATATAGATTATATATTTTACATAATATATTATATCACAAAATGAACTTGATGGAATAAAATGCAAACAAAACAACTGAGTCTCTGCCAGTTTCTTCACTTGAAAATACTCGGTTAATGGCAGAGACCATATATAAATGAAAAGAAATAAGTGCAATTAAAAATATCGATAGTTTTATGTCTGACACTATCGAAACTATCGATAGCTGAGACTATCGATTGTTTTACATCACTACTAACTGTTCTAGTTCGTGTTCTAGAGTGAATGAGAAATTTCTAAGCTTTTCGAGAACCTTCTAGAATGTTCGATTTCAGACTGTATATAAGCAGCAATGGACTTGAGCCTTGCTACATCGAACCACATGATTACTTTTGTGTTACTATATTCTTCTCACAAAGATGCTAAATCTGAGCTTTATTGCGTTAAGTCCAAACAAAAACATAATTTTTTACTTTGTTAGTGTTTGTTTAGCACATAAGTTTGCAGACTCTTAGGAGGCGAGATCTTGATGAATAAATTAAATTATAATGTTATTTATATTCATAATTAATTTATAGCATTGCCAACCTCCTTAGGGTACCATTAAATACCATTAACATCTGTATAATTACTCTTATGTATTAGTATTTTTTAATATAGGATGATTAATAGTCCGGATTTACATTAAATATTTTTTATTTTGAAAAGCCAACGTTTTGATCCCAGCGTGTGGATCTTCATTATGGCTCGTTGCGTGCAGAGTAATTCAGAGGCAGATCTGTGTCTATTCCTCTGGACCCAAAAAGCTTTTATGAATTCCTGATGTAGGGCTCGAAACGTTTGCATTTCAAAATAAATTTTTTAAACACCAGGATGCAACATAGACTTCATTGACATTACATCACTTACACAGATTACAAGACTGCTTTATATTGACAATAACCGAATTCCACAGACGGACAAAGTACACTATTTGGGAATCACTTTCGACAGAAGGATGACATGGGGCCCACATGTAAAAATGAAAAAAAAAAAAAAACTCTTGACAAAAACTCAAATTTCTATATACATTACATTCTAAATCGTCTAAATTAAAACTGAAACAAAAACTAAATACGTACAATTGCTTAATGAAGTCCATATGGACATATTCCTCACAGATATTCGGTATAGCTAAAAAGAATCACTTACAAAAACTTCGAACGTTTCAATCTAAATTGTTACGACTCATTACAAAAGCACCTTGGTACGTGACAAACTACACTTTACATACTGACCTCCATCTACCGACAGTCGACCAACACATAACGACACTTCACAAACGATTTTTTAGTAATTTGTACGGACATCATAACAGTTTAATCAGTAATATGGCTGACATACGCATGGATACCAGAAGGCTAAAAAGGAGCTGGATGAGAGATCTGTTCTCTTAGACAGCCAAGGTAATTGATTCAAGCCAGGAAGGGGGTGCTGCTGGGTGCTTTCCCTCCTCATGCTCACATGTCATTATTTCATATTGCCGCCATCTCATTCGTTGATTGTTCGAACTTTGCTGACAGGTGCGAATTAATTATTAAAGTAAAAAAAATAATTTTTTTTTATATTTTTACTGAAAATCCATAAGTATTCATCATACTATCGTAATGATAAAACAGTTAACAATTACACAACTCAAGTATTGTTTTTTTTAGATTTCAACAGTTTCGTTTGGACCATCATTTGGATTACTCTTCGGTGATCTCCTTAAGCAGCTTGGTGTCGAGACAACGGGTGCATCTTTGGTGCTCTCAACATACGAAGGAGTTATGAACTTTTCAGGTAATAAAATTATTTGGAATTGATAATAATAATGAAGGCTTAACGGACCCGAAGGTTCGATGCCGACACCACCACTCGCTCCCTGCACAACTCTATCCACCGATATCAATCCAGACCCAAACTCAGATCTGCCTTCACGAATCTGCCAGTCGGCCCCGTACTTATTAATCTTTTATGGATTCGCTCACAAACGAATTTTGGAAATCTACGTGCCCATCTTATTCGCCGCGCTGCAATCACCTCTATTATAATGTATATACGGATATTGTTCACTCAGTTCGGGGTTGTGTAAATGTCTACATTGTTCGGACGATTCGTCTCTCTCCGGTCCAAATATTCTACGCAATACCTTATTTTCAAAATTACTCAGCCTTTCCTAATACCTCAATCATAGCGGCCACGTTTCGCATCCATAAAGGACCGTTAGAAGAATAATAGTTTTGTAAAACCTAATTTATAAGTTTCGGGACAGAAGGCGCGATCTTAGCAATTTCGCTAGTAGTAAAAAAGTAGTAAGCATTTCTGGCTTTTATTCTAGCTTTAATTTACTCATCGATTTAGTTTTTACTAGCTAAAATTGCCTCTAAATATCTAAATTTCTCTACGTTTCTTACCAACTATAATTAACTTAATTATAACTTCATCGTCACGACAGTGGAAAATAATAGATCTAATTGAAGTATTTAATTTTAAGTGAAAATACGTTTTTTTACTTTCACTTACCTATATATGAAATATATAGTAAGTGGAAGATTTGCGATCGTGAAAAATTTCGACTTCCGGTTTTCTACGGAAATACACGTTTTGGGGTCCCCTAAGTCCAAATAACCAAGTCCCGCGAAATGGTCTGTGTGTGTGTGTGTGTGTGTGTGTGTGTGTGTGTGTGTGTGTGTGTGTGTGTGTGTGTGTGTGTGTGTGTGTGTGTGTGTGTGTGTGTGTGTGTGTGTGTGTGTGTGAAGCCGTGCGAATCTGAAATTGAATATTCAGTGTAAGTATATGCCCGCGATGTGACAGCAAAAATTTCACCAAAATTGGTCAAACGGAGGGGGTACTTTATTTAATAACTTTTTACGTTTTTATCGATTTTCTCAAAAACGGCTCTAACGATTTTGATTAAACTGAGTATTTGATGCATTAATATGCCCGAGATTCGACTGAAAAAATTTCATCAAAATTGATCAACCGGAGGGGGTACTTTACTTGATAAACTGTGTCCCACTTTTACGTGTTTTTATTCATTTACCCAAAAACGGCTTCAACGATTTTGATCAAACTTGGTATTTAGTACATGTATGTGCCTGCGATGTGACAGAAAAAATTCACCAAAATTGATCAATTGGAGGGGGCACTTTACTGAATAAATTTTGTCTCATTTTCACTTGTTTTTTATTTACTCATAAAAGGCAAAAATAAGAAATGAATGTGGAAAGATTTGTGACTTTGTGAAGTGGCAATTAACAAAAAACGCCAATTTCTAATCTAAATAAGTTGGTAAGTGAAAGTTGTGTGTTGCGCGCACGCACCAGATTTTTTTGTTTTTGTTTTCTATAAGTGCATTTTACATTTTTCATTTAACTGTCGCCCGTATAAAGATAGAATTTTTACTTTCACTTACCTACATATGAAATATATAATAAGGGAAAGTATTGCGATCGTGAAAAATTTCGGTTTTCAACGGAAATACACCTTTTGGGCTCACCTGAGTCCTAATAAGTCCCGTGAAATGGTCTGTGTGTGTGTGTGTGTGTGTGTGTGTGTGTGTGTGTGTGTGCGTGTGTGTGTGTGTGTGTGTGTGTGTGTGTGTGAACATACTAGCTCTAAAACTATAAACCGTCCGATACAACGGTTATTTAGTCTATGATTTTGCCTGCGATGTGACAGCAAAATTTGTCAAACGGAGGGGGTACTTTATTTAATGAATTTTGGTCTCATTTTTTTACTCAAAAACGGCTGTAACGATTTTGATCAAACTGGGTATTTGATGTATGTGTATGCCCGCGATGCGACTGCCGAAATTTCATTAAAATTGGTCAAAGGGAGATTTAGAAAAAACATTTTCACGAGTTTTTTTTTTTTTTTTTATTTACTCAAAAACGGCTGTAACGATGTTGATCAAAATGGGTATTTAATGTATATAAGTACATGCCAAAGATGTGACAGCCAATTTTTTTTTTAAATTGGTCAAACGGAGGGGGCACTTGAATTTGCACTGAGGTTATTAGGTCCTTAAAAAAATAAAAAAATAAATAAGCAATAATGAATAGAATAGTAGTGAGAATTTTCAAGTTTTGCAATACAGACGTTTACAACTTATCGAAACCGTTGATTTCTAATCTAAGTAGGTTCGTAAGTGAAAGTTTTGTGTTGGGCGCATCGCATCTTTTTTTTTTTTAAATTTATTATTTTGTCCACTATTAGCCTGAATACGAAGCACTGCGCAGTAAAATTATTACCCTATTTATTTAGAAATATAGAGCTTCTAATAGAGCTTTCTAATTCTAAGAAAAATAAGAAAAATACCAAGTAACAAAAAAAAAAAAAAAAATGGAAAAAAAATCGGCAAAAAAATAAAAATGTCTCTGAATAAGTTCTGTTCTTTTCCGTCTTCCCATGTCGCTTGTCCATGTAAAGAACCAAATAGCGCAGAGTCAGAAATAGGTATCGGATTATTGTTCAAAAATACTTTAGGGCAAGAGTCATGTTAAAAATTGGCTCTTGGCTTCATGACCATAAAATTCAATGTAAAACTTAAAAATAATAAACTAATGTAACGTTAAATCGTTAAATAAAAAATATGATTTCAAATCAAAGACCGTTGTTGGAACAAAATAAGCGGTTGAAAGAAACTGTTTGGGTCTAGATCATTCGAGCCTGGTCCACGAAGACGTAGAAATGTCCACATTATTCTGGTACATTCCAGACCTGACCATTTACGAGTATATATAAGGAGCGAGTGACTGAACGTGTCAGTATATGTCTGTGTCTTGACTGTGTAGCTCAAGTCATATGATTGTGTGTTATAACGTTATCATTTCTGTAACCTACTCAAGTATTTAAGTTTTATTAATTCGTAGGTATTTATAACTGTATATTTCTGTTGAATAAATATTTGTTACCCACATAAGTGTTACACTATTAATAAAAGTTACGCTTCATCGTCATTTGGTGTCATAATTATAAAACTGATTTTGTTTCAATTTTTCAGGAATAATAGTCGGGCCTGTGATAAAGAAGTACTCCTACAGAAAAGTAGCCATCGCAGGAGCTGTGCTGTGCTCTGCAGCATTTCTCCTGACTGCACCAGCAAATAGCATGCCGCACATCATAGTTACCTATGGAGTTCTTGGAGGTATTTATGTACGATTATGTATACATTTTATGATTATTTTACATTGTGTAAATGATAAAATATCTGATGATGTCAGAACAAAAAAAAATGCCCAAAAACTATAACATTGTTGATTTGAATGGAAGAGATCTACTCTTAGGCCGAGCGTAACTAGGAGTGCGATTCTAAAAAACAACAGAATTTCAGCTGTTAGCAATAGTTTCTGTACTAAAATGCAATAATCTCATATATTCAATATTTTTATATATATATGTTATCTTGAATATATATACATATGTTATCTTGAATATACTCAATGATCAAAAATCGACTAAAGGGTCATTCCACGTCAATTCAACACAGGCTTGAGCCTCACCAATTCAGATTCTCTTGAAATTTGGTATATGTGTAATACATGTATCTATTATAGTGAAATATTACTGAGATATGTCTACCCATTTTTTAAATTATTGGTCTCTAAAGCCCTCAAAAATAGGTCCAGAAACAGAAAAAATCATGATTAAAAATAGTTGCAGATGGTTTCCAAAGTGAACTGGGACTATGAGATTCTTTTAACAGCGCATTCCACGCCATTTCATATGATATACAGCAATGTATATGTTGGTACTAAAGAAATTTTCTTAAAACCTAGTTTAAAATTTTAATTTCAATTATCTCGAAAATGGTATCGTTCAGAATTTTTATATTTAAAAAAAAATAGGCAGTATTATATTCATTCATACAACAAAATATAAAAGTGGGATCAAACTTTCTTCATTAATAAAAAAATTAAAAATTAGTGATAAAATTCAATAAATCTAGCTATTTATGATTAAAAATAGATGTAGATGTTTTCCAAAGTGGACTAGGACTATGAGATTGGTGTCTTTTAACAGCGCATCCCACGCCATTTCATATACAGAACATTGTATAGGTATAGGCAGTATGATCTATTTTAAAAAAAAAATATATATATAAGAATAAAAAAAAAATGCCCTTTTTGAGAAAATAGAAATTAAAATTTTACATTTAGTTTTAAGAAAATTTCTTTAGTACCAACATATACATTTCTGTATATCATATGAAATGGCGTGGAATGCGCTGTTAAAAGACACCAATCTCATAGTCCCAGTTCACTTTGGAAACCATCTGCAACTATTTTTAATCATGATTTTTTCTGTTTCTGGACCTATTTTTGGGGCTTTAGAGACCAATAGTTCAAAAATGGGTATACATATATCATTAATATTTCACAATTGTTTTGCAGATGCAAGTACTACACATATACCAAATTTTAAGATAATCTGAGATGGTGGAGTTCAAAATGATTTAATTTTGTGTCGATTTCACGTGGAATTGCCCTAAGCTTAGTGTTTGAAGTGTTCGGACTTAAGGACATTTTCATGTGAAAATCGACTGTCGGGGTATGTCCTTGGGGACCTATGCCGCACCTAACGTGGTAATAGACTTCGTTACTTCCTAAAAGCGGAGAATTTTATTAAATATGAAGAGTCCACGGAAGAAAGGGGGGATGTCATTTGGAGTGCTTTCCGAGAAAATCGAGTTTTTAGGTTTGGATCTTTAATTACTTAAGTATCTTTTATTATTTTTTTTTTCAATTTTATTGTATGTCCTTTTCCTTTTTGTTTTGCGTGACAAAATAATAAATTTGCCCGAAACAGACATATCACGCTCTAAAAAAAAATGTTTTAGTAAAAAAAAACCAATTTAAACATAACGGAAAGGGGGATAGTCATGGACGCTCCCCCTTTCTTCCCTGTTTTATTGATCAAATGGTGATATTAATACACAATCCATATAACTTCTAGCATGGCTCTCCCCTATTCTAGGTTTTTCCGCGTGGACATTCCCCCTTTCTTCCGAGTACGTGGTTCTTTCCATCCCTTGCAACCAACCTACTGTCATTTTTTCTGACTATTTCCCAACATATTCTACTCATCTAGACGAACAATTATATGTTTATAACTAAAATTCGGAAAAAATTGTCTCTCCCCCTTTCTTCCGTGGACTCTTCATATGTATTTTTCAAAACTGTTTTAGGACTTGGATACGGCCTTGTTGGTTCTTGCTGGATTGTAGGCATAAACGCATACTTCTCGAAAAGGAAAGGACAAGCGCTTGGTCTTGCCATGACTGGTACAGTCGTAGGTCATATGTTGGCTCCTCATGTAGTCAGGTGAATTATAAACAAAAAGTCTTAAATAATGTTTATAAGAAGAGAAAAGATTGTCCTTGGCTTGGGATTCGAACCCGGATTTCCTTATCAATAGTTGAAGCGCTCTTGCCACTTGAGCTACCAGGCACATATCCCGGTCGAGTCAATCCTTTCTCTTCGCTGACCTTAAAAGATTGAGACAGAAAGAATCTGATTGACCGGGATATGTGCTTGGTAACACATCTTTTCAAGATTGTTTTTCAAGGTTGTTGTTTCAAGCCTTCAACACTAGGCCAATCTTTTCTCTTGTTATAAAAAGTATTTAAACATGATAACATGTTACACTATTCTGCAAAAAAAAAACTTTTCTCCCCTCCCTTGAACAATTTTGCCTGTTTCTCATGTTTTCAGGTGTGCTGAGTCCGAATCTGAACTCAGAAAAATTCTATCACCCTCTGATTTTGAGAGAAAAGAGGTGAAACTTGGAAAAAATGAAAAATTGTATTTGAAAATTATTGTCTTTATTATAACAGATTTTTTTTCTTTTTCAACGATAAAATATAATTAATTGAATCCTGCATGCTATCAGGTATAATACTAGATATGACACAACTCAAAAAATATACACACATCGTCAATGAGTATTTTTTTTCTTTTGTACTCTTCCTCCTCTGTCTCCCGCTGCAGTGTATAGCAGTAATCCGCCAGCATCTTCTCATTCCATTTGTCAGAATATCTTTTTTCCATTCTGGATATGTCTTGGTGGAATCGTTCTCCATGTTCGTCCGAAACTGCACCCAAATTCAGGGCGAAAAAGTCTAGGAGACTATGCAGGAAATGTATTTTTAAGGACATATTGCATCCCAATGTTTTATATGAAGTAAGCAGTTCTTGGACTATTTTTCGGTAGTCTCTAGATTTTTAGTTTCCCAAAAACTTAGCACATACCTCTCGAAAAGCAATCCAAGCCTTTTTTTCAGTAGTATTTAACTTTGCTTCAAAAGTGAGGTCCTTGAGTAGATGTCGAATTTGGGGTCTTACGAAAATTCCCTCCTTTATCTTAGGATCGCTGAGATGCGAAAATTTTAGTTTTAAGTACATGAAATCTTCTCCTTCCTTGTCCATTGCTTTTACGAAGTTTTTCATTAGCCCTAATTTTATGTGGAGTGGGGGTAAAATTATCTGATTTTTGTCCACTAATGGAGGATTGGCAATGTTTTTTTCACCTACTTTTTTCTTACGCCATATTTCTTTAACCACTTGTAATATACTTCATTGCGCTCAAAATCATCGGGCTTTTGAATTTTTTTCACTATGTTTTGATGCCGAAAAAAAAAACGTCAAATCCACAAAAACTCACCTTTTTGGATAAACAACTAGAATTTCTCAGGAAACTGTGCGTGATAGACAAAATCTGACTTCAAATTCGTGTTCAGCACATCTGATAACAGTAAGAAAGCATGTTTTGGTTTGAAGGAGGATTTTCGTGCAGAACAGTGTTATCGTGAATAGAGAAATACTTAAATAAAGAAAAAATTTAAATATGTTTATATTGTAACATTAAACAAAACCATGTGATGACCAAACATATGGGGTCACCTGTGGTGTAATGGTAAGCATAGAAACCTGAATACTAAAGGTCGCGGGTTTGCGTCCCTAGGAGGCCCTAGGATTTTTGAACCGGGGTTGATTGTTTAACATTCCTTTATGCGACTAAGGCTAATCGGACGAGGCTGCTGTGTGAGTACGAATGTTGCCTATCAATGTATAATGAGGAAAGGTATCTTTATCGAGTACCTGACACATCGCATAGGCTCGGGAGCTCCGTTTTACATCCCATCCGAAGGACGGCATGGCCAAGGATTTTTCATTCTCAGGTTCAATGTTTATAATTGATGTGTGGAATCACCTGTAGTATAGTGGTTAGCATGGCAACCTACAATACTACAGGTCGCAGGTTCGCGTCAGGCGATGGCCTCAGGATTTTTTAAAGGGAGTAAAAAATCCTTTTCTATGCCGTCCCTCGGATAGGGCATAAAAAGGTAGTTCCAGAGCCTGTACTTTAAAGATCCCTATCCTAATCCTTAAAGATCCCTGCAAAAGCAACTGCAGCATCGTCCGATGAGCCTTAGTTGCATAAAGGAACGTTAAAACAAACAAAACATATAGTTTAGAATGGTTTTATACCTTTTGTTGGAACGAACTTTCATGACCCGTGTTTGTGACCATGTTCGAGTACCATCTACGCCGTTGGTAAAAGTAAGGCGTGAAACCTCGTGGAACGTTCTAGACTTCTTTTCTTACGACTACGTATAAGGAGCGATGGACTGGACAGTCAGTCTTGTTCTGAAGCGCAAGTTATATGATTATCTCTATGTTTCGAAGAGATAATTTTTGTAACCTCCTTAATTGTTTGCATGCGCGTCACCAGCACCAAATTATTGGCGGGGAGGCGGCTCAATATTTTCCTTGATAGGGTAGGTAGAAATTCGAGGGGCTAAAAGTTGAAATAATAAGTCCTAAAAAAAACCGTGGAAACATTTAATTCATCCTCCAACAAGGTATTTATAGTCTCTTTAAACTTGTCACTTTATGCCTCAGTTAAGAATAAGAAGTTGCAAAGACTTCATGTTGAAAAATCTAGGCGGAAATGTCTTGATTGAATTTCATCCAAGTTCTCCTTCTGATCCTGATCCGACTAATTTCATTGTTTTCCATCAACTTCTATAAGCTTCATCGACTTGATGGAAAGTGAGATCAAGCTGCTTGGTTTAAAAAAGAAATGGAGGCCGATTCCGGGGACAAAAAAATCTTATAGAATTCATGAAACAAAACAGTTCAAACTGAAATACATAATCTCGTGTAATAATTTATACATAATCTCGTAATAATTTATACATAATCGTGTAATAATTTATACATAATCTCGTAATAATTTATACATAATCGTGTAATAATTTATACATAATCTCGTGTAATTTAAAGAAAACAGCTGAAGCTAAAACCATAACAAACCGAACTAATGAAGGATAACCTTATGAATTGAGCTTAGCTAGCGCTCCTGGCTTCCAAATGTCGAACTAAATTTTTTCATTCATTAACTCGCATGGGCTTATTAGAGGGGCTAATTACATGTAGCGAGAGGATTAAAATTACAGCCCTTGTCCCTTCAACATTACACACTTAAAATGAAAACTGAAACCTTCTTCATCGTTAGGGGCAATAGTGCAATATAACTACATAACATACTTAATAGTGCGTGTAGTCGTTTTTGAGCCTTTTCGGCACGCACATTGCACACTTTGCTTTATAACATATATTGATTAAATTTGTTTGGTTAAACTCGGGTAATCGATATTTTTTATTTTATTTTTTACATTGGGATCTCTCCCGCCAAAATATTGGGGGACATTTCCCTCCTGCCAAAATATTGGGGGGGGGGCGTCCTCCCTGTCAATCCCAAAGTTGTAGCAATGATTCAAAGAGTGATATATTATTTTTTTTGTAAGAAAGAAGCTCACTATTCTGAATAAAACTAAATCAATAACTTGATGTTTGGACATTGAGTGATCGATTTTGGTTCCAATTAAGTTTGACTGTACCATAAAGTGGTTATTTTTTTAAAATTTTGCTTGTTTTGATTGTTTAACATTCCTTTATGCGACTAAGGCTAATCGGACGAGGCCGCTGTGTGAGTACGAATATTGCCTATCAATGTATAATGAGGAAAGGTATCTTTATCGAGTACCTGACACATCGCATAGGCTCGGGAGCTCCGTTTTACATCCCATCCGAAGGACGGCATGGCCAAGGATTTTTCATTCTCAGGTTCAAAGTTTATAATTGATGTGCGGAATCACCTGTAGTATAGTGGTTAGCATGGCAACCTACAATACTACAGGTCGCAGGTTCGCGTCACGCGATGGCCAAAAAAGGGGAGTAAAAAATCCTTAACTATAATATATAACCGTCCCTCGGATAAGACGTAAAATGAAGGTTCCGAGCCTGTGCTTTGTCAGGTATCTCGTTAAAGATACCTATCCTAATTATAGCTGGATAGACAAAATTTAGGACTCCCACTGTAGCATCGACCAATTATCCGTAGTGGCATAAAGTGACGTTAAACAAACAAACAAACTCAATCGATGTGTGATCCATCTGTAGCGTTAATAATAATAGTTTTACAATAATTTATTTTAAATAGAAGATATCACACAGTGACTTTAACTAGCCGTGTGATATTTTAGACTGATGCTGTCTGTATACTTTTGGTATCTACGTCGAGTCGACCCCTTCCCTTGTGTATCTTGAATGACATTTTATTCAAATTGTATCGAATACAGAATAACGTCCCATCCAAAGGATGTTTAATTCATCTAAAATGGTCGAGGATTTTTCACTTCCTTTACAAAATCCTAGGGTGGTAAACTTTACATTTACGTATTTTTTTTCATTTTCAGGATTTTGCTAGATGAATACGATTTCCGTTCCACACTTTTCTTAATAGGTGCGATATCACTTCATGCTATTGTGGGAGCTTGCTTATTTCAACCAGTGCCTTGGCATATGAAAGCAGTAAAGTCAGTAAGTTTTCATCTTTCATTGCACTTTGAAAACAATTTTAAAAATGACGATTATAATAAATTGAATAAATCCCTTATTTTTTAAATAAATAAACTAATATTAGAAACTAGTCTGTGTTAGTGAGCCTATCTACTGGTTAAAACGCCAATTTTGAGCTCCCGTTAACTGCTGTAAACAAAAGTTAGGTAACATATAGGTTGCAGTATCAGTTTGTTCATGTCCTGATTTTAAGGATGTAGGAGAGAGCGGGGTTGGTTGGCTACAGTTTTCACTTTTTTGATTGTTGAGTCGTTCCTGTTAATATAATCCCAATAGGGCTGATACCACTGTAAACTCCAAGTATTAGAGTACTTCAAGTATTTTTTTTCAACACATAATATTTAATCCTAAGATCATAGACAATTGAAGAATTGGTCAATACAGAGTATGCCAATTAACACCCTATGTGGGGCAGGTTGGTCTATAAGCTTTTAAGGGAAAATAGAATGTCAATAGAAGAAGATAGAAGTTTAGACTGTCCTCACTTTTTGCATAAGAAAAATTGCTCTCATCTTCCTCGCTGGAACTAAAGACAATTGGTAGTTTCACCTTTGATTATGTTTACCTTGCTTTTGTGAATTGCTACTGCGCCCAAAAAAAAGTTAAAGAGAGCCAACTAACCCCACAGGAGAGGTCATATGAAAGATGGCTTCCAGGACAGGAGAGAACAATCAAACAAGAAACTAGTTAGTCAAAAGGTTAGGTTTTTCAAAGGAGTTTGGGGCTATGTGAACAGAATCGGAGTCAAATATTTTGCCTTGCCTTTAAATCAAATTTACTGAAAATATAAAAATTTACTTGCATGCTGTAAAATCAATCAATGAAGCACTCTCTTCTCTACACTGTTAGCAACAGATTGAAAACTCAGGACAAAACTCCCGACGTCGAGCGGGTCACATGGTACAATGGTTGGGCCTTCACAACAGTTGTGAAGGAAACTATAAGCTAAAGGCCAACCTACCCCATATGCCAACCAACCCCGCTCTCCCCCTACTAAATAAAAAAATTGCAACCTTTATGCATAATCTATATAAATTAAGACGAAATTCTGTTAGTTTGCTTGTTCTTTACAGAAATCCATACCGTTTGTCGTGAATTCTCACAAATATCGCTCAGTGGTTCTTTCTTACCAGGTGCGAACACCTGTACGTATTGAAATTGCATAACTTCAGCCAATCTCTGGGTATATTCTTTATTGTTTTAAAAATCGTTATGGTCTCGCTTTACATTGGGTTTATACAAAATCGACCGTTTGAGGCGAAAAATCCTTTGATTTCAAAAGAGTACAATTCCCAGTTCGGGTAGCATTTGCGATGACTATAAATAAAGCTCAGGGGCAATCACTGAGGGTAGCTTTTATCAATTTGGAATCCCCATGTTTTCTCAGGGTCAGCTTTACGTTGCATGCTCTAGAGTAAGTTCACCTAAAGACCTAATTAAGCCCCAGAGTGTCAAACTAAAAATATAGTATATCCTAAAGCCTTAGAATAATAATCTATTACTGCTATTTTTGTTTATAGAATTGTCCACGTTTATTAGAAAAATGAAATTCCCCGGGTGAAACCGGGATATACAGCTAGTTTATTAATAATAGCATTCCCCGTCGCGGCTTTGCCCGCGAGCCTTTAAAATCAATTCTGTGATCATTATCTTGGTATTGAGTTAATATAATGTGTTAACTGATGTTAAGGAGATTTAGTAGAATCGGAGCTTACGGTAGGTAGAAGGTTGGAGGGGGAAGCTGCCGGCTCGGTAGAAGAGAGGGAGGCGCGCAATGGAGAGAATTCACTAAAACCGGCGAAACAACTTACTCGTCGTGAACGCTTCATTTTTCGGCTTTAAAGCATCGTTTTCGACGCCCCGTAGATTAAGATCTTTAAAATGAGTCCGAATTAGATATTTTTTCTCGAAGTGCAAAAATAGGTGTCCCTTAGTGTTAAACGACAATATCGCCATTTAAACGCCTTAGGGGTTGTTTTGAAGAGATCAAAACAAACACGCACCATCCCCAATCATGGGAATCACAGTGGGCATGATTTGATTACCACTAATATTTAAATAATCAGTAGCTATATTTCATGTGAATGTCTATTTTAATAATATTGTGACGATAAATCGATATTCAAATAAAAAACATATGGTTTAAAATCTCAACAATAGATTTCCGTTAGAGTTAAACGACAATTTCGCCATTTAAGCCCCTTAGGGGTTACATTTTTGAAATTCCTTTCTTAGTGGTTACCTACATCGCGTTTAAAATCTAAATTCCGAACTTCAAGTTTCTATCATTAGTAGTTTTTGCTCTGCGTTGATTCTGTCAGTCAGGACAAAGCCTCTTATATATATAGAGATTACAATAAAATTTAATTATTAAACTCAAGATATTTAACTCTTTAACAATGGTTTAGTAATAAAATTAATATTTTTTATTAGGACACAGAGGTACCCCTCTTGCCATTTGATAAAATTGAGAACAGGAGTGGTTCATCTCCTTTGGAAACCAAAAGTAAGGCTTATTAAAATTTTAAAAATATATATTCTCTCTCATTATTTTTGTTTAGTTTTATTTACATTACAGTATTTAGGTTTTTAAAATTTTACTGGTAGCCTGGCACAATACGATGAGCAATATAATTTCAGTTATTTCTCTTTCATGATAACATGAAATTTATTATGATAATTTTTAATATGTTTTATAAGAAGGGAAAAGACTTGCGTTGGCCGGGATTCGAACCCGGATTTCCTTATCACAAGTAAGGCGCTCTTGCAACTTGATCTACCAGGCATATATCCCAGTCCAGTCAATCCTTTCTCTTCAATGACCGAATTTTGAATTTTGTAGTCATACATAATACATATATTGAAACAATGAATTTCTTTTTAGAAATCAATCAAATTGTAATTTTTTTCGATTAAAATCTTAAGTATTTCATATAAAAAATAAAGATAAATCAGTCAGTATGTATATTAGTTAAATATTTTTCATACTTTAAATCACAGAGACCTTATAAAACTGCCTTAGAAAGGTTTGTGTAAGCAGTGTCGTAACTCAGTGGGGTGGAGGGGGTAAATTTCAAATGAACATTATCCGATCTCGATTATTGTAGATATGATCGGTAGTATCATAAATCAAAAATGTATTATTGCTCAATTAGCAAGCAAACAATAATTTAACGCTTAAATGCGCTTATATACCTATAGATATACACAATATAACTCTTTTTCCAGATGGAGTAAGGCGTAATTTGAGCAATCCAAATTTAAAGGGCAGACAGAATTTCATAAATACTCCATCAGAAGCTATGTATGGAAAAGAATCTCCAATTTCTAAAGTTTCTTTATTAGACAAAGCAGGAAATGCACTTCACATACAAGTTTGTATTAATTAAACCTTAGATTTATTATGAATTATAAAGTAATACATACTATAATTATTTATTGAAATAATAACTTAATACCATGTTGCTAGGGGAAAACTGAGGAAGAATTTGACAAGGAATTAGAAAAAATAACTGAAGATATTTCTCACACGGATGGATCCCGCATGAATAACAAGCTTACGGATACTACTAAAAACAAGATTCCAAAGTCAGTAAAAAGCCAATTGTCAAGATTTTCTGAATTTATGGATCTTGAAATTCTAACAGACGGTGTGAGTTTTATGCATTTTTTAAATACTTTTATTTTATAATTTCTACTTCAAAGTCGGAGTGCCCAAACTTTTTTTTCATCATACTGCATAAAAAAACATGTGTTTTCAATACTCGGTTTGAGTCCGTAAAGTAGTACTTTTCGGGCCTTGGCCTGAAATAGTATATTTCATTACTAGTCCCGAAAGTGGCCTTTTCCCGTGCGCTACGGAATTTCACTTGTGAGGCGTAGCCGAACACGGGAATTCGAGTTTCACGTAAGCTCGGGAAAAGCACTTTTGGTACGTGTTATGAACGATATTTTTCATTACACTGCAAACTGGCAGTATAACAGAAATCTCAAACTAACATAATTAATTAACTTAAATTATAATTTCAAACACTAATATACTGTTTGATTAGTTTATTGATCAACAAACAAAAGCTGAATGCAAATTAAATAAAATACTGAAATAAATAAGGGTTCTAAGAATTTTAGAAATTGAAATTAATATTTACTGTACAGTTTTGATAGTGCTTATATTAATGATTTTATTTGCTAATTTATTTTGTAGTAAGTGTAAATTTTTAGTTGTATTTTTGAGTATTTCTTGACACTTTCCTGCTCTTTCATTGTGCGGAATTTCAATATTTTCATTATTTGTTTTCATCATTCCATGCTTGCATCATTGCATCATTGCATGCTTTCTTCATTAATTTAAGGGTTAGAAGGTGACCAGTTACTTAGTACCAACAAATTGTATTTATTTGTATTTAATAATGGCAAAAGTTTCGGCCATTCTTAGTGCTGAATGCGATTAATAATTTATATTATTTCATTAATTTTTTTTTTCTTAACATACCGTAATTATGCTGTCATGTCTTTAAAATTAAATTCTAACGGACGGTGTGAGTCTTGAGCATTTTTAAAATACTTTTATTTCATAATTTTCACTTTAAAGCAAGTGTTCCCAAATTATTGAGTACCACTAATGTAAGTCCCACCTCTTTATTAAAACGAAAGCCTTCCACACCACCCTTACACAATCTGTTGTAGGGCATGCGATAACATGGAAAAAAAACTTAAGGTGCCTATATTCTGTGAACCTCACCACTTAACGGGTAATCCCCCGAACCTACTGTACCGGCATACTACGAACAACTATTTACACAGAAACGCGAAGTCAAGCGAACACTGATGTCTGACCGCATCTATGCACCTTAACACAATAATTTTCATTACAAATACGGCTGAATTGGAACTAGCGGCTGTTCTGGCTTTTGCTCTAACTTATTATGGATAAAATCAACGTCAGAAAAATGCTAATAGATGGTCTTAAAGCTTATTTTGACTAACACAAAAGCGACAATAGCGCTATCCCCCGAAAACACAGGCGAACAGATAAAGTACCTTTTCGAGTTCGTGTCTTATTTAGATTTGCCAAACAGTGTTCGGGACTGGCAGTTTGAGCGCTCGTAGGTAAAGTTCGTTCAGTGTAAAGGCACCTTTATGTTGATGTGATTGATGTCTGTTGATTTTGAAAATATTTTTTATTGTTGATGAAATAAATTCTCTCGAATCAATTACTTATTTACTTTTAAATGCATAACTTTTATTTAGAGGTGAGTAATAGTCAACTGTTTTTCTTTACGGTAGGTTGATAAATAATCATGATTTTCAGTTTGATCTTTTTTTTTTTTTTTTTTAATAGCCAACGTTTCGATCCAACATGTGGATCTTCATCATGGCTAAAAGACTGAGTATCTATGCCGAACTGGATATGATGACTTTCCAAAATGAAACATAGATAACTGAAAATCCTGACTACCAATCAACCTATCATAATTTTATTGTATTTTGATTTTTTATTATCTATAAAATTATGTAATATCTTCATGAATTAATTTTACTAATTAATGATAAATATGTTATGTATTAATGATAAATACTCGTGCACGATAACCACTCAGCAAGACTGAACTCGCAACACTTGTGTTTGGGTGACCTAGACATGCACCTCACAGAGAATTTACTGCTTATATATTAACCCTTTGCACTCGAGGTCTCCGGAGCAGAGCCATTTAAAATTTGTCTTTAAACTCGAGGGCCCCACTACGGAGTGCAAATAATTTTCAGTTTTTAACATATTGTTAAAAGAAATCGTAAAAACTATTTATAGGATATTTCGCTTTTGGTGATAAATTAACCCCCGAACTTACTGTACCGACATACCACGAACAACTTTTTACACAGAAACGCGAAGTCGAGCGAACAATGGTGTCTGACTTTGCACCTTAATACAACAATTTTCATTACAAAGACGGATGACTTGGAACTAACGGCTGTTCTGGCTTTTGCTCTAACTTAATATCGATAAAAGCAAACTTCAAAAAATGCTAAAAGAAGGTCTAGAAGCTTATCTTGACTAACTCAAAAGCGACACTAGCGCTACCCCCGAACACACAAGCGAACAGACAAAGTACCTTTTCGAGTTCGTATCTTATTTAGATTAGCCGAACAGTGTTCGAGGCAGACTGTTCGAGGGTGCGGTTCGCACAGTGTAAAGGCACCAGTGTAAAGTGAAGCGGAGCGAACAATGTCTGACCGCACTTACAGTACCAGTCAAAAGTTTAGACTCACCCTTACATTTGCAAAATAAATAAGTAACAATATTTTATTTATTAGACAACGTAACAATTATAATTTTATATTTAATTTATTTATGACTAGCTTTATATCCCGGTTTCACCCAGGGAACTTGAAAAACAATTAGAAAAGCCGTGGGTCAAGAAAAGTTCGTTAGGACAGAAATGAGATTTTTTTTTTAATCCAACGGTTGATTTCAAAAAAACCTAATGTAAAGCGAGATCATAACGATTTTTATTACAATAAATAATATACCCAGAGATTGGCTGAAGTTATGCAATTTTAATATGGACAGGTGTTCGCACCTGGTATGAAAGAACCACTAAGCGAAATTTGGAGAATTTAGGACAACCGGTATGTATTTCTATAAAAAACAAAACAAAAAAAGAAACAAACAAAATTTCATCTTTATTTATATAGATTGTATTCGAAGCAATCATATAATTTTTGAAATGTTATCTCTTGAGTTACAATTATTTTTTTTAAAACACAAAAAAGATTGTGAATTAAATACAAGTGAGTCTAAACTTTTGACTGGTACTGTATGCACCTTAATACAACAATTTTCATTACAAAGATGGCTGACTTGGAATTTAGCGGCTGTTCTGACTTTTGCTCTAACTTATTATGGATAAAAGCAACGTCAGAAAAATACTAAAAGAAGGTCTAGAAGCTTATCTTGAGTAACTCAAAAGCGACTCTAGCGCTACTCCCGAACACACAGGCGAACATATAGAGTACCTTTTCGAGTTCGTATCTTAATTAGATTAGCCGAACAGTGTTCGAGGCAGGCTGTTCTAGGGTGAAGTTTGCCTAGTGTAAAGGCACCTATAAATTATTTCTCCTAAACTGCGAACTAAATTAGGATTTTTTCCCCAACTTGTATCGCCCCCCCCCCTGGCAGCCCCCCACATATTGGGAAGAACTGCTTTAAAATATGTATTTATCATGATGTTAATGGTCTTACTTTTTTTTTTTTTTTTTTTTTTTTACAGGTATACTTGAACATCCTTTATGGGATATCACTTTTTATTGCTACTGAACTGAACAGTAGATTAATTATACCTTTCTTTTTATCTGATCTTGGATTTACGAAGTCTGAAATCGCATATGCATTATCATCGATGGCTGTGACAGACATATTTGCTCGACTGGTGGTACCTCCGATTTTTGATAGGATAACAGTACCCAGGCGGGCCGTCTTTTTATGTGCCATTGTTTCCTCAGCCTTAGGGCGGTCATGTAAGTACACATATATACATATATACTAAGCGGGTGATGTACACTACGCGACAAAATGATAGGCCACCCCATAATTTTTTAGTTACAAGAACTAGTAAATAATTGAAAAGAATGTAATTATACTTATTTTACGTCTTTGGCAAGTAGATTATTATATGAATGTATAAATTCCCCCTAAGTTATCATTTTAATCCTTTATCTTCTTATAAGGCTTTTTCATGTGCGACAAAAACATAGGCCACTCAGTGTTTTATTAAATCCCCAGTCAAACTATTCGTGCTATTGAATTAATTTTTTGTTTTTTAATTACTGAAGTGTTTAGAAATAAATTTAAAACAATTGAAATTCCTAGAGATAATGTGCTGTGAAATAGGTGAAATTAAATCCTTACTCGGAAAAATTAAACAATTTGAATAATTATTAGAGCTCAATACCGGTGCAGGCACGTGATTACAAATTATATAAATATGGGAGGTAAAGATGACACAAAGAAATGCCCTGACAGTCTAAGGGGTTACCCTATGCTAGAAAAAAGGAGAATATTTTGCGAAGCATCCAACTCTGCAGGAGCTTCAAGACACATCGCTTTGTTAGCTGCAGTGATCACTAACATCCGAAACGTGCTAAAAATCCTTCTGAGTGCAGAACACTTGAAACGGCAGAGGATTCAGAAAAAAAACATCAGTTTCACAACAACGCTAAGTCGAGTATAAAAAAGTTTGTGCAGGATCATATTGGTTGTTAAAAAAGTTTGAGAAAAGTTATATTCACTACCAAAAACCGGTAAATTTAGATTGTTTATAGATGACCTCAAATACTATTTTCATGACCATCAAGAAACAAAGCATGTTAAGTCGCTGGCAAATGGGTGATGGTGGCGTCATGATTTGGGTCAGTAATAATTATCGTGGCGAAGTCAGATAAAATTTTTACTTTAGAAACTAATGCTAAAAAGTATTGGGAAACATAAGAGAGCCAGTAATGGAGCATATAAACGAGTTCATCAAAGAAAGGTCCGTTTCCCGACAAGACAACGCTCCTGCCCACACGGCTTGGTTGGTAAAAAAATATTTTGAATAGAATAATATTTCACTTTTGCCTCGGAAAGCTTGTTCTTTTGATCTCAACTGCATCGAAAACTGTTTGGTACTATTGAGTTGGGCAGTATTCGCTGCAGGAAGCCAATTCACTTCTCTGGACGAACTCAGAGCTCAGCATTCAAACTTAGTAGTTTAATTTAGGCACAGATATATACAAACCTCTTTAAATCCCTTCAAAATAGAATGATTAACGTTTTAGAAAAATAAGGGGGCTCAATAAATATTAATAATGATAAAAATACACATAATTTTAAAAGTGGCCTATAATTTTGTCGCAATCAATTTTCGTTTATTTTCTTGCTTTCATGTAAATATTTTTAATTATTGGATTATTAGCCTATATTTATTTTTCAAACTTCTATTATGATTCTTACATACAATGAAAAAGATAAAAAGTTGAAGATTTCTTATGAAATTTTAAAATGAATGGGGTGGCCTATGATTTTGTCGAGGAGTGTATGTAGACATAATTTAATAAACATTTAATAAAAATGGTATGTAACGTCACTTTGCTCCTTTGGCTAATCGAAAGAAAGTAGTCCAAAATTTTGCCTATAATAATAAGGACCACACTATCCCTCACAATAAGCCTGACATTTTACTTATATTGAAAGAGAAAAAGCAACCGAAGATTATCGAAATAGGGGTACCATCAGATGATAATCTTCAAAAGATGGTGGTAGCAGAAAAAATAAGGAAATATCGAGACTTAAGCCAAGAGTTGAAGATACTTTACAACCTTGATAGCGTGAAGGTTTTGCCATTGATCGTTTCAATTAATAGAATAGAAACTCGACTCCCGTGGAGCCAAATCTTTTCTCTTCAAAAAATAAATTATTTAATAAATAAATCATTTAATTTAAAATGGTGGTCACCCACAAATTAAGATTAGATTATTCAAAATAATTTAAAAAATTGTCTTATGTCAATAAATATCATAAATTGGACAAAATTTGTCCACCTCCCGCTACTACTCGCAAAACTTGTGAGATAGGGGGAGTAGGTATCAGTGAAGAGGAAGGATTTGCTCTGCCTTGAGCCGAGCTCTGTGGTGTAGTGGTTAGCATCCTCGCATGTAACGCAGGAGACCCGGGTTCGACTCCCGGCGGAGCCAAATCTTTTCTCTTCAAAAAATAAGTTATTTAAAATGGTGGTCAGCCACAAATTAAGATTAGATTATTCAAAATAATTTAAAAAATTGACTTATGTCAATAAATATCATAAATTGGACAAAATTTGTCCACCTCCCGCTACTACTCGCAAAACTTGTGAGATAGGGGGAGTAGGTATCAGTAAAGAGGAAGGATTTGCTCTGCCTTGAGCCGAGCTCTGTAGTGTAGTGGTTAGCATCCTCGCATGTAACGCAGGAGACCCGGGTTCGACTCCCGGCGGAGCCAAATCTTTTCTTTTCAAAAAATAAATTATTTAAAAATAATTTAAAATGGTGGTCAGCCACAAATTAAGATTAGATTAATTAAAAATGAATGATATGAATCTTGCAACACTCCTTTAAGCAAACAAGATCCCAAACCTATTTACAGTTCATTTTTTTTTTGGCCATAGATTCCACTAATTTTAACGTAGGGACGATGTCTTCACTGCCTTGAATCAATCCTTTCAACTTGTCTTGTAGAGTACCTAACTGTGCTTGAGTCCAATGAGATGAAGATTTCAGTGCAGCAGAAATTTGTGATGCAAGAAATTTAAAACAATGACGACGAGGAGCATTATGAGGAGGATTGTCCCAAACTGGAGTTCCAGCAACAATTTCCCAGGCAACTGTAGCATATTATACTACATATTATACTGTAGCATATTATACTACGTATATATTACGTATATTATACTACGTGTTCCCATTGCTGGCTGCTCACAAGAACCCTTCCCTCTTCTAGAAGTACTTTCTTAAAAGCCATAACATGAGTAGATGCTCTGGAATATGCAGGTGAATCTGTTTTTGAAGTAAGTCTAGATGTAGGAAGTGATTTAAAAACATTTTTCTTCAAATCATGAAGTTTGTCCATTAAAACTCCCTGGCGCTACAGGCCAGCATGACCCTTGGCCTCCTGAGTTATTCTCCTCCACTTCTCTCTGTCCTGCGCTTCTCTCTTCCAATTTTGAACTCCGAGCTTCTTCGCGTCTCTTTCCACTTCATCCTTCCACCTACTTCTCGGTCTTCACCTCTTTCTTTTTCCACTGAATTGGGCCTCTAATATTTTCTTCTGTGCGCGTTCATCCTCCATTCTGGCCACAGGTCCTGCCCATCTCAGCCTGCTTGCCTTTATGCAATTAACAATGTTTTTATTTTCTAATATTGTCTCAATTTCCTTGTTACTCTTAATTCTCCATTCACCGTTAAGTCTTGTAGCACCGCAAATCCTTCTTATTATTTTCCTTTCAAATACCATCAGTTTACGGCAGTCTTCCTGTGACAATCACCAGGTTTCTGCTCCATAGGTGACTACTGGTCTAATAAGAGTTTTATATAGTTTTAACTTAGTTGCTTTTGATAGCAGTTGAGACCTGAGAAGTTTAATGTTTGCATAATAGGCTCTATTACCAGCCATTATCCTACTATTAATTTCTTGGCTGATTATGTTTTCATTATTTAAGGCGGACCCGAGATATACAAATGTGGACACATTTTCAAACTTAAAATTCCTGAAATGAAAGTCGCTGCAGGATCTTCTGTTCGCTGCTGAGGATAATTTCAGATATTTTGTTTTGCTTTCATTAACCACAAGCTACTTTTTTTCCATTTTCAAATATTATTTCAGAAGCCTCTCTAAGTGCATTTTCACTTCTGGCAACAATCACTATGTCATCAGCATAGACACAGATTTTCCATGCCCTATCAGCGATAGTGCCTCTTTTAGCTGTATCTTTAACAGCATCATGGAGAGCTACGTTGAACAGCGTCGCAGACAAGGCGTCTCCCTGGCGAACTCCAGATTGCACCCTGAACAATTCACCAACTTTATTTCCTATCACAACTCTGGATGATGTGTTTTCCATTGTCATGCTAATTAAATTTACTAACTTAAGTGGCACCCCACTTTTTAAAAGCACTTTTAACAAAGTCGACCTCTTGATGCTATCAAATGCCTGCTTGTAGTCTACAAATAATAAATGCATTACAAGTCTCATATCAGGTGCAGGCAAATTTTGTCACACATCCTCTTCATTGTTTAGATGTCTCCTAACTATATCCTGTATTATTTCTATAAGCTGCTCTTTTGGGAAAGCCCTAAGGGCAATATTTAATGGGCCATAAAATGGGACAATAGGTCGATCAGATCTCAGTCT
The DNA here is from genome assembly GCA_911387785.2 of Aelia acuminata. Classification (NCBI taxonomy): domain Eukaryota; kingdom Metazoa; phylum Arthropoda; class Insecta; order Hemiptera; family Pentatomidae; genus Aelia; species Aelia acuminata. Next base: position 12,744,431 of record OU426984.1, read on the forward strand.
TTTGCTGCCAGGAGAGCCTTTCACACTAGGAGAAATATTCCTTTTCTTTTCTGGAGATGGTGTGTCTAAAGAGTCATTGAGAAGGAGTCTTTTACGAGGCGTACTCTTAACACAATAGTACTTGGATATTATAGTAATCCTTGCATCCATACCTGGACTCCAAGTGACAGGAAGTCTTCTCCTACCCCGCTGTGCAATGATAATAATAATAATAATGAAGGCTTAACGAACCCGAAGGTTCGATGCCGACACCATAACTCGCTCCCTGCGCACTTCTTTCCACCCATTTTCGAAAGATCTGCCTTATCGCAATCCTCCCACCTACTCCTCGGCCTATCCCTCGGACATTTCCCATTCGGCACCGCGCTTATTAATCTATTCGATATTCGTGCACTACTAAGTTTCAGCGTTATAGTTCACTCAGTTCGGCGTTGTGTAAGCTTCTAAATTCTCCGCAGTACTTTATTTTCAAAAACCGTAATCCGTTGCTCACCTCTAAATGTCAGCGACCACGTTCCGCATCCGTAAAGGACCGTTGGAAGAATAATAGTCTTGTAAATCCTTATATTTATGTTCTAGTAGACCTATACTAAATTTGGCCTAGTCATATTTATATTTTATAATCATATAATTAGGTTCTTTAACTATTACATCACATCGTACAGGCTTGGGTTGGTAGGGGGTTTGATATTCATAGTTCGCTGTAACGAGATTCGTTACAACCGAGGTTTCTTTTTTTTTTATAATTTTTTTAGCCAATGGCCGCACTAATTTGATCATATTTAGAAGGAAATTCATTCATTAGAACTAGTTAAATTAAAACGCATGTATGTAATTTATTTTTAGATAAACTACATATTAATTAAACAATGAGATTCATTATGCCGATGCTAACAGTGTAGATACGAGTAAGTGTGTGTTTCATTGATTGATTTTACAACAACTAAATTTTTATTTTTTCTGTAAAGTCGGTTTAAAGGCATAGCAAAACATTTGACTCCGATTCTGTTCACATAGCCCCAAACTCCTTTGAAAAACCTAACCTTTCGACTAACCTGTTTCTTGTTTGATTGTTATCCCCAATCCTGGCAGTCATCTTTCATATGATCTCTCCTTTGGGGTTAGTTGACTCTCTTCAACTTTTTTTTTGGGCGCAGTAGCAATTCACAAAAGCAAGGTAAACATAATCAAAGGTGAAACTACCAATTGTCTTTAGTTCCAGCGAGGAAGATGAGAGCAATATTTCTTATGCAAAAAGTGACGACAGTCCAAACTTCTATCTTCTTCTATTTTCATTCTATTTTCCCTTAAAAGCTGTTAAAAACTGATTCAAAATTATTATACCATTATAGTGCAGCTTTTAATAACAATAATATGTGTCAGGCAGTACTTGAATGAGATGGCTAAACAATCACACCTTCTAGGCCAACCTGCCCCACATAGGGGGTTAAATGGCGTACTCTGGATTGACGAATTCTTCAATTTTCTATGATCTTAGTATTAAATATTATGTTGTGAAAAGAATACTTGAAGTACTCTAGTACTTGGAGTTTACAGTGGTATCAGCCCCATTGGGATTATATTGACAGGAACGACTCAACAATAAAAAAAGTGAAAACTGTTGCCAACCAACCCCGCTCTCCCCTACCACCTACGCTGACCTCGAAGGTTCTGGACTGCTCTCCTTAAGACTATGTAAGGAACACTTGACTGGAGAGTTAGTCTTGGTAGTGAAACTCAAATCATATTGTTATTTCTGTGTTACAAAGTGATACTTTTCGTAACCTGTTTCAATATTTGTGTTTTCATAATTTGTGTGGCATTAAACTTGTTATTTCTCTTGCAATAGAAATTGTTTGACCCACGTTAAGTGTTGCAATATGTTTGGGAACGCGAACATAGCCAGTCCAAACTCGGGGATAGGGGAAATTTAATAGTATTCGGCATCAATCTACCCACTCTCTCCCCTGTTCCGGGAAAACCTTGTATAGCCTAAAAATGCGAAGAAGGGAAGAACAAAAAAAGGTTTTATTTGTTATATTAGACAAACCATAATTGGTACTAGATACTACTGATGATTTTTGGGCGTGGCCTACATGGATTTATGAAGTTAATGAATTTTAGTGTATCGATCATAATCCAGTTTACTATTTTTTGAGAGGTAAAAAAAGTATTTTTTTTTTTTTTCAGGTCTAGCCTTACTGACAACTAAGGGACCAATAATAACTACATTCTTTGTAATCGGTTTCTTCCGTGGAATATCTTATGCATCATATCCAGTTGTTTTGGCAGAATATTCATGTGGTAGTAATTTTCCTTCTGTTCTGGGATATTCGATGGTTAGTAGAGGCATTTTTATAGTAGTCTTTTTACCTCTGTCTGGTAAGTATAGAAAATTTGTATTACTTACTTTATTCTTTAAACGTAAAGTATTTTACGAATTTAAAATAAAACTTGGTGAAGAAGAAAAGAGAATTAACATTAGGATTACCGGGGGGCGGAGGCGGGGGGGGGGGGCTCTTGGAGTCCAATAATATTTGTCTATCCTTCTTTGCACCTAAATAATTAAATAGAAAATATGAAAAAAAAAATAGTAGTTGTTAGAAAAACATTCGAGATGAATGTAAACGTGAATTGAAATTTTTCTGTAACATTTGCTGTCCAAAGGAAATAGTTTTACAGTGATAAAAAGAAACGAACCAATTTTATTCGCCTCAATGCTATCACGTCTACGAAAAGTATCTTGCATTACCGGCTTTTAATCTAGCCTTAATTTCCTCATAGATGTCGTTTTTTCTAGTTACCATCGCCCCTAAACACCTACATTTCTCTAAGTGTTCAAACATATTTCCTTCTACATTAACACGTTCACGTCGGGGTTGAAATTCATGCTTATCGGCCCATTGGCGGTTTAATGATTTTTCTCTATCGGATAGGAGTTATTCAAAAGCATTGTACAGTATTGACAATCCAACATTAATGAAATAAACAATACAATCCTACCTTGTTATAAATCGTCGTGGAAAGTTTTGTGATAGACTAAAGTGTCCGATGCGGCTGTCTAGTGTGAGCCACCGATGGTACATTCCGGCGTAAAACTGTCAATATCAGCAAAATCGTCACCACTTCTATACTACAATTCTATACTATATACTATATATATACTAGACATATATATTGTCTAATCCGTATTTATTTTCAGCCCAAGTTCTTGACCGGCTTTCATCAACGATCAACGTTTTTGTTATTGTTTCCGCGTCCTCTCCTACCAGAACCAAATCACCAAGCACGGTTTGTGGATTCCCCTCCCAAATTCAAACCCTTACCGGTACGTGTCACCTCAGTTAATGGTATATTCCAGTGCTAAATTAAAAAAAAAATGGTTATAAATCGTCGTGGAATGTTTTATGATAGACTAAAGTGTCCGATGCGGCTGTCCAGTGTGAGCCACCGGTGGTACACGCCGGCGTGAACGTGTTAATATCAGCAAAGTCGTCACCACTTCTACGGCTAAGCATATATTTTGTCTTATACGCATTATTCCAGCCCAAGAAGAATTACTTTGCTTCAAACCAGAGCGAACCTCGAACCTCTCTGTAAAACGACTACCGATTCTTACTTTATTGAACGTTTCGATCATACACATTTTTACTATGTTTACTAATTATTTTGGTATTCCCTGCTCATCATTCATGATATATAAGATATTTAACTAATATAAACTTTGAAAAATTGTGTTTTCAGGTACCTTAAAGGAAAAAAAAACATTGATAGTTTGAAATATATTATCAATCCCTTTATAAAATTATAGTTTAATAATTGAAGCGTGGAAATGCATGAGGGTACAAGTGCCTTAGAAATTTTTTAAAGAAATGATGTGACTTATACCCTCTAGGGTCAAGTATACTTTGTGATCTGTATTTGCCGACTTATAAGCGAGAAACTGAAAAAACTAAAAATCCCAAATATTTTACGGATTTCAGACCACAAGGCACAAATACGTTCACGTTTTAGTTACTTTGTCTCCATAGGAGTGGACTAATTTTAAAATTAACGAGATCGTTTCACACAGAATTCGATATTCTACTACTAACCCCACCCCCCTCCCCCACCACTACACCACATAATAAAGATTTTTTAAATATTTACCTTTGCGAGAGGTAATTAGCTAGGAAAAAAAACCCCATAGTAATTAGTTAATGAAAATTTACGTGTGCGAGAGCTAACTTGAGCCCGAGGGCGACAAGTTTGCGATAGTGGTGGTTCCTGGTGGGGTCGAGGAATTTGTATTTAGATTTTTTATTTAATGCAAAACAGTGTGGACAAATATTAATATGCTCCAAGAGCCCCCCCCCCCCCCCTTGGAATTCCTAGGGTTCATATTCAAATATAAAAATTGAAAAAAAAAAAAAAATCTAAAAAATGAAAGTACTGTAAACTGGTACAACTTTGGCAACTGGGACGAAAGTATTGAAAAAAAAAAATCGATTACGCTACTATTTTTTATGATATGATAACACTTCCAATCCTTGTTGGTGTTTTACTACTTAAATACCGAAAAATAATATTTTTTTCCAGTTGTCAAACTTACTGTTAGTTTTGTTTAGTTTACTAAAAGTAGTTAGTTTACAATTCCAATAATTAAAAATAGTTTGTATTTGTTTTTCTTAATATTTTGTTTCAGGTTACATAAGAGACGCCACTAACAGCTATCCTGTGTTCATCCATTGCCAAACTATACTAACCACTTCAATACTAATCGCTTGGGTCGCAGAAATGATCATCTTAAAGTCTAAAAGAAAGAGGAAAGAAGTCAAAGATGATGATTTGCATGAAGAAACGGAAGATAAAATCATTCTAACAAATGCATGATGCGCTAAACACGTTTGTCGCTACAAGTTCGGAGACAAGTATTCATTAGCAGCTTATTTCTGCTAGCTTATAATGGATTGGGAATTATTTATGTGATCTGAACTATATTTCATTAAATACCTGTAACCAGACATGGATTAAATTTCTTATTTATGTAAATAATGAAAATAGAAATTATAGCTTTAGTTAATAGGTTGTAAAACTATCGATATTTAAAAGGCGAAAATGCTATCTATGTAACATGAACATACCAGAGGATATCTTTCACTTTATGTCTGTATGCCCAGTAATAAAAGAATTCATAACTGAATTTTTGAAAAAAAATATTATATTATGATGGAACCATAAAACTTTAGACGAAATCACAAAAAATTATATTTGTATCTAAAGACAGCCATCAATACGAAATGGTTAAAAATTTCGATTTTGTATATATGTAAATAAATATATTTGAGAGTGTCTACATTAACTGAAAGTTTTATTTTGATTGTAAATACACTGCAAATAATCACATTAAGGCTTTATTTGGACTATTTACCTACATGTACATTAGAAGACCTTATTATTATTTTTTATTTTTTTTTTGTATTTTTCCTTTTGCAGTAATCTAAGGAATTGGTTATGTTAAGATTAGTTAATATTATTAAGCAAACACCTCGACAGACGAATACGTTCATTATCGAACAAAAAAAAAACGTCTACTAATTTAAAACTATTATATCTAATTTATATATATATATATATATATATATATATATATATATATAAAATAAACGTTTCTATCGATCGATAGTGTTTTCGAACTATCGATCGTGCTATCGAAAACTTTTTTAAAGAAGAAATGCAATAGCCTCTGCCTCTAAGCACCCATCTGCTTATGATTCCTCAAAGCGGATATATATAACATAAGCCCTTAAACCAACCAACCAACTATAACATAGTGTATAATCATATATTATTTTTTTCTTATCCTCATATATTTTATTGTTTGCTGTTAAGACTTCTCATCTTGTTTCATATTTAGAGCCATGATGATGACCTGAATGTCGGGTGGAAACGTCGGAACAATACATATTTTATTGCACATATAGTGTTTCATTTGACCACACCCCCAACAATTTCCATTACAGATCATTAGACATATTTGGACATACGGAGCAGAAATTCATGGTTTCGCGAAACACGTCCACATTAACAAAATTCAAATTTCACAATTCGAAATTCTTAAGAAAATTCACTAATGCACCCTGATTTATTTAAATCATACCCTGCACGATGACATACTCTTTAATGCCAAAGGCATAACTTTATGCCTTTAGGCATAACTAAAGGTAATATGTAAGTTAAATTAAAAATATTCTAAACATAACCTACATGCGGATGTAGGTGCGGATGCGGTGCGTACATGTGTGGCCTGACCTTAAACCGTAGTTATTGACACAATTAAGACTAAATTTCAGTGGTGAAATTTAAAAAAAAAATACTTCTTATAAAGGGATCTAATTGAAACTTCCTGTAGCTCCTCTTTATCTATCCTTGTAAAGATCCAAGAGGTTTTTTTTTGGTCAAAAGTTCAATAGTTTTACCATCTGGCGATATTTATTGTAAAAAGTGCAAAAAATAGTTACTGACACCCTGTGGATTTAATTGTGAAATCTTCCCTATGGTTAGTTTGTTAAAGTCTTACTTCATAGATGACTTAGATGACCCTTCAAACATTAGATTCATGTATATCTTGAAATAAAATTAGGACTTGTTTACTTATTTCTTTAAGTTAAAGTTGGGGTGTCAATAACTGTACTGAGTGTCAATAACTGTATGGTTTACCCTACAAGACAAATATACATTTCACTCTTCAACGCTACATCACTCTAACCTAATCATCCATTTTCTTTCCTCATCCCTGTTAACTGGTCAGCCTCCATCTCGGTTAAAAGAGCTTTTACAACATTAAGCTCAAATATTACAAAATGCATCAAGAAACTCCATCATTAGCTTGATGCGCCACTGCGCGGGTGCAACTCTGCATGCGGAATAACAATAAAACATATAAACTTTATTGTATAAGGAATTTATAACACGTAGAAGACTTCAGGAGTAAGTTTCTACTAACGAGACATTGCAAAAGCCACAGATACCTTAACCATCGATTGCACTTGATGTTTGTTTGTTTGTTTAATGTCACTTTATGCCTCTAAGGCTAATCGGACGATGCTACAGTGGGAGTCCTAAATTTTTCCTATCCAGGTATAATTAGGATAGGGATCTTTAACGAGAGCCTGACATCGTACAGGCTCGGACCTCTATTTTACGTCCTTTCCGAGTTACGGCAAACCAAGGATATTTTACTACCTTACATAAAATCCTAGGGCCACCGCTGGGCGTGAACCTGCGACCTTTAGTATTGTAGGTTGCTATGCTAACCACTACACCACAGGCACCCCTCGAATGCACTTGAAGAACACCCACAGTAGTTCCCGACAATCTATTGGTCAATTTCAACAATGGAAAAACGTTCACACCGTAGCTTATAATGTGGTCGGAAAAAAGTCTTCTACAGTAAGTAGTGACGTCTGGTTCTTATATAACATTAAAAATTAAAATTAATATAATCTCTTTTATATAACATTGTGAATTTATTATTTGTTAATTATTCTTGGGAAAGAAATGGAATTAAAACTTTCAATTACTTCTTACAAAACCGTGGTAAACACAGCTTGTTCAGCAATGAATACATTCTCGGTGAATTGTAAATGTTAGTTATTTTAAAAAGTGTTTTGTGATTGACAATTTAATGCCCCTCGCAGATTAATATGGAGAAAAGTAAAACTAAGACAAAGAAGGTGCCTCCAGATGGCGGATGGGGTTGGTTTATCGTTATGGGATCTTGTTTAATAAATGTGAGTAACTTTTCTTAAGCCATTTATTATCATTCATCCATTTTGTCACAGAGATGTGTCTATGCATAAATAATATTAATATCTTAACGAGTAACACAAAACGTATGATTAAGAAGAGTTCAGGACTTGTAGTTGGAAAAGGTGGAACAAACTGTTCTATTACCTGTTCGAGAATCTACCCCTGTCTGGAACCTTCAAGACTGTTCTAATTCAAAATATAAGGAGCAATGGACTGGAGAAGTTAGTCTTGTTCTGAAGCTCGAATCAATAGTTATTTTACTCCCACTTACCTATATGGGACATTCTTTTACAAATCTGGACAAAAATTGACCGACACATTTTAGATTTAACTAAAACTTTTTTTACGGGTTCTATATCGAAAAAAAGAGATACGTGTAAGAGGATTTTTTTTTTATTTTCGATATTTTGAAAAATAAACAAGATCGAAAATTCGTGAATTTGATGATTTATCGATAATAGCCTCTCTTTCAAAAATTCATAACTCCGGTTCTGTTTAAGCTAAAAAATCTAACTTTTTTTTTATTTTGAAGGTATTTATATATAAATATTTCATATATAGGTAAGTGAAAGTAAAAAAGGGAAACTATTCAGTCAACTCAGAAAACACGATGATCCCATGCTCATGTGCAGTACGCCTTTAATGGCAGACGATTGTTTATAATTGAAAGGTCAGTGTGAAAAACCATGGTAGTCCACTTTTTGTTGATTTGAAAACAAGTGGTGTCATCTAATAGTATAGGAAGTGCACTTTTTTTTCATATTTTTTACAGTCGAGAAAAAAAAAAACGATAGTGCACATAAAATCCATAGTTTAAAATCGATACAAGGGGGAAAAGTAGCTGAAGTCCTGAGCTTCCGGGAAAGATTAACAGTAGCCCATTTCTGCGCTGTTTGTTTGTGGATGAAGGTTATCAATATTGGTTGTTGGTCCTTCAGTTTACATTCTACTGTAATCTATTCCAGTTTTTAACATTATAAAAGTGATTTTATTATTATTATTACGTTTAAAAATGAACAGTGACTTTAGTTCAAGTGAACAAAAAAAGAAAAAATTGGTGCGTGCGCGCAACACACAACTTTCACTTACCAACTTACTTAGATTGTAAATTGACGTGTTTTGCTAAATATCATTTCCCAAAGTCACACATTCTTATACATTCATATCTTATTTTTGTTAGTCTTTAAAGCCGTTTTTGAGTAAATAAAAAAACCCCGTGAAAATGATACAAAATTTATTAAGTAAAGTTCCCCCTCCCTTAGATGCATTTTGATGAAATTTTTACGGTCATATCTCGGGCATATAAATACATCAAATACCAAGTTTGATCAAAATCGTTAAAACCGTTTTTGAGTAAATAAAATAAACACGTGAAAATGATACAAAATTTATTAAGTAAAGTCCCCCCTCCGGTTGATCAATTGTGATGAAATGTTGGTTATCACATCTTTGGCATATAAATACATCAAATACCAAGTTTGATCAAAATCGTTAAAACCGTTTTTGAGTAAATAAAAAAAACATGTGAAAATGATACAAAATTTATTAAGTAAAGTCCCCCCTCCGGTTGATCAATTTTGATGAAATTTTTACAGTCATATTTCAGGCATATAAATAGATTAAATACTCAGTTTAATCAAAATCGTTAGAGCCGTTTTTTAGAAAATCGAAAAAAACCTAAAAAGTTATTAAGTAAAGTACCCCCTCCCTTTAAGTAATTTTGATGAAATTTATGCTGTCACATCGCGGGCATATACCTACACTAAATACCCAAATTCAGGATCGCACGGTTTATAGTTTTTGAGCTAGTCTGTTCACACACACACACACTCACACACAGACACACACACAGACCATTTCGCGGGACTTGGTTATTTCGACTCAGGGGACCCCAAAACGTGTATTTCCGTTGATAAATTCGAAGTCGAAAATTTTCACGATCGCAATACTTCCACTTACTATATATTTCATATATAGGTAAGTGAAAGTAAAAAACACGGACGAATGTCTGATGTCATGATAAAACTCAGACTTTCAACTCACAAGTAAGGTAAAAAATGTTTTTGTAAACGATTTCCCAGATTAACTTGATGGAATTAATTTGAATTTTCCATTTTTCAATCCACTTCTCTAGTTCAAATGGATGGTTTTGAAGGGCGAAGTATGCGATAGTAGGATCTTGGTGTGATGAAAGGATACTAGTATATACTCGATATCACAGTATATACTTATTTACGATAGGATGAGAAATAGTCAGGATTTTCAGTTAAACATTGTTTATTTTGAAAAGCCAACGTTTCTATCCCTACATGTGTACCTTCATCAAGGCTAAGTCCGAAGTAATACAGAGAATCAACGGCGTTTCTGTATTACTGTGGACTCAACAAGCACCAGAAGCTGTGTGGATGAAGATCCAAATTTAGGGATCGAAACATTGGCTTTTCAAAATAAAACATGTTTAATTGAAAACCCTGACTATTATCCAATCGTAATACACATTTTAATTTTTTTTTAGATTTCAACAGTTTCCTTTGGACCATCATTTGGATTACTCTTCGGTGACCTCCTTAAGCAGCTTGGAGTCGAGACAACGGGTGCATCTTTGGGAATGTCAACATACGAAGGAATTATGAACTTTTCAGGTAATCAAATTATTTCCAATTGATAATTATAATGAAGGTTAAAAAGATTGATTCGACCCTTTTCGGTTCAAATGTATTACGCAATACCTTATTTTCAAAAACACACAGCCTTTGCTCAATCCTCAATGTTAGTGGCCACGCTTCGCATCCTTTAAGGACTGTATAGAATAATAATTTGAAGAAAGAATAATAGTTTAAAATTGTAGAATAATAGAAATGCAGTATGATAAAATAATAGAAGATTTTGTAAATCCCAAATTTTTAAGTTTTGATACAAAAGTCGCGAGCTAAGCAATTCCGCTATTGAAAAGTAGCGAACATTACTGGCTTTTAATATAGCCTTAATTACCTTATCGTATTGTCTAGTTACTATCACCCCTAAATAACTAAATTTATCTTTTTCTTAAAGTTTCTTTCCAATTATAATTATCATAAGTATAATTTCATCGTAACGACAGGGGAAAATAATAGATCTGATTTCAGTATTTAATTTTAGGTGAAAATACTTTTTTTTTTTTTATTCCCCCCAAAAAAAATCTTTGTTAACCCACACAGTGGTTGATAGTTTAAAAAATAAAATATGTCACACCCAATTTTTAACTAAAGGAAAAATACTATGTCGATAGCAGAATAAACACGAACTAATTTCCTTGAAAAGGTATATCTAACTTGAAACCACGCCTTACTGGCAATATTTTTCAAATAGACTATTGATATTTCCATTACTAAAAATCAACATCCTATTTGAGTGAATAATAATAATTTCCTAAAATTATTCCAATGTTATTTTTTTAGAATTCGAAAGGCAGTTTAAAAATCTTTTTATTGTTAGCAGTCGTTTTTTTCTCAAATAATTGTTATTCTAAAACTTAGAAATTTCTCCTTAAAATTCACTCATTGCAGAGCATTTTATTGTTATTCTGTCATTATTTTATTTGTTGTTAGTAAATAAAAATAAGTTTTTTAAAAAACTAATAGCCCCAAAGTGTTAGACAATGTTCGGATATAAAATTGTCATAGTCGATCTTTAAGCAAGAGCGAAACTAATGTCGTTGGCAATATTATCAAGAAAAAAATCTAGAAATTGCTGATGAATAAATTAATTAACTGATGAGGCAGCATATAAAAGCAATAATCATCTCCAAGACTATAGTTCCCTCATATAACACAAAATAAAGATAAAATGGGGAAAAAGATGGTTTAGTTAAGTCTATAGATAGTCTAGGTGAAGTTATAAATATAAAAGAGTGAGAGAGAGAGAGAGAGAGAGAGAGAGAGAGAGAGAGAGAGAGAGAGAGAGAGAGAGAGAGAGAGAGAGAGAGAGAGAGAGAGAGAGAGAGAGAGTTTAGTAATTCCAAGAAAATCTACATACTTACTCAATACTTATATCCCTTAAAAATAGAAGTAAGCAATAATGAATTGAAAACTACTGAGAACTTTAAAGTTTTGCAATACAAATATCTACGGTCTTCCTTTGTATTTTCGATTGAAATGATTGCATGAGTCGTATGTTTGACTTTTTGGCTGATCCACATTGTTTTCTCAACGGTTAATTGCATAGTCAGGGATAATTTTGAATTTTTCGTATCGGATTATTGTTCAAAAATACTTGAGGCAAGAGTCATGTTTAGGTAGATATGAGAAAAATTGGCTTTTGGCTTCAATATGATAAAATTCAGCGAGAAACATATCGTCGTCACCAGAGTTGTATATATTTAAATAAAAATGTAATCATGATTATGACTAATAATCAAAAATGTGAATAATGATTCACAAATCATTCTTTAGCGCGGATTCATTAATCATGAATTGTATTAATCACTGGTCGTGGAATAATCATGAATATAATGTATCCAACAATCACGAATGACCATTAATTATTATTAAATGTTAGTCAGTACGCATGATTAAGAAGGATTCATTACTGATTAATCATGAAAAATGGGAATTCATTACTCATGATTACAGATCATTCATAAATCATGAATAATATAAACTCCTTAATCATGATTACAAAAAAAGATATTCATGAATGATGATTGAAAATTTGTTTGCTCTTTCTATTCTTGTCAATAGACCTTTACTAAAACCATTGGAATTGGGGTCTAATTCTTTAATTGTGACTTCAAATGCTGTTCAGTTGACTACAACCACTCTTAGGGCTTGTTCTTGCTCATTAGGACAACTTTTAATTCAGAAATGCATCCTCGTCTTTTAAATTTAAATTAATAATGATTATGAATATATCATATTCATGACTGATGATTGGTGAACATTTGTTATTCATGATTGATGAATATTATATTAATCCTAGCTCATGAATATATTTTATTCATGAATAATGATTAACTGAAATTATAAGTATTCGTTAATCATGAATAACTGAATACCAGTTATTCATTATTCATTTCAAATTAACACCATAAACACTCAATAATCATTAAAAATATTCCGCACTGATTATGAATAATGGTTATTCATTACTCATTTGTTTAATGATTACAATTATTCATATTCATCAATCATTATTCATATTATAATTTGCCCAATTCTGGTCGTCACAATGCTGAAGTAACGAATGTGCAACTAAAAACTTATGCTTATTCGTTACTTCAACATGGTGACGACGCTATGTAGATATAATAAACCGCTAATAAAAAATATGCTTGATCGTCATTTGGTATCATAGTTATAAAACTGATTTTATTTCCCTTTTTTCAGGATTAATAGTCGGGCCTGTGATAAAGATGTTTTCTTACAGGAAAGTAGCCATTGCAGGAGCTGTGCTGTGCTCTGCTGCATTTCTGCTGACTGCACCAGCAAACAGCTTGCTGCACATCATAGTTACGTATGGAATAATTGGAGGTACTACTCAATCTTGTTAACATTCTATGATTTAACGCTTGACGTAGCTTAACTTTGATTTTATACGAGCTGACACGGCCACACGTTGCTGTGACTCAGTAGCTATAATGTTTTGGATTAATTACTTATATCCTATTCTTTATAATACAGTCAGATCAAAATTCACTAATGAAGATAAAAACTTTTCAGCTAATCTAAAAACCAACAGGATTTAAAATAGAAATTTACGCCAAATTTCAAATTGCTTGGTAAAGAATTTGTAGAATAGTTAAAGATGTTTTTATTTACATCTCCTATTTGGCTATAGTAGGTATTAATGATCCATTCACTTAGCACTTACTGGATTATTTCAACAAAGGCAAGATAAAATATAAATAATACACATATAGAATGAACTAACAAAGAATATAATTGGAATAAGGTTTAGTACAATCACAATAGACAGTTAACAAAAGTGTACCAAATTAATCTTTTTTTCTATTGGCGCATTAGGCCTAATGAGACCTTTGGCCGCGCAGTGTAGTCTTCTCACAGACATTTGTGTTGCTTGCGGGAGCACAGACAGCCTGGAGGGGGTAGCCCAAACCTCACGTTGCTGCAAGCCATGGTCACCACGGTGCAGCGGAAGACTGCCCATAGCTCCATAACCAACCCCATTGGGGGCAATTGTCCCCAATTGTGTCCTTCCCACCGATGGCGTCAGGTCTCTTGGATTCAAGGACAGTGACAAATGGTCCAAGGATTATGGTAGCTCTGAGTCAGCAGGCCACGAGGACCTATTTTTCTTTCCCCGAAGCATACCGTCCTTGTACCAAACGATTCTCGATGAGATACACGGGGAAGGTTCATCACTCCTACGCCCGGTCGGTGTGAGTCTAGGCTGACGGGCCTCACATACCCGGGGGTGGGGGTAGGCTTGGACTGCGTGGCGATCATTGGTGGGCGGTCACCCAAATGGAGCGGCCACCCATCCAAGTACTAAACACGCTCGACGTTGCTTAACTTTGATTACCTATTGCAAGCGCCTTTGCGGCCATTCCGGTTCCCAATCTTTTGCCATACTATTTTTTTTTTTTTTTTTTTTTTTTTTTCGGATGGCGCATTGGGCCTAATGAGACCTTTGGCCGCGCAGTGTGGTCTTCTTACAGACATTTGTTTTGCTTGCGGGAGAACAGACAGCCAAACCTCACGTTGCTGCAAGCCATGGTCACCATGGTACAGCGGCAGACTGCCCATAGCTCCATAACCAATCCCATTGGGGCCAATTTGGCAGTGTCTTTCCCACCGATGGCGTCAGCTCTCTCGGGTTCAAGGACAGTGACAAACTGGTCTAGGTCCAAGGATTATGGTAGCTCAGAGTCAGCAGGCCCCGAGGACCTATATTTCTTTCCCTGAAGCATACCGTCCCTGAACCAAACCTCCGGGCGGCTACTGACATCCTGGAAAACCACACCACGATTCTCGATGAGATACACGGGGAAGGTTCATCACTCCTACGCCCGGTCGGTGTGAGTCTAGGCTGACGGGCCGCACATACCCGGGGTGGGGTTAGGCTTGGACTGCGTGGCGTTCATTGGTGGGCGGTCACCCATCCAAGTACTAACCACGATGGACGTTGCTTAACTTAGATTATCTATTGCAAGCGCCCTTGTCCATTCGGCCATCCCGGCCCCTTTGCCATACTATATATTATTTAAATTCAGAATATAACTCATTATGATATGATATATCGTATCAGTAGGTTCTATCTGAAACAGTTTATGAAAAGCGAACCATGCTGCTAACAGTAATACTTATCAAAACATAAAAAAAAAAAATAATTTTATGAATGAGAAAGGAACGTTCATTTATAACTTTTAAAATTTTAATGTACATTTTTTTTAATTATTAGAATTCGCAATATCAGTTTATTGTAGTGCTAATAGGTGCACAATGATTTAGATTAACCTGTCTAATGCTAAAACAAATAGATTCGATCTTTTCCCCATACGTGAAAAGGCGACTCATAATTGCCCATTGGTAAAACACTGATTTTCCTAGTCCAAGCTGGAAAAAATAGATTTGGCTACTGGATACTTACCCTCCCTAAATATCGAAAGAAAATGAAGTGTTGTGCCACTAAATCAAATTACAGCGCCATCTTTTGGAAATTTATAGAACTTACAAATAATCACAATCAGTTCTAGTATAATAAGCATTTAATTTGTGATAATAGAAAAATTTGGGACAATTATCACGATAAAAACTATGCTATCTTTTAAGTTGGACAAAACAACTTAAACTACGGTTGAGTAGTTTCTGATTTTACCTCCGACAAACATCGGGACACGAGTTTATATATATATATATATATATATATATATATATATATATATATATATATACGAGTATATACATATATAAATAAGCTTAATTTCTTAGCCTACATTATTTAGTTTAATATTTTTGCTGAATTCGTCCCAAATTAGGACCCAAGTTGGACAAACCTACACCTAATGAGCCAAATTTCATCAAAATCGGTTGAGTAGTTTTTGATTTTACCTCCGACAAACATGGGGATACGGGAATTTTATATATATATATATATATATATATACAGATTTTGCTGGTTAAACTCTGGATATATTCGTAAAATTGCATTTTTATTTAATGTTTTAAATTGGGTCTTCTCCTAATAAAATATTGGGGGGATGCCCCCCCCCCCCCGATGGTATCAACCCCCTAAACCAAGTTGATGTTCATTTCCTTTTATGTTTAAATCAGCCATAATTGGACACCCTACCTTATATATTTTGAAAAACATCTTATTCAACTTGTATCGAATTCAGTTTTGACTTATTGATAGACTTAGTTATTTCTTAAAAGCGAACAATTTTATTAAATATGTCAAATATTTTTTTCAAAACTGTTTTAGGACTTGGATACGGCCTCGCTTGTTCTTGCTGGATTGTTGGCATCAACGCGTACTTCTCGAAAAAAAAAGGACAAGCGGTTGGTCTTGCCATGACCGGTACAGTCGTAGGTCATATGTTGGCTCCTCATGTAGTCAGGTGAGATATAAACAATTGTAATTGTATAATTATACAATACTGTGTAATACCTTTGTAAAAATGTAAATATAAATAGGTGAAACGAGAGACAGATAATTTTTTCATTTAAACAAAAACAAAGGTACCTAATGGGAAAACAAAAAATCTGGTGCGTGCGCGCAACACACAACTTTCACTTACCAACTTACTTAGATTAGAAATTGACATGTTTTGCTAAATATCATTGCCCAAAGTCACACATTTTTCTACATTCATATCTTAATTTTGTTAACCGTTAAAGCCGTTTTTGAGTAAATAAAAAAAACCCGTGAAAATGAAACAAAATTTATTAAGTAAAGTCCCCCCTCCCGTAGATCAATTTTGATGAAATTTTTACAGTCATATGTCGGGCATATAAATACATCAAATACCAAGATTGATCAAAATCGTTAAAGCCGTTTTTGAGTAAATAAAAAAAACATGTGAAAATGATACAAAATTTATTAAGCAAAGTCCCCCCTCCGGTTGATCAATTTTGATGAACTTTGTACAGTCATATTTCAGGCATACAAATAGATCAAATATTCAGTTTAATCATAATCGTTAGAGCCGTTTTTGAGAAAATCGAAAAAAACTTAAAAAGTTATTAAATAAAGTACCCCCTCCCTTTGAGCAAATTTGATGAAATTTTTGCTGTCACATCGCGGGCTTATACATACTCTAAATACCCAATTTCAGGTTCGCACGGTTTATAGTTTTTGAGCTAGTCTTTTGCTGTCACATCGCGGGCTTATACATACTCTAAATACCCAATTTCAGGTTCGCACGGTTTATAGTTTTTGAGCTAGTCTGTTCACACACACACACACAGACACACACACAGACCATTTCGCGGGACTTGGTTATTTTGACTCAGGGGACCCCAAAACATGTATTTCCGTTGAAAACCGGAAGTCGAAATTTTTCACGATCGCAATACTTCCACTTACTATATATTTCATATATAGGTAAATGAAAGTAAAAAAGCCCCTACCTCATTTAAGTCCCCTCGGAACATTTTAATAATGACAAAGCTTACCTGATATTAAAGCATACTTGATTCTCATTAAAAATGACGAGTTGGATCGAAATCGTTAAAACCGTTTTTTAGAAAATCGAAAAAAAACAACGTAAAAATGGGGGAAAAGTTATAAAATAAAGTACTCCCTCCGTATAACCAAATTCGATGAAAGTTTTAGTGTCACATCGCGGGCATATCCATATACCAAATACACACTTTCAGGTCCTAACGGTTTATAGTTTTTGAGCTAGTCTGTTTACAAACACACACACACACACACACACACACAGGCTGGGCTTGGTTATTTAGACTCAGGGGACCCCAAAACGTGTATTTCCGTTGAAAACCGTAAGTTGAACTTTTTCAAGATAGCAATATATATATTGCTTGCTATATATTTCACACATAGGTAATTAGGGAGCGGGGTAGTCCACTGGTATGGCAGTGGATTGCTGTGCTCAAGGTCCCGAGTTCGAATCTGACATGGCTCATGATATCTTTATTATTCCGCCACAGTTCGTCTCGTGGGCCTTACATAGTACTGAACCCAAAGACCCTTCATGGGTTGTAGTTGGTACAGGTTTCACATAGGTAATTGGGTTGGCGGGATGGTCGAGTGGGCAAACGCGTTAGAAAATACGCGTTGCCCATGGCAACGTCTGTTTGGAAACATGAAGATAGCAAGTTCAAAACCCGAAGTCAGGGGAAAATTTAATCAATCTTGACATCAATCCCCCACCCTCTCCCCTGCCCGGGAGACCCCGTATAGCCTACAAGGCGAGGAAGGGGAGGAACAAAAAAAAATAAAATAAAATAAAAACATTTTTACTGAGCACATACACTGCATCACTGAACGGTTGGTAACTTTAGTTGCTCAATGTGGACTGTCCTTCACTTTTTCGGCTCTTTAACACTTTCAATTGTTACAACATTTGTGTTCTCATCTTCATGTGTTCCCAAATTACTATCAATCTGAATGGGCCCTCGCATTCCCGTAATTCCTTTCCCCTGTTGGTACCTATCTTACTGTAAAAGATTGACCCAATGTTTATCCATTCCGTTACATCTTTTATCGTTTATAGCTTTTGAGCTAGTCACTCACACACACACACACACACACACATACAGACTATTTCGCGGGACTTGGTTATTTGTACTCAGGGGACCCCAAAACGTTTATTTGCGTTGAAAACCGGAAGTCCAATTTTTCACGTTCGCAATACTTCCTCTTACTATATATTTCTTATATATAGTAAAAGTGAAAGTAAAAATTTTGTTTGTTTGTTTTACGTCCCTTTAAGCAATCTAGACTAATCGGACGACGCTGCAGCATGTACGAAATGATGCCTATACAGGTAATATTAGGACAGGGGACAAGTATCTAGGCATCGTACAGGCTTGGGAACTCAATTTAGTGTCCCATCCGAAGGACGGCATAGCCAAGGATTTACTACACCCTTAAAAGAATGCTGGGGTTGGATTGGTTAACTTTACATATAAATTTATTAGTTTTTTTCATTTTCAGGATTTTGCTTGATGAATACGATTTCCGTTCCACACTTTTCTTAATAGGTGCGATATCACTTCATGCTGTTGTGGGAGCTTGCTTATTTCAACCAGTGTCTTGGCATATGAAAGCAGTAATGTCGGTAAGTTTCCAACTTTCATAGGACTTTGAAAACAATTTTTAAAATGAAAATTATAATAAATTCATTATTTTTACTTTCACTTACCTATATATGAAATATATAGTAAGTGGAAGTATTGCGATCGTGAAAAATTTCGACTTCCGGTTTTCAACGGAAATACACGTTTTGGGGTCCCCTGAGTCCAAATAACCAAGTCCCGCGAAATGGTCTGTGTGTGAACAGACTAGCTCAAAAACTATAAACCGTGCGAAAATGAAATTGGGTATTTAGTGTATGTATATGCCCGCGATGTGACAGCAAAAATTTCATCAATATTGCTCAAAGGGAGGGGGTACTTTATTTAATAACTTTTTAAGTCTTTTTCGATTTTCTCAAAAAAGGCTCTAACGATTTTGATTAAACTGAGTATTTGATCTATTTATATGCCCGAGATATGACTGTAAAAATTTCATCAAAATTGATCAACCGGAGGGGGGACTTTACTTAATAAATTTTGTATCATTTTCACGTGTTTTTTTTATTTTCTCAAAAACGGTTTTAACGATTTTGATCAAACTGAGTATTTGATGTATTAATATGCCTGAGATATGACTGTAAAAATTTCATCAAAATTGATTAACCGGAGGGGGGACTTTACTTAATAAATTTCGTATCATTTTCACGTGTTTTTTTTATTTACTCAAAAACTGTTTTAACGATTTTGATCAAACTGGGTATTTGATCTATTTACATGCCCGAGATATGACTGTAAAAATTTCATTAAAATTGATCAACCGGAGGGGGAATTCACTTAATAAATTTTGTATCATTTTCACGTGTTTTTTTTATTTACTCAAAAACGGTTTTAACGATTTTGATCAAACTGGGTATTTGATGTATGTATACGCCATAGATGTGGTAGCCAACATTTCATCAAAATTGATCAAACGGAGGGGGCACTTTATTTCAAAAAATTTTTCCAATTTTTACCTTTTTTTCGAAAGCCAAAAACGGCATTAACGATTTTTTTTCAAATTCCTCATGTTTAATGAAAATTAGGTGTTCTTTAATATCAAGTAAGCTTTATCATTATTAAAATGTTTTGAGTGGACCTTTTTTTTTGGGGTAGGGTCCTATTTGTTTGTTTTTTCGTTTCCTATAAAGTCCCTTTGTTTTTGTTTATATGGAGAAATTAACTGTCTCTCGTTACGCCTAAAAAGAAGAAATGGCATAATATGAGATATAATAAAAATAAAGAAAGTATAAAGAGGAGAAAAAAACAAAAATATTCAGTCAACTCATAAAACTCGTTGAGCCCACGCATACGGAGTACGCCTTTAATGACAGACCATTGTTCATAATTAAAGCCGTTCTGTTCGAGAAGTGGCAATTAAAAAAACGCATTAATTTCTAATCTAAGTAAGTTGGTAAGTGAAAGTTGTGTGTTGCGAGGACGCACCAGATTTTTTAAATAATGGCTTTCTGTTGGTGAGCCTACCTACTGGTTAAAATACTAATTTTGAACTATCGTAAACTAGGACTTACTGTAAATAAAACTTAACATGCAGGTTGCAGTATCAGTTTGTTCACGTCCTCATTTTCTGAATGAACTAAATAAAAAAAAATTGAAATAAAAAGATGGTAGAAGCCCTTGTTGATAATTTATTAATAATTCCAGTGAAATTTAAATTATTAAACTATTTAACAATGGTTTAATATCAAATTAATATTTTTTATTAGGACACAGAAGTACCCCTCTTGCTACTTGATAAAACAGAGAACAGGAGTAGTCCATCTCCTTTGGAAACCAAAAGTAAGGCTTCTTAAAATTTTTTATAATCATTTTTTTTTTTAAATTTACTTTCAGTATAATTACTATTAAGTGTTAGCTTTTTAAAATTTTACAAGTACCATGGCACAATATTTTGAGTAATATAATCTAAACTATTTCTCTGTCATGATAACATGAAATTTATTGATTAGTTATTAATTTTTCTCCCTTCTTCTTGAGACTATCCAATTGATAAAAATGTGGATTAGGGCGACCAATTAAGTCTCAACACTATATTTTCTCGTTAGAACTTTATTTCTGCATACGTTTCGGCCAGTTCGGCCATCATCAGTGCTAAATGTGATTGATGGTAAAAACTTTTTTCTAAAAATCCACCATTCGTGGTTTGTCTTAAATAGTTAAAATATATAGGTATCTGTTGCCCTGGTCCAACTGGAACCAGTACCAACAAGTTTTTACCATCAATCACATTTAGCACTGATGATGGCCGAACTGGCCGAAACGTATGCAGAAATAAAGTTCTAACGAGAAAGTTGGGACTTGATTGGTCGCCCTAATCCACATTTTTATGAAATTTATTATTGTAACTTTTAAATATGAGGAGGTGAGGTGCAAAACTCGTTCGTTCCAAATTGAGATGGCAGTGGATTCCAAAAGATATTTTAATGCTCTTTCAACATATCTTATAGCATTGGAGCAAAACTTATTTCTTATGGATTTTTGCTATACAAAATACCGGCTTGTTGCAGAACTGATTCGTTCCATAACCCATTGTGTTTCAAAACTGGTTCGTTACTCGTTTTGATGCAAAACTCTTTGGTTCCAATGATCACTTCTCACTTTGCACCCATCCCATTCGTTCACTTCAGCAGTTTCTGTTACTCTTTCTGAACAATATATCGAAAGCTCCTTAAAGTCGCGTATTTTATTTCAGTTTATACTCGATTCTTCTTACCTAGCTATATTAATAATTGATTTTTCAATGGCTCCAAAAAGCTGAAAGACGTTGATAATCTGCTGAAAAAGCATTTAGGTGACCAGTAGAAGGCCAATGATTCATTAGGATCTAGTCTTTCCCTCCTAACTTTTTTTAGTCAGATGTTTATATTTTTGAAACTTTTTTAATGACATTTTGAAAGTTAACACGTTTTTCATTTTTCATGTATTTTTCTTGAGTACTATTAGGTGTTATGAAAAAATATTTAAAAGATTTAACTAGTTAGGCACGTAACTCAGCCAAATTGATCTTAAATATAAGCAAATAGAAGAATGTGGATGATTTGTAGTTAAAAAGTAATTTTATTTCACAAAAAAAGAAGCTCTTAGCCGAAAGTAAACGCAACGGTTAATTTAACTTACTTTGTTGTATTTATACACTGGAGTGGCTAAATTTACAGTTAATGAGCTCGTTTTACGCAGAAATCGGTGCTCTATAACATTAGGAGTAGCCGTTTTCGAGTTGGAGGCTTTGGAACATTAGGGTAATACGTGCTCCCGCCAAAATGATAAAAATCTATGATCTGTTTAGGCGTAACGAATGAACCGAGCTTAACTTGAAGTATTTCTTTCGAAGTGGAATTCATTGTTGTCTCATCTTAAAGAAAATACAGTTTTCTGTGTGATGCATAGTTTTTGTGTTATAAGAAAAAAAATGGGTATTCCCCGCTACGCAAGAACCCTTGAGGAAATTTTGTTGGATTGATGCTTATATTTTTGAAAAATTCGTCAAAAAAAAAGTTTAGTAAATGTTTAAAGTCAGTGTCAGTGTCATTTTATAAAATGGTTGTGAACCTAAATAATAATATTACTTACTAAGATCAATTTACGCTGTATGAATTAAAACTCGTTCGTACCAATATGGTGTGAAGCGAAAGTCTTTCCTTTAAACATTTTGTTGCAAAACTTTCTCATTTCATACTTTGCTAATTTTTTTTTGTTAACCCTAAATCATTAATTTTTTTTATTCCAAGCTCACTTACACAGGTTAGCTGCATCTTTCGAAGGAAAAAAAATCATCTTTATCCGTTCACTCTACAAGACGCATTAAGTTTTTTGAGTTTCCTGAAAAATGTGTTCTGGTGGAACGAAAGAGTATTGCATCTCACCTCTTCATATATATATATATATATATATAGGTATATACAACATAGTTCTTTTCTAGATGGAGATGTTTCCTTATTAGACGAAGCAGGAAATACGTTTGAAAGACAAGTATGCATTTATTAAAATTTCTAAAATTATAGCACATTAATAACACTTTCTTGAAATACTAACCTAACAACAAATTGCTAGGGGAAAATGAAGGAAGAATCTGGCGAGGAATTAGGAAAAACAACTGATGTTATTTATGTGGATGAATCCCACATAAATAACAAGCTTACGGATAAAACCAATAATACAATAAAAAGATCAGTAAAGAGTAAACTATCAAGATTTTCTGATTTTATGGATCTGGAAATTCTAACAGACGGAGTGAGTTTTCTGCATTTTTTAGATAATTTTATTTCATAATTTTCACTTTAGAAGAAGGATTTCCTAAACTTTTTTTAACCAATTGTTTGGTTAATTAATTGTTAACTAACTCCCCCCCTGATTGTATGAGCATATGTTAAAAAAAAACAACAAATAAGCATTCGATTGAAAACATTATTTTCTAATTTAAGGATTATGACGGGACCTGTTATTTAGTCCGATCAGTATTCGTGAAAGGCTATTCGAGTGTAATTTTCGTTCTGTATAGTTACCTCAATAAATTAGAAAATAGACAAAAGCTTCACACAATCAACATTAGACTTACACAAGTACTAACTGGCCACGGACCAACAAGAAGTTACATCGATTTAATGTTATAGAAGGCAACTAATGCTTATGTGATAGACAAACTGAACGAACTTATCGCTTCATTATATTTTATTGCAACTTACTTTAGTGAGGTATAAATTATTAAGAAAAGTTGAGTTCGTGGGCACAACTGGTCCGTTAGTGACGAAGATGTACTTCTTCATTTTGGGCGAGTCAATTCATTATTATTACCTACATTTATTATTTTTTAATATTTTAAATTTTATGATAAATACTATTTTAAGGTGCCTTTGCACTGTGCAAACCAGAATTCCCATAGGTCATGATTAATGAGTAATGAGTAATCATGAATAATGAATTCGTCTTAATCATGATTACTGACTAACATTTAATAATGAACAATGGTCATTCATGATTGTTGGATACATTACATTCATGTATACTCCACGACCAGTGATTAATACAATTCATGATTAATGATTCCGCGCTAAAGAATGATTTGTGCATGATGATTACTATCATTAATCACACATTTTTTATTATTAGTCATAATCATGATTACATTTTTATTTAAATATGCCCAACTCTGGTGCATACCTCAACCCTCGAACAGTTAACCACCGACTATCCCGTACCGGCATACCAAGAACAGCTATTTACACTGAAACGCAAATTCGAGCGAACAATGTCTTATAAGCACTTATGCACCTTAATACAATAATAATTTTCATTAAAAAGATGGCTAATTTGGAAAAAGCGGCTATTATGACTAAGCATGGATAAAAGCAACGTCAGAAAAACGCTAGAAGAAGGTCATGTTCGCTCAAGGGTAAAGGTAATTACAAATCATTTCTCCTGCAAACAGTATCATATTGTAACGCTAAATCGTCAAATATAAAAAAATATGGTTTTATATCCGATACCGTTTGCTGCAACAAACTAAGTGGTTGGAACGAACCGTTTAGTTCTAGATTGTTCGAGATCCATCTACGGCGTTCCACCAGCTTCCACGAAGACCTGGAACCTTTCAGAAGGTTAATTTTACTACTATATATAAGGAGGGAGTGACTGGGCCAATTAGTCTAAGTCTGAGTCTTTGAAGCTCAAGTCATATGATTGTGTGTTAGAAGTATAAAGTTCATCATTTTTGTAACCTGCTCGAATATTTACGTTGGTTACGTTAATTCGTTGGCATTGATAATTTTATATTATCGTTCAATAAATATTTGTTGACCCACAGAAGCGTTACAATATGATATGAACTCCTCCAATGGCTTGGGTTACTAGATTAGGGCAGACATACAAAATTATTTATGAGGAGATTTATTTTTGATAAATTGTGTAGGTACTAAAATTTCAACTAAATTTGAATTTTTTTGAACTGGAATCCCCCCCCCCCCCCAAAGTGGTCCCTCCCACAGATTGGGAAGCATTGCATTACAGTATATATTTATCATGACTTTAGTAGTCTTAATTTTTTTATTTTTTTTCACATAGGTATACTTGAACATCATTTATGGGACATCACTCTGGTTCGCTACTGAAATGAACGGCAGATTAATTGTACCTTTCTTTTTATCGGAACTTGGATTTACAAATTCCGAAATCGCATTTGCATTATCATCGATGGCTGTGACAGACATATGTGCTCGACTGGTGGTACCTCCGATTTTGGATAGGATAACAGTACCCAGGCGGGCCGTCTTTTTATGTGCCATTGTTTTCTCAGCCTTAGGGCGGTCATGTAAGTACCCATATATGAGACATTCTTTTACAAACCGAACAGATTTGGACAAAAATTGACCGACACATTTTAGATTTAACTGAAACTTTTTTTACGGGTTCTATATCGAAAAAAAAGAGATACGTGTAAGAGGATTTTTTTTAATTTTCGATATTTTGAAAAATAAACAAGATCGAAAATTCGTGAATTTGATGATTTATCGGTAATAGCCTATTTTTCAAAAATTCATAACTCCGGTTCTGTTTTAGCTAAAAAATCTAATTTTTTTTATTTTGAAAGTAAAAAGAAAAGCTTTAAGAAAAAAATACTTTCAAAACAAATTGTCGAAAAATTCAAATTTTTATTAACAATTTAAATGTTTAAATCGGTTTTTAACAGTGGCGCCACCCATGAATCAACTTTTTACTATTTTCATCGTATTCTGCGCCAAATTTTCTATCGAAAACGCTTTTAAAAACGATGGAGAAGTTATTTTTACTGTAAGAAAAAAATTAATTGATTTAGCATATGAATACAAATTAGAAGAAAAACAATTGTCCGAACGTTTCCAAAAAGCTTTAACAATAAAAGGAACTTTAAAATATCATTGTATTAATCCGATTTCTTTACAGCAATTGGAATCAAAACGGTTTTCATCTTGCGAAAAAAAAGGATATTGTAAAAATTTTTAAACAGAAAATGTAAACATTGTCTTATTTTTGAATATTGTATTTATTATTATATTCCAAATATTGTTCTTATTAACTAATGCATTATCGAAATCTTAATAAAAAAATTTCATTTTCAACAATGTTTTTTCTTTATTTTTATTTATATATTTTTTCCCATCTTTTTGGCTAATAAAATATGTTTTTTAATTAAAAAAATGAAACAATTATTTGTATTTAAGAGATAAACGGTGTAAAACAAGAATATGTGCCGTAAAATGTGACCCACGTGTCGATGTGACGTACCGCGCTAAATTAATTAATTTTTTTCTTACAGTAAAAATAACTTCTCCATCGTTTTTAAAAGCGTTTTCGATAGAAAATTTGACGCAGAATACGATAAAAATAGTAAAAAGTTGATTCATGGGTGGCGCCACTGTTAAAAACCGATTTAAACATTTAAATTGCTAATAACACTTTGAATTTTTCGACAATTTGTTTTGAAAGTATTTTTTTCTTAAAGCTTGTCTTTTTACTTTCAAAATAAAAAAAATTAGATTTTTTAGCTAAAACAGAACCGGAGTTATGAATTTTTGAAAAATAGGCTATTACCGATAAATCATCAAATTCACGAATTTTCGATCTTGTTTATTTTTCAAAATATCGAAAATTAAAAAAAATCCTCTTACACGTATCTCTTTTTTTTTTCGATATAGAACCCGTAAAAAAAGTTTCAGTTAAATCTAAAATGTGTCGGTCAGAAAGGTGTTCTGTTTGTAAAAGAACGTCCCATATACAAACATAATTGTCACTGACAACCAACATATTGTAACGTTAAACAAAAAAATAAAATAAAAACATATGGTTTAGAATATAATAGAACATAGAATAATAAAATAGAACATATGGTTCTAGACCTTTTCTTGAAACGAACTAACAGTCGGAAAAACTGTTATAGTTCATGTTTGTGATTAGGATGTTCCAGTACCATCTAGGCTGGACCTCGAAGGTTCTGGACTGCTCTCCTTAAGGCTATACTAGAGTGGCTTGATAGAGACAGTGTGGTCAATGAAGGTGTGTTTTCCTATTGGCTATGGCTTTCGCGGCCATATTGTTTTCAACTGTACTGTTTACCTAATGCTATTCAGTCTATATTGTGTCTACTTTTGGACGATTGCAACTTTTTATTTTATTTTATTGTTTTTAACATTATTTTTCATAGTTTATAGTTTTCACTACTGTACCAAGGCAAGCGGGGGAGTGCACGTGGGGAAAATACATAAGTTCCTCGCCTATGCGGATGATGTGACTGTGCTAGGCAGTAAGAAAGAGGACATCCAGTCACTGGTCAGTTCCCTGATCACTTCAGCGAGAGTCATCGGCTTACAAGTTAATCATAATAAGACGAAGTATATGATAGTCAGCCGGAATCTACACTTAATCGACGATATAAGTGTAGGAAGCTAAACCTTCCCTACAGTAGATAACTTCAAATACCTCGGATCTACAGTAACCTCAATAAACGACCAACTAACAGATGTCGATCAAGGAATAGCCAGTGCCAATCGTGCGTTCTTCTCGGTTTCTCGAGTCCTCAGATCTAAGAAAATCTGCCGCCCACTGAAAATCAGGGTCTACAACACATTATTCAAACCCGTGCTAATGTATGGGTGTGAAACTTGGACATTGACCAGCACCTTACAAGCAAGAATCGAAAGATTCGAAAGGAAGGTGCTAAGGACAATTGAAGGACTCTGGAGAAGAAAGACTGAAGAAGATATTATAGGGGAAACCCAACAATCGATAGCGCACGATATGAAAGCTAAGAGGTTAAAATGGGCGGGACACGTGGCAAGAAGCAACCCATCAGGCTCCCTCAACATACCGATGAATGCAACAGTGGTCGGTACCCGACCGCGAGGGAGACCCAGAACGAGATGGGCTGACATAATCAAGAAGGAAGCCACCGAACATCGAGTGGTGAACTGG
This sequence comes from Aelia acuminata, assembly GCA_911387785.2. Taxonomy (NCBI): domain Eukaryota; kingdom Metazoa; phylum Arthropoda; class Insecta; order Hemiptera; family Pentatomidae; genus Aelia; species Aelia acuminata. Next base: position 12,772,420 of record OU426984.1, read on the forward strand.
AAAGCCATCGCCCAAGATAGACAGAGGTGGAATAGGCTAGTTGAGGCGGCTAAAGATCTCCAAGGTCTGTGAGCCAACTGAAAAAAAGAAAAAAAAAAGAAAGTTTTTACTAAAAGTTTATAAAATAGTTTAGTCGTTAATTGTTGTACCTACGTATTTAGTTTAGTGTAAATTGAAAAGTAAGCTGTCCCTGAGGCTTAACTCTCCCTTAATTTTTTTTTCTGAATACGTATTTTATTTTTAATTTATTCATTTTATTCCATAATTTATGTTTATGACCTTTGTAATTTATTTGACTAAACCGTGTAGTAAATAAATGAAATTTTATTTATTTCATGTGGTCTATAACCGGTATTTGATACCTTTTTTTAATATTTGCTACATACTCTACTACCATTTATTATCAATCATATCAAAACAATGATAAATAATTACATTTATGTATTGGAAATACATAAAATAATTAAGAATTACTTATGTGTAAACAATAACAGAAAGAGATCATTAAGGCTTTATGCACAAAATATTTTTTTTTCTTTTGTGTTGTAAAATGTAAAATAAACATTCTCTATGTCCTTCTCTTTTATTTGATTTCTCAAATTTTTATTTATTATTTTTAAAAAGAGAAAAAATATATATCATAATTTGGTTTTGGATTAATGAAACATAAGGTCTGGTAATTTAATAAAATTACTAATTGGCGAGCTTCTATGTGAAAATTGGTGTTAAAATAAACTATTCGTTTATCGGGCCTTATCATCGTGGAAAATATGTGAATATTATTAGTAAACTAAATTATTATTCGCATGGAAAAATATATAAATAATATCAATAAAACAAGGTTTTGAATATTATCTGTTTACTCAACAGCACAGAAAAATTTGTTGACCAATTGAACTATTTAAACCCCATTAGTGGATTGATTTAGACAAAAAAAAGTCCTTTTGCATTTTCAGGAATAAATAGAATAGATCCAAACAAAGAATGACAATTTTGTGTCAAAAATGCTAGTTAAAATGTGGAAATTCTTTGCTGGGCTGGTAGTAGCCTTTATTCATTTGAAAACAAGATGGCGGCCACAGGAGGTTGACCACACTGTCTCTATCAAGCCACTGTAGGCTATACATATAAGGAGCGTTGGACTGGAGAGTTGGTCTTGGTTGTGAAGCTCAAGTCGTCAACTGTGTTACAAAGTGATAATTTCTGTAATCTGTTTAAATATTTGTGTTTTCATAATTTGTTTGGCATTGGAAGTTATAATTTTCGTTGAAATAAAAATTGTTTAACCCACATAAGTGTTGCAATACTTATGACAAAGATTTACAATTTTAAATTTTAACAAAATAATTTAAATAAAACCATTGATATAAAGCCGATAAGGGTTTGTCGTAGTTTAGTCTTGTTCTGAAGCTCAAGTAATATGGTTACTTTCATGTAACTGCGTAGTTACAAAGTGATACTTTTTGTAACCTGTTTAAATATTTGTGTGGCACTGAAAATTCTTATTGCTCTTTCAATAAAAAATGTTTAACCCACATTAAGTGTTGCAATATGTTTGGGAACCCGAAGATAAACAGTTCGAAACCCGGGACCAGGGGACATTTAATAATATTCTGCATTAACCACCCACCCTCTCCCCCGGCCGAAGAAAACCTTGTTTAGCTTTAAAATGGGAAGAAGAAACGAACGAAAAAAAAAGTTTTGTTTGTTATATTATAGAAACCATAATTGGTACTAGATACTACTGATATGTTACTTTTGAGCGAGGCCATTATAGAACCGTTTAGGTTGGTCACAATTCAGCTGAAAATTGTCGTAATAGTACCTAAGAATTTTAGGGTATTGAACATTATCCAGTTTACAATTTTTTGAAAAATAAAAAAATAATTTTTTTTTCAGGTTTAGCCTTACTGACAACTAGGGGACCAGTGATAGCTACGTTCTTTGTAATCGGTTTCTTCCGTGGAATATCTTATGCATCATATCCGGTTGTTTTGGCAGAATATTCATCTGGTAGTAATTTTCCTTCTGTTCTGGGATATTCGATGGTTAGTAGAGGCATTTTTATAGCAGTCTTCGGACCTCTGTCTGGTAAGTATAGAAACTTTGTATTACTTACTCTATTCATTAAACGTAAAGTGTTTAAACAATTTAAAATAAAACTTGGTGAAGAAAAAAAGAGAATTAACACTAGGATTGCGGCCCCCCCTTGTCTTGTAGCGCATTAAATATCTCATCATTAGAAAATCTAACAAAATTAGTAGTTGTTAGAAAAACATTCAAGATTCACATTCAATGCAAACGTGATTTGAAATTTTTCTGTAACATTTTATAAACAAAGGAAATAGGTGAGTGAAAAAAACGATCCAATTTTGTCTCACTACTATCACCTCAACAAAACGTGGCAAGCATTACCGGCTTATAGTATAGCCCTAATTTCCTCAACGATTTCGTTTTTTCTAGTTACCATCGCCCCTAAATATCTAAATTTCTCTACGTGTTCAAACGTATTCCATTTTACATTAATGTCAGCGAAGTCCTCACCACTTCTACGGCTAACCAAATATATTTTGTCTTCTCCGTATCTATTTCCAACCCAAGTTCTGGACCAGCTTACATCAACGTTTTTTCACTTGGTTCTGTGTTTTCCACGTCCTCACCTAACAAAACCAAATCCGAGCACGTTATATTCCCCCCCCCCCCCCAGATTCACCTTGTTTCAAGGTGATATCGAACTTCTTAGAAAAATGATTACCGATTCTTACTATATTGAACGTTTCAGGTGCATTGCATGAAATTAATTATCGATGCCTTTATAAAATTACAGCTTAATAATTTTAAATTATCAACAAGCGTTTTAACCGTACAGTTATTGGCACCCTCCAGACTACATTTCTGTGGTTAAATTAAAAAAAAAACTTTTTATACAGGGATCAAAAAGAAATTTCCTATACCTCCTCAGTATCTATCCTCATAAAGGCTCAAGAGGTTTTTTTTTGGATCAAAAGTTCAATAGTTTTACAATATGGCAATATTTATTGTTAAAAGTGCCAAATTTAGTTATTGGCACCCTATGGATTTAATTGTGAAATCTTCCCTATGGTCAGTTTGTTAAAGTCTTACTTCATAGAAGACTTAGAGGACCCTTCAAACATTAGACTCATATATATATATATATATATATATATATATGTGTATATATATATATATATATATATATATATATATGTGTATATATATATATATATATATATATATATATATATATATATATATATTGTAATAAAATTAGAAATAAAATTTTAAATTTTAGAATAAACTTTTAAATTTTAGAATAAAATTTAACTTTAAGTAAAGCTGGCGTGCCAATAACTGTATGGTTTACCCTATAATGTTACAGAAAAATTTTAATTAACGTTTACTTCAATACTTTAATTAATCTTGTATGTTTTTCTGACTACTATTATTTTTTTTAGATTTTTGAATTTAATTTTTAGGGTGGACAATTATTAATGTGCTCCAAAAGCCTCCCCTCCTCCCCATGTAATCTTAGGGTTAACATTCATGTTAGTAACATTAGGGTTAGTATATATAAAATTCGAACAAATAAAAGAATTATTTTTCTAAAAAAATGAAAGTACCGTAAACTAGTACAACTTGGCAACTGGGACAAAATATTGAGAAAAAAAATATCGATTATTCTGCTACTTTCAATGATTTAGGTAACAATATTTAGGTATTTACCTTTTCAAGTGTTGGAAAACTTATAGTTAGTTGGTTTAGTTTACTAACAGTAGTTAAATAGTTTACAATCCCAATTATAAATAACAGTTTATATGTTTTTTTTTTTTTAATATTTTGTTTCAGGCAGGGTTTGAAATTAACTCTTATTTTCTCGGAAAGAGAATAAAAGTCAAATCAGGACTTTTATATTTCTAATAAATAAATAAAAATCACATCATGACTTTTATATTTCGGGCCAAAAAATAAAAGTCCTGATATGATCTTTATCCCAATGATAGCTAATATAAAAGTCAAAGCTTGATTTTAAATATTTAAGGATGAATTTATTAGCTTTTTTTCGGATTTCTCCATATTGGTGTACATTATTGGGTTAACCGTTTTTATGGAAATCTTATAGGGTATAATTAATGGCTTTATATCGATCTTAAAATCGATTATTAGATTATCAAGGCTGCTGATAATGAAAATAAGTCGATATAAAACCTCAGGCTCGCTCAGGTATCGATTATAACTTCTCCGATATTTACAGTATTGAGGTCGACTTGTAGGTTATTTAGGGCGCTGATTGTGAATATGATATCGATTTTTCGATTACGCGCACAGGTATCGATTTATTATAACTTACGCGATATAAACGATATTGGGGTCTGCTCTTAGGTTAATTGAGGCGCTGAATTCGGAAATGATATCGATTTTTCGATTACACACTCAGGTATCGATTTATTATAACTTAAGTGATATAAACGATATTGGGGTCTGCTCTTAGGTTAATTGAGTCGCTGAATTCGAAAATGATATATATTTTTCGATTACGCGCTCAGGTATCGATTTATCATAACCTACGCGATATAAACGATATTGGGGTCTGCTCTTAGGTTAATAAAGGTGCTGAATTTGGAAATGATATCGATATTTCGATTACGCGCTCAGGTACCGATTTATTATAACTTACGCGATATAAACGATTTTGGGTTCTGCTGTTAGGTTAATTGAGTCGCTGAATTCGAAAATGATATCGATTTTTTTATTACGCCCTCAGGTATCGATTTATTACAACTTACACGATAAATAAGATATTGTGGTCGGCTTATACGTTGATGAAGGTGCTGAATTTGGAAATAATATCGATATTTCGATTACGCACTCAGGTATCGATTTATTATAACCTACGCGATATAAACGATATTGGGGGCTGCTCATAGGTTAATTCAGGCGCTTAATTCGGAAATTATATCGATTTTTCGATCAGGCGCTTTATCGATTTATATAATTATATATGTAAGTTGTAATAAATCGATACCTGGGCAACTGATCGAAAAATCTATATCATTTCCAAATTCAGCACCTTCATTAACCTATTAGCCGACCACAATATCTTATTTATCGTCTAAGTGGTAATAAATCGATACCTGAGCGCGTAATCGAAAAATCGATATCTTTTTCGAATTTAGAACCTTAATTAACCTTAGAGCGAACCCCAATATCTTATTAATCGTGTAAGTTTCAATAAATCGATACCTGAGCGCGTAATCGAAAAATCGATAAAATTTCCTTATTCAGCGCCTCAATTAACCTAAGAGCAGACCCCAATATCGTTTATATCGCGTAGGTTATATTACATCGATACCTGAGCGCGTAATAAAAAAATTGATATCATCTTCGAATTCAGCGACTCAATTAACCTAAGAGCAGACCCCAATATCGTTTATATCGCGTAAGTTATAATGAATCGATACCTGAGCGCGTAATCGTAATATCGGTATTATTTCCAAATTCAGCACCTTCATTAACGTATTAGCCGACCACAATATCTTATTTATCGTGTAAGTTGTAATAAATCGATACCTGAGCGCGAAATCAAAAAATCGATATAATTTTCGAATTCAGCGACTCAATTAACCTAACAGCAGATCCCAAAATCGTTTATATCGCGTAAGTTATAATAAATCGGTACCTGAGCGCGTAATAAAAAAATTGATATCATCTTCGAATTCAGCGACTCAATTAACCTAAGAGCAGACCCCAATATCGTTTATATCGCGTAAGTTATAATGAATCGATACCTGAGCGCGTAATCGTAATATCGGTATTATTTCCAAATTCAGCACCTTAATCGATAAAGCGCCTGATCGAAAAATCGATATAATTTCCGAATTAAGCGCCTGAATTAACCTATGAGCAGCCCCCAATATCGTTTATATCGCGTAGGTTATAATAAATCGATACCTGAGTGCGTAATCGAAATATCGATATTATTTCCAAATTCAGCACCTTCATCAACGTATAAGCCGACCACAATATCTTATTTATCGTGTAAGTTGTAATAAATCGATACCTGAGCGCGTAATCGAAAAATCGATATCATTTCCGAATTCAGCACCTTCATTAACGTATTAGCCGACCACAATATCTTATTTATCGTGTAAGTTGTAATAAATCGATACCTGAGCGCGTAATCAAAAAATCGATATAATTTTCGAATTCAGCGACTCAATTAACCTAACAGCAGATCCCAAAATTGTTTATATCGCGTAAGTTATAATAAATCGGTACCTGAGCGCGTAATAAAAAAATTGATATCATCTTCGAATTCAGCGACTCAATTAACCTAAGAGCAGACCCCAATATCGTTTATATCGCGTAAGTTATAATGAATCGATACCTGAGCGCGTAATCGTAATATCGGTATTATTTCCAAATCCAGCACCTTCATTAACGTATTAGCCGACCACAATATCTTATTTATCGTGTAAGTTGTAATAAATCGATACCTGAGCGCGTAATCGAAAAATCGATATCATTTCCGAATTCAGCACCTCCATTAACGTATTAGCCGACCACAATATCTTATTTATCGTGTAAGTTGTAATAAATCGATACCTGAGCGCGTAATCAAAAAATCGATATAATTTTCGAATTCAGCGACTCAATTAACCTAACAGCAGATCCCAAAATTGTTTATATCGCGTAAGTTATAATAAATCGGTACCTGAGCGCGTAATAAAAAAATTGATATCATCTTCGAATTCAGCGACTCAATTAACCTAAGAGCAGACCCCAATATCGTTTATATCGCGTAAGTTATAATGAATCGATACCTGAGCGCGTAATCGTAATATCGGTATTATTTCCAAATTCAGCACCTTCATTAACGTATTAGCCGACCACAATATCTTATTTATCGTGTAAGTTGTAATAAATCGATACCTGAGCGCGTAATCAAAAAATCGATATAATTTTCGAATTCAGCGACTCAATTAACCTAACAGCAGATCCCAAAATCGTTTATATCGCGTAAGTTATAATAAATCGGTACCTGAGCGCGTAATCAAAAAATCTATATCATTTCCGAATTCAGCACCTTAATTAACCTTAGAGCGAACTCCAATATCTTATTTATCGTGTAAGTTGTAATAAATCGATACCTGAGCGCGTAATCGAAAAATCGATATCATTTCCGAATTCAGCGCCTCAACTAACCTAAGAGCAGACCCCAATATCGTTTATATCACTTAAGTTATAATAAATCGATACCTGTGCGCGTAATCGAAAAATCGATATCATATTCACAATCAGCGCCCTAAATAACCTACAAGTTGACCTCAATATTGTAAATATCGGATAAGTTATAATCGATACGTGAGCGAGCCTGAGGTTTTATATCGATATTATTTTCATTATCAGCAGCCTTGATAATCTAATAATCGATTTTAAGATCGATATAAAGCCATTAATTATACCCTATAAGATTTCCGTAAAAACGGTTAACCCAATAATGTACACCAATATGGAGAAATCCGAAAAAAAAGTTAATAAATTCATCCTTAAATATTTAAAATCAAGCTTTGACTTTTATATTAGCTATCATTGGGATAAAGATCATATCAGGACTTTTATTTTCTGGCCCGAAATATAAAAGTCATGATGTGATTTTTATTTATTTATTAGAAATGTAAAAGTCCTGATTTGACTTTTATTCTCTTTCCGAGAAAATAAGAGTTAATTTCAAACCCTGGTTTCAGGGTATATAAGAGACGTTACTAAAAGCTATCCTGTGTTCATCCATTGCCAAACTATACTAATCACTTCAATATTAATCGCTTGGGTCGCAGAAATGATCATCTTAAAGTCTAAAAGAAAGAGAGAGGCAGTCAAAGATGATGATTTGCATGAAGAAACTGAAGACAAAATCATTGTGACAAATGCATGATGGGCTTAACACGTTTGGAGTTTTCCAATGACAAGTATTCATTAGCAGCTAATTTCTGCTAGCAATGGATCGGGAGGGCGAAAACGCAGGAACTCCTAACCAACATTTTTGACCAAATTGGTGTTTCGATGCAGTTTTCATGAGCGCCATCTATATACGAGAGGAAAACATTAAAAACATTATAAACATTAAACAAAAATTATTTACATGTCAAAATTAAAGAAAACAGTAACTCGTCATACTCGCGAATACTTCATAGAAACAGTATCTTGTAAGTAGCGGTATTTTTTGAAAATCCTAAGTAAAGTATTTTGATCATCACATTTATTTTTTTATTTTTTTTTTTTTCCGTACCCTTTCCTGGCCATGTGTGGCCAGTGTAACCAACCTATTCTAGGCTTCAGCGTGTTAAAGCGGGTCGCGCTCAAACACGCTCGGCTATCCCGGTCCATCATCATATCATTTATATATAGGCGGGCGCAATCGACTATAGGGTGCGCTAGTAGTTTTGCAATATGTCGGAAAGAACGGTGTTAGACATAGTTGATGTGATAGAGATAATTAGTAATTTTAAAAGACCATTAATTGAAGGGCAGGCTATCCTTGATGCAAACCACATAATTACATGTGGAATAATATCTAAAAATAAAAAAACAGTTATTTTACAAGCCTCGTGCCTTTAAACTAGCAATCTTAAAGGACTGCCCCATCAAATAAAAGAGGAAATCAAATTTATTAATAATAATAAGCAATTTTCTTTCCATTGTACGTGTAAAGCTGGTAGTTCTGGTAAATGCAAAAACATCATTGTAACTTTACTCGACGTTTTTCGGTTAGTAATAATATTAATTACCTATTCACACAATCATTGTTATGACAGCTTAGATTCTTTGTCATATTATTTATTTATTTGTCAAAACTTTCAGGCTTCGCATTGAAAACATGGAACAATTAAGCACAACGGATGTAATAGAAAAATGGGGAAAATTAAAAAAGAAAAACAAATCTATGATACTATGGTCTCAATGTTATTTGCATAAAACTAGCATTTTGGAATAATAAAATGTCAAATACTAATATTTACCTGGATAAATATAGTCTCTTTCTTTAAAATAAAGACTACATTTACATATCGTCATATGTTTCGAAACAGGCTTATCTATTCTTAATTTTACAATCCACTCTTTAAGAAGCTTTTTATTTTTTGGAATTAAAAGGGAATGACACGTCTTTTGATTTTCTAATTGAACACTGAGGGACCGAGCAATACCTATTAGATATTTTTCAAATGATTTTTTGCTCAATCGGGTTTTAATTATGGAAAAATAATTTAAAAACGCCAAAAAACCCTATGAATCCCAGGTAATGGCCCGGCTTTTATCCCCGTTTCTCTAGTTCCTGTAGCACCGTCGCAGAAGCAGCACCGACGCTTGCGCCCGCCTATCTGACATTTCTAAGGCCAAAAAAATATTTCAGTTCAAAAAGGTTCAAACATTTATGCCGATCAACATTTTAAACAGTTTTTTCGTCCCCCTGAACAATTTACGATTTTTGAGGTCCTGCGTTTTAGCCCTCCATGTATCATCTGAACTATATTTTATTAAACACCTGTAGCCAGATATGTACTATACTTATCGAATATTATTTATGTAAATAATGAAAATAGAAATTATAGTTTTAGTTAATAGTTGATGTAAAGCTATCGATAGTTTTTTGAACTATCGAAAACTTTTTTAAAGAGGAATATTGATACCATCTGCCAGTAAGCACACACCTACGATATAATTCCTTAGAGGGGATATAAATAAAATATTACTGGTAGAGATGAGAGATGGCCAACTGTTCTTCAATTACGATAGGTTAAATAATGGTCAGGATTTTCAGTTTACAATGATTTTATTATGGTAAGCCAACGTTTCGATCCAACTTGTGGATCTTCATCAGGGCTACTGAGTCCAGGTGGATACTCCAAAAAACAAACAAACAAACAAACAATTGTGGATACTCCACCTGGTCTCAGTAGCCCTGATGAAGATCCACAAGTTGGATCGAAACGTTGGCTTACCATAATAAAATCCTGACCAGTATTTAACCTATGATATAATATTCATCAATATTCTGATATAATATGATATAATATTCATCAATCATTAATACCTAATATTCATCAATCATGAATAACAAAAATTCGCCAATCATCAATCATGAATATGATATATTCATAATCATTATTGATTTAAATTTAAAAGACGAGGATGAATTTCTGAATTAAAAGTTGTCCTAATGAGCAAGTACAAGTCCTAAGAGTGGGTGTAGTGAACTGATCAGCATTTGAAGTCACAAGTAAAGAATTAGACTCTAATTCCAATGGGTATTAGTAAAGGTCTATTGACAAGAATGGAAAGAGCAAATAAATTTTCCATCATCATTCATAAATTGTAAGACTCAGAATTGTGATTTTTTTTGTAACCATGATTAGTGAATGATCCGTAATCATGAATAGTGAAGTCCCATTGGTCATGAATAATGAATAATGAGTAATCATGAATAATGAATTCTTCTTAATCATGATTACTGACTAACATTTAATAATGAATAATGGTCATTCATTATTGTTAAATACATTATATTCATGAATAATCCACTACTAATGATTAATACAATTTATGAATAATGATCCTGCTCTAAAGAATGATTTGTGAATGATGATTACAATTATTATTCACATTTTTTATTATTATTCATAATCATGAATACATTTATATTTAAATACGCCCAACTCTGCATGAGAGCTACTGAGTCCAGGTGTATACTAAGACACCTTGAGTCATATCATTTAACCTATCGTAAAGAAGAACAGTTGACTATCTCTCACTTCTACTATTGTTATAAATTTTTGTTATAAAACGGCTATGAACACGCAACCTTCTGTGTAGCTTTGCCAACCATTACCACAATGTATTCTTTGCCAAAATAAAGTTTATTTTTAATATTATTATTTTATTCACACTTATGATAATTGATACTAATCACAACATACTGACACTATATGCACTAAATCTGGCATGAAACCCATGATTGGCATAGTATAATAAATTTGAGATTTGCAAAATATTGGTACCCTACCGAAATTTATCGAAAAAAAAAATATGGTTTTACTATTACAAGTTTTTTATTAGCATTTCTTAACGCCAGTTGTCACGAGGATGTCGTACGTGGAATACGTGGTTCTTCCTGCAGCTGCCTGTGTTTTTTTGGCGAAGAAGAAGACACGTAGAAGATGGAAGTGACATGCTACAAGACTTTCAAGATGATAACGTTATTTCTTTGTCAGGTGGATTAAGCTGTGATGTGGACTTGAAAAACTTTCTATGTATGCCTAGCTGATACTTTTTATATTTCATACGAATTTTAGGAAACCATGTCGCCGAAGATGACACGCGTTCCCAAAAAGCAAAACCTTCTGTTGAAGGAAAAGTAAGTAGTTACGTTTCATTTTTTAGCGAGCGGAGACTTTATTTGTATGAAGAAGTGTTGCTATCTCCCAAAATCATGGGCGTCACCAGCACCAAATTATTGGGGGGGCGGGCGATTTAATGTTCTTATTGATAGATTACGTAGAAATTACAGAGGCTAAAAGTTGAAATAATAAAGCCTAAAAACAATTACAGAATACAATAAACAGGACATTCAATTACTCCTTCAACGATGTGTTTTGAAGTTACCTATTGGGTATCTTAAAACTTGTCAATTTATATCTCAGTTATAATTTAGGTAGTTGCGAAGGCTTTATGTTGAAGGATGTGGGCCGAAATTTTCTGAGTGAATTTTATCCAAGTTTTACTTCTGATCCCGATCCTACTAATTTCATTGCTTTCCATTAACTTCTATTAGCTTCATCGAGTTGAAGGAAAGTAGGATCAAGCTGCTTGGTTTGGAAAAGAAATGCAGAATAATTCCGGAGATCCAATTTTGTTAAAGAATTAAAAAAATAATTAAAGAATTAAAAAAATAATTTCTGTGAATTTCTATTTGAGATCTCACTTGTTTAAAGCAATTTATCAATTTTTCTCCAAATATTCATGAGCCGCAGAGCGCAGTCATTTATTTGATGCTGAAGTTAATCCTTGGGCTGCGGTTGAATCTATTTTATCTTTGTTCTTTATAATGGTTGACAATATTGATTTTGGAATTCCATATTTTTCTGCGATGGTTTTCTTACTTAGAATTCCCGATTCAATATCCTGGAGAATTTTAAAGTTTTCCTCGATTAATAAGGATTTACGTTTGTGACATACGTTTACCAACGAACTCACTGTGCATTAAAAAAAAAAAACAGTATAAACGACTACAGAACACTGATTCGATTAATACAGAGGTCAAAACAGAACTGAACTAGTTTTGAGAAAAAAGTCAATGGAATCAGAGAGAAAACAAAAGGAAATCGGATTAGTTAAGAGTAAAAAAACACCTCAGTTCTAGAAACTGGAGCTACTTCGTCTTCCCGCGCTCATTCTACGTAATAAATAAAAAAATAATAAAAATTCTAGCAGTTCGTTATAACAGAATATAATAATTCTCAGGCATTAAAATTAATTCGTAGTTCGCACTAACCGAGGGATTTCGCTATAACGAGGGATTCAGCAGAAATATAAAGGTAATTTTGGGGGGATAGTATTTCGGTTCGCTATATCGAGGTGTTCGTTACATCCGAGTTCGTAATAATGAGGGTTTACTGTATTATACTCCGGAAAACCTAACCGTTTTAAAGTATTTCAACTTTGCTAACACTATTTATTATTAAACAGTTAACAAAAGTAAGATTGTATAAAACCCTGATCCGCCACTCTTGATGTTTATGGCTCTGAAACTTGGACAATCTCGAGGTCTGACCAGCAGAGATTCCTTGTTTTTGAGAGGAAAATTCTACGCCAATTCTACTGTACAGTAAAAGTAGGCGAAAATTGGAAACTTAGAAGCAGCTTGGAGTTTCAAACGCTTTATAATAATGAAACTGTCGATAGTTTCGATAGTATCGGACATAAAACGATCGATTGTCTGTGATAATGACCGGTGGGGGGGATAGTAAATTTTTCATTTGAAACGATAGGAGCTATAATCCACGTTTCCATTTGCACGTTTTTCTTTCCTTTTTTATTAGGGAATAAGATGAAAATTAGAGTAAATTGAGGATGGGTTCCATTATACCTTTAAATAATTTTGGCAATTTTAATCTTAGCATAGAATAAAAATCTGGTGTACACACACAACTTTCACTTACCAACTTAATTTGATTAGAAATTGACGTGTTTTGTTGAATGCAATTTCACAAATTTTTCCACATTCATTTAATTATTTTTATTTGTATTTGCTCTCTAAAGTACAATAATATTGTTCATTGTCAAATTAAAGTTTTTACTTGTGATAATTCGGCAATGCAAGCATAATACTACAAGTCGTCTGATTTTATAATTCTCTATATAGTTGTTGAAAACTTCATTTAGTTACCATGGAATCAAATAATTTTCATCAAATATGTATGTTCCAAAACTAACAATACTGTTCAAGTAGAGGGAGGATTTTTTTTCCAGTTAGCTACAGAATCAGGCTATATTTTTAAAATTTTAAGAAAAAAAGCTTTTACCGACACCGTCCACAAGTTCTGATTTGTTCCAACGAAAAACTTGTCAAATAAAGTTTTGTAAATGTTATAAAACAACAAATATCTGTTCGAAGTTCGAAGAATATGTTTGCGGCAAATTCACATTTCAGACTAAAATAATTTGTAATCAATGTAAGGAAGCCGAATAAAGTGTATTATGCAGGCATAACATTCTGTATAACACATTAATTATTTTATCCTGCCACAATCAAGGGCATTTAGAGCTGTAAGGACTCATTTACTCAAAAACTATATACAACTATAAATAAAAAATAAATAAAATAATCTATATAAATAAAGATGAAATTCTGCTTGTTTGTTCTTTATAGAAATCCATACAGTTTGTCCTTCATTCTCCCAATTTCGCTCAGTGGTTCTTTCATACCAGGTGCGAACCACATTAAACGGTCCACATTAAAATTGCATAACTTCAGCCAATCTCTGGGTATATTTCATCATCATCATATTCCTTTCCCTTCTACCGCTGTGCAGTGTGGGGTTCCTGAACGCTTCCCGTACACTTTCTTCCCAGGTGATCCGTGGTCTTCCTCTTGGCCTTCTTCCGTCAACTCTCGTTCCATACGTAATCCGTAATCCGTAATGCCGTTCTATCGATGTTCATCCATTGGAGGTGCCCAAACCATCTCAGTTTATTTTCTTCTGGAATGGTTTCTACCGGCTGTACCTCGAGGTTCGATCTTATAGTTGTATTGCGGATCCTATCTCTCCTTGTCTTTCCTTCAACCTTCCTCAAGTATCTCATCTCCATTGTCTGGATCTGACATTTGTGTTTTGAGGTGAGGGTCCATGATTCGGAGGATTAAGATAGGATGTGCAGGAACGTTGACTTGTAGACCGATATCTTTGTCTTCTTCTTCACTTCTCTTTTGTTGAGGAAGCCTTTCCGGATTGAGTGGAACATTCTTCCAGCTGCTCCCAATCTTTGTGATATCTCCCCATCGATATAGCCACTTCCGTTTATCCAGGCACCCAAATACTTAAAATCATGCACCCGCTCTAAGATCTGTCCTTTCAGCCTCAGTACTCTCATAACATGGCGGGGACGTCTTCCTATTCTCATGCATTTTGTCTTATCTGGATTAATATCCATGTTAATGCTAGACAGCTCTTCTTGCAAGATGTTCAAGTTGTATTGTAGGTCCCGGTCGTCCGCAGCAAATATGAAGAGGTCATCAGCAAAAGCGAGGTGGGTGTAGACTGTAGGCTGTAGGTTCCTATGTCCTGGGTATATTTATTGTTATAATAATCGTTATGATCTCGCTTTACGAATTGGTTTTTATGAAGTCGACCGTTTGAGTCTTAACATTGTATTGATTTTGATAAGGCCATCAAGGCCCGCTAAGGCCGTTCCTCCGGAACGGACTGGAGTCCACGTTTTAAGGCTGAAACATGAGTCCTTAAAATATGATTCCTTTAGAAAAATGAAATTCCCCGGCTGAAACCGGCATATACAGCTAGTAATAAATAATATATAAACCTCGAAACTTAATTTTATAGCTTTTTTATAAAGAATTTTAGAAATTATATACAAAAAAATTTGGACGAAATTTCATGAAAACTCTTTATTTTATGTACAATTAGCAACAAATCAACCATTATCTGCATTGAATAATAAAATCTATTACTATTCTAAACTTTTTTAATTACCGTCTATTTGACAGCGCGCGATAGGAATAGGTATAAAAGAATTGAAGTGGTCGGGGCAAAATAGTGGCAAGCAACATTTATAACAAAATTAAACTGTAGCTGGAAATTCCACCTAAATATGACAATATAGTGCCTCTTTGAAACATATTTTAGTGGCAGACTGCAGCTACAGTTCATTTTTGTTAAAAATGTTGCTTGGCACTATTTTGCCCCAACCCCTTCAATTGTCGGTAGGTTTAGTTTGTTTAACGTTCCTTTATGATACTAAGGATAATCGGACGATGCTACAGTGGGAGTCCTAAATTTTGCCTATCCAGGTATAATTGGGATAGGGATCTTTAACGAATACCTGACATCGTACAGGCTCGGGTCGTCCATTTTACGTCTAATTCGAGGGACACCATAGCCAAGGAGTTTATACTCCCTTAAAAAATCCATCGCGGGAAGTGAACCTGCGACCTTTAGTTTTTTGTTGTTATGCTAACCACTACACCACAGGTGACCCCGGGTAGGTTTAGTTTTAACCTAAGATAAGAAGTCTTTGAATGACACGGAGCTGGAAAATATGGACGAAGGCCAAACAGAAAACAGTTCTAAGGAATTTATTTTTAGTTTGTTCATAACTGAGAGGATGTTTGTCTGCGAAGGAAGGGGCTATAGTTCAAAAATAGCTACGGGAAGTTGTAAGTATATTTATAATATCTAGTCTCTTTGTCTGCCTCCATTCATTCATTCATAGGTAGGACACGAAATTCATTCATACATAGGAAACGATGAAGTGCTATGTATACCTAATTATTTTACACCATTACTCCGGAAAACCTAACCGTTTTAAAGTATTAGTTTATCAACTTTGTTAACACTATTTATTATTAAACAGTTAACAAAAGTAAGATTGTATAAAACCCTGATCCGCCACTCTTGATGTTTATGGCTCTGAAACTTGGACAATCTCGAGGTCTGACCAGCAGAGGTTCCTTGTTTTTGAGAGGAAAATTCTACGCCAATTCTACTGTACAGTAAAAGTAGGCGGAAATTGGAAACTTAGGAGCAGCTTGGAGTTTCAAACGCTTTATAATAATGTAAAACTGTCGATAGTTTCGATAGTATAGGACATAAAACTATCGATTGTCTGAGATAATAACCGGTGGGGGGGGGGGTAGTAAATTTTTCATTTGAAACTATAGGAGCTATAATGCACGTTTCCATTTGCACTTTTTCCTTTCCTTTTTTGTTAGGGAATATGATGAAAATTAGAGTAAATTGAGGATGGGTTCCATTATACCTTTAAATAATTTTGGCAATTTTAATCTTAGCAGAGAATAAAAATCTGGTGTACACACACAACTTTCACTTACCAACTTAATTTGATTAGAAATTGAAGTGTTTTGTTGAATGCAATTTCTCAAAGTCACAAATTTTTCCACACTCATTTAATTATTTTTATTTGTATTTGCTCTCTAATGTACACTGTTATTTTTTATTGTTAAATAAAAGTTTTTACTTGTGATAATTCGACAATGCAAGCATAATACTCCACCGCGTCTAATTTTATAATTCTCTATTTATAATTCTATCTTACCTTACAGACGGACAGTTTACTGTAAAAGTACGCGACGAATTATCGAATTAAACGGATTAGAGCAGGAGTTCCACAGGGCAGCGTAATTGGTCCCTTCCTTTTCAATGTGTATACTGCAGACTTACCCGAACACGAACACACTTTACTAGCTACATTTGCAGACGACACAGCACTCCTCACATCCCACAAAAACCCATACGATGCGTGTTCGATTTTCCAAAATCATTTAGATGATATTTCTGAATGGGCAAAAAGATGGAGAGTAAAAATGAACGAATTAAAAAGCGTATTTATAGTTTTTACTCTTAATCAGGGGCTGTGTCCACGGGTATATTTCAATGATGTTCCCATTCCTACTTCCCAGGAAGTACGATACTTGGGACTTCACCTGGACAAAAGACTGACCTGGAAAACCCACATCACACTAATCAGAAAGCAACTAAACAAACGATATGGACTATTATCAAGATTACTTGACAGACGCTCTAAATTATCCCTAACCAACAGGCTTACAATATACAACATGCTCATTAGACCCATTTGGACATACGGGATAGAGTTATGGGGCACTGCAAAGCTCTCAAATATCCAAAGGATCCAATCCTTTCAATCAAAAGTGTTAAGGAGGATAGTAGATCACGTTCTACGTGACTAATGACTCACTACACAAGGACCTTAACATCCAAACAGTAATCGATACAGCCACACTATACTACAATAACTTCCATCAAAGACTAACTTTCAGCATGAACCCACCAGCAGAAACACTTAAATCCACCACAAATCCACACAATCCACCCCGACGATTGTTGAGGCGATGGCCTAGGGACTTATTGTTATAACCAACGCCAATGTATCTATCACCCATAGGTGTAGATTACAGATTTGCTCATTGCAAAAAAATTTTTGCTGATAGCAAATTTACAACATGTGACATAAATAAATAAATAACTATTTAGTTGTTGAAAACTTCATTTAGTTACCATAGAAACAAATAATTTCCATTAAATGTCTATGTTTCAAAACAGGTCGACAACTCTTTTCCCTGAACAGGACGTCTTTGATTGTAAACAAATGGTTATCATTAAATGCGTACTGGGTATGCGTGGGCCAACGTATATTATGAGTTGTTGGAATATTTTCCTTTTTTCTCCTGTTTCTATGTTCACTCGATTTTTTTCATATTTTATATTTAGCCATTTCTTATTTTTAGTAAAAACGAGAGACAGTTGATTTCTCCATGAAAACAATAACATAAGATACTTTATAGGAAACTGGAAGTCTAAATTTTGTGATGTGACCCACACATATTTATTGGTAATTAGAGTAAGAGGGCTATTATATAATTATTATGTATATTAATTGTTATTACATTATATTATATGAGGGCTGTTACATAAATATTCTGTATGTAGATATTAATGAGAGTGACTATATATTATTGTAAGTTACATACAAGTATAATTAACAAATAACATAAGTACAAATAATAATAAGTACAAATAACATAGGGCCAAACTTTGTACCCTGAGCCCTCCTTTATCGCCCTAGCTCTGAGAAGGCCCCACTCACAATCAGTTGAAGTTGAAATTTGCTGCCGTATAGACGTATTGTGCCATACCCCGGCCAAAAAACCTCACTCCTTTGTAAATTAAGGCTGTATATATATTAATTTGATATATTTTTCTATATGTATATATTATTACCAATTATAATATGCTTTCACTGCGTAATTCTGTTTGTTTTTGCATGTCCCAATTATTTAGATAATTAAGATCCACGGACCTAAACGGACCTCTTAACAAACCCATATTAAATTAATTACACATGGGACATCGCAATTTTTCACGATCGCAATACTTTCCCTTACTATACAAATACAAACATATAAAAATATTTCGAGTTTACAATTAATCAGTGGCCAAAGTAAGTTGAGCATTTTACACTTTTATAAAATAACTTATTTTTGAACTATAAATAGATTCAAGAAACCAGTATAGGATTTCTCACCGCTGGATTTAGGAGCGGGTAATGAGATTAAACATTTTCTTATTCAGGTTCTAAATTGAAAATCTTTTCGCCGAGAGAAACGCGAATGAGTCCTACGATAACCAGTCCATGTCAATCTTCGAATGGATTCTAAATAGGGAATAAAAATAATATAGCCCCTAACCCTCGTCAAAACTGAGT
The DNA here is from genome assembly GCA_911387785.2 of Aelia acuminata. Lineage (NCBI taxonomy): Eukaryota > Metazoa > Arthropoda > Insecta > Hemiptera > Pentatomidae > Aelia > Aelia acuminata. The sequence goes on from OU426984.1 coordinate 12,791,476, forward strand.
GGAAATCGATGCAGAAGGGATAGGGTAAGCAGCAGGATATCATGGGGCGAATTGAAATCTACAGGTTTTCGTAAGATATAAAACGTTATATCAATGATATTTTAGCACTATATTGATCATATATATAAACTAGTTGTTTGTTTGTTTAACGCTACTTTATGGCACTAAGGCTAATCGGACGATGCAACAGTGGGAGTCCTAAATTTTGTCTATCCAGGTATAATTAGGATCTTTAACGAGTACCTGACATCGTACAGGCTCGGGATCTCCATTTTACGTACTATCCAAGGGATTTTACTCCCGTGTGTATAATGCAATGGTATATATCGGTCATTAACTAAAATAACACAGATCTACAGTGGTCTTGGTGCCGACAGTCTTATAGCTGATTCTGAATATAATTGGTGAACTGAATCAAAATTTGCCATTAATATTCCTCTATCAGCTCTAATTGTTGAGATATATAAAACGGCGCGACTTACCTCTTAAAACATAATTACTCGAATGCGTATGCAGGTTAATAGCAGGTGGAAAAAAAAACAAAGATCTTAAATTCTGTACATAAATCATTTTAAATTAATTAAAACCATAACACAAACATTATTTACATAATCACTTTGTAACTAAACCATTTACATTTCAAAGGGATTCTATTTCACACTTCTTTAGCGTCACTTTCTTGAACGTTTCTTCAAACAGATCGTTTTAGGTTCAAGCAGTAACCTGCGATCATGTGGGTATTCCATGATCCAGTTGAGCGTTTCAAAAGTATATCATAACAAAAAGTAGTTAAAATGATTTGCCAGTTGGTAACATCATACAAGTTATTAGTAGATTTTATTATTTTTTAATTCTTACAAGAAATTATATAGAGGTAGCTAATCGTTTAATATTCTAAAATTAGGGGAAAAGCGTGCTAAAATAATTCATTTATACATCTATTTCGGTTTGTGTTATCTATATCACAGGGATTTGAATTTAAATAAAACTACTGTTAACATTGGCGGATCCAGGGGAGGGGCTGTGGGGGCTGCAGCCCCTCCCTTTGGAAAATTTTTCGTCATTTTAAGATAGAATTTGACTTTCCTTAATATCAGGAAACAAGTTAAAGAACAAATAATGTGCGGAACAAGTAGACTTTTAGTTGTGGAAAAGGAAAATAAAGGTAAAAAAGCTGATTAGCAGATCCAAATAAGGGGCTGTGGGGCTGCAGCCACCCCCTTTAGGACTGCAGCCCCCCCCCTTTCCGATCGGCTGGATCCGCCCATGACTGTTAAGGTATGCTGAAGCTAAAAAAGTAGAGCTGATAGAAATAATCTGATTGCATTATTGAAATCGCGCCCCAAACGTAGTTAAATCAGCTAAAAGATTCTAGACATCAAAAAAAATTCTTTTCTCTTTAAAGCTGTGTAATCATTCATGTATAGTATGTAAATATTCATCAGTTTTGTTTGACTGTTAGATGTACTGTTTCAATTAATTAGGCTAACATGTTAAATATTCTTTGCAGATGCAGCGATTTAAATAATTAACTTTACTTTCAAACACTAGGAAATATTTAGGAAGAATTCAAACATAACCTATCGTGATTTAAAAGCTACTAAGTCAAAACTATGGCCACAGAGGCGCTATCTGTTAGTCAATACCTGAACCTTGTATCAAAACATTGCAATTATTTTCATAAAAAAATAATTGTTTGTTTGTTTAACATCACTTTATGCCACTTAGGCTACACGGACGATGCTACCTTGGGAGTCCTAAATTTTGCCTATCCAGGTATAATTAGGTTAGGGATCTTTAAAGAGTACCTGATATTTAACCTTATAAACTGGACTTAAAAAATAGAGACCAATAAAAGATTAAACATATCTTTTTGATCAATGTTTCTTTTTAACTGATTTTGTTGAAAGAAGGCGTTTTAGCCATAAAAGAGTGAGCATGTGATAACAAAAAAAGTTATACTTAGTACATCAAATATTTAAACTCCTTTGTCTTAAAATTAAGATTAGAGCAGTTAATACGTTATTTAGGTCGTTGTTTCTCCTAATGGTGCATGTGAATTTGTGTACCTGCATTTTAGGGACTGTTTAGGCTTCAAGATCTGGGCCTGTATTTTTACATGAATTAATGAGTATTTGTTTGTTTAACGTCACTTCATAACACTAAGGCCAATCGGACGATTATAGAGTGGCAGTCCAAAATTCCACCTATCCAGCTATGATTAGGATAGGGGTCTTTAACGAGTACCTGACATCGTACAGGCTCAGGACCTCCATTTCAGGTCCTACCCGAGGGAAGGCATAGTCAAGGATTTTTTACTCCCATTAGGAAATCCTAGGGCCACCTCGGGACGCTAACCCGCGACCTTTAGTATAGTAGGTTGCTATGCCAACCACTAAACCACAGGTGACCCCTTGTATACTTTAAGTTGCTTAGCTTTAAGCAAATAAAGTATTATATTTTCTTGGCTAACCTAAATAAAAACGCATCAGAGCAGAGAGTGGACTAATATTACGGGGGCTATAATTTATCACGAGCGATGCCTTTGGAGAGAGAAATATTTTATCCAGTTTTACATTACCCCATTTGGGAGTTGGCTTGTGAAAAATCGTCGGGCATTAGTGTTCTGTCTTATCTCTAAGTATTAAGCGTTTCCTGAGCTTCGTCCCATCAGAAGGCGTGATTAGCAATTCAGGAAATCATGCATAAATTACAGATTAGCCGGCAAAAATATTGTTACGGGCTTCGGGTTCGATAAAATGAACAATTAACACTAGGACAATAATTTATTAATCAATACTCACAAGGGTAATTACTGCCTTATTATCAGATACAAACCAGGCTGTGTATGCAGACTCTAATTACTTATAACTAACCGCACGGGTTAAAACAAGAGTCTTTTCTACGACATACACTATCACCACAATAACTTATCACAATAAGGCTTACCACTTATCACACTATCTTATCCCAGTTCACTACGAAGTGTACTCCACGGGTGTTGCCAAACAACTCCGCTGAGGCCTGTTAGAGCCGGTATTTATTAGTCTTGGATAGATTCTAGAAGGTTCGGGGTTCATCCAGAACAAAGTCTTTGATCTTCCCCGACAGCCAGTGCGGCACCGAACAACGGACGTATTGTTCACCAAAGGCGCTTTGTCTACTACCGCTGACCGCAACACTACCCCCTCCTTAATGCTGATCTGTCCCAGATCAGGTCGTGAATGGAGTGTAATAGGCTCAGGTGTTTTCTCCTCTTCAGCTTCCAGCAGGACTTTTCCTGTTTCCTGACCGAGTGTTAGAAGCACAGCGAGTTTCTTGAAACTACCAGGCGAAGCCACCTTCAGCGAAAGGACACTGGCCGGTGCAACAGAGTCGAGCTCCACAATGCCAAACGCATTTGACATTACACAAACACCAGAAGTTGGGTCCGGGACCTGGCTTGGATCAATCCTTACAACACTTGCTTTGGAAACCAGCACCTGTTGGTTGTGAGGGTCTAGACCAATGCTCTGCTCAACTAAGATTCCTTTAACAGCACCATGGGCAGCTGATGGTTTGCTCTCATCACCATTCGATTCGAGTCCTACTACCGCTGTTGGACTTTCTGTCGTCCCATGGGTAATATTGGGCTTAGGAGGAGGCCGTCCAGGTCCTCGAATGATGCCACTCACTGTCACTTCATTGTCAGTTTCTCTCTCCAATTTCAATTTCTCTGCTAAGGGGTCATCATCCTCATCAGAACCAGTAACATGCGTTCTCCTGTTTAACATTTCAAGTTCAGCATCATCAGGCTTCATAGACCCACACCAAGCCTTTCCCTGATTCAAGGTTCTTTGCTTGCTGTACCTGATTAGCCGACCACTGATTGAAAAGGTTCCAGAGTTTGTCACTTGATCGTTTCCAGCCCTCCCCGATATGGCAGTCCTATGTTCATTCAAAGACCGCTTGGCCAAACTCTTCTCAAATGCTCCAAACAGACGCCGACAAGCCTCCAAGCTTCCAGCCGGCTCCCAGCCACTCTGTTCAGAAGGGCATCCCTCCCATCCAAGGGTGTATCCGGCCCTCCTCGATACGGCTGACCTCTGTCCATTCAAAGACCGCCTGGCCAAACTCTCCTCAAATGCTCCAAGCAGACGCCGACAAGCCTCCAAGCTTCCAGCCGGCTCCCAGCCACTCTGTTCAGAAGGGCATCCCTCCCATCCAAGGGTGTATCCGGCCCTCCTCGATACGGCTGACCTCTGTCCATTCAAAGACCGCTCGGCCAAACTCTCCTCAAATGCTCCAAACAGACGCCGACAAGCCTCCAAGCTTCCAGCCGGCTCCCAGCCACTCTGTTCAGAAGGGCATCCCTCCCATCCAAGGGAGTATCCGTATTGCTTTTTTCCTGGATGGAACCTACGGGAAACAACAAACTCTTCTTCCTTATCTTGGGAGCTATCACCATCCTCGAGATGATCTCTCAAGTTCTCAATATCCTCCCTTCCTTTTTCAACACCTGTGGTTGACTCAACTTCCATGACTTCTCTTGTCGAATCCACCTGAACAAGCCTTCCCACTTCAACAGGCGTTTCCTCAGCGCCTTCATCGCAATCTTCCTTGTCAGGTTTAGCATACCTAAAAGTACTAGAATCCGTGACAGTCTGTACAGCAGCTAACCCTGCATTTCCTATTCTTTCAGGCTTGGGTTTCATGAACTCCTCCTCGAAATGAACACCACAAGAGGATCCACACACAAGAGCATCCACCTCTCTCAATCCGCCAAGCGGGACCTTCACATCTTCAACACTCACTTGAGGATCAAGGTCGAAGGGCTCTTCTTTTTCTTCTTTATCATTAGTTTCCCCTTCACCTTTCGATTCGTTGAAATGAAACACTTCATCAACTTGCGTAGCACTAAGAACCTTCTTAACCGAAATCTTAGGAATATCACTATCAACTAACTTATTTTCTAAAGTAGTAAAAAATTCTGATAACGTAGAAAATAACTCATTTTGAAGATTAGAGAATTATAAAATCAGCCGACTTGGAGTATTTTGCTTGCATTGGCGAATTATCACAAGTAAATAAAAACTTTTATTTAATAATAAAAAAATAGTGTTTTTTACAAGATATGGCAATTAACAAAACATCCATTTCTAATGTAATAAGTTGGTAAGTGAAAGTTGTGTGTTGCGCGCACGCGCCAGATTTTTTTTTTTCATTTTACTCTCAGAAGGTCGATACCGTCATCATCGAATGAGATGTATTAGTTTCATGAGGATCGTTTATTAGAATAATTATTCAAAACGATTTGTCTGAATAATGACCATGAATCCTGTCTACGAGAATATTATTCAGCCAATCGGAACTTGAGAGCGATGTCGGCAGTAGGGTTCAATCAGGCTATGTCGATGGATGGGAAGCCATTCCTTCTGCTCGGCTGTTAAACAGAGGGACAAACTGTTGTAGACTTTTTGTGGGAATAATTACCAACTGTACATGTTTGTGACTGTTCGAGAACCTTCTAGGCTTGTCGAGAACTATCCTGAATGATCTGATTCAGACAAAATATAAGGAGCGATGGACTGAAGAGTTAGTCTTATTCTGCTCAGATCATATCGTTACTTTTATGTTTCTGTTTCGTTTATGTTGATACTTTTTGTAACACTCTTGATTATTTGAGGTCATATTGTTTGTGAGTTCATGTTATTTTAACATGACATTTTAAATTGTAATTTTCGTTGAATAAAAATTATTTTAACACACATAGGTGTAAAAATATATTATATATGTAGTTAACATTGTTATTGGGAGAAGGTACTCCTGAATAGAGGAATGAGGGATTACGTTGCCTGAAAGAGTGTATCAATCGATAAGCGAAGCTCACAATTTGAGCCTGTTTCAACTTCAAATGGCCGATTGGAATTTTGAATTATTTCTTTAGGACTTGTTTCAAGGTGTCGGAACCCATTATTCACTACAATATACCTTCAACAATGACTTTATAGTATGAATATTATTTATTAAAATAGGGTAAACCATACAGTTATTGGCACTCAGTACAGCTATTGGCAACCCAACTTTAACTTAAAGAAATAGGTAAACAAGTCCTAATTTTATTACAAGATATACATGAGTCTAATGTTTGAAGGGTCCTCTAAGTCATCTATGAAGTAAGACTTTAACAAACTAACCATTGGTGAAGATTTCACAATTAAATCCACAGGGTGCCAATAATTAGATTTGGCACTTTTAACAATAAATATTGCCATATTGTAAAACTATTGAACTTTTGATCCAAAAAAACCTCTTGTGTCTTTATGAGGATAGATAATGAGGAGCTATAGGAAGTTTCTATTAGATCCCTTTATAAAAAGTATTTTTTTTTAATTTAACCACAGAAATGTAGTCTTAAGGGTGCCAATAACTGTACGGTTTACCCTACTAATTTTATGAGATAAGATCTTCCTTAGTAAAAGCTATCCAACTGCTACCAACTCACGAATTACAAGCATGGAAGCAAAAAATTAGTGGAGTTTTTTTTTAATTATTTTTGAGTGATAAACAGGGTTCGAAATTGATAATTATTTTTTTCAAAAACCACTTATTAATGTATTTTTACTTTCACTTAACTATATATGAAATGTACAGTAATGGAAAGAATTGTTATCCTGAAAAAATTCGTTTTGGGGTCTTCTGAGCCCAAATAATCAGGCCCCCTCGAAATGGTCTGTGTGTTTGTTAACAGACTAGCTCAGAACCTATAATCCGTACGAACCTAACATTGGGTATTTGGTGTAAGTATATGCCCGCGATACGACAGTAAAACTGTCATCAAAATTGATCAATCGGAGGAGCGACTTTTTTTTAATACATTTTCTCTCATTTTTACGTTTTTACTTTCACTTACCTATATATGAAATATATAGTAAGTGGAAGTATTGCGATCGTGAAAAATTTCGACTTCCGGTTTTCAACGGAAATACACGTTTTGGGGTCCCCTGAGTCCAAATGACCAAGTCCCACGAAATGGTCTGTGTGTGTGTCTGTGTGTCTGTGTGTCTGTGTGTCTGTGTGTGTGTGTGTGAACAGACTAGCTCAAAAACTATAAACCGTGGGAATCTGAAATTGGGTATTTAGTGTAGGTATATGCCCGCGATGTGACAGCAAAAATTTCATCAAAATTGCTCAAAGGGAGGGGGTACTTTACTTAATAACTTTTTACGTTTTTTTCGATTTTCTCAAAAACGGCTCTAACGATTTTGATTAAACTGAGTATTTGATCTATTTATATGCCCGAAATATGACTGTAAAAATTCCATCAAGATTGATCAACCGGAGGGGGGACTTTACTTAATAAATTTTGTATCATTTTAACATGTTTTTTTTATTTACTCAAAAACGGCTTTCATGATTTTGATCAAACTGGGTATTTGATGTATGTATATGCCGAAGATGTGATAGCCAACATTTCATCAAAATTGATCAACCGGAGGGGGGACTTTACTTAATAAATTTTGTATAATTTTCACGTGTTTTTTTTATTTACTCAAAAAAGATTTTCACGATTTTGATCAAATTGGGTATTTGATGTATGTATATGCCGAAGATGTGATAGCCAACATTTCATCAAAATTGATCAACCGGAGGGGGGACTTTACTTAATAAATTTTGTATAATTTTCATGTGTTTTTTTTATTTACTCAAAAAAGGTTTTCACGATTTTGATCAAACTGGGTATTTTATGTATGTATATGCCAAAGGTGTGATAGCCAACATTTCATCAAAATCGGTCAAACGGAGAGGGCACTTTATTTCATAATTTTTTTCCAATTTTTAACTTTTTTTCGATGCCCTCAAAAACGGCTTTAATGATCTTTATCAAATTCGTCATGTTTAATGAAAATTAGGTTTTCTTTAATATCAGGTAAGCTTTATCATTATTAAAATGTTCTGAGTTATGTAAGTTGGTAAGTGAAAGTTGTGTGTTGCGCGCACGCACCAGATTTTTATTCATAAATATCAGGTAAGCTTTATCATAATTAAAATGTTCTGAGAGGGCATAAATGGGAAAGGGGCCTTATTTGTTTTCTTATAAAGTACCTTTGTTTTTTGTTTATATGGAGATATTATCTGTCTATCGTTTCCGTTAAAAATAAGAAATGGCTAAATATGAAATATGAAAAAATCTAGTTTACATACACAGGAGAAGAAAAGAAAAATATTCCGTCAACTCATAAAACACGTTGAGCTCACGCATGCGCAGTACTCCTTTAATGACAGACCAATGCTATATAATTAAAGATGTTATGTTCTTTCAATGGAAATTTTTTGTTTTATGGTAACTATATAATAGTTTTCAACAACTACATACAGAATTATAAAATCCGACGACTTGGAGTATTATCTTGCATTAACGTATGATCATAAGTAAAAACTTTTATTTAATAATAAAAAAAAAATTGAGTGTACTTTAAAGAGCAAATACAAACAAAAATAAGTAAATGAATGCGGAAAAATGCGTGACTTTGAGAAATGGCATTTAACAAATCACGTCTATTTACAATCAAAGTAAGTTGGTAAGTGAAAGTAGTGTGTTGCGCAAAACGCACCAGATATTTTTTTCTTTTTTCTAGAGGAGGAAGGAAGGACTCAGTGTAGCCTCCGTAAATTATAAAGAGACAAATGGGAGCCAACAATATGTGCCCAGGCCAATAAGCAGGATTTATGATGAGGCCATAGGTTATTGTTAACCTGGCTGTAACGGAAGTCGAGAGAGGCCCGCAGTTAAAAGTGAGTTAGTGATTGCTCAGCGCTGCAACTGATTTACTGATCTCTAAGTCACCATCAAGGACTCTACGCTGACAGTTATCTACGAGTCCTGGCGGTTCGTTTTATTAGAAAAGTATAATCATAGAAATAATAAAATAAACACTAAAAGCATGTTTACACAGAGGAATCAAAGCTAAAATCCACGGGCGCAACTGGCAACTGTTAAGGCTGCAAATACCACGGGATTCAGCCAAAAGGGGGGGGGGCTCACTTGAGTGACAGAATGTTTTTCTTATATCAAGTTTTTTCGTATTCCTAATTTGAAAAAAAGAACTAACCCGACTTCTAATACTAGGAAGCAGTAAACTAAAAGTATTAAATAATTACATTCTGATTTTTATGAATACACAGCAAAATTCAAAATGGTATAAGATGCGGAAAAATGCAATAAAACGAATAATTTTATTTTGACTTGTATGAATACACTCTAACTGTTAATAAAAATGATTAAATTAACGCGTTCACTCCGGGACTTTTTAATGCTGTTCGCTCTATCGGGCGGGAGCAGGGCATTATGCAGTATTGGCAACCCAACAACAATAAAAATACTATCCTACTAGTTATGTTTATAATACGATATTAATTATAATTGTTATAAAAAATGAATGCTTATACGTTTATAAATATATGAATATAAGTATAAACAAATACTAATAAATATAAAAATAATTGAATTTATATTAAATTTTCATTATTTTAATTTTCTGCTATATTGAAATTATTTCTACTTCTTAATACTTTGGCTGCCATGTCACCTGAAATCGAGTAACTGTTCTCTTGTCAGAGAATTAAATATTAAAATTGTGTAGAAAAGAGAGCATGACTCTCAAGTATTCTTTTTCGACAGTCAAAGTGTTAAAGATCTAATTATTTGGCAGAGGCTGCATTCTAGCGTGAGCCACCGGTGGTACACGTGTTAAAATATCAAATAGCATGTTCAAACCAACATTTTGGAAGCGAGTAATCGAATTGAGTATCCTCCTCTTTCGAAGTCGGTAAAAAATTTACTTTCATCGCAATATAAAATACATAATAAATTGTTTTGGAAGTAATATTTTTTGTAAATACAGTTGCCAAAGTAAATGAAAGTCACCTAATAACCAATGTTTTTTATAGCAAATCGAAAAAGGAAAACATTGAAAAATTCCTTCTTTTTTCAATAGAAAAACTACAAAAAAAATTTAGAGGTGAGAGATAGTCAACTGTAATTCTTTAAGATACGTTGAATGATTGGCAGAATTTTCAGTTAAAACTTTTTTTGTTTTAAAGCCAACGTTTCGATCCAACCGGTGGATCTTCATCAGGGCTTTTGAGTCCAGATTAATACCAAGACTGAAGGTAAAAAAAGATTTTTTTGTATTACTCTGGACCCAGAAGCCCTGATGAAGATCCACAAACTGGATCGAAACGTTGGCTTTTAAAAATAAAATACTTTTAACTGAAAATCCTGACAATCATTCAACCTATCGTAAAAAAAAAAAAAAAAATTATGTCAATATTTCTTTTTAAAATAAAACAAGACAAGATGGATTAAAAAAAAAAATTAAAGATGGGAACCTCCTTATTTGAATATTTTTAAAATAAGAGCAGCAAAATCCATTTTTATCGAGTCGTTAATAAATTTTGAGAATTACTGTTGAAAACAGAACAAAAGAAAAAAAATCCATTTTTTCCAGCTTAGATTATCTCAGAACCTATCCACCATTGAAAAAAAAAATCCTAATATCTAATTTTGAGTTTACCACAGGCATAGATGTGTTAATAAAAATCTTATTTAGTCAACTGATATCATACATAATAATTTATTTATGAATCATATTCTTACAAAATAAGAATCTAATTGGGTAATCAAAATTGGCACACAAGGGTCCTAAAAAATATAAAATAATAATTTTTTATATCCAAATAAAATTTTTTTTCAAACTTCAACTTTGATTTAATCAAAATACGTAATATTTCACCTAGACCTTTACATATACTTACAAGGGGACCAAGTCACATTTCCCTCTCCGATTTTGATGAATTTTTTTTTTTTTTTGGTGATTCTGCATCGAAAATAAGTCGACACGTGTCCCGTTCCATTGAATGGGCCATCTGGACTGAGAAATTAAATATTTTAGGCTTGTGAAAGCCAATTTTAACGATTTTTTGACCTAAAATATTTAATTTCTCAGTCCAGATGGCCCATTCAATGGAACGGGACACGTGTCGACTTATTTTCGATGCAGAATCACCAAAAAAAAAAAAAAAATTCATCAAAATCGGAGAGGGAAATGTGACGTGGTCCCCTTGTAAGTATATGTAGTTATAGGTCTAGGTGAAAATTATGTATTTTGATTAAATCAAAGTTGAAGTTAGAAAAAATATTTTTATGTGGATATAAAAAATTATTATTTTATATTTTTTAGGACCCTTGTGTGCCAATTTTGATTACCCAATTTGATTCTTATTTTTTAAGAATATGATTCATAAAATTTGGTCATAAATAAATTATTATGTATGATATCAGTTTCCTGAAACCTGAAAGTTTCATTAAAATTGGTTCAGGTAGAATGGAACAATGAATGTTTTGTGAAAACCAATTTTAACCTAAAATATTTAATTTCTCGGTCCAGATGGCCCATTCAATGGAACGGCCGGATACGTGTCGACTTATTTTCGATATGGAATCACCAAAAAAAATTTCATCAAAATCCGAGAGGGAAATGTGACGTGGTCCCCTGGTTAGTGTCATATTTTTTTAAATGAATTTTAATCAAGTACTTACGATATGAAGCAAGATTGATTGAATCACCTGAAACAGAGAAATAATATTTTAGAATTATTTTCTTTAAGAATTTCAAGCTTGCTTTGGGACGATTGTGATTTAGTAGTAAGTACCTACTTAATAGAAAAACAAAACAATCCTTTCCGATTGAAGAACCCGCAGAATATTTTTACGATGATGAGACTGATGAGAGAAGAATACTTAATCCTCATTAAAAATGAGCTATTCGAAATCGTTAGAGCCGTTTTTGAGAAAAACCTAAAAATGAGACCAAATTAATCAAATAAAGTGCCCCCTCGGTTTTATCACTTTTGATAAAATTATTGCTGTCACATCGCGGGCATATACATACACCAAATACCCAGTTTCAGGTTCGAACGATTTATCTTTATTGAGCTAGTCTGTACACACACACCATTTCGCAGGACTTGGTTATTGAAAACTGGTCTAAATTTATCACGATCGCATTACTTCCCTTCCTATATATTTCATACGTAGATAAGTGGAAGTAATTATTCCTTCTTCTTGTGGATATAATGTAATATAACTTATCTATAACGAAGTAAATTTTAAACTAAAAGGGATATGTAGAGAACTAAAAGGTATAAAGTAAATAATACGAAGCATGTCTCTCGAACCCCAAATATTAGAAGCGATAAGCCCCGAAGCAGGGACCAACTCTAATGTGAGTCTTGTAGGGGGACGCTATCTACTGACCTCATCTAACTTCGATATCACTAACGATCGGAAAAACTGCTATCATCAACTTGGGTCGTAGAGGTTCGGTAGAAAATCGGCAATGGTAGGTGTTTTCATGCAGGCATCGTAAATATTTAGAAGTCTTGAAACTTATCTAAAATTTGTCTTTAAATGTTTATTTACTAATGAAAGAAGTTATAAATGATCTTATTTTAAAAACTGCCTGCATATAATAGTAGTTAGACTTTAATTGAGATAAAGAAGGAGAAGTTAAAGTTTTATCGAATGATCCAATGTCCATACCTATCAGTGTTGTTACATAATGTGTTCTAAGACGTAAGTATATTTGGCATATTACAACAAATGTAAAAAAGATCTCAGGTTACCGTTTTTCAGGTTACAAACAGAACAGAATTCATCAGGGTTTAATGTATATTAAATATTACCAATTGTAATTGTAGTATTTAAAGTTTCATTTTTTAATTATTGTTGTTTTTAATTATTTAGCTTAAGGTTACATTGTAAGTACAAGTATGTAAACTTTAATTATTTTTTATAAATAAGTAGACTTTAATTTGTTATTGGATTGAAATTTAATTATTATTTTGTTCTATTTGAGCTGCTTGGCTAACTCTATTTGTTCGGGGAATACCCCAAAAACAAATAAAGAAATTATTATTAATCATAGTCAACAATGAAAGAACATATCCCACGTCGGCAAGATATATAAATTTTGTGTAATGCATACCTGCATGACAAAACTTACAACGCTAGAATACAGTCACAATAATTCTAAGTTCGCGTAAGAGGCAAAATATCATATTATTTTATAAAGGGGATGAACGTCTTAACGTTGGTACAGTTTGTACTACTGGTACTAACTTCCGCAATGGTAAAATATTTGTGATCAAAGACTATTTGTGTAGTCCCCGTTTGTTTTTACATAGTAAAATTGCGAATGAAGTTGAAACTTTACATGTGGTTATCCAAAAAACAGTTTTTTAGTTTCACTTTCACTAACCTAACCATCCCTATATGTGAAATATATAGTAAGGGAAAGTATTGCGATCGTGAAAGACTTCCAGTTTTTTACGGAAATACATTTTTTTTTTTTTTTTTATACTGCTCTACGACCTACAAGTTGAGTCTTGGCCTGCTCCAGCAATGACCGCCAGTTATTTCGGTTTTGTGCTGCTGCCTTCCAGTCATGAATGCCAAGCATCAATAGTGCATCGGTAGCAACACAGTCTTCCCATCGGAGCCTAGGGCGTCCAACCTCCCGTGGTCCTTACAGTTTCTCCGATAGGACTTTAGATGGGATTTCGGAGGAATTCATTCGAACAACATGTCCCGCCCATCGCAATCGTTTAATGTTTAAACGATAAATTTAATGGTATCAACCACGTCTAAGTCCTTGTATAGGCTTCTCAGCTCGAGGTTGGTTCTTCTTCTCCAGTCTCCGTCAACATATGCGGCCCCATATATTCTCCTTAAAATCTTCCGTTCAAACCTGGAGAGTTCCAGTTTCTGAGTCCTTGTAAGCGTCCAGGTCTCAGCCTGCCATATGTTAAAACATATGTTAAAACCAGGCCATATGTTAAAACAGGTCGAATCAAGGTTTTGTATATTCTGACCTTTGTTGACTTTGACAAAATCCTAGACCGGAGATGCTTTTGAAGTGCGAAGGAACACCGATTAGCAGCCAGGATTCGTCTGTCTATTTCTTCTCCAATGTCATTTTGGGAGTTCACTTGAGAGCCTAAGTAGACGAAATCTCTTACTACTTCTATACGGTGTGAACCCAACTGAACAAAGCTTTCCCGGATATCATGTTTTGGGTTAACACACAAGTATTTTGTTTTTTCCGTGTTTATTAGCAGCCCCATGCTTGCTGCTGCTACTTCCAGGGCCTCAAAAGCTTCCCTAACTGCTTCCAGTGTCCTTCCGGCAAGGTCCAGATCGTCTGCATATCCAAGAATTTGAACAAGCCTATTTAGAAGTGTTCCAGTGGTCTGAATGCGAGAATTCCTCACATCTGTCTCGAGAGCCAAGTTAAACACAAGACACGCCAAACCATCGCCCTGACGGACTCCCGTCCCTGTGGTGAAGCTTCTAGACAGATCCCCAAACATTCGAACACAGCACAGGTTACCCTCCATTGTCATGCCTGTGAGTCTTACTAGTTTAGGGGGTATCTGCATGTTTATCATAGCTTTGTAGACTTCATTTCTATTTACAGAATCATATGCTTGCTGAAAGTCTACGAATACATGGTGTGTGCTGATTCCATACTCTCTTGTTTTCTCAAGGAGCAGACGGAGAGTGAAAATTTGGTCCGTCGTCGACCTGCCTGATCTAAAACCACTCTGGTATTTTCCTATTTCATGTTTTGCATAAGGGAGTAGTCTCTTAAACAAAACCGCCGACAGCACTTTGTAAGCACAGGGGAGGAGGTATATTCCCCTGTAGTTCTTGCATTCTAGAGCATCACCCTTCTTGTGAATGGGGAATAACGGAAATACATACTAGCTCAAAAACTATAAACCCAACGAACCTGAAATTGGGTGGTGTATGTATGTGCCCGCGATGATGTGAGCAAAAATTTCATCAAAATTGGTCAAACGGAGGAGCTTCTTTATTAAATAAATTTCGCCTAATTTTTTAAGGTTTAATCGATTTTCTCAAAAACGGCTCAAACGATTTTGATGAAACTGGGTATTTGATGAATGCATTTGTCCACGATGTGACAGCAAAAATGTCATCAGAATTGGTCAGTAGGAGGGGCCAATTTATTTAATAAATCTTGTCTCATTTTCACGTGTGTTCTGGGTTGTAACCATCTCATGACATTACTGAATTTGCGGCCTACTTTGTGAAGAACAAATTTCACGACAGCTTCACGACTTGGTTCCATGAGGAAAAACCAAATTAGCTCAGAGAGTCGCGACCACAGTCTGCGTACTCGTCGTGATGGGCTGTACATCTTGAGTGTTCTGTCAGAGGGTATTGTAAGTCAGTCTTTGGTGAAAGTTTCCTAAATTAATAGCTTGCCTAAGTCCTTGTGTATTATATCGTTTCTAACATGGTGCATAGAATATTATTCGCGAAACTTCCGACAGAAAAGACTGTATTGGACGCTGGAAGTTTTTACGGAGCACCACTTTTGTATCCTTTAATTCTACACAGGTCTTAATAAAACTTTATATTTTGTGAATTTTTCGGCTAAAGATAATTTTGAACGCCTGTCAAGTAGCCTGAATAAAATACCGTATCGTCAATGTGATTCTTTTAGTTTCAACTAATCTGATTAATTTCCTTGTCAACCTTTTGTACAGATAAAAACCTAATTTGAGGACAAGGTCCACGATTCTGAAAATTATGAGAACACCCTTTTTTTCATTCATTTTAATTTTCCTTCTAGTTGCCTGATCTGTAAGATCATCCAGGTTATTTTAAAGTGCGTCATGAATCTATTTGTTTAAGCAAAAGACGGTTTAACCAAAATCATTGTGCACCTTTTGGTATAACCCCCTGATACGATACCTTATATCATCATGTGTTATCTTCTGCATTTAATTAATATGTATTATAGCAAAAGATTAATTTGGTACATTTTTGCTGTCTATTGTGATTTTACTAAACCCTGTTCCAATTATGTTCTTAATTAGTTTCTTATTCATCTGTCATTTATTAACACACTCTGGTCAAATATAAGATGTAATAAATTAAAAACTAACCTATCTATATTCTTTATCAAAATATTTTAAATTTGGAGTAAAATTCTATTTTAATCCCGTTGGTTTTTTTAGATTATCATAAACGTTTTTACCTTTATCAATGAATTTTGATTTAACTATAAAAAAGAATAGGATATAACTAATTGAACGCATTACAGCTAGTGAGCCACAGCAAAGCGTTGCACGTTATTTTATAAAACGTCTGCTCGTTATTTTATAAAAAAAAATATGAACGTTCTGAAGATATCGATACAAACATATATCGAGGTTTGCAAAAACCCTTGACAATGAACCCAGAGTGGAATGTCCCTTCAATAGTCATTAATTTACAAATTGACGTTATTGTCCCCGGCGCAGTGTTCCATCATCGTGATTACAAACGAATATCAGATAGGTTTTAAATAATCGATATATGGCTACTGCAGGCAAACTATTGATAAGTTATTTCAATAAGCAATTATATATATAAAAAAATCTGGTGCGTGCTCGCAACACACAACTTTCACTTACCAACTTACTTAGATTAGAAATTAATGCGTTTTGTTAATTGCCACTTCTCAAATGAACAGAAAGGCTTTAATCATGAACAATGGTCTGTCATTAAAGGCGTTCTCCGCATGCGTGGGCTCAAAAAGTTTTATGAGTTGACTTTATATTATTAATATTTTTCTTTTTTTCTTCTCTATATGTTTTCTTTATTTTTATCATAGCTCATATTTAGCCATTTCTCATTTTTAGGCGTAACGAGAGACAGTTAATTTCTCCATATAAACAAAAACAAAGGTACATTGTAGGAGACAAAAAAGGCCCCTACCCCATTTAAGCCCCCTCAGAACATTTTAATAATGATAAAGCTTACCTGATATTAAATAACACCTAATTTTCATTAAACTCGACGAATTTGATAAAAATCATTAAAGCCGTTTTTGAGATCATCGAAAAAAAGGTAAAAATTGGAAAAAAAATTATGAAATAAAGTGCCCCCTCCGTTTGACCAATATTGATGAAATGTTGGGTGTCACATCTTTGGCATATACATACATCAAATACCCAGTTTGATCAAAATCCTTAAAACCGTTTTTGTGTAAATAAAGAAAAACTCGTGAAAGTGATACAAAATTTGTTCAGTAAAGTCCCCCTTCCGTTTGACCAATTTTGATGAAATGCTGGGTGTCACATCTTTGGCATATACATACATCAAATACCCAGTTTGATCAAAATCGTTAAAACCGTTTTTGAGTAAATAAAAAAAAACACGTAAAAATGATACAAAATTTATTCAGTAAAGTCCCCCCTCCGGTTGATGAATTTTGATGAAATTTTTACAGCCATATCTCGGGCATATTAATAGATCAAATACTCAGTTTAATCAAAATCGTTAGAGCCGTTTATGAGAAAATCGAAAAAAACTTCAAAAGTTATTAAATAAAGTACCCCCTCCCTTTGAGCAAATTTGATGAAATTTTTGCTGTCACATCGCGGGCTTATGCTTACTCTAAATATCCAATTTCAGGTTCGCACGGTTTATAGTTTTTGAGCTAGTCTGTTCACACACACACACACACACACAGACACACAGACACACACACACACACACACAGACCATTTCGCGGGACTTGGTTATTTTGACTCAGGGGACCCTAAAACGTGTATTTCCGTTGAAAACCGGAAGTCGAAAATTTTCTCGATCGCAATACTTCCACTTACTATATATTTCATATATAGGTAAGTGAAAGTAAAAAAAGGTTAAGTTCAAATAGAAAACTTGTCGGGCCACGTTCTCGAAGAGAGAACATTTCTTTAATTTTATTGAATCCGCGATAATCATAAAACATTTTAAAAATCTCATAAAGCAGTCTAAGCTATCTTTTATTGGAAAGACCAGTCTTACAAGCGAAATAATCAGAATCGTTCCAAAGGTTTAAAAATCTATGAGCATCTTTCTGAGAAAGTCAACGTCTCCACCAAAGAAAATAAATAACAATTCAGTGCCTTCTAAAAACTTCGTACGTTACCTAGGACTATACTTGGACAAAAGACTCACTTGGAACATATATACAAACTAAAAATATAAGAACCGACCAGACGATACAAACAATAGTCGCACCTCATAGAAAACAGATAACCACTTAACATAAGAAACAAAAGAATACCATAGTAAAACCTATTTGGACCTACGGAGCAGAAATTTGGTGTTCCGCTAAACAGGTAGACATAAACAGAATTCAAACCACACAATCAAAAATTCTTAGAAAAATTGGTAACGCTCCTTGATATATTTCTAACAACACAATACACAATACACATTCACGACAAATACACCACATTTCATTGTTCAACTCACAACTAGTTAGACCCAATTGTTTCCTCTCTTTCTTCCTTCCAGTTACATGTTCAACGAATATTAAATTGCCATTAACCGAGGGATATCCTCTAACACAACAATCAAAAAAAGCAAATCACATGCATATTTTACAACTCTGCTAGATGCGCTCCATAGTGATGTAAAACTATCGATAGCCTCGGGTATCGATAGTTCCAATAGTATGGGGAATAAAACTATCGATACTATCGATAGTTTATGGTGATGACGCGGGGGGTGGGGGGAGTAGAATATTTGAATTTTTTACTTGGAACGATAGGAACTATAATGCTTGCTCTTAATTTTACCTTTTTTCTTTTCTTTTATTTAGGTAATCAGATTAAAAGTTCGGTAAAAAGAGGATAGATACCATGGTACCATTATAGCCACAGGCAATGTTAGTAAATTCCAAGTATGACAAAAAAAAATTGGTCGTAACAACATAAAATCAAAACTTTATTAACAAATCAAGGAAACCTGATTTAGTGAAAGGTGGTAGATACAAACCCTGGGTCACCTGTGGTGTAGTGGTTAGCACGGCAACCAACAATACTGAAGGTCGCTGGTTCGCGTCCCGAGGTGTCCCTAGGATTTTTTAAAGGGAGTAAAAGATCCTTGGCTATTCCGCCCCTCAGATAGGACGTAAAATGGAGGTCCTGAGCCTGTACGATGTCAGTTACTCGTTAAAGATCCCTATTCTAATACAACCAGGATATGTAAAATTTAATACTACAAATGTAGCATCGTCCGATTAGACATAGTAGCGTAAAATGGCATTAACAAAGAAACAAACAAACGATACCAATCTTCTTTAAGTAACCAATCGCCTGGAATCCTCATTTGTGGACGAAGCTGATTTGTAAGGTAAAAGACGCGACATTCAGAACGCGATCCTAGAGTGAATGGATAGTGTAAATACAATTTTTTTGTTAGAAAACTAAATAAAATTACAATGTAAAATTTTGTTAATTTTGCATTTAAATGAGTTATGCAAGTAGGTGCTTAGAGGCAGATACTTTCACTTTTTCGCTTTGAAAACAATGTTTCCGATAGTACTATCGATAGTTTAAAAACTATCGATAGTACTATACAACTATCGATGGTTAAAAAAAACAAAAAAAAAACTATCGATGGTTTTGAGTTTTACATCACTAGCGCAGGCGCAAGTTACGTTAAATATAAATTAATAAAAAAATGAAAAATAAAAACAATATATCAAATTAGTTGAAAATTGAATATCAATTAGGAGAAATATTCATATTTGATTTAGCCACTATATCTAACAGTTAATAGTTGCGTATGTATCAGCTATCAGAAGCGTATTGCTGCTTTGACACAATTTCCTTGGAACAATGGCTGGATAAACAAGTATAATGAATGGAGATAATTGGTCCAATCCATTTGGAGCTGCAAACAGAGCCGGATCATAAAGAAAAACAACATCGTTTCAGGTCCCTCTGTCGTTACAACGCTCTGATCTGATTATATCTAGCCGTACAGTCCATTGATTGTTTATTTGACATCCCTTTATGTTGCCATATTTTGCCTATCCAGGTATAAGTAATTCGGATAGTGATCTTTAACGAGTACCTGGCATCGTCCAGGCTCGGGATCAAAAAACGTTCATAGTCGAAAAACTATGTAGTTCCTAAAATATTCTCGTGCCACCAGGATGCGAACCCCTGACCATTATCATTGTAAACAACTATGCTATACCATCTTACACTAAATGCCAAAGTAGTTGTTGTCCTCCATGATAATAGAGGCTGGTAGTGATCCAGGAGGATCACTGATCACAAATAAAAAATCGCAACTGTTCTATTGTGACATGTAGTTGAGAAAATGTTCGATTCATAAGTTGCGATTTTTGTTTAATATACTGACTCAGCCTTTTTTCAATACATATATTTTCTTATAAATACATCTTACTAAAGCTCTCCTCCAGACTAGATCCCTAGACAGTGTCTTTTGTTGCAGAATATTTTTAATAGATGATTCCCAAAGACCTGACATCCAACGGAGTATTCGCAGTGTATTAATCACCGCTGTCTGCATGTCTCCATCTACCCTCGACTTATCATTCATTTGAAGCAAAGAAAAAAGGAAAAAAAAATAAAGAATTCTTAATACATGGATATCGATGTTTCCAAAACATCGATATATCGGACGGTGTTTTTTTTAAATCGTTGGCCTATTTTAGCTCAGAAATTACATTTCTTACGAAAATATTTTTAGATATTCAGGTTGATTCCGATTTTTGAATCTGATTCTTCTAATTATAACGTGTAATTATATGTTTGTTCTGAATATCTTTTATTTCTTGATTTATATATAGAACAACGAGATCTGCTTGCTTGATATGACTTTTTTTCCCTTCATGAGTTTTTCGATTATAGGGGTTATTTCCAAGGTTGAGGGTGGGAGATTCACGCTAATTGTCGAAATAAAACCCGGGTATCGTTCATTGCTAACAGATGGGGAAAAAGTAAAAAAAAAAATTTTTTAACGTCCCTTTATCCTACTAAGGCTAATCGGACGATGCTACAGTGGGATCTCTAAATTTTGCCTATCCAGTTTAGTTAGATATACTGTTTCAATTAATTAGGGTACCATGTTTGATATTCTTTTTTATCATTTCAATGCAAAGATTTATTTTTTAAACTTTATTTTTACAATTCACACCTTTCTTAAATGAAAAATACAATCAGCGAATCTGATGACTGAACTCATAAAATAACATGGTTTGCATAACATAGAATAACAGCTTGTATCAAAACATAGCTATTATATCCGTAAAAACATAATTGTTTGATTGTTTGTCACTTTATGCAACTAAGGCTAATCGGACAATGCTACACTGGGAGTCCTAAATTTTGCCAATCCAGGTATAATTAGGTCTGTGATCTTTACCGAGTACCTTACATCATACAGGCTCGGTACCTCTATTTTACTTCCTATCCGGGGGACTTCTTAGCCTAGGATTTATTACTCCCTTTAAAATATCCTAGGGCCACCGCTGGACGCTAACCCGCAATCTTTAATTATTGTAAGCTTCTATGAAAAAGACTTTTTAAATGGAGTCGCAAGTTATTCTCTAGCAATTATGTCTGAAGGTCAATACGCAACACGAACCGGGAGAGTGAAAACTATCAAACCACGATCAATTTCTCTTATTACCATAGGGATTTGTTCAAAAAAATGATTACATTAGTATAATTTGAGTTCTGGAAAAAATAAATGAATAAATCAAAATCTATACAAATAATAAATTTAAAAAAATAGAAAAAATTATTTCACTAACTCTTTTTTAATTTAGAAAGGAAAGCTACTAATTCAGAATTTAAGCAAAGGAAAGCATTTAATTCCATGAAATTCGTCGAAAATGCCCAATTTTTGATGGAATACACCCAAACCTTTCAGATATTGTGTTCAGGCAAGTTAGGTTTTAATAATAAAAACCTTTCGCTTCCCTGATGAAGAAAGTATGGCCGGTGCTCAATGCTCTTAGTTTTGTTGGTTAATGTATTAAAAGTTTTATATAATAAAAGAATAAGATGAAAGATATTTAACATAAAGTTTACATTTGAAATTTAGAAAATATTAACATAATTAATAAGATGAACAAAGTAACATGAAAAAGGAACAAAATAATATGAAAGGAAATAAAGAAAATTCTCTGATATTTAAAGCTTAAACTATAATTTATTAAATACAAATAATTTATTAAAGAAGAATGAAACTAAAATGATTGAATGAAAATGAAACACAACTTATAAACTATTATAGACAAAAATATGCTTTAATCGAATGGCCATTGATGAACTATAGAGTAAAGTAATAAACAAACGACTAATAACTATAATACATAGATAGATATAATAACTGAATTCAGCAATTTGATTTAATGTTAAAAGGTAAAGTTCAATGTTATTTAAAGTTGAAGGTTAAACAAAATTAAAGTTCAGACATTATATAAAAAATAATATTGGAATTATTTTACTTTAAATGTCCATACCGCTGGGAACTTAATTTTTCTTTTCGCTTAGTCTTCTAAAATAATGTCTGCAAATGTGCACAATACACAACTGAACACACTGGGTGAACGAGAATGTAATAAATGTTTTTAAAGAATGTTTTAAGCGTGAGGTGTAATGCGTACTCGGCTGACGAGAATCAACAGCTGACTGACTTGGTGAAGCGTCTTTTGTTTGTCTCAGAGCGTCTTCGACCAATCAAAAACGCCCACGCACATTACACTAAACTAATGCTGATTAAATACTTAATATCGATTGGTATGATATTCATATGGTTAAATTTGATTAATAAATTAACGACAATATATTAGTTACTGAATTTACAACTTATTAATTATTGAACTTAGAATTAATTTAAAAATGCTGCACTAAAAATTAAACTAAAGAATTATATAAAATAAAAAAATGGGTTCCCTGAACATCTTGTATAACCTAAAAAAAAAATCTTACATAGGAAAAGTATTATGCGTTGCAAACCTCGTGTAATCAGTTTTCTTTTTTGTTAAATATTTTCTTTTCCGCCTTTAAACTCCCTCTTAGATTCCTCTATCTTCAGCTAAAACGATTCATTTCAAAAGTCAATAAAATAAAAAAATTAAAAAAAAAAACAACGATATTTTATCCCTTGAAAAAATTAAGAAATTAAATACAATAAGATGGAAAAATTAAAAAAAAACATTTGTATCGATGTGTTTTCTTCTAATGCGATGTTCCTGGTTTAATTTTCAATGCGTAATAAATATCGATATTCTTTACTTAAATATCAATATTGAGACAAATCTAATCAATAACCATCGTACATCAGTATTGATATAATTTCCAAAAATCATCTTTTTAAAATAAATCGAAAAGGGGACCGACCTCCCGATTTTCAATCCAATTCCTAAATCAAAATAACAATTGAATATTAACAGTTTCGCTAATTGGAAGTACATTCCTATAACAGCTCTCTTGTTTAGTGGAAAGTGTGAGAATTTCGGGACGAGTCAGAACTTTCGCCATATATGTACACGAAAATAGATAATGGAACGAAGTCGTGCGAAAATATAACTTTTCATATAACTTCAAGGTTTTATTTTCGCAGGAGACATGACTATTTTGAAATCATTTCTATTGATATACTAACCGGATGTAGGATCTAGTGATCTAACTTCAAAGACCTTACCGGTTAGTATATTAATAGAATTGATTTTAAAATATTCATCTGTTTAATATATTTATCTTTTGCCACTGACTAATAATAAAGAGATAAGTATAACGAAACAGTTTATTTGTTTCTTCTCGGTAATAAAAAGCGAAAAAATTATGGATTCTTCTTAAATGATATTGTAGTGTAGAATTTCTTTTAAAAAAGATATCTTTTTCGATGCTGTTCTCATTGTCACCTAATTCTCCGATAAGAGACCTGGGGAATTCCCATGTTGTTAGATATTCATGTGTTAGTATAAATGTTAATTTTCATAAAAATATGTAATAAATAAAAATATTTTCTAACAAAATGGTAATAGTAATAATGAAGGCTTAACGGACCCGAAAGTTGGATGCCGAGACCAAAACTCGCTCCCTGCATTAGATCACCAATGTCACAGATTTTATAACAGGGTGTCCAATTATTGCTTAATGCCAACATGGATCGTTATCGTAGAATTAAAAAAAAAAAAAAAAAAAAAATCGTATTTAACTTAAGTATTCTTTAACTTTGGTAATCAATAGATTGGTACAAATTAAAGATCTTGACGTCGTTACTTAAGTATAAGTGGGAGATAAGAAGAATGACGTTTCAGGCTTAAAAAATTAAACAGCAGAGGCGATCAATTGATGTTCATCGATGCTCAAATATTTATTTCGTAGGTCAGGAATAATTCGTCCTGTATTCAGTCTTAGTCCACATTCATAGCCGCCAGATAGTAGTACGCACAATTGCGAGATATTCAAAATGGATAGGAGAAGAGAAAAGTTATACCATGGGACTTGAGGGCCAAAAAAGTGTTTGATCTTATAGCCTGAAAGTAATCATTTCACAGAAAACTAATGTGAACGTCTGCCACCTCTGATCGGTTGCCATCAAATTTTGTAGGCAAAGAAAATTGAAATTTTCGGATTTTTTTTTCAATTTTTCGCTCATAACTCGAAAACAATTTATCGCAGAGAAAATTGTGTTTTATTTAAATTGAAAGGGCATAAAATTTCACGGTGACTGAGTTCCTCACAGTTAAAATCGTTCTAGTCTTTTCGCCAGAACCTATTATCAATTTAGCCACCTCAGCGGAAAAATGAATCACTCTCATGTTCCAAAGCCTGCAGTTTGAAGATTACTACTCCAAATAAAAAATGTTACCTATAATAGAATTGGGAGATAGTCAACCGTAATTCTTTACGATAGGTTGAATGATTGTCAGGATTTTCAGTTAAAACTTTTTTATTTTTAAAAGCCAACATTTCGAACCAACTTTTGGATCTTACTAAGTCCAGAGTAATACAAAGACTTACAAAAGAGGCATTCTTTGTATAGCTCTGGACTCAGGGGCTCTAAAGAAGATCCAGAAGTTTGGTCGAATCGTTGGTTTTTAAAAATAAAAATTTTTTGACTGGTGATGAAAAGTGAATTTACTTCGAGAATCCTAAGCGTAAAAAATCCTGGGTAACTCCTGGTGAACCATCGGCATCGCTTGGGGAGGAAGAAAATGGTCTGTGTCGGGTGTGATCAGATGGGTGTTACCTACTATTAGCTGCTGAAACCTGGGGAAACTGTTAATACGGAACGCTACCTACAACAGATGATAAATTTGAATAAAGATTTGCGCCAAAAAGTCCCAAATATCAAGAAAGGACACACAAAGTGATCTTGCTCCATGACAATGCCCCATCACATTCGGCTAAACGGACCAAGGAAACGATCCAAGTGTTTGGTTGTTAAATTCTTCCGCATGCGGCTTATTCACCAGATTTGGCCCCATCCGATTACCACCTATTTGCATCGATGGGACACGCACTAGCTGAGCAGCCTTCTTATGAAAATGAACGAAATTGGTTAAGTGATTGGTTTGACTCAGAAGAGGAAGCATTATTTTGGCGGGGAATCCACAAATTGCCTGAATGATGGGGAAAATGCATAGATAGCGAAGGACAGTACTTCAAATAAAAAAGTATGTATCATTTTTACACAATTAACTCTTATTTGCTATTTGAAAAATTCCGGTTTCATATTTACACACCTGGTAGACGTGGAATTATTTTGCATATGTTTAAACATTTCACTGAACTAGCACAGCCACATCGATCGATCATTATTCATAGCGGCCCGTTACTGTCTAGGAGAGTATGGTCACGCGATCTCGTGCGAAACTTCTATCGACTAAGCCACACCGAGTCTGACTCACTTTACTTCCCAGCAAGTCAGTCCGAACCAGAAAGCTACTCGATTGAACTGGATTACCGTTTTATTAACTTTTTACGTAAAATTTTAAGGGGAAAATATCAATGTATGATTGTTAATAGGTACGCCGGAAGTGTATATGAAATAAAATATAGTTGCCAGTATTGAACCTTAAGGTACTCTCGCCAGAATTGGATGTATTGAAGCATTTTAGGGTTCAGAAATTTCGGTCGGAGTATGGACGCTTGTGGATTATAAACTGAATTATTATATTTAAAAAAAATTTTAGTAAGCATAAACCTTGTTATAGGGTATATATATAGGTTATTACATAGGTTGTGGTGCAATGGTTAGCATAGCAACTTATAATACTAAAGGTCGCGAGTTCGCCTTCTGCGTTGGCCCTAATGTAGTAAAAAATCCTTGGTTATGGCGTCCCTCGGATAAGAAGTAAAATGGAGGTCCCGAGCCTTTACGATGTTAAGTACACGGTAAAGATCCCTATCCTAATTATACCTGGACAGGCAAAATGTAGGACTTCCACTTTAGCAACGTCCGATTAGCTTTAGTAGCATAAAGTGACGTTAAACAAACAAACCCTTTTTAGTTCTTGATTGTTAGAGATCCATCTATGGCGTTTCACCAGCTTCCACAAAGACCTGGAACCTTCCAGAAGGTCCATTTTACGACTATATATAAGGAGCGAGTGACTGGGCCAATTAGTCTTAGACTATGTCTTGACTGCGGAGCTCTAATATTTATGCTGTGATAATTCGTTTGGCATTGATATTGTTATACTTTCGTTAAATAAATATTTGTTGATCCACAGAAGTGTTACAATATGAAAAATGTTTTTTAAATAATTTATTTTTGAAGAGAAATGATTTGGCCCCGCCGGGTCTTCCGCGTGACATGCGCGGTATGATCACCATTGCACCAAGGAGCTCGCTTCCAAACGGTGCCAAATCCTTCCTCTTCACTGACACCTCTCCTACGATCTCGCAAATTGTGCTAGTATTTACGGGAGTTGGACAATTTTTGTCCAACTTTTCGGCATCTCTTGACAGTCAAGATCGTGGAAGAGGTGTCAGTGAAGAGGAAGGATTTGGCACAGTTTGGAAGCGACTCCGTGGTGTAATGGATAAGCATCCCGCGCATGTCACGCGGAAGACCCGGGTTCGATTCCCGGCGGAGCCAAATATTTTCTCTTCAAAAATAAATTATTTAAAATAATTTAAAAACAAGAGTGGTCATCCACGATAATGATTAAATTAATATAAAATAAAATAAAATAAAAAACTACAGTAAAGCATGGTCGGGTTTAGTTAGTTACTAAATAATGTATAATATTAAATATATTATACCTCTCATCTTATGCATTCATTTCAAATATTCGCAAAAATACAATGAGTTCTCCAGACCCATTTATCTTTCAAGGAAATGGTTATTAACTACACAAGAATGTCCTAAAAACATAACAAATGACAACGAACTATGCAGGGGAAAAAAAAAAGTTTGATCTACAATGTTGGAATCGATGTTTCTTAAGTATTTATTTTTATTTTATTTTTCCTGCCATTAATCAAATAGTCCTTGCGCATTGCCGGAATGAATTAACAATTAGCAAATTTTGCTAGTATTTACGGGAGTTGGACAATTTTTGTCCAATTTTGGGCATCTTTTGACGTTCGTCAATTTTTAAATTATTTTATATTAATTTACTCATTATTGTGGGTAACCACCTTGTTTTTAAAAATAAATTATTTAAAGAAAAGGTGGTTACCCACAATAATGAGTAAATTAATATAATATGAAAAATGATTTGAACCGTTAAAGGAAATCGTAAAAAATTACGTTTGCGAGCTGCAGCAGATAGTTCGTCTTAGCAAGTGGAAGGCAACTAAAAAAAAGTCACTATTAGACGTGTTATGTGCAAGTATGTGACCGTCACGCTGCAATGGCCAGCCTCGCAGTGACAACGGTACCCGGTATGGGCGGACAATGAGAGGGTGTGCGGTGAAGAAAGGTGACACGGAATTCCAAGCCCTGAGCATGTTGAGGCCTATCCCAAGGCAGTCGTTCGTCGGGGAGGTCAGTTATCGTGAGGCAATGTCTGTCTGGGTATGGCACAGTAGTAGTCACATTACCGATGGAGAAGAGATTCTTGAATTAGGACGGTTAGAGGATAGAAGGGTGTGGAATAAGAGAATTTAGTTATTATTTTAAAAATTTTGTTAGTAGGGGTCCCCTGTATATATACACAGGTTATTCATAGTTACTAGTTCGAAATATTTATTACTTTCACTTACCTATATATGAAATATATAGTAAGTGGAAGTATTGCGATCGTGAAAAATTTCGACTTCCGGTTTTCAACGGAAATACACGTTTTGGGGTCCCCTGAGTCCAAATGACCAAGTCCCGCGAAATGGTCTGTGTGTGTGTGTGTGAACAGACTAGCTCAAAAACTATAAACCGTGCGCACCAGAAATTGGCTATTTAGTGTAGATATATGCCCGCGATGTGACAGCAAAAATTTCATCAAAATTGCTCAAAGAAAGGGGGTACTTTATATAATAACTTTTTAGGTTTTTTTCGTTTTTCTCAAAAATGGCTCTAACGATTTTGATTAAACTGAGTATTTGATGTATTAATATGCCTGAGATATGACTGTGAAAATTTCATCAAAATTGATTAACCAGAGGGGGAACTTTACTTAATAACTTTTGTATCATTTTCACGTGTTTTTTTATTTACTCAAAATCTGCTTTAGCGATTTTGATCAAACTGCGTATTTGATGTATGTATATACCCGAGATATGACTGTAAAAATTTCATCAAAATTGATTAACCGGAGGGGGACTCTACTTAATAAATTTTGTATCATTTTCACGAGTTTTTTTAATTACTCAAAAACGGCTTAAACGATTTTGATCAAACTGGGTATTTGATGTAGGTATATGCCAAAAATGAGATAGCCCACATTTCATCAAAATTGCTCAAACGGAGGGGCCACTTTATATATTATAACTTAACTTTTTTTGCAATTTTTACCGTTTTTTCGATTTTCTCAAAAACGGTTTTAACGATTTTCATCGAATTCGTCATGTTTTATAAGAATTAGGTGTTCTTTAATATCAGGTAAGCTTTATCATTATTAAAATGTTCGGGGGGGGGGGGGGGCTTAAATGGGGTAGGGGCCTTTTTTGTTTGTTTGTTTTTTTTTCCTTTGGAGTATCTTTGTTTTTGTTTATATGGAGAAATTAACTGTCTCTCATTACGCCTAAAAATAAGAAATGGCTAAATGTGAGATATGATAAAAACCAAGTAAACATATTGAGGAGAAAAAAAGAAAAATATTCAGCCAACTCATAAAACACGTTGAGCCCACGCATGCGTAGTCCGCCTCTTAATGACAGATCATCGTTCCTAATTAAAGCCTTTCTGTTCATTTAATGGAAATTATTGGTTTTATGGTAAATGAAAATGAAATTTTCAACAAGTACATAGAGAATTACAAAATCAGTCGACTTAGAGTATTATGCTTGCATTGCCGAATTATCTCAAGTAAAAACTTCTATTTAATAATAAAAGAAAATAGTGTTTTTTATAGAGCAAATGAAAAAAAAAAATAAGAAATGAATGTGGAAAAATGTGTAACTTAGTGAGAAGTGGCATTAACTCAACGCATTAATTTCTAATCTAAGTTGGTAAGTGAAAGTTGTGTGTTGCGCGCACGCACCAGATTTTTTTTAATAACAGATGAAAATTGAAAATTTTCATATCAATCAATTTCATCAAGGTTATTACCTTTAACCCGTTGGGACTGTTTAATGCTTTTCGCTCTATCGGGCGGGAGCTATTCCAGGGCATTATGCAGTATTGCCAATCCAACAATAATAAAAAAACAATAAAAATTACTATCCTACTAGTTATGTTTATCTAATCTTGTAACAAATTGGAGTTAATCTCATGCTAAAAGTAACCTTTTACTTAAAAAAAATTGGATTGTTAATCAATTGTTACTTTTAGGTATTATAGTTTTGTATAATTGATATTTATTATGTTGTTGTAAATTTTTATTAATAAAAGTTTACTTTTAGCATGAGATTAACTCCAATTTGTTACAAGATTAGAAATTGATTAACAATCCATTGTTACATCTCTTGATAGAAAATCCACAACAATGCACCATACAAAACAATACGTCCTCTAAAAAACACATGATTGGCAACCAGCTTACATTTATAATACGGTATTAATTATAATTGTTATTAAAAATAAATATTTATACGTTTATAATTATATTAATATAAATATAAATAAATACAAATAAATATAAAAATCAAATGAATTTACGTTAAATTTTCATTATTCTAATTTTCAGCTATATAGAAATTATTTCTACTCTCTTAAAATTTTTGGCTGCAATGTCTTCAAAGTCACCTGAAATCGAGTAACTGTTCTCTTTTCAGAGAATTAAATATTAAAATTGTGTCGAAACGAGAGTATGACTCTCAGGTATTTTTTTTTCGGCTCTCAAAGTGTTAAAGATCTAATTATTGGCAGAGGCGGCATTCTATTGTGATCCACCGGTGGTACAAGCCACCCGATAAGGCAGTCAAGTGATGATTATTGACACATAGAACTCTTACTTGAAAGCAAATAAGCTCCAGCGAAATAACTGCTGAGTGGATCTTTCGCCGCTACCGAAAAATTGGTTTTCATTACACTGCACGGAAGTAACTACTTTCGATGCATGCAAACAGTACAGAAAACGGCTGTTTCCCGTTTACTTCTAAAAGAGCACCGAGAATTTGCACGCGCACGGAAAATTTATAAGTGCACCGAAAATTTTCGGTGTACTTGTTATTTCGTTTCCCGGCCACCAGTAGCGCTTGCTGATTGTATTAAGAACAGCTGTTTAATGAAAAATTGAAATCAAGAAAACTGAAAATCCACTGATTACAATTAGTTTTTGTGTCATAAATATTTTCAAAAGTTGTCAGTTTACTTAGTGCTTTGAAGAAATGGCATTGCCCGATGAATTAATGAAGAATGCAGCTGAAGTGGCAGATGGTTTACTTCCTAACAAGTCTCGCGTAAGATATCTAGAGGAGTACGAAAAGTTTTGTCTTTGGTGTCAAAATCAAGCTGTCCCAAGTCAAAGTCATGCTAGTGTATTTATCAGAAAAATCTGAAAACTGACACCATCAAGTTTATGGAGCAGATTTTCCATGTTAAAATCAAGTTTAAAAATTAAGCTAAATATTGATTATTCCAAATTTCTCAAATGTATAGCTTTTTTAAAACGCCAGAGCATAGGTTATGCACCTAAAAAATCAAATGTATTAAGTGCTGATGAAATAACTAAATTTATGATGAACGCTTCATGACGCTTCCGGCCACTTCTGTTATACTGCCAGTTTGCAGTGTAATGAAAAATATCGTTCATAACACGTACCAAAAGTGCTTTTTCCGAGCTTACTCAAACTATTCCCGTACTCGGCTACGCCTCACACGTGAAATTCCGTAGCGCACGGGAAAAGGCCACTTTCGGTACTAGTAATGAAATATACTATTTTGAAATGTCAAAAATTAAGTGAATTTTCGTAATATTCTCTCTCCCGCTGTCATTGTTTACAAAGAAATTGTTCCTTCAGATTCTTCTGTGAGCCCTACATTCTTCAGGGTGTATTAGTTAGCATAGTTAACTACAAAATAGAAGGTTTTGCGGGTTCTTTGCCCCGACAGGTGCTCTATGATTTTTTAATGTAAAATCTTTGGCTGGGCCGTCCTTTGGAAGGAAAGTAAAATGGAGGTCCCGAGCCTGTACGATGACAGGTTCTCGTTAAAGAGTTAAAGGTTCCTAATTATACCTGGATAGGAATAATTTAGGACGCCCACTGTAGCATAGACCGATTAACCTGCATTCGAGTACAACCGATTAACCTGGCATAGAACGATTAGTCACATAAAGTAAAAAAGTAACAAACAAAGCACGTTGTTATTTACATAAATATTTCACAAATAATGTGAAAGACTATTTCATTACATTTAAACAAGAAGACTTGTCAGTCCACAAGATAAATCATGAAAGCTTTTCTAACGAAACATAATAATAAATTTTAAAAAAAACTATAATACAAGGAGTGGTATAAAATATAGAAGCAGGAAACATTGTCAGGAAATCTCCTACACAATAACAAACTTCGTTCATAAACTCCCTTCCGCATGAAATGTATTGTATATCCAATCCGAATCAAAAGGGAAACGAACGGATCCCAACGAAGAAGAACTTCAAAGTTTAAAACAATGAAGGATTCCAGGATGTACCAATATATACGGTTTTAGAAGGGAAAAATACTTTCAACTTTGTATGGACTTGTGACGTCAATGGCCGCGCTTAACAGGAATGAGAACCCCTTTTAGAAATATCTTCATTAAAATAAATTGCTTTGTTTTCCTCGCTTTAACTGTCAGAGGGAAATATGTTTTTGGAGATCTCATTTACATGTTAAGCAGACAGAATTAATGCTTCTGTGAGTATTAATTCATGAAGCCGATGGAAGATGTTTTCTAGATATTATTAATTATTTATTGAAAAGTATTTTCCTTTATTTTTTACTAGCAAGGGTGCCCGGCTTCGCTCCGATAGTTGTGTGGTAGTTTTAATAACAGAAAAACTTTACAATTAAAGGAAATACAGAACAAAATTAGCACTTTCTTGAAACTTCGGTTTTAACTTGGTATCAATATTAAGATTCATGATCTGCAGACTCCGCCCAAATAAGGAACCCTATATACTTTATAGGGAGGTTGAAAATGGTGAATAAACAATAATTTCTGCAACATTGTCGAGTTATGCATCGTTGTTATGGTTTCTGTGATTCTGAATCCTATAAGCCCATTCCAAGCACTCAGCAGATAATATGTTATTTGATAATAGTTGAAAAATCTATTAGTTAAAAAAATTATATTTCGAGTACAACTTATGCGCCGACTACTGCGATGGTCCTGTTATATCCAGAAGTATAGAAACTATCGAAGATTGATAAAAACTTTTTTTAAAGATCTTTCTTCCATTTCATCCTCCCTTAAGATATCCCCCGTAATTTGGGCGGACTATGCAGATCTCGAATCTTACTGCTATGACAAAGTGAAAACCATAATTTCATGAAGGCACAATTTTTTCACCATATTTCTTTTTATCCTGAACTATGAGGGGTGATAAAATCTTATTGAAAAAATGGTGTAATTGGAGTGAGTCGTTTTGTCTATTGGAATGCTCATCATACATAGTAATCAAAGCAGCTTCTTTTTCATAATTACATACAATATGAACACTTCAATTTTTTATTTTCGATTTATATTCAGTCAAGTTATCTCTATTTTTATGTCTGATTTTATTCGCTCACTGTACTACTAAGAAATGTTCATTCATATCGCATTAAATTTACTTAAGTATATATTATATATTGATTAAATGTAATGTGTTGATCAATTAGCCTTCTTATGAGAAAAATATTTTTTAAGGTAATCCAGTTGGTTTTGTAATTGATTGCGGAGATGTCCAATTATTATTGTATTTTGAAAGCAAAGCAGAAACTAATTATTTTAGCTTATTTTTTAAGTAATTTAAAAAGAACAGCTGAAAAAATATATAACCTCTACAAACTGAACTGGATGAATGAACAACAAACATTGAGTGAAACGCACCCTAGCGCTTCCTGGTAGCCTGGAGCTCGAACTAAATTTTTCATTCACAAACTCGTATGTCAATCTCAGAGGGGCTAATTAAATGGTGCGAGAGGCTTAAAATTCCATTCCTTTTCTCTTCAATTTTACTCCCTTAAGAGGAAAACAGAAACCTTCTCCGTTAGGGGTTATATGGCTTAACGACGACATATCTTCTAAATCGTACGTTGAGTCGCTTTTGAGTCTTATCGGCACGCAAATTGTACACTTTGCTTTATAATATATATTGATTATTTCTTTTTATTTCAAGGTACTGAATACCTTATCCTAAGGATCCTTGCTGTTTGTCTCTTTGTTTATTTATTTAATATTATATATTAATTATATAATATTATATAATTAATTAATAATATTAATTAATATTAATATTCAATATTAATTAATTGAACGATGATGGAAGTAGCGATGTAAAACTATCGATAGTATGGGACATAACACTATCGATTCTATCGATAGTATGACCGGGAGGAGGGGAGGGGAGGATCACTTTCAAGCTTAATCATAAACGCTAAGAATAAAAAATGTATCAACGATCAAAGAAACTGTGTGACGGGGACGCAATTCTGGAATGTGTCGGATTTTTTGAAGGAAAAAGGACGTTCCAGTGACATTTGCCTAGACATACCTTACTTTGGAAAGTGTATCTTCTTCTATTGGCACGACAGACGCCTAAAGCGGTCCTTGGTCAGCACAATCATTCTGCCCCAGTATTGTCTGTCTGTGGCTTGTCCCATGTTGTTTCCAGCTTCTCCTACATCTGCAAATACTTTGTCCTTCCATCTAGATCTAGGTCTTTCTACCATTTTCCATCCTAATAACATGGCCAAGCCATTTAATTTGTTGTATTCTAGCAAAATTAGAGAGACTGATTTCCTGGTATTCTTTATACAGCTCCTTATTCTGACGCACACGCCATGAACCATTTTCTTTGACGGCCCCATTATCTGCCTCAGGATCTTTCTTTCGAATCGGTCCACCTTCTGTACAACGGACATTCTCTACTATTTTGCAGTAGTACTCTCATATTTATGGCGGATAAATCTGAAACTTGAGGTTACCCAAATAACAATTATTCCTGTTCAGTAGAGGTGTAATAATCATTAAATGTAAAATTTAAAAAATGCCGCGATTTGTAATGCTTTTTTAATCAACAATCATTTAAAGATAAGTAAAAAATTGTATTCTGGTGAAATTAACAACGAAATATCATTCCCAATAATAGCCTACTTTAAATTAAAGAAAGGATTAAAATCTTCGCTAACATTTCTTAAATTTTACATTTAAAGATAATTACAACTCTGCTGAACAGGAAGTAACAGCCTCTATTCGATTGGTATTAAATTTTCTCAACTTTAAATTATTGTTGATAAAGGAGGAATTACAAATCTTCACTGACATTTTTTAAATTTTACATTTTAGATCTCGGGATAAAAATGATAAAAAGGTTTGGTAAAATAAAAAAAACACTGTATTTAAATAATAATAACAAAACGAATAATGAAAATAAAGAAACTTCTGTTAAATAAATCAACTGAAAATATAATATTAAAGTCCTAATTATGCAGTTCTTTAGCAAATCACAAAGTATCCCATAACACGTAATCAAAACACACTCTTTATGTGAGGGAGTTTTTACGACTGGTTACCCGCAGTGTAGCCAGCTTACTAATTTTCACTAATTTTTGGCAACACTGACTCCCCAAGTCAGGTTTCTATTAGGTTACACCTGTGACAGTAAGTGCTGTTACAACATTTATAGAGTATTATTTCAAATAATAGCCTAATTTAAATTATTAAAACGTTCTCACAGGCATAAGATGCTACTGGCCGTATGAGACATTAGTAGATCCTGATTTTCGTAGCAGGGCACAATAGCCTACTCCTTATGATTTTTACTAGGGAGAAATATGCTGCTGCTATTCCTTATTTCAGCATCCTCATCCATGTTTTCAGATATTATGGTTACCAGATATTGGAAGCTACTGATAAGATATTGGACAGTACTGTTTCCCAGCTGCACTTGTTCTGGTGCATATCTTGTCCCCTTTTCTGATACATAACATCTTTGTTTTACTGTTGTTGACCCTTAGACCCATGTATTCAGCTTCTTGCTTTACCTTCATAAATGCCTCCTCTGCACTGCCTAGTGACCTACCAACAATGGCTACATCATCCGCGTGTGCCAGTACTTGCACCATTCTTGAGGATACCGTGCCGCCATGATCTAGTCCTGTCCTGCTTATTATTCTATGGAGAACTATGTTAAACAGAAGTGGTTCCAATGCATCACTCTGTCTTAGCCCGGTGTTCACGTTGAACGTTCCACTTTTTTTTGTAAATATATTTTTGTATGTATGTATGTAAATATATTCTTGAATTATTTGACAATATTATTTCCCTTAAAAATCCTAAAAAACAGTATATCTTTATTATGGGTACAGTTGCTGTTAACAGTATTGGAGCAATCACCAGGACAATCTCACATATAACATTTATTGCTACATCTACAACGTTGAAGATGAAAGACTTTCAAGAAGAGAAAAGTCTTGCATCTTCATATATGACGACACCAGTTAATGATTTACATATATATATAAAAAAAAAAAAAAAAAAATTATTTTGGTTGATGCTGTTATATAGTTGCATTGTTTAAAAAAGCTGGATTAATTAAATCATTATTCAGATTGAGACTTGAAAATGGCGACATAGCCGAAACGTTGTAGATGAAGCAATAAATGTTATTTGTGAGATTGTCCTGTGATTGCTCCAATACTGTTAATAGCAACTATACCCATAATATAGATATCCCAGGAGGTTAAGAAACCAATTATATATTATAATTGGTGATACAATTAAGAAGTATATTTTTAATTTATTTGTTTGGATTTTTTCTTCTTCACATTAATAATTATTTAAATATTTTTCAAAAGGGTCAAAAGCCTGAGAAAAACATGTTTATAAGCAGAAAGCTCAATAGATAATAATACTGACTCATTCCATTCTCTATATGTATGAAGCTGTGCCTTAAAAATATTTTATTTAAATTAAAGTGGAGAGAGGATTCGTCTAAAAATTAATTTGAAATACCCAGAGTGGTTGTATGAATAATTTATTCTCACTGATAAAGAAAATCCCAAACTCATCAATGAAAAAAGAATTATTCGATTATCGTATATGGTCAGGAGTTATAGATTTGAAGGCAATTGAATTCCTACAAAATTTTCCCAATGTGCTTCGCCAAAATACAGTTGTTTGTTATTGACTGAACCTCAAGAACATTATTATAACATATATATGTGTGTATATATATATATACACATATATACATATTTATATAAAAGAAGGGACGTAAATAATTATTTCGCAATAGGAGCAAGCCTGACACAGCAGCTGGTAGGCAGCACGAGCCACCTGTCTGGTCCGTAACACCTGCTGCAGTACTAATGAGGAACCTTCAGGTGGTACTTTGTCGTAAGCTCTGAATCAACTTCTTCATGGAAACAACTTAAGAAAATATTGTTAAAAATTATAGGACTCTTTTTTAAATTAGGAATATTAAAAACAAATCGTAGAAAAAAATTGTAGACAAATGTTTTCGTTTTGGTAATATCGGAAGCTTATTCAAAGTGAGTTAGTTTGATAAAATAATAATACCAGGTGTGTAAATATGAAACCGGATTTTTTCAAATAGCAAATAAGAGTTGATTGTGTAAAAATGATACATACTTTTTTATTCGAAGTACTATCCTTCGCTATCTATTCGTTTTTCCCATTATTCAGGCAATTTGTGGATTCCCCGCCAAAATAATGTAGGTAGCGTTCCGTATTAACAGTTTCCCCAGGTTTCAGCAGCTCATAGTACGTAACACCCATATGATCACACCAGACACAGAGCATTTTCTTCCTTTTTTCAGAAGGAAACGGAAAATAAATGCTCTCCGCAAATCTTGATTTGTTGGCACAAAAGTCGACATGTTCAACGCCACTAAAAACACGGTTATTGAATGAAACTGATGTTGGTATCAATTGGATCTCTTTATTACATGTAGGCAAAAGCAGATAACACCACTGTCGGATTAGTTAGAAAATTATATTGACTGCTAACTCCTATCATTGGCGAATTCCGGTTTCATATTTACACACCTTGTATAGCACATGGGTGCTCAGAGCAGAGGCTATCACTTAATGCTTTAAAAACAAAGTTTTCGATAGAACTATCGATGGTAATATCGATAGTTTTACATCACTACCATGACCCCGCTCGAATTTCGGACTAAATCCACAGTTACAATGTTCATTTTCCAGCTCCTTAAAGATTATATTTATTATATCACCGTAAAAATTATTTCAAATGAAAGGTCAGACAGAGTAGTCATTATTATTACAAATTATTTAAAATAAAATGTTTATAAATAATTATATATAAATGACTGAAATTTAAAATTGCTTCGAAATAATAATAGAACACATCAATGACGCCATTCGGCGGAAATACCGTTTCCGACTCAGAAACTTCATAATAATGGAATGCAGTCCTACATGTCGGCACATATGATGAATATTATATGTTTTACTTTCCTCGCCTATATTCCTGTTTTAAATAATAATAGAGTGAACTAAAATTTCATTGTATAATCAATCGTTTTTCTATAATATTTCTAGTTAGTAATCTTCTATGATTATAATCGAATGCAAGTTACTCATTCCATTATTAACGTTCAGAATTATCGTATCTTCAATTTATTATTGTTTGTTCTCTGCTCTAATTATTATTTGTATAGTATTAATATTTTTTTCAAGTCTCAATATGATATATTAAAGATAAAACACGATTATTTAGGGGGTAGCCTGTGGTGTAGTGGTTAGCATGGCAAACTACAATACTAAAGGTCGCGGGTTTGCGCCCCGTGGTGGCTCTAGGATATTTTAATGGGAGTAAAAAATCCTTACCTATACCGTTCCTCGGATAGGACGTAAAATGGAGGTCTCGAGCCTATACGATGTCAGGTACTCGTTAAAGATCCCTATCCAGTTAAATTTGGATAGGCAAAATTTAGGACTCCCACTGTAGCATCGTCCGATTAGCCTTTGTGGCATAAAGTGACGTTTAACAAACAAACAATTATTTAGATGCATTAATCTTGTACGGCACTTGCGGAAAATTAACTCCCTATTGTTTTAAGAAAGAAAAAATAAATTAAAATTATTATATAGAAACATCTTCAATAAATGGAGCTTAAAAATGTTTATTTGTTTATAAATACTTTATAAAAACATATAATTTAATTTTTATTAAATTATATGTTTATTTATTTGTTTATATGCAATATCTGCATATAAACAAATTGAACAAGGACATGACGTATACTCAAATAGTCACATGTAATGACAGCTGATAATGACAAAAACATTGCGGGTTTTCCCACTCCGAACAATTATTCATGTCGAAACGAGGTAAATAAATAAAACAATAAATAAATAAAAAGGAGGAAAATATAACCAAGCATGACAGTGCAAGTGAATCAATGAGTTCCGCATATAATACTAAATATGTTGATACCTACAATGCTGACTCAAGTATAATATCGTTTTCGATACTGCAAAAGGTCATGTGTAAGTTAACAGCTGATTTTCAGGAAAACAAAAAAAAATCATTTTATTTGCAGTTAATTCATTTAGATTTTGTTTTGATTATCGAAAGAAACTATAAAAGTGTTATTATATTCATTTGTAAAACTTTTGTTTGTGTTAGAGTTTAAATTTTCCTCAATTCCTCAATTAAAAACATTCGAATTTCAGGATTCACTTGGTCATA
Organism: Aelia acuminata; assembly: GCA_911387785.2. Taxonomy (NCBI): domain Eukaryota; kingdom Metazoa; phylum Arthropoda; class Insecta; order Hemiptera; family Pentatomidae; genus Aelia; species Aelia acuminata. The sequence continues at coordinate 12,830,838 of OU426984.1, forward strand.
TTAATCCTGAAATTCGAATGTTTTTTTACTGTGCATGATTCTTCTTTTCTATTTACAGGTGACCTACTTCGTCTTTTAGAACCCTAGAACTGGTTTTGATTAAAAATCCAATAAAATCGAAAATTTCTGACATACGACCTTTTGCAGTATCGACAGCGATATGATTTAAGACAGCATTCAATAATGGTCCTAACCCTATTTCAGGTTCGTCCAGTTTGTAGTTTTTGAGCTAGTCAGTTCACACACACACACACACACACTCATACACACACAAAGACCATTTCGCGGATGGTCTTTGTCACCTATTTGGACTCAGGGAACACCAAAAGGTGTATTTCATTTGAAAATCGGAAGAAGAAATTTTTCACGATCGCAATCCCTTAATATATATTTTATATAAAGGTAAGTAAAAGTAAAAATATCTGCAATTAAAATTTTTGAGAATGTTGGATAACATCAAAGGCAAATTAAATGACTTAAAGAAATTAAAAAGATGTTTACTTACTGATTGTTAAGCACGGCAGCGAAGTTTTATTTCTGAGCAACTCCCTGAAACCAAAAAAATATTTATTTATTAAAATGTAAAAAATTATCAATTATTTATTATAATAAAATAAAAAAAAAAGACCTATTGCATATATATATATATTCTACCCATCACTAGAAAATATATTCTTCCTTGAAGCAACCTAAAGATACGAAACCCAAGGGAAATAAAGGAGACTCAACGGAGAGGCTGAGATAAAGCCCTACATCGACTCAGTCATCTCGGCCGTTAGGGGCAGATGTCTTAGCATCTGCTGCCTTCGCAGGGGGGAGAGTAAGGCGTCATCCGAGATCATAAAGGAGTACAGGAAGTTGAGGAGTATAAGGAGTTGGTAAAAGAAGGATTGCGTAGGTGGTGGTCGTAGGGATTGTAGGACTGATAAAAGATCTAAGCTGATTACTATAGTGGTGGAGATGGATGATAACATTTTTTATATTTTTTTATTCATTTAAATTCATAATAGTATAATAACAATACAATAAGAAGTATAGGGTGATAAATTATCACGATTTTCAATCAAATTTTTACATCTACTTACCTATATATGAAATATATAGTAACGGAAAGTATAGCGATCGTGAAAAATTTCGATTCCGGTTTTCAACGGAAATACACGTTTTGGGATCCCCTGAGTACAAATAACCAAGTCCCGCGAAATGGTCTGTGTGAGTGGGAACAGACTACCTCAAAAACTATAAACCGTGCGAACCTGAAATTGGGTATTTAGTGTATGTATATGCCCGCGATGTGATAGAAAATTTTTCATCAAAATTGGATAAACGGAGGGGGTACTTTATCTAATAACTGTTTATGTTTTTTCGATATTCTCAAAAACGGTTCATACGATTTTGATTAAACTGAATATTTAATGTATTAATATGCCTGAGATATGACCACAAAAATTTCATCAAAATTGATCAACCGGTGGGGGCACATTAAAATAAATAAAAATAAAAATTTACTTAATAAATTTGGTATCATGTTCACGTGTTTTTTTTTATTTACTCAAAAGCGGATTTAACGATATTGATCAAACTGGATGTTTGGTATATGTATGTGCCCGCGATGCGACAGTCAAAATTTCATCAAAATTGATCAATTGGAGGGGGCACTTTAATTAATAAATTTTGTCCCATTTTCACATGTTTTTTTTTTTTTTTTTTTTTACTCAAAAACAGCTTTAACGATTTTGATCAAACTTGGTATTTGATGTGTGTGTATGTGAATTTTATTAAACGTATTATGAAAATAAAAATTTTTATTTATTAATAAAAAGATTAATTTTACTTAAGATAGTAAATACGTGATGCTCAAATTGTTGAAGCATCGTAGTTGTTTTAAAATAAGGTATAAGATAAAAGTCTATAATTAATATAGGTATATTTTAGTGGATAATAAACCCATAATAAATTTTTGAAAACAATATAAAGCGATTTTAGAGAAACAGTCTTGATTTCCAGAAAGGCATAAGAGACGTAAATACACCTATCGATTCACCTCGTATTAAAAAACAAGCAAGCAGTAAAAAATCGACTATTGATGAAATTAGTCCCTTCAAAAATATATTAGCAATAAACCTGTACCATTACAACCCATGAAGGGTCTTGGGTTCAGTACTATGTAAGGAAGAGCACTGTTTCTTGGTTAGCGGTCTTGCAAGGAGGTGATTTGACCGTGATCACGCTCAACCGCCAGGTTTTTTCCCCCTTCATTTTTCAATTAAGGGTACCCACTTTATAGAGGCTGGGTTTGCCCCAGGAGGGTCTCTCGGCCCACGAGACGAACTCTGGCGAATAATAAAGATATCATATGCCATGTCAGATTCGAACTCGGGACCTTAAGCACAGCAGTCCACTGCCTTACCAGTGGGCTACCCCGCTCCCCATATTAGCAATAACGAATCTAAAAGTGCTGAGAACTACCAAATTTTGCTGTACAGATATTCAATAACTTATGGAGATATACAAATATAAGTATATACCCAAATGTGGAAAAATGTGTGAAATTGAGGAATGACGTTTACATATTATCGAAACACGTCGATTTCTAATCTAAGTAAGTTCGTAAGTGAAAGTTGTGTGTTGCGCGCATCGCACCAGATTTTTATTATTAGTATAGTAGTCCAATTAGTCTAAATATTTAACCCGAACTAGTGAAAATGAATTTAATTAATCTAAGTGCAATGATTTCAAGCACGAAGATTGATGTTGAGGCTTTACAGAGATATGGATTAATTCATCCAGAGAAGAGATGTTCAAGAAGAAATAAAATAGAAATTGGAACAAGAAGACCAATGTTAGATTCATATTTATGTGGATTTGTTTGGGGAAGGAGATATCAAAAGGAAGATCTCTTCCAACAAATTTTAAAATCTATGTTAAATTATTGGCCTCTCCATTAACTTTTTCCAATTTTTTTACTTTCACTTACCTATATATGAAATTTACAGTAAGTGGAAGCATTGGAATCGTGAAAAATTTCGACTTCCGGTTTTCCGGGCACGAGCAGCTATTTAACGATTTCTATCAAACTTGGTATTTTAAGTATGTATGTGCCCGCGATGCGTCAGCCGAAATTTCATCAAAATTGGTTAAACGGAGGGGGCACTCTACTTAATAAATGTTTTCTCATCATCACGTGTTTTTTTTATTTACTAAAAAACGGCTTTAACGATTTTGATTAAACTCGATATTTAATATATGTATATGACCGCGATGTGACAACCAACCTTATAATGAATATAACAACTTTTATTTATTAATAAAAACATTTATTTTACACCTTCACGATATATTTACAAAAAGCAACTCGAAGTAAAAGACAAGCAAGCAGCTAAAAAAACATGGTGAAATTAGGTCCTTTAAAAAGATATATAAGCAATAATGAATCGAAAAGTACAGAGAACTTCCAAATTTTGCAGTACAAATACTCTATAAATTATGGAGGTATACAAATAAAAGCATATAAATGTGGGAAAATGTGTGAATGGCGTTTAAAAATTATCGAAACACGTCGATTTCTATTCTAAGTAAATTCGTAAGTGAAAGTTGTGTGTTGCGCGCATCGCACCAGATTTTTGTTTAATTAAAAAGGGTGTATTTCTTTTCCTAATAAACAGTTTGTTGTTGTTTTTGTTGGACGATGCTTCAATGGGAGTCCTAAATTTTGCCAATCCAGGTATGATTAGCCTTGGGACGGCATAGATAAGGATTTTTTACTCCCTTTAAAAAATCATAGGGTCATTTCATAAGTACCCATGTCAAGTAAAAATACTATCAGCAGGATTTTATTACTTCTTATTTTTAATAATCTCATCTTCTAGTAATGATACATTGCAAGTGCCTTCATTTTAGCCCCGATGAAGATCTACATGTTTGGATCAAAACTTAGGTTCTGCTAATAGAAAAGCTTTGACTGAAAATCATGATAATTTATCGTCCTATCTTAAAGAATAACAATTGACCATTAAAATAACCTGCACGGGACTGTAGAGAAACTACCCATTGGAAAGACTCAAACATTGTTTATTTTTGCAGAAACAATAGATGTGAATTTAGTTTATGGTGAAGTTCATAAAAATTCTTTCGCAGCTGTTAAAAGGTGTTTTAAATTACTTCTAAATCAATGGCTTGCAAATCGTAAAATATTAATCGCTGCATCGCCCATTAAAATTACATAAATATTTCAAAAGGAACACTAAATCATCTAAAGCTATTTATTTATATCATAGCTATGTTTTAAGTCTTAGATATTATTTTTTTAATGTTTAGCGAATAATTATTCAATGTTCTATTGCCATTATATCCACGAAATAAATTATTTTAGGACCTAATTTTATCTAACTTTTAATAAATAAAATAAAATTTCTTATTTAGAGGTGAGAGATCGACAACTGTTATTCTTTACTATAGGTTAAATGATTATCAGGATTTTCAGTTAAAACTTTTTTTATTTTGGAAAGCCAACGTTTCGATCCAACTTGTAGATCTTCATCAGGGCTTCTGAGTATAGTGTGATACAAAGACTGAAGGTAAAATATCCATTATAGTTAAAAGTTTTAACTGAAAATCCTGATAATCATTTAACCAAAAGTTCTTATTATTGATTATTCTTAAATCTGTTCTAAAACAATATATAAACTACGTCTAAGTTATATAACCCCAAGGGTAAATGTAGGTTATAAATAAGATATGGTACATATGTGCAAGGCTTCCAACTTATATGGTATCACAATATCAACACCTATATTGAACACAAGGTTATGTAAGCATCAGACGTGAGTGTTGTTGTAAAGAGTTTCAAATTTAATTTCATCCAATTACTTTATCTATATTATGCTTGCTCGTACTTATCAGCGAGGCTTATTTTGATCCCAGAAGTAATGAAACACTAACAGTAACAAATAGTATACTTACAAATACGTAAGATTGAATGATAAATATATAAGACAAGGAAAAAGAGAAGTATATTTCTCAGGTTCTCTACGAATTCACAATTTAAATGATAAGGGCTAATTCGAACACGGTTCCCAAAACTGGTGATATTCCCTGAATTTTAATAAAAAATAATAGTAAACGCTTTAGGGGTCTCCTGTGGTATATTCGTTAGCATAGCAACCTACAATACTGAATGTAGCTGGTTCGCGTCCCGCAAAGGTCCTAGGATTTTTAAAGGAGTAAAAATTCCTTGGCTATGCTGTCCATCGGATAGGACATAAAATATGGTCCCGAGCCTGTACAATGTCAGGTACTCGTTAAAGATCCCTATCCTAATTATACCTGGATAGGAAAATTTTAGGACTCCCACAGTAGCATAGACCGATTAACCTTAGTCACATAAAGTAAAAAAGTAACAAACAAACCCTGTTGTTAAATATTTTAAAAATAATGTGAAAGACTGTTACATCACATTTAAACAAGAAGACTTGTGACACTATAAGAATTTATCATATCATTTAGATGTATGATACTAGAAATATACTTTAACTTAAAATCAAGGATTCTGAGAAAGGTCACCTGTGGTACAGTTAGAATCGATTTTGACTATCGATGGTACTATTGAAAACTTTGTTTTTAAAGAATAAAGTGATATTCTCTGCCTCTCCAAAGGTCCTAGGATTTTTAAAGGAGTAAAAATTCCTTCGCTATGCCGACCCTCGGATTTAGGTAAAATGGAGATCTCGAGCCTGTACGATGTCAGGTATTTGTTGAAGACCTGACATAAAATTTGGGAATCCCACTGTACCATCCTTAGTAGCATAAAGAGACGTTAAACAAACAAACAACAATCGTTAAACATGTATATCAGCTGTTTAAGTATCGATACTTTAGAGCGATTTAAGTTTGAATACAGTTATTAACTACTTGGCTTAGTGTTCTTTTTTTTAATATTCCGAAAAGATTTGAAGGTATAGGCGAGCGCAAGCGACGGTGCTGCTACTTTGAGGACCTAGAAGGAACTAGAGAAACGGGGATAGAAGCCGTGCAATAGACTGGAATTCATAGGTTTTTTGCCGTTTTTAATTTATTTTTCCATTATTAAAACCCGATTGAGCAAAAAATTGTTGGAAAAATGTCTAAAAGGTATTGCTCGGTCCCTCAGTGTTCAATTAGAAAATCAAAAGACGTGTCATTCCCTTTCATTTCCAAAAAATAAAAAGATTCTTAAAGAATGGATTGTAAAATTAAGAATAGATAAGCCTCTTTCGAAACATATGACGATATGTAGTCTTTATTTTAAAGAAAGAGACTATATTTATCCAGGTAAATATTAGTATTTGACATTATATTATTCCAAAATGCTAGTTTTATGCAAATAACATTGAGACCATAGTGTCATAGATTTGTTTTTCTTTTTTAATTTTCCCCATTTTTCTATTACATCCGTTGTTCTTAATTGTTCCATGTTCTCAATGCGAAGCCTGAAAGTTTTGAGAAATAAATAAATAATATGACAAAGAATCTAAGCTGTCATAACAATGATTGTGTGAATAGGTAATTAATGTTATTACTAACCGAAAAACGTCTAGTAAAGTTACAATGATGTGTTTGCATTTACCAGAACTACCAGCTTTACATGTACAATGACAAGAAAATTGCTTATTATTAATAATACATTTGATTTCCACTTTTATTTGATGGGACAGTCTTTTAAGATTGCTAGTTTAAAGGCACGAGGCTTGTAAAATAACTGTTTTTTTATTTTTAGATATTACTCCACATGTAAATATGTGGTTAGGATCAAGAATAGCCTGCCCATTAATTAATGGTCTTTTAAAATTACCAATTATCTCTATCACATCAACTAGGTCTGACACCTTTCTTTCCGACATTTTGCAAAACTACTAGCGCACTCTATATTCGATTGCGCCCGCCTATTACTTCGATTAACCAGATACAACATGGCGGCCGGTTTTAGTAAACAACAAGTTATTCCGATCATGCCCTACCCGATATCCACAGTTCAGTTCGGGTTTACCCGAGAGTTCACGAGCAGATGTAGTCGAGAATCCGAGAATTCCTAACCACCAGATTATTATTTTTTTGTTATTTCAAGATAAATGAATTTTAATAACCAAAAATGATATTATAAATAAAAAATGAGATTAAAAAATATCAACTAAAATTAAAACAATAGTAGAAGTGAGAGATAGTCAACTGTTCTTCTTTACGATAGGTTAAATGATGGTCAGGATTTTCAGTTACAATGATTTTATTGTGGTAAGCCAACGTTTCGATCCAACTTGTGGATCTTCATCAGGGCTACTGAGTCCAGGTGGATACTAAGACTCACTTGAGTCTTGACTTAGCCCGGATGAAGATCCACAAGTTGGATCGAAACGTTGGCTTACCACAATAAAATCATTTGTAAACTGAAAATCCTGACTATCATTTAACCTATCCTAAAATTAAAACATATAAACATTTAATTAAATTAATTCTATTTAATTAATCATCAGTGGATTATAATAAAGTTAGTCGATAATTATAGTTAAATTGATTCTAATAGATACAATTATTAGATTCAAGAAAGGGAATAAAAGGTTTATTATTCCCTTTCTTGAATCTAATAAATAATATTATAATACAATTTGTTCTTTTTCGTATGGAGTCATATCATATAAAATCATCATCAAATCATTTTAAAAAATATTCTTTTTGGTTATTTAAATATATTTTTCTTGAAATAACAAAAAAAATAATAATCTGATGGTTAGGGAAACTCGGGTTCTCGACTACGGAAGCGTGTTCGTACTAGCCCTTAACATTTAAAATTATGAACAGTAATATCACGACTAATGTTTTATAATTTTCAAGCCATCAATTTGTTTCATAGATAGAAGAACAGAACTTTAAGTTAGGAAACTGGGAGGCAGGCCTGAACAGACCTGACTGACATTCTTCAACTCGTAAACGACTTCTACAAATAAAAATCATAATCACCGATGGCACGATTCAGACAGTATATTAAGGGTACGTATTATTGATTAATAATTATATACAAAAATACAAAAAAAAAAAAAAAAAAAACTCTGGTTCCCTACATGCACAATTTTGAAGGATAGGCCTGAACGGACCTAAGTTACAAGCAGGTTGAACATAACTTACAGACATTCTACAACACGAAAATGGCTTCTCCAAATAAAAATAAAAATCACAGATGACAGGATTCAGGCAACTTTGATCACCATCTGTGGCTACGACCTACGCTAAAGCATTAGCAAACATATATCAATTGGTGATTGATTTACGATTCAAACCAAGCTTTGCTAAACGAGCTTATAATGTTATGAGCGGATGAGAGATCGCGCTGCTAGTAAGCAATGTATGAAACTGAGACAGCACATTTGATTGCAGAGTTACAGTATAAATTCATAAGTTTTTCTTTCTTTTTTATTGAGAGTGTGGCAATAATGACACTGTTTAACAGTATTTTACTGAAATGGGCAAATGTGGCTGTCTCATATGTCTCAGACATTTTACTATGGTAATGCTAAAAAAAGTTGTCCAAGGGGTACAGATTTTTGTAATTTTAAATATTCTAAAAAATTCTGGTGCGATGCGCGCAACACACAAATTTCACTTACCAACTTAGTTTGATTAGAAATTGAAGTGTTTTGTTAAATGCCATTTCTCAAAGTCACACATTTTTCTACATTCATTTACTTATTTTTGTTTGTATCAGCTCTCTAAAGTACACTATTTTTTTATTTTTATTATTAGATAAAAGTTTTCACTAGCGATAATTCGACAATGCAAGCCTAATACTCCAAGTCGTCTGATTTTATAATTCTCTATGTACTTGTTGAAAACTTCATTTAGTTACCATGAAACAAATAATTTCCATTAAATGAACCGTACTGCGCATGCGTTGACGGGATATTTTTCTTTTTTTCTCCTGTACATGTTTACTTGATTTTTTTTTCATATTTCATATTTAGCCAGTTTTTATTTTTAGTCGTAACGAGAGACAGTTAATTTCTCCATATAAACAAAAACAAAGGTACTTCATAGGAAACAAAAAAGGCACCTTCCCCTTAAGATGACTCAGAACATTTTAATAATGATAAAGCACACCTGATATTAAAGAACACCTAATCTTTATTAAACATGGCGAATTTGATCAAAATCATTAAAGCCGTCTGAAAATCGAAAAAAAAAACCTAAAAATTTGAAACAATTTAGGAAATAAAGTGCCTCCTCCGTTTGATCAATTTTGATGAAATTTTTGCTGTCATGTCGTGGGCATATACCTACATCAAATACCCAGTTTTATCAAAATCGTTAGGGCCGTTTTTGAGAAGATCTAAAAAACTGGACAAGTTATTAAATAAAGTACCCCCTCCATTTGACCGATTTTGATGACATTTTCGCAGTCACATCGCGGGTATATACATATAACAAATACCTAATTTCAGATTCGTACGGTTGATAGTTTTGAGTTAGTCTGTTTACACACAGAGACCGTTTCGCGGGACTTGGTTATTTGGACTCAGGGGACCCCAGAGCGTGTTCCCGTTGAAAACCGGAAGTAAAAAATTTTCACGATCGCAATACTTTCCCTTACTATATATTTCATATATATAGGTAAGTGAGGGCCAGGGATAGCCGAGCGTGTTGGAGCGCGGCCCGTTTTAACACGCTCGAGCTGAACGGTGGCGGTTCGAAACCGCCCTGGGATGGTTGAATTTTATTTCGTGGAGGCCCCACGGAATAAATCTCGACCTACCCACCATGGTTAGGATAGGTTGGTTACACCTGTAGAGTAACCCCCCATATGCCACATATGGCCAGGTAGGGGTACCGAACAAAAAAATAAATATAGATAAGTGAAAGTAAAAAGGTGAAATATTATAGCTATCGACGTGTCTTGATTAATATATTGTATTTATTTGCTCTAAATAAGGCTCACCACCAATGCAAGATAATATTGGATGCAATATAGATAACAAATAAGGCGCCTGAACTCTTAAAGCATGTTTAGCCAACAAGTTTCAACAGGCTCAGCCAAACACTGGCCCCCAGATACGGGTCCTGATATGAGTCCCCGCAGGACTCCTCTCATCAGTCTACATCTCTGAGCCGGCCTAGTTAAATGCCTCTATTAATTTAGTCAAAACAGAAACTCTTAGGTCTTTGAAAAGAGATGTACCAGCCGAAAAATACAGCAGGAAATCATCTAAGACTACATTTTGATTTTAATTACGGTAAGGCTGATTAAATAAAATTGCTTGTTTTAACACTGTATTCTTTTTTTATTTTGAAATTACTTTAATTTCAAATTTGCAATCAGAGCACCAAATTTTATAAGAAACAGCCATTTTAATTCATTTAAGAGACAAAAGGTTAAATTTTGTTGAGTAGAGTAAGTTGTCCTATAACTCCAATTAAAATACTATTGATAAATACATAGGGCAAACCATACAGTTATCGGCACTCAGTACAGTTATTGGCACCCCAACTTTAACTTAAAGAAATAGGTAAACAAGTCCTAATTTTATTACAAGATATACACGAGTCTAATGTTTGAAGGGTCCTCTAAGTCATTTATGAAGTAAGACTTTAACAAACTAACCATAGGGAAGATTTCACAATTAAATCCACAGGATGTCAATAACTAGTTTTTGCAATTTTAAAATAAATATTGCCATATAGTAAAACTATTGAACTTTTTACCCCAAAAAAACTCTTGAGTCTTTATAAGGATAGATAAAGAAGAGCTATAGGAAGTTTCAATTTGATCGCTTCATAAAAAGTATTTTTTTTAATTTCACCACAGAAATGTAGTCTTCAACTGTACGTTTCACCCGACATTTTCTAAATCTTTGTCCACATTCTCAGGCATTATCCGGTTTTTCATGAACTTCGAACCAGGAAGTCATACCAAACATATAAAAAGGCGGTAATTTTTCTTAGGTATGATCGAAGGGTAAAGATCTCGTTTTTTTTTTGTTTTTTTTATTTCCGTGATGATAGGAAGTTACCTAAGTTAAGGCTGTCATCAGAGTCGAACTTTCCGGTCCGCCAAGTATTATTAATTTGTTACTTGATTGACAACTATACAAAAACGGATGTTATTGATAAAGTTTTGATATTGAGAGGGCACGAGGCAGAGTTTGGAAGTTTGTTTTGGTGACACGAGGTTGAGCGCTACAATCGATTGGGCACGCTCATGGCGGGCCATCGCCTTCCCTGCACTACGCCTAATAATATATTTAGGTATATTAAAATTATCATATTATAATATATTTTTGTTTATTTAGATTATTATTACATTTTATTTATATTATTATAGTATATTTTTGGAGACGAAATAGGTTCCAAGTATGTATGCGTATAAATATAGAACACAAAATGAGAGATAAGTGGAGACTTATTAATAGAAATAAAGAAATTAACTTGAAGACATCCTTAATTATATAAAGCCATTAAAAATGTGTAGATAAATTTTAAATATCGTCGTTGATACTGCAAAAGGTCGTATGTCAATTAGAAGCTGATTTTTCAGGAAAAAAAAAATCATTATATCAGCAATTCATTTTTTTGTTTTTGTATTTGTTTATCGGATGAAATATTGTTATTATATTCATTTGTAAAAATTTTGTGTTGGAGTTTAAATTTTCCTTATAGGTTGATGTCACACAGGATTAATGACCAAGCGAATCCTGAAATTCGAATATTACTTACTGTGCATGATTCTTATTTTCTGTTTGCTGGTGACATACTTCGTCTTTTAGGAGTAACCTGTGGTGTAGAGGTTAGCGTAGAAACCTAAAATACTAAAGGTCGCGAGTTTGCGTTCCGAGGTGGCCCTAGGATTTTTTAATGGGATTAAAAGATTCTTGTCTATGCCGTCCCTCGGATAGGACGTAAAATGGAAGTCCCGAGCCTGTACGATGTCAGGTACTCGTCAAAGATCCCTATCCTAATTATACCTGGATAGGCAAAATTTAGGACTCTCACTGTAGCATCGTCCGATTAGCTTTAGTGGCAAAAAGTGACGTTAAACGACCAAATAAACTTCGTCTTTTAGGACTCTAGAGCTACTAGTTTTGATTAAAAATCCAATAACATCGAAAATTTGTGACATACGACCTTTTGTAGTATCAAAGACGATATACCGTTTCGTTAACTAGGTCTCGATATTATTAAAGTTGTAAAATATTATGAATCTAATGTTAAAAAAATATCTATAAAATATTTATGTCTTATGCTAGAATATTGCTAATAACGTTTTTAACCAAAACCGTCAGCAGGATGTCGTTTAGGGGAGACAGGCTGATAATTATGTAAGGCTCAATAGAATTTACAAATGAAACTTATTCATATCTAGATATTAAAATATTTGTTTATAGTGTAACGTGAAACAAAAAAAAACAAAAGAACATACGATTGAAACGAGTTCTTAACTTGTTGGAACAAACAGTTCTACAACAGGAGAGAAGAGAACAATCTACGCTTGTCTGGAACCTTCAAGATTGTCCTTATTCTGACTAAATAAAATAAGCGATGGACAGGAGAGTTAGTCTTGTTCTGACGCTCAGATGTCGTCATTTGTTGTTATTGGTTTGTTTAACGTCCTTTGATGCTACTAAGTCTAATCGGACGATGCTACAGTAGGAGACCTAAATTTTGCCTATCCAGGTATAATTAGGATATGGATCTTAAACGAGTACCTGACATTGTACAGGCTCGGGATCTCCATTTTAAGTCCTATCTGAGAGACGGCATAGCTAACGATTTTTTTCTCCCTTTAAGAAGGAGAGAGAAAATCCGCGAACCTGCGGACCTTTAGTATTGTCGGTTGCCATGCTAGAGTAGAAGAGCCTTTCCTTTAACCTTTACAGTGAAAATTTGGAAATTGTGATGAATGGTTACTCCAGAATCGTAACCATCGTTGTAATGGGAGGCAATGACTGTTAACGTCATTTCCATAGTTTGAGAATCACCCTTAAGGATACTTGTTATATTGTATGAATACTGTCACATATTTCAATAAATGAATAATTTTTAGTATTGTAATAGAATATTTCTATGCCTCCATTATACGTCCTATCCAAGGGGCGGCATAGCCAAGGATTTTTTACTACACTACTCCCTTTAAAAAATTCTAGGGCCACCACGGGAAGCGAACCCACGACCTTTAGTTACGTAGGCTGCTATGCTAACCACTGCACCACATTTGGCTCCAGTGTTATGTTATTTATTTCATTTATAATCAACAAAATCCAAAATTATATTTATTTTTTATTTTAACAGGTCATAACGAACTCGCTTAAACAAATAAGAAATATTTTGATTATAATAAAATCAGAACGCTAAAATATTGGGACATTGTTTGACGGTGGAACGAAATGAGGCAGCACATCTTTCCTCAAGGACGGTGAGTCTTCGCAACGGGTCATTTTCTCTATTTGGAATAGCTCGCACTTCCAAACTAGGCTTCGTAATTTCAGATAGCAAGATCCCATTTCATAACACATAATACGCAACATATCATAACATTACTTTATTGTGTATTACCGATGGATATTGATATATAAACCACATAGATGTATGGTGAATAACTAACTATATTACTCTAATGTACAACGGCAAGTTCAGAACTGTAAAGGAAAAGGAATTTAAGGCGAAAAAGGGTTCTTGGATTTTTAGGTGTCCCAAACCGTATAAAATTAACAGCGCAAAAAATTTAATAAGCCGTGCAAAGAAAATTATCCACCGAAAATCTTGCAATCAATGGATATCCACACAGACTCAATTGCAATTTACTAAAACAAACATCACCAAAAAAAAAAAAAGACAGCATGAAACAAACAGTAAAAAGATTCAACACTGTTCCTTATTATAAGAACAATATAGTCTCGAAACGTATCCATAATATGTTTGTTTGTTATTGACTAAGCCACAAGAACCCTATTAAAAAATATAATATATAATATTAAAAAAAAGTTTTCAAGGGTTTTGTATGAAATCAATATTGATAATAATAATAAGGATCTTCATAGTTAATCATTTTGGGTCACTTAACAAAATAATGGTGTAGTGGTTAGCATAGAAACTTACAATACTGAAGGTCGCGAATTCGCGTCTCTTGGTGGTCCTTGGAGTTTTTAATGGGAGTAAAAAATCCTTGTCTATGCCGTCCGTCGGATAGGACATAAAATAGAGGTGTCAAGCCTGTACGATGTCAGGTACTCGTTAAAGATCCCTATCCTAATTATACCTGGATAGGCAAAATTTAGGACTCCCTCTTAGTATCGTCGATTAGCCTTAGTGGCATAAAGATATGTTAAAACAAACAAACAAAAGTTCATCATTTATAATAATAACCACCTTCATAGCTATAAAAATTAGTACACGGAAAATAGACTTTTTTTACAATACAATTTTGAATTTATTTTTTTGTTTGTTCGTTTAACGTCACTTTTTGCTACTGAGGCTAATCAGACGATGCTACAGTGGGAGTCCTAAATTTTGCCTAACCAGGTTAGTGATCTTTAACTGACATCTTACAGGCTCGGGACCACCATTTTACTTCCAATCCGAGGGAAGGCATAGCCAAGTATTTTTTACTCCCATTATAAAATCCTAGGGCGGCCACGGAACGCGAACCCGCGACCTTTAGTATCGTAGGTTGCCATGCCAACCACTATACCACAGGTGACCCCTCAAATTTATTTTATTCAAATAAAATTGTTCCCTCAATATCGGGAAAAAGAAAGCAGCTTCTCTTTGTTGAATTCGTCCAGATCTTACGATCACTCCATATACTGAGTCCGGAGAATGAATATATCTTCCATCTGACAACAGGACGAAGAGGAACCGTTCGGTTCAGAAGACGCAGATGATCCGAAGACAGACACTCCCCCGTAGTCCGTAAGTACCGAAGCCGAGTAATTGCTAGTAATGTAGGTCCAGTCGTTGCCCTCCCCCCACCAAGTTGAGGGCATGCGAAAATTCCTCCGGTATTCCCCCTTCGGGCCTGCTGCGTTGGTGAACCAGTGGGCGAACTTAAGAGGAATCCTGCCTCTCCGGTCGGCTTAATAACTTCGGGATCCGGGAATCTCTCATATTTTATATAAAATATATAATATCTTGTAAATGTTAATATACTTGTCAAAACATTATAGTTTTAACTTATTTAAAATAAAGTTTAGATTATTTGAAAGTAAACCGCAGAAATAAATTTAACAATTAACAAACATGCAGACATATACTCGTAATCTTAAAAAACTCATAATGAGAATAAAACATACGATATCGTAACAAAGGCCAGTGCTACTTGCCAATTTTATTCTTGAACTAGCTAGGGTGCCCGGCTTCGCTCCGGCAGTTGTGTGGTAGTTTTAATACCAGAAAAACCTAAAATTAAAGGAAATATAGAACAAAATTAGCACCGTCTTGAAAATTCGGTTTTAATTTGGTATCAATATTCTGCAGACTTGCAGATCTGCAGAGTCCGTCCAAATAAGGAACCCTGTATAATTTACTGGGAGTTGAAAATGGTAAATGAACAATTAATTTTGCTGCAACTTAGTCGAGTTATGCATCGTTTTGATGGTTTCTGTGATTCTGAATCCTATAAGCCAATTCCAAGAAGTCAGCAGATAATAAGTTATTAGATTATTGTTGAAAAATCTGGTATCTCAGTTAAAAAAATTATATTTCGAGTAAAACTTAATCACTGACTACTATGATGATCCTATTTGATCCAGAAGTATAGAAACTTCCGAAGATTCATAGAAACTTTTTTTTAAGACCTCTCTTACATTTCAACCTCCCTTATGATATCCCCCGTAATTTGAACGGTTTCTGCATATCTCGAATCTTACTACTATTACAAAGTGAAAACCAAAATTTCTTGAAGGCACAATTTTCTCATCATATTTATTTTTATCTTGAACTATGAGGGTTGATAAAATCTTGAATGCTGTTATTGGAGTTAGTCGTTTTGTCAACTAGAATGCTCATTATGCATTGTAACCAAAGCAACTTCTTTTTCATAAATACAATAAGAATACTTCAAACTTTTTATTTTCGATGTATATTTAGTCAATTCATCTCTTTTTTTATGTCTAATTTTATTCGCTCACTGTACTACTAAGAAATGTTTACTCATATTGCATTAAATTTACTTAAGTATATATTATATATAGATTAAATGTAACGTGCTGATCATATATTAGCCTTCTCATGAGAAAACTAATTTTTTAAGGAATCCGGTTGGTTTTCTAATTGATTGCTGAGATATAAAGTACTTATTTTATTTTTAAACGCAAACTAATTATTTTCTCTTAATTTTTTAGTAATTTAAAAAGAAAAGCTGAAAAAATATAGAACGATTACATACTGAATGATTGGACAATATACATTGAGTGAAACGCACCCTAGCGCTTCCTGGTAGCCTGGAGCTCGAACTAAATTTTTCATTCATAAACTCGTATCTCAATCTCAGAGAGGCTAATTAAATGGTGCGAGAGGCAGAAAATTCCAGTCCTTTTCTCTTCAATTCTACACTCTTAAGAGAAAAACGGAAACCTTCTTCTCCGTAAGGGGTCATATGGCTAAACGCAGACATAACTTCCTTCATCCTACGTGGAGTAGTTTTTGAGCCTTTTCGGCAAGCAACTTGTACACTTTGCTTTATAATATATATTGATTAGACTAAAAAGATGTTTGGAAATAAAAAAAAATTTATTTGTTTTTAATTCCGTATTTATTATGAAATCATTTTAGCCAAATCTTAACATTTTCACAATTATGGTATATTAACTCAAATGAATAAATAAGTTTTGAGTTGTTTTGATAGATCAAATTTAATTTAGACAAAAATCTTTAAACATAAATGCCCGCACATATTATTAAATTGTATGAAAGGTAATACATGTTCTTTTCAAATATATATGGTTCTATGAGGATATTTGGAAATAGATATCATCTGTATTGATTAATATGCGCCACTTTCAAATCGAAATATAGTTCTTATAACTGAATAACCCACTACTATAATTTCATCATTAGATAGAAAATTTCATCCTCTTTTCAGTGATATATAATGCTTTAATAGGATTTTACTATATTAGGTTCAAATCGACATAAAACTCTTATAAGTCAATAGCCCACTCATATTATTTCATCCATCTAGAGAGAATTTTATCTTCTTTCTGTTGATATATAGTTTATTAGACTGGTTGGAGAGAGATTTTTGTTCAAGGCATTTTTCGATGACTGTTTAACAACTTGGAAAAAATGTGTTGAGACATGTTGAATGTTTACTAAGTGGTGGACAAAGTAATCTAAGATGTTATTCATTAATAAAACTCTTTGAACTAAAAGGCCCGTAAATATTATAATATCATTTGAAAGCTAATTAAATGCTCTTTCCATTAACACACATTTGTATAAGTATATATCTTTATATGTTTTAGCTGTATTTATTTTTATGAGCAGCTTTAAAATTTAATTTCGCTTTATTGGACGTAAATCTTAATAAAACCTTTTTACAACTCAATAACCCACTCATATTATTTCATCCTCTTGTTATTATTATATAACTGATCAGGCTGGTTGGAGAGAGATTTTTGCTACAGGTATTTTTCAATGATCAACTTGGAAAAAATATGTTTTTATGTTTAAGCATTTATTTACCATAAAGGAAAATTATATCTCTAATATTTATGGTATCATCTCATTGTGTATGAAATTTAAAATAAATGGGTAAATTTTGAAAGCTTTAGTTCAACTAATACCCATTCTACTAAGGAAAGCCTTAACACTTACAAGTTGGTTGTGAGCTCAAGTCGTAATCGGAACTTCAAATATCTCACACGACATGACAAGTTCACATGACTATAATTCTAAAATTATTCATTCATTGGAATTAGGTAAAAATATGGCAATTTTCTTTATTCGTGTATGAACTTAATATGTCAAATTTTTTATCAAAATCTGAGCGGGGGGGGTATCCGAATTTCGGCTTGATGATTTCACGTGGAATGGTCCATATGCTATTTTACTATATATTGTTTGCAGATATTCCTTCTAAATAAATGGATCTGACCCATGTTTAATTTTTCTTTCTTATTTTAAAATAACTCCTCTTAACGGAAACCTCTGTGTCAACGCAGAAATGGCCCACTCCCCAACCGTTCTATTTAATGGATGTTATATTTAACACATTGTATTCTACTTTTGATTTTCTCTACCCCCTATATACTAATCATGGCCAGGTAGTAGTAGGTAGGCCAGGGGGTACCGAAAAAAAAAATTAAATTTTTATATTCATAAAAATTGCTATTAGGTTGGGTAGATATAATTATAACAATTCCAGTAGTATACACGAGGGAAAAAAATAAATAAAAATTTAATATATTTTCTTAATTTTAATGCAACTTTACAATTTTAAAACAAGAAATATTTTTACAAATCAAAACAAGTCATAAGTGTAAAATTTAAAATCGTAAACTTTTTGATTTGGGAGAAAGTAGTGATTTCTAACGAAGTATAGGTATGTATAATTTCCAAACAAAAGAAGTTGCCAAATTGAGCTGCAATTTTTTTTTTTTTTTTTTTTTTTTTTTTTTTTTTTTTTTTTTTTTTTTATTGCAAATAGTACGGTTTAGGTACACACTAGACACGCTCATAAAATGGAGAATATACTGTCTTTTATTGCCTTTAGGCACTCTTATTACCAAGGACAGCTACTTTCTGAGGGCTATGAAAGTTTATTGTGAGCATGTTTACGGCAATAATAAAAATAAAAAATAAAAAATCCGGTGCGTTGCGCGCATCACACAATTTAAAACGATTATTGCAACTTATATAAAAGATGCTTTGTGCTGAATTATAAAGCAATTCGATAATTAACCATGGTAAATAATGGCTTTAAGAGGGGTCACCTGTGGTAGAGTGGTTAGCATGGCAACCTACAATACCAAAAGTCGCAGGTTCGCATCCTGCGCTGGCTATAAGATTTTTAAAGGGAGTAAAAACCCTTGGCTATGCCGTCCCTCGGATAGGACGTAAAATGGAGGTCCCGAGCCTGAACGATGTCAGGTACTCGTTAAAGATCCCTATCCCAATTATACCTGGATAGGCAAAATTTAGGACTCCACCTCCGTCGTCCGATAAGCCTTAGTGGCATAAAGTGACGTTAAAACAAACAAACATCATTATTTTTTTTTCTTTATAAATTTTATTTTTAAAAAGCATTATGTATAATAGAAAACAACAAATAATATTAACTAATGAGATTATGTACAAGATTTTAATTAATTACAAAATTGTAATTCAATACCTAATTATTTTAATACTAACTACAATTAGTATTATTTATTATTGGTTTGTGGCATAAAATTAAAATAAATTAGTGTTTACACAAGAAAAAAAAAATATTCAGTTTGTGGTTGCCCAAGCGCAGTTTCAGCATCGACAAATCTCCTCGTTGTTGTCCCTAAAACTTTGTATATATTGTTTTTTGTTATTTTACTTATCCACAGTAACTGGATAACCTAATATAATAATAAAATATAATATAAGTAGTAAGAATAATTTTAAAATTTTAAAGAATAATTTTTTAATTATACTTAGCTTAATAAAAATTGAGTGAAAACTTTAAAAATCCACAACTTTGGCTTTAAAGCAGCTAGGAAGAAACCAAAAACGCTGAAATGACCGTCATGAACCAGTGCACTAATGCTGACTAAGAAAATTCATAACTTTCCTATCTGGCCATCGCTTTTAAGTGGATAGGATAGAAGATACTTGCGTACGTCCCTGGGACGTAGTCGGCCAACTGGGCTCGCGATAAAATGACGATAAAAGAAAAACTAATAAACCCTTGGCCGATCCTTTCCGAACATAACTTATGAAGGAAATGCTTCTTTATGGTAGCTGTTTCGCTACTTTCAACCGCAAATAGATAATTAATTTTTATTGTTATTTATTAATAAAAATCTGGTGGTGTGCGCGCATCACACAATTTTCACTTACCACCCTTCTTTCTTTGATTAAAAATAGACAATGTTTGAAACACATACTCAAGTGCATACTTGGCCTACTAGACCTACTTAAGTGCTACCGGAGAGGGAACACAACTTTATTTCTTAATATTTTTTTATTTTATTGAAAAGTGAAAGAATTTGAAGAAAAAAGTAAGAAATTATTAGGGGCAGTAATTCATGCGTTCATGGTGTATTATGAACTTACCCATGGGACTAAATACTTTCCAGGACGCGCTTGAATTTTTTTATATAATTTTTTTTAATCAAATTTGAAATAATTTTGGTTTCATTTTTAAATAATCTGTTATGCACATTGTTATCTTTAAATTTTACAGTTGTTTAATAGCATATTTTTAGATTTTATAGTTTTTTACTATATGGCATAAAACTCCGAGCTCTGGTGATGACTTTTAAGATTTCGTCTGATGGAGGTGGATTCCTATAAAACCCGCCTATTTTTAGTTCGACTTATTGACTTGAAACACTATATAATGTTTTTGAATTGAAATCGAGTTATTGAGGTGAAATTTACATGTAACGACTCAGGATTAAAGATTCTGTTCGATATATTTAAGGATCAACTTATCGAAGTTCCAGAGAGTTTACTATTTATTGTTTCAGGGAAATAGACTTTATAATCATCAATATATATTATAAAGCAAAGTGTACAATGTGCGTGCCGATGAAGCTCAAAAACGACTCAACGTTCGTTTAAGAAAGTTATGTCAGCGTGTTGCTATATAACCCCTAACGGAGAAGAAGGTTTCCGTTTTTTTCTTAAAGGTGTAAAATTGAAGAGAAAAGGATTGAAATTTTAAGCCTCTCGCACAATTGAATCAGCCTCTCTGAGATTGAGATACGAGTTTATGAATGAAAAATTTAGTTCGAGCTCCAGACTGCCAGGAAGCGCTAGGGTGCGTTTCACTCAATGTTTATTGTTAATTCATCCAGTTCAGTTTGTAAAGGTTATATATTTGTTCAGCTGATCTTTTTAAATTACTAAAAAATTAAGCGAAACTAATTAGTTTCTCCCTTGCTTTCAAAATAAAATAATGATTTTACATCTCTGCAATCAATTATAAAACCAACTGGATTACTTAAAAAATTAGTTTTCTCATAAGAAGTCTAATATATGATCAGCACATTACGTTTAATCTACATATAATATATACTTAAGTAAATCCAATGCAATATGAGAGAACATTTCTTAGTAGTACAGTGAGCGAATAAAATCAGACATAAAAAAAGAGATGAATTGACTGAATATAAATCGAAAATAATAAGTTTGAAGTGTCCTTGTTGTATTTATGAAAAAGAAGTTGGTTTAGTCACTAAGTATGAAGAGCATTCCAGTTGACAAAACGACTAACTCCAATAACAGCATTCAAGATTTTATCATCCCTCATAGTTCAAGATAAAAAGAAATATGATGAAAAAATTGTTCCTTCAAGAAATTTTGGTTTTCACTTTGTATTAGTAGTAAGATTCGAGATATGCAGAAACCGTTCAAATTACGGTGGGATATCTTAAGGAAGGTTGAAATGGAAGAAAGGTTTTAAAAAAAAGTTTCTATGAATCCTCGGTAGTTTCTATACTTCTGGATCAAATAGGACCATCACAGTAGTCGGCGCTTAAGTTTTTCTCGAAATATAATATTTTTAACTGAGATATCAGATTTTTCAACT
Organism: Aelia acuminata; assembly: GCA_911387785.2. Lineage (NCBI taxonomy): Eukaryota > Metazoa > Arthropoda > Insecta > Hemiptera > Pentatomidae > Aelia > Aelia acuminata. Next base: position 12,852,574 of record OU426984.1, read on the forward strand.
ATAATCTAATAACTTATTATCTTTTGACTGCATGGAATGGGCTAATACGATACAGGATCACAGAAACCATCAAAAACGATGCATAACTCGACAAATTTGCAGCAAAATTAATTTTTCATTGACCCTTTTCAGGCCCCATAAAGTATATAGGGTTCATTATCGGGGCGGACTCTGTAGATTTCGAATTTTTCTATTAATACCAAGTTAAGTTAAAACCGAAGTTCCAAGAAGAAGCTAATTTTGTTCTATATTTCCTTTGATATTGTATTTTAAAGTTTTTCTGTTATTAAAACTATCACACAACCACCGGAGCGAAGCCGGGCACCCTAGCTAGTAAAATATAAAGGCGAAACAGTTTCGAAGACTATACTGAAAGGGAAATGTAATGGTGAAAGTAAGAGTAGAGGAGAAAGGCCCGCTAATTATTTACTTAGCTCTCTGAATAATCTAATAAAGTTCCGCGCTTAAGTTTAACTTTCCTATCCCTACTAATTAACGAAAGTAGAAATTATAGATTTTCGATAAGTAATCTTCAAAAGAACTTGAAAGATTCAGGGAAAACTTGTTCGAAAAAGGCTTGCTGGGCCATTGCCTTTATGCCACCCGTGATAATATCTTAGACGGATGAAAGATTTTATTCATTGGGCAAAGCGTTAGGAAAAACGTATTGCCGGGGTCGCCTATGGTGTTGTGGTTAGCATAGCAACCTACAATACTAAAGGTTCACTTTTATCCAATAGTTTGACAGCCATTCTTCTTATTTATAAAATATGTTTGGTGCATTATTATAGAAAGTAAAGCTTAATAGGGGGAAAAATTGAATTTATTTTAAGCAAAATCTATGCTCATCTCTCTGATATTATTATTTTTTTTCTAATCAGCTTTACTTTTTATGTTATTCCACCAAAAATATTTTATAAATAAGAAGAATGACTGTGAAATTATTGGATAAAAGTGCGTTTTAATTTCATCCACGTTAACTATGTAATTTATGAAAAGAAAGTATTTAAATTGATATAACTTCTATTATTGGCAATAGTTGGTTCTGATTTTTTTCACGGTGGTAGAGGGTGAAGGGTGCTAAAATACCATACTAGAATTAGATCGATCGGCGATATATCGATTTTAAGATTTAAATCCCTATATTTGAACCTTTATTATATAATTGGCCTTGAATTGGACTAAATCATAAAATATTCTTCTCGTTGAATTATATGAAAATATTTTGATCCATTAAAATTCCTAAAAAATAGGGTATTATTAATTTAATTGTTTGGATTTTTTCTTATTTAGACAATAATTATTTTAAGATTTTTCAAAAGGAGAAAATGACTGAAAAAGACATGTATATAAGCAGAAAGCTCAGTAGATAATAATCCTGACTCATTTCATTCCCTATATATAACCCTGTACCGAATAAACTATTTTATTTAATTAAAGTGAAGAAAGAATTCATTTAAAAATTAATTTGAAATACTTTGAGCGATGGTATTTTTATTTTTATTCTCACTGATGAAGGGAATCCCAAGCTCATTAATGAAAAAAGAATTATTCGATTATCGTCATTCGGTCAAGAGTTATAGATTTTTGGCCGCTAAATGACAAAATTTTCCCACTGCGTCGTCGGATTAGCCTCAGTGGCATAAAGTGGCGTTAAACAAACATTTATTTTTTTTTTATTATTATTTATTTATTTTATTTATTCATGTCATATGTTTTAAATTTTCTATCTTCAATTTTTTTTGTTTTAAATGAGCAAATCTGTGCTCAACACGTATGTGGTGGATTTAAGTGTTTCTGCTAGTGGGTTCATGTTGAAAGTTAGTCTTTGATGGAAGTTTTTGTAGTATAGTGTGGCTGTATCGATTACTGTTTGGATGTTAAGTTCCTTATGTAGTAAGTCATTAGTCACGTAGTAAGGTGCATCTACTATCCTCCTCAATACTTTTGATTGAAAGGATTGGATCCTTTGGATATTTGAGGGCTTTGCAGTGCCCCATAACTCTATCCCGTATGTCCAAATGGGTCTAATGATCATGTTGTATATTGTAAGTCTGTTGGTTAGGGATAATATAGAGCGTCTGTCAAGTAATCTTGATAGCAGTCCATATCGTTTGTCAAGTGTAAAATTTAAAATAGTTTAGAAATCTAAGAAGTACAATTGGCCAACTTAATCTTGCCCACTGCTAACCGTATCACTAGCTAGATACCATTATCTATTATTATTTTTATTATCATATTGCTGAAACATCTTCTTATCTCATTTTCCAGCAAGATAATTATAGATACAAGGTTAATTATAGATTAGAACCGGAAAAGAAAAATTAATAAAGAAAAAACTTAAGCAAACTATCGTACTCAACATCTTCACACAATCATTTCAGGTTCCGCTTGTAATAATTTCAATTATATGTCCATTTTGTTTCTGTTTTAAATAAAAAAATTAAAACAAAAACCCATATTTAACATTATTATTATTTTTTAAATAAAAAAGTAAAAATAAAAATGGATTTTTATTTTTATTTTACGTAATTTGCGCCTGCGCTGGAGCGAATCTAGCTAATTTGCAGTTGCTGCTTTAATCTTTTGCAATCGGGTTAAGATAAAATTCAACGTATTAAACGAAAAATTAGAAATTTAGAGTAAACTTTTAAATGAACATTCTCTTATTTTTTAAAACATATTTATAAGTGTCTGGCTGAATACAAAGTTGATATATATTTATACTGTAGTTTGGAAAGTTTTGAAACCGGTATTCCTTATTTTAATACAGCTTTATTTATTAATTTTTTTTGTAATTTATCACACTGAGCTAAAATTTCTCTCTTTTTTCGCGTTACCGACCAATCCTTGTTACAGGAGGTGGTTGCTCGACGATTTTAGAAAAAAATTATATTTTTACCACCAATTACGTATGGAATCAGTAGTTCAAAAAAAGTTTTTAATTTTTTTTTTTTAGGGTATTTGTTACCTTATTTTTTATTATTTTTATTTTTATTAATGTTTAAACTTGTTATGCTCAAATGCATCATAAAACTCCTGTAAAAATTTTAACCTGTATATTTGAGTACTTTGGTAGCTACGATTTTTTTTACGTCTTTTTGGTGCTTATTTAACAATGCGTAACGTAAACTCGATCAAGTTTACGCATTGTAAACTTGATCATGATTCATTTAAATTTTATTAATTGTGAACTGTTTCACTTTTATAACCCTTTCTAATGTTTTTTTTATTTTTTCCATGTCCAATGCTACATAAAGTATCATTGGGTCTCATTATAATTAAAATTTAATCAATTAAATTTTTATGGTCGAGCTACCAAATTCTTTCTTATTTTTTTTCAAATGGGTTGACCTAATATGGTTCGACTTATTTTTTTTTTTTTTTTACTGATAGAACCAATATTTTAGATCAAGCAAGTGGTTCTAAATAGCAATCGATGCCATCGTGGGATCTTTGTGTTTCGGATTAAGAAAAATAAAACGTATTTAAATTTTTATCTTGATTTTTTAATAATCAATATATATTATAAAGCAAAGTGTACAATGTGCGTGCCGAAAAGGCTCAAAAACGACTCCACGTAGGATTAAGGAAGTTATGTCTTCGTTTAGCCATATGATCCCTTACGGAGAAGAAGGTTTCCGTTTTTCTCTTAAGAGTGTAAAATTGAACAGAAAAGGACTGGAATTTTAAGCCTCTCGCACCATTTAATTAGCCTCTCTGAGATTGAGATACGAGTTTATGAATGAAAAATTTAGTTCGAGCTCCAAGCTACCAGGAAGCGCTAGGGTGCGTTTCACTCAATGTTTATTGTCCATTCATTCAGTATGTAGGTAATCGTTCTATATTTTTTCAGCTGTTCTTTTTAAATTACTAAAAAATTAAGAGAAAATAATTAGTTTGCGTTTAAGAATAAAATAAGTACTTTACATCTCAGCAATCAATTATAAAACCAACTGGATTCCTTAAAAAATTCGTTTTCTCATGAGAAGGCTAATATATGATCAGCACGTTACATTTAATCTATTTATAATATATACTTAAGTAAATTTAATGCAATATGAGTGAACATTTCTTAGTAGTACAGTGAGCGAATAAAATTAGACATAAAAAAAGAGATGAATTGACTAAATATAAATCTTAAATAAAAAGTTTGAAGTGTTCTTACTGTATTTATGAAAAAGAAGTTAAGTTTGGTTACTACGTATGATGAGCATTCCAGTTGACAAAACAACTAACTCCAATAACAGCATTCAACATTTTATCCTCCCTCATAGTTCAAGATAAAAAGAAATATGATGAAAAAACTGTGCCTTCAAGAAATTTAGGTTTTCACTTTGTATTAGTGGTAAGATTCGAGATATGCAGAAACCGTTCAAATTACGGGGGGATATCTTAAGGGTGTTGGAATGTAAGAAAGGTCTTAAAAAAAAGTTTCTATGAATCTTCGGTAGTTTCTATATTTCTGGATCAAATAGGACCATCATAGTAGTCAGTGATTAAGTTCTACTGGAAATATAATTTTTTTAACTGAGATACCAGATTTTTCAACAATAATCTATTAACTTATTATCTTCTGACTACTTGGAATGGGCTTATAGGATTCAGAATCACAGAAACCATAAAAAACGATGCAAAACTCGAGAAAGTTGCAGCAGAATTAATCGTTCATTCACCATTTTCAACCCCCAGTAAATTATACAGGGTTCCTTATTTGGATGGACTCTGCAGATCTCAAGTCTGAAGAATATTGAAACCAAGTTAAAACCGAATTTTCAAGACGGTGTTAATTTTGTTCTATATTTCCTTTAATTTTAAAGTTTTTCTGGTATTAAAACTACCACACAACTACCGGAGCGAAGCCGGGCACCCTAGCTAGTCATATGATAAAGTCCAATTAAACAAAAAAAAAAAAAAATGCAATTTTGAATATACAACCTACTTGTAAATACAACAGCTGATCAGCATGACCTTAGCAGGTGCTCTAACCATATCATTACTTCTCTTGCATTTGGACTTATTCAATACTTATAGAGTATTTAACCGACTTTTTTCGACATCTTGGTTGCTCATAAACATGAATGTTTTCTCTCTTTTGGCTCAATTTGTAATAAAAAGGGACAAACAGAGAAATTAATTAGTCCTAATTAGTAGTGACATGCAAACACATGTTTTTTTTTTTGTTTTTTTTATACCAGCTGGTGATAAAATATATTGCATGGAAACAAAATTGATTCCCCAACACTTCCTTATAGACTAGGTTAGATGACTGAATCGAACTGACCTTGAGAGCTACCTGCAAGGACGACAACCCAGCAAGAACTGGCCGCTCGAATGGAAACCCGACGAAATATTTATCTAGGAATTTATCTTGAGCTAGTCAAGATTGTAAGACAGTGCACCATAATCACTATCTTATTTTGCTGAGTAAGCTGCAGATAGCTATCTGGAAGTCAATATCTCTTAGGTTTAATTTTCTAAACACCTGCCTCATCTTTTATTTATTATTTAATTTCATATTTCATTTAATATTAATATGATAATATATTACATATTTCATTAATATAATATAATATTTCATTTTAATTCCTTGAAGATTAAATATTTATTATTTAAAAGGGATGGAAAATGGACGACTGAAAATCTTACTAGAACAATTAATAAATAGTCCAGGAATTTCAGTAAAAACAATACGAGTATATATATATATATATATATATATATATATATATATATATATATATATATTGTATATTTCAACAGCTTACGTTTCGACCACAAACCATTCGGTTTCTCCAGGTGCCTTTACACCTTACGAACCTCACCTTCGAACAAGTTTTCCTTCGAACCTTGCCGTACCGACGGGAAGCGAACAGCCATTTATACTTCACGTGACGTTAAGCGAACCAATATGGCTGACGCACCCAAAGCTAGCTTATGATAAAGAAAAAATCTCTATTATCTATATATTTTATATGATCTGAAAAACAAAAAAAATAAGAGACGATTTACAACGTTTCACAAATTACACTAGTATCACAAACAACTCCTGTCACTTAGGAAAAACCCAAATCAAAAGTGACACTAGCGCTACCCCCCGAACCCAGGCGAACAGATTGAGTACCTAGAATACCCGAACAGTCGACGTGAAGGCTTCACGAAGGTTGTTCGAGGGTGGTGTTCGAAGGTAAAGTTCGTAAGGTGTAAAGCCACCTTTAAAGTAAAGATAAAATTATAAATTTATCTGTACATATATCATTCATGTCAGGGCAAAAGGGCTTAAGTCATAAACATTTTTTTTTTCTCGTCTTCGTAAAATTCATAATTGACATTAATTTATACGTTATTCATAATTTATTACAGCCTCTGTTGAAAGAATATAGTTTCATTCATTATTCTGGAATAAAGAAATACAATCAGAAAGAATTTAAAATTATTTTCAATAGCTTGGTAAATCGTTGTTTAAGCTTCACATTCCATGACATAACCCCTTTTGACCAAACAACAGTAATATATGTATGTATATAAGTGAGGGAAAACAAATGCATGATAATGAGATTAATTGCAGTCAGTGAGAATACAAAAAAAAAATAAAATCTGGTGCGATGTGCGCAACACACAACTTTCACTTACTAACTTACTTAGATTAGAAATTTACGTGATTCAATAATTTTTAAACGCCATTCCTTAACTTCACGCATTTTCCCACATTAATATGCTTACATTTGTAAATATATAGAGTATTTGTAGTGCAAAACTTAAATGTTCTCAGTACTTTTCCATTTATTATTGTGTATTTTTTTTTTTTTTTTTAATGGACCCAATTTCATCAATAGTCTACTTTTTTTATTACTGCTTGCTTGTTTTGTTTAGTGCGAGTTGCTTTTTGTAAATGTATTGTAAAGTTGAATGTGTATTTACGTCTCGTAGTAAAGTTTGTCTCTTACGCCTTTCTGGAAACCGGGAACGATTACTTTTCCTCTAAAATCACTTTATTTCATTCAGAAATATATTATGGAACTAAAATATAATTAATTAAAGATTATCATATACCATATATTTTCAAAACTACATAAGTGGTTTAAATATTTTGAGCAATCACGTATTTACTCTCTAAAATACAATAAATTTTTTTATTGATAATACGGGAAATCACGGGCTTAAAATACCCAGTTTGATCAAATTCGTCAATATGCCAAATCACCGGCATATCTGAGCACGGGTATATTCCCTGCCAAATCCAAACCCTTTCCGGTAAATTTCCCAATAGCATATTACAAATGGTATACTACAGTGCTACATTAAATAAAACTGTCGATGGAGAATAATCTTGTTTCAAACCAGAGAGAACCTCGAACTTCTCAGAAAAATAACTACTGATTCTTACTTTATTGAACGTTTCGGTAATACACATTTTTTAAATGTTTAATAATGTTTTTGGTATTTCCTAGTGATGTGAAACTATCGATAGTAGTAAAATGGAGGTCCGGAGCCTGTACGATGTCAGGTACTCGTTAAATATCCCTGTCCTAATTATACCTGGATGGGCGAAATTTAGGTCTCCCAATGTAGAGCATCGTCCGTTTAGCCTTAGTAGCATAAAAGGGAGTTAAACAAACGAACAAACCAATCAAAAGAGTGGTATTTTTACTAGTGTTTTCTTCATCTAACTCGATGAATTTTTTTTTTTTTTTTTTTTTTTTTTTTTTGCAAAAATGTAACTTAGACCCTTAAATCTTTTAAGACCCACATAGAAACAAAAAAAAAAAAGAAATAAAAAATTAAAAGAAAAAAATGTAAGATGATAAGCAGAAGAAGGCCTGCACTGCGCAAACTGTTATGGAATTAAATTCTCGCTCGAGGTAAGCGACCCCAGAAACTGGCCCGGAATGTTTTAATTATGCTCCGGAATGCGAGCAATTATTTAAACTTCTCCATCTTTGCTATTTTACCTCCTAAACGGTCCCTTTCTGTTATTTTCTTTATTATTATTATTGATCGGATATGCAAATAATTTGAATTCCGAATTTTTATTTTAAAATATCCTGTGCGATGCGCGCAACACATAACTGCACTTACCAACGCTGATGTAAACGCCATTCCTCAAATTCAAAGATAATTCCACTTTTATTTCCTTATTTTTGTAAGTACTTGCTCTCTAGAGTTTGGCTCTGAGCTTTGGAATTCCATAAATCATATAGTACAACTTGATTTTAGTTACAGCTCAGGCACATTAAAAAATATAAATGATGAAATTATTAAAACTTTGTGATGAATCATATCTGAGCTACGCCGTTTATTTTTTACTTAATTTTCTCTTTCTTTTTACTTCTTTTATTTTATGTTTTTCTTCTTTATTATTTTTAATCAATCATTTGTATATTATATATTACTAGCTGTATATACCGGTTTCACCCGGAGAATTTCATTTTTTAAATCTATAAAATCTATAAACTGAGACTTTTATCGACTAAAGGTCTGGCCACACATGTCCGCACCGGATTCGCACCGCAGCAATACAGTAAACCCTCATTATTACGAACTCGGATATAACGAACACCTCGATATAGCGAACCAAAATACTATCCCCCAAAATTACCATTACATTTCTGCTGAACCCCTCGTTATAGCGAAATCCTCGGTTAGTGCGAACTACGAACTAAATTTGATGCCTGAGAATTATTATATTCTGTTATAACGAACTGCTAGAATTTTTATTAATTTTATTTTTTACTGTATTACGTAGAAAGGGCGCGGGAAGACGAAGTAGCTCCAGTTTCTAGAATTGAGGTGTTTTTTTTACCCGCTAACTAATTCGATTTCCTTTTGCTCTCTCTCTGATTCCAATGACTTTTTTCTCAACACTAGCTCAGTTCTGTTTCGAGTTCTGTATTATTCAAATCAGTGTTCTGTAGTCGTTTATACTGATTTTTTTTTAATACACAATGAGTTCGTGGGTAATCGTGTGTCACAAACGTGAATCCTTATCAATGAAGGAAAAATTAAAAATTCTCCAGGATATTGAATCGGGAATTCTAAGTAACAAAACCATTGCAGAAAAATAAGGAATTCACAAATCAACATTGTCAACCATTATAAATAACAAAGATAAAATAGATTCAACCGCAGCCCAAGGAATAACTTCAGCATCAAATAAACGATTGCGCTCTGCGGCACATAAATATTTGGAAAAAAAATTGCTTTAAACAAATGAGATCTCAAATACCAATCTCAGACCTTCTTATTAAAGCTAAGGTTAAAGAACTCTCAATTGAACTTGGCAGGTAAATTAATGAATCTCATTGTTTAATTAATATGTAGTTTATCTAAAAATAAATTACATACATGAGTTTTAATTTAACTAGTTCTAATGAATGAATATCCTTCTAAATATGATCAAATTAGTGCGGCCATTGGCTAAAAAAAATATTTAAAAAAAATAATCCTCGGTTATAACGAATTCTCTTTATAGCGAACTATGAATATCAAACCCCCTTCCAGTTCGCTATATCAAGGGTTTACTGTAATATAGGTTATGTTCAGAATATTTTTAATTTAACTTACATATTACCTTTAGTTATGCCTAAGGTGGCCTGTGTCTTACATGTGTCGCCTGACCTTTAGGCATAACCAAAGGTAATATGTAAGTTAAATTAAAAATATTCTGAACATAATCTATATTATTGCTGCGGTGCGGAACCGGTGCGGACATGTGCGGCCAGACCCTAAAACGGTGGATTTTGTTAAAACCAATGTAAAGCCAGATCAAAACGATTATTATAACAATAAAGAATATACCCAGAGATCGGCTGAAGTTATGCAATTTTAATATGGACAGGTGTTCGCACCACTGAGCGAGATTTGGAGAATTTAGGACAAACGGTATGGATTTCTATAAAGAAAAACAGAATTTCATCTTTATATACATAGATTATAGCTGTATATCCCGTTTTCACACGGGGAATTTCATTTTTCTAAAGAAACGGTCGATTTCGTAAAAAAAAAACATTGTAAAGTGAGATCATTATGAGATTTTTGTAACAATAAAGAATATCAGCTGAAGATCGGCTGAAGTTACGCAATTTTAATATGGACAGGTGTTCGCACCTGGTATCAAAGAACCACTGAACGAAATTTGGAGAATTTAGGACAAACGGTATGGATTTCTATAAAGAACAAACAAACAAACAATCAGAATTTCATCTTTATTTATATAGATTAGTAATAAGGGATAATTTAATTCGCTGGGTTATTATTATAAAGAATAAGTAATATTTTTGGATAGTTTAGTATTATTATTTTTATAGGTTAAATGATGGTCAGGATTTTCAGTTACAATGATATTTATTATGGTATGGTATGTTATGGACTCCAGTCTTAGTATCCACCTGGACTCAGTAGCCCTTATGAAGATCCACAAGTTGGATCGAAACGTTGGCTTACCATAATAAATATCATTGTAACTGAAAATCCTGACCATCATTTAACCTATCGTAATTGAAGAACAGTTGACCATCTCTCATCTCTACTATTATTATTTTTACTATTACTAATGTTGTGCATGATGACTATGTTATATTACGAGTATATTATGATGTAAGTAATGAATGTATGACCACCTTACATTGTGCGTTTGCCTGTTGGTGGGCGATGTAAATAAATAAAAAAATAAACTTAAAAAATAGAGTACATTAAATTTTTCATTGTTAAATAAAGGTTTCTTGAGAATTTCATATTAGTACTATATGAGAGAGCTAGAAAACACCTGAATTTTAATCATTTTAATGACAAACCACTAACTATGGGGTTTTTTGAAAAAATTTTGACTTATAAAATAAAGAATATCAGTCCGGTGGCCCTAGGATTTTTTAAAGGGACTAAACAATTCTTGGCTATGTCGGCCCTCGGATAGGACGTAAAATGGAGGTGGCGAGCCTGTACGATGTCAGGTACTCGTTAAAGATCCCTATCCTAATTATACGTGAATAGACAAAATTAAGGACTCCCACTGTAGCATCGTCTGTTTAGCCTCAGTGGAATAAAGTGACGTTTAACAAACAAACCACAACACATAAACACAAAAAAATTGTGTTCGTATTGTATTTGTATTTTTATTTTTATTGTAATATTGTAAATTCTGTATTGCAGGGCGAAAATGACCCAGGTGGTCGAAAAGCCCGAGATTGTAAATAAATAAATAAAATAAACAAACAAACCCGAGATAAAATAAAGGATTGTTAATTCGTTTGTTTTTCAGCTTCTTTGGCCCTTTGGTGCGAATGGCAAGATAACTCGTGCGTGTCTGATGTTCGTCACATAGGTACAACTGTGCAATGTAAATACTTCTTAACACCTGTAAAGAAATAACACATCGTCCGATTAGCCTTAGTGGCATAAAGTGACATTAAACAAACAAAACAAACAAACGAATATCAGTCACATTTCAGCACTGATGATGGCCGAATAGCCGAAACGTCTGCTGAAACAAAAATCAAAAAAAGTGTTGGGACAATTAATGGTCGCCCTGAACCTCAATTAAAATTAATGATTAAGTTTATTTTTTTAGTACACCGCCTCCATGTTTTAACAAAGTCTGGGCTGAATTTGAATCAAAAACTAATTTATTACCTTAACAGATATTTGATTAACTCGTCATTAATTTCATGAATTAATAATCATATTAATTCATAATAAGATATATCTGAAGTTGAGCTTTTAATATCGAATGTCTTCAGCTCACGAGGTGGCTGCTTGTATTGTACTGCTTAGGAGGGGGTCGTTGGAATCCAACTTAATATCCCCTACCTTTCCCCCGACATTAATTTGACTTCTACATTTGTCGTCTGTCATATCACGTTTTGATGTTACATGTATTAGCTACGTGTATTTAGCATAGAAACTTAAAGCTAGAAAATTGACATTGGAAGCAGATAAAAAAAGAAAGTGATTTGGATGTTCATTATAAATGGAAAATAATTTGCCTTTTTTTTGTGCAAAATAATGTTAGTTTATTCAAAATAATTTTTTACTTTATACGATTTTTAATAATTAGGTACCTTTAACAATTTTTTTTTTTAAATTAAATAATCGGGCAAACGCTCAAAACTACCAATCTACTACAAAAGGCTTCTTTATATGACAGTAATAAGATTTATTACAGGATTTAATAGTTTATAGTAATAATTTACCCAATCTGTCGCTGAGATTGCATTACTAGTTATTCCGAATTTTTTCTTGTGTGTTTTAACTATATTCCAAAAGTCTTTTGAGTCTCTAAAAGTAGCGGATCCAGGGGAGGGGCGCGAGAGGTGAGGACACACATAAAATATTACTATTTCTATATGTAATGAGCTATACTTAGTCATTTTTCAAGTCCACTAATTGAAAATGAATTGCATTTAAACATTTATAGTAATTTATAACCTCATTATGTACTAATATGTATTTTAAATAAGGGCCTTCATTACTCATGAAATGTAAAAAAAAAAAGTGCGCCCCCCCCTCAGAAAATTTCTGGATCCGCCACTGGTCTCTAACATTTCGAAATCTTCCTTTTAATGAGTTATAATATTCATGTTCTTTTGCATATAGTGTTATATTCACTATTTTCTTTAATGTAGAGGCGATGAACCCAATTTAGGTTCGTAATTTAGAAGAGCTTCAGTAGAGCAAAAGATTTTTTCCTTTTTTGCTTACAGCGATTATCAAACCACTCAGTTTTCTGGAAGCCACTAAATTCAACTTTTTTCTTCTGGCCTAAGAACGCGCTGTTTTTAATTAAGTCTATAAGACAATCCATTTTTTCTTGAATAGTATATTTCAGATCGATTGGATACTCTGTATATTTTTGTAATTTCCTTTTATAGAATTTAGAATCTTCCTTTATCTATCCTATTTTCGGTAAGAGAGGCAATAATTCCTGTGTGTTATCGTTACTAATAGAGAGGTTGGCATTTATCGTCATGTGATTAGAAAATATCGTCCCGAAAAAATCGGGACTAATTTAAAATCCTGTATCTTTTTTATTAAATCCAGAGAAACACAACAAAGATCAATTACGGAGTTACCTTGGCAACCAACAAAGGTATATTCTCCCAAAATATCTCCAGGTGTTCTTCCGTTTAATATAATCAATTTGTTATTTTCGCACATTTCCAGAAATCTATCACCCCGATCATTTTTTACTACATCTTTACAATTTCTCTAATTTTTAAAATTTGAAATATTCATCTCTTTAGGAAGTTCTTGGCTATCCGAAAATCTTACGTTCATATCCCCAATTATCAAAAAAATGTTTTTAGGATAGTCATTTAAAAGATTTTTTTTTTTTATTGGCGCATTAGGCCTAATGAGACCTTTGTCCGCGCAGTGTGGTCTTCTTACAGACAGACACTTATGCTTGCAGGAGCACAGACAGCCTGGAGGGGATAGCCCAAACCTCACTTTGCTGCAAGTCATGGTCTCCATGGTGCAGCGGCAGACTGTCCATAGCCCCCTAACCAATCCCATTAGGGCCAATCTGACAGTGTTCTTCCCACCGATGGCGTCAGCTCTCGTGGGTTCAAGGACAGTGACAAACTGTTCTAGGTCCTAGGATTATGGTTGCCCAGAGTCAGCAGGCCCCCGAGGACCTCTTTCCCTGAAGGCTACCGTCCTTGTACCGAACCTCCGGGAGTTAACTGATATCCTGGAAAACCACACCACGATTCTCGATGGGATACACGGGGAAGGTCCATCACTCCTACGCCCGGTCGGTGTAAGTCGCCTCCAGTATGCTGACGGGCCTTACATACCCGGGGGTGAGTGTAGGCTTGGACTGCGTGGCGTTCATTGGCGGGTGGCCACCCGAATGGAGCGGTCACCCATCCAAGTACTAAACACTTAACTTTGATTACCTATTGCAAGCGCCTTTGTCCACTCGGCCATCCCGGCCCTCCAAAAGATCATTTATTACTGCATGATAATCTTTGTCCCATTTATTTAAATATATAGTTAGTATATAAAATTCTAAATCATTTAAAACGCATCTGATGCAACAATGATAATTTAAATTGAAAAAATTTAATAAGTTTATTTAAGATTTATTTGGGCTTACGGAATCAAGCTTTGTGGCACCACCAAACCTTCTAATTCCTCTCATATCCAATCCTTACAGTCCGAAATCCTTCGTAAAATCCTCAACGCTCCTTATTTTGTAAGAAATAAAATAATCCACAAAGACATTAATGTTCCATATGTCGCCGATTTAGCCCGATCCAGATACCAGTCCTTTCATAGTAAACTCCAGACTCATCAGACCCACTCGTATCCACCCTCGCTTCCTCCTCTATTCCAGATAATCCTCCAAGGCGTCTAGAAAGAAGATGGCCTCGAGATCTTTTAAGTTATATACTAGTTGTGTACTATCAGTGGATAGTTTCTCTACATGCTTATTCAAGACATAATTTCCTTTTATTTTAGCACATTTACTTAATGTATTATAAGTAAATACAGTTGTAAATTTAAATAAATATATAAAAAAAAATAGAGTAGGTAGTCAGTTAATCATTTATTTATTTTTCATGCATAGGTCTCCCTTTAGGGAGTAATAGTCTGTACTTCCCAGGATGACTAGTCCTACTGGAAGGAAAATAATGATAATGCTTGCCAATTCCTTTAATTTAAAAGTAATTTTGAAAAATTATATAGAGTCGCTTTACAATCAGCCTAACCTCTATCTATATTACTCTTAAAATTAACTCCGTTATTGATTTTGTAAGTATGTATGTTTGCTTAACGTCCCATAATGCTACTAAGGCTAATCGGAAGATACTACAGTGGAATTCCGAAATTTGGCCTATCCAGGTAAAATTAGGATAGGGATCTTTAACGAGTACCTGTCATCGCATAGGTTCATGATCTCCATTTTACCTCATATTCGAGGGAAGGCATAGCCAATTTATAATAGCAAAATAAAACTAATATTTAAATACAGATTGTAATGTTTTATTTATGTGCTCGTAATCGCCTTGATTTGCTATTCCTGATTTTTATCAGTAATTTACTGTAGTTTTATGGCCATTTAAAAGTAACTGCAAGACTGTAAAAAGAGTAATTTAATTTTAATTTCCTTCTCTTGGCATGCAATTGGTAAATATGAACAATTACTGTTACTTCTTCACAGTTGTTAAGAAGTATTTACATTGCTTAGTTTTATGTGACGTATATTTACCATTTGGCCCATTTAATAGAAGTCGAGAAAACAAATGGATTTGTTTGTTTAACGTAGCTTTGGAAGGCTAATCGGACGATGCTACAGCGGCAGTCCTAAATTTTGCCTATCCAGGTATAATTAGGATAGGGATCTTTAACGAGTACTTGACATCGTACAGGCTCGGGACCTCCATTTTACGTGCTATCCGAGGGAGGGCATTGCTAAGGATTTTTTACTCCCATTAAAAAATCCTAGGGCCACTGCCGGACGCGAATCCATGATGTTCAGTATGCTAGGTTGCCATGCTAACCATTAAACCACACATGACCCCACAGTTGACCATT
Source organism: Aelia acuminata (assembly GCA_911387785.2). NCBI lineage: Eukaryota > Metazoa > Arthropoda > Insecta > Hemiptera > Pentatomidae > Aelia > Aelia acuminata. The sequence continues at coordinate 12,868,111 of OU426984.1, forward strand.
ATGCACCTCTAAGCTAATTTAATTTTTTTCTTATTTCCATATTTCATATATTTGGTAGCGTTGCATAAATCATATGGTTATGGACCTCAGGATAAGCAAACAAAACTTAATTAGGACGTTCATTTCGATTTATCTTCTAAGCATAAATACTTCATATGCATATTCATAGAGCATATATGCTTATGCTATATATACATCATTTAGTATAGCTACTTTACATGCTGCTAATATATTTTTCATTTTAGCCCAGATGAAGATACACATTTTTGGATCTAATCGTAAGCTCCCCCTGGTTATCAATAATCCTAACCTTATATTAATTTAATAATTTATTTTTTTCTTATTTTATTATTTCATATTTTTGGTAATGTTTCATAATTCATATTTGATTTAATATATTTGGAAATGAAAATAAGAGGAAAAAAAGACTAAATTAGATCGTTCATTTCGATAACACAGGTCTTTAGTGGTATAGCTAGGTGCCGAGAGTTTTATAGCTGATTCCGAGTATAATTTCTGCGCGTAATCCAAATTTGCCTTTAGTTTTCCTCTATCAGCTCTAGTTGTTAAGATATAGTAAGTTGTATTTGTTCCTTGGTATAGTGAGTTCTTCTTATTTTATCTGGAAGCTAGTAGTTCAGACAATTCTTTTGAAATATTAAGGTCTCTGACGAGGTCGTTTAGCTTTTCTTAGTTGAGAAGTTTGCCGGTTGATAAAATCTTACTAAAACGCGTTGTTTCAAGTTATTTCTAGATGTTATTATTTTTCAATTCTTAAAAACAATTATATACACCTATCTAATAGTTTAATATTTTAAAATAAGGAGAAAAGCGTGCTATAATAATTCATTTACACATCTATTTCGGATTGTGTTATCCATATCTATAGGTATTTAAATTTAAATAAAACTACTGTTAAGGTATGCTGAATCTAAAAAAGTAGAGCTGATAGAAAGAATTTGATTGCATTATTGGATATTTTGATGTTATTGATATTTATATTATTACTGATTATTGGATATTTATTGGATGATTGCAGTTAAAATCAGCTATAAGGTTCTAGGCACCAAAAACATTTTTGTTTTTTTCCCTTAGCCATGCCGTCCCTCGGATAGAACGTAAGATGGAGGTCCCGAGCCTGTACGATGTCAGGTACTCGTTAAAGATCCCTATCCTAATTATACCTGGATAGGCAAAATTTAGTCCTCATTTGTAGCATCGTCCGATTAGCCTTAGTGGCATAAAGTGACGTTAAACCAATAAACAAACAAACGAATTTTTTTTTTTCTGTAGGTCTGTGTAATATAATGAGATTTTAAAGTATTAAAGTAATTAAAGAGGTTTAATTAGGCTCTATCATAGTAATAACATAGAATAAATTCGTTTGTATAATTTAATAAACAGATAATGCAAACATGTTTGTAATTTTTAGAAAAATTGTCATGAGGTCAGGCATTACATTAGGCCGAAACGTCGAAAAGTCCTATTCTCGTAAATGATAAATACATATAAACAAATGCATATTCAACGTTTCGAAAATTCTCATGCTTCTCCAGTATAGTAAAGTGATACGATGCAGATAACAGTATAAAAAAATACATGTATACAATAAATAGTAAATCATTTTAAGATCATCATAAATATATTAACATAAGTAAAAATATGTAAGTATAAACATCACAATTGTAAAATTGAAAACCATTTATTCTATAAAAACACAAAAAAAAAAAAAAAAATGATTAATATGTTTTTTGAGGGTGCTGAATTCGAAAGTGATATAATTTTTTATGTAAAAAAATCTATAAGGGTAGTTGATGATTGATCCATTTTTTTTTTTTTTTTTTTTTATGGATTTTTATTTTTACCATTTCATTGACCTAAAATAAAATCAGTAGCTTTGGCAATTTTCCTTTAATCTGCTCTCAAAAATTAAAATTTGTTAAAAATATTCACGAGGATGGGGGAAAAAAAACCCATGCGTAGATAAATAAATGAAAGAAAATATATGAAGGATTGTACTCTAGTAAAAAAAAAAAAAAAAGTTAAACAAAAAGTGTTAATCAGAAAAATTTGTTAAGTTCATTAGAATGTTATCTACTGTTTGAGTTGATCATGGCTTCGTGTTGTAATCTTCCTATTGGACATACTACTATAATATATATTATATATAGAGATCGACTTACTAGTTATAAGTTCGATTATTTGTAGAACGAACGACGAACGATCCTCTCCCTTCCAAGATCTCGCGGACACTGTTAGCTCGGTCTCCCCCACCACTGACATCGGGCAAGTGGTTTCGGAACCCATTCATCTCCCTGCTATATCAAACTGGTTCTTATGTCGTCGGAATATGTAATATAACTCCGATAGAGTAAGTCTAGCGCATATTTAGAGGATTGTATATCATTATGACTATCTTGACGGGAAAGTAAACTAAAAAATCTGGTGCGATGCGCGTAACACACATATTTCACTTACCAACTTACTTTGATTAGAAATTGACGTGTTTTGAGAAATGCCATTTCTCAAAGACACACATTTGTCCACATTCATTTACTTGTTACTTTCACTTACCTATATATGAAATATATAGTAAGTGGAAGTATTGCGATCGTGAAAATTTCGACTTCCGGTTTTCAACGGAAATACACGTTTTGGGGTCCCCTGAGTCCAATTAACCAAGTCCCGCGAAATGGTGTGTGTGTGTGTGTGAACAGACTAGCTCAAAAACTATAAACCGTGCGAACCTGAAATTAGGTATTTAGTGTATGTATATGCCCGCGATGTGACACCAAAAATTTCATCAAAATTGCTCAAAGGGAGGGGGTACTTTATTTAATAACTTTTTTTCGATTTTCTCAAAAACGGCTCTAACGATTTTGATTAATCTGAGTATTTGATCTATTTATATGCCTGAGATATGACTGTAAAAATTTCATCAAAATTGATCAAGCGGAGGGGGGACTTTACATAATAAATTTTGTATAATTTTCACGTGTTTTTTTTTCATCTCAAAAATGGTTTTAAAGATTTTTATCAAACTGGGTATTTGATGTATGTATATGCCAAAGATGCGATAGCCAACATTACATCAAAATTGGTCAAACGGAGCGGGCACTTTATTTCATAATTTTTTTCCAATTTTTACCTTTTTTTCGATGATCTCAAAAACGGCTTTAACGATTTTCATCAGATTCGTCATGTTTAATGAAAATTAGGCGTTATTTAATATCAGGTAAGCTTTATCATTATTAAAATTTTCTGATTTTTTTTTGGGGGGGGGGTGGGGAGTTGTTGCCTTTTTTGTTTGTTTGTTTCCTATAAAGTACCTTTGTTTTTGTTTATGTGGAGAAATTAACTGTCTCTCGGTAGGCCTATAAATGGGAAATGGCTAAATATGAGATATGATAGAAATAAAGAAAACATAAAGAGGAGAAAAAAAGAAAAATATTCAGTCAACTCGTTGAGCTCGTTGAGCCCACGCATGCGGAGTACGCCTTTAATGACAGACCATTGTTCATAATTAAAGCAGTTCTGTTCATTTGAGAAGTGGCAATTAACAAAACGAATTAATTTCTAATCTAAGTAAGTTGGTAAGTGAAAGTTGTGTGTTGCGCGCACGGACCAGATTTTTTTTTCTTTGTTTTTGCTCTTTAAAGTTCACTAAATGTTTTTATTATCAAATAAAAGTTTTTACTTGTGATAATTCGGCAATGCAAGCTTAATACTCCGCCGCGTCTGATTCTATAATAATTATGTAGTTGTTGAAAACTTCATATATCTACCATGAAACAAATAATTTCCACTAAATGAACAGAACAACTTCATTATAAACCATCGTCTGTCATTAAAGGCGTACTCCGCATGCGTGGGCTCAACGAATTTTATGAGTTGACTGAATATTTTTCTTTTTTTCTCCTGTATATATCCACTCGGTTTTTTTTATATTTCATATTTAGCCATTTCCTATTTTAAGGCGAAACGAGAGACTGATAATTTCTTCATATAAACAAAAGCAAAGGTAATTAAAGGAAAACAAAAAAGACCATTTCCCATTTAAGCCTCCTCAGAACATTTTAATAATGATAAAGCTTACCTGATATTAAAGAAGTCTTGCTTCACATTAAAAATGACGAGCTAAATCAAAATCGTAAAGCTGTTTTTGAGGAAATCGAAAGAAACGAAGAAATAGGAAAAAATCTGGTGCGGGCCCGCACCACACACACAACTTTCACTTACCAACTTACTTAGATTAGAAATTAATGCGTTTTGTTAATTGCCACATCTAAAATGAACAGAACGGCTTTAATTAGGAAACAATGGTCTGTCATTAAAGGCGTACTCCGCATGCGTGGGCTCAACGAATTTTATGAGTTGACTGAATATTTTTCTTTTTTTCTCCTGTATTTATCCACTCGGTTTTTTTTATATTTCATATTTAGCCATTTCCTATTTTAAGGCGAAACGAGAGACTGATAATTTCTTCATATAAACAAAACAAGAGGTAATTATAGGAAAACAAAAAAGACCCATTTCCCATTTAAGCCTCCTCAGAACATTTTAATAATGATAAAGCTTACCTGATATTAAAGAATACTTGATCCCATAAAACATGATGAGTTAATCAAAATCGTTAGAGCTGTTTTTTAGAAAATCGTAAATAAGGTAAAAATTTGATAAAACATATGAAATTAAGTCCCCACTCTGTTTACTCGATTTTTATGAAATTTTAGCTGCCACGTCACGGGCAAATACCAACTTCAAATATCAAATTTCAGTTTCGTGCAATTTATCGTTTTTGCGTTAATTTATTCACACACACCTAGACCATTTCGCAGGTCTTGGTTATTTGGACTTTGAAAACCGAAAATTTTCATGATCGCATTACTTTCCCTTACTATATATTTGATATATAGGTAAATGAAAGTAAATAAGTTTCAATTTACTATCGGGCATATGCCCGAGAGGTAGGCCGAGACGGAGGTGGGAAGATTGCGGTCGTTGGTGTGGATAGAGGTGTGGAGGGAGCGGGTTGTGGTGTCGGCATCGAACCTTCGGGTTCGTTAAACTTCATTAATATTATTATCGGCCATTATTATAAACCCTTTCTTCTATCCATTCCTATTCACGATATGTCGTCTAAAAACTCGATCGTTCTGTATATGACTCGATGCACAGTGTTTCGCTTAGTAGGAGCTAGGTGGACAAAAGTATTTTTGGCCTTTTTTCATCTCCTTCGACCATTTAAGTAATTTAATTATAAAATGATTATATTTAATTATAGAATTGAATATATTATATTTATTACTATGTATATTTCATGAATTAAACATATTATATTAAATTATAAAATTGTCATTTTTTCATTTATTGGGACCAATTAAGTAATTTAATTATAAAAGAAAACATTTTTATTAATTAAAAAAATCGAATTTAAAACGGTTCCCAGGAGATTAAGAAGAAAAAATAAAAAAAAGCCTATCTACACAAAATTCTCTATTCTTTATTTTTTCTAATCCTTTTTACATGAATTTTTCTTTTTTCCTTCTTTTCTTTCTTTTTAGAGGATCCTTTATTTTTATTTTTTTTTATGTTTACCTTAAATAAATATTTGATATTTTCACAGGCGTAGCATGATGGTCAGATATCTATTTTTTGTAAGTGCATATCTGTACAGGGATTTCGCCCCAGAATAAAGTCATTTTTTGAGAGGTTACCTATGCAAAGATAAATCTGATCGGATATCATAGATTATGGCCGAGAATTCCGCCAAATGATAGTGCAGGTACTGCAAGAAATCCAGTGGGAAAAAAGGCATTTTCTTAAATACCTGTTAGTAAAAGATTTTCTTAGACGGTAATGGCAAGAATATACCGCATCCTAGTCTGCTTTGAATGTAATAGGCTAATGCTTCATTTCCACTTAATTACTTAGCATTCCCCAAAGGAATAAGTGATGTCTTAAACAATTTTTCCGGGGATCATAATGGTTCCTTGAAATGTGGAAGTTAGCGCTGAGTCTAAAAATGCTGCTTTGATTTTCCTGCACCAGCCAATTTATGAGAAATTTTGGAGGCATATTTAAGCAACCTCATCCTCAGGTCTCTGCATGGTTTTTAAAATTATGTTTGGACGAAAGAAACTTTCAGAGAAAAGTGATTTTTCTCCCATAGAGTGGTTCGATCATTAAAAAAAATCCGTTTTGGAAAGAAATTACTAAAAAAAATAATGTAGTACTCAAGGGTAAAGGCTATAATACATATCATTGTTAAGTTGAAAGGTGCCCCTATTATATACAGAAAAAGTAAAAATCAGGCAGGATACAAATGGGTACAAGTCATTAACATCATTTGGAAGTTTCAAAACCATTGACAAAATCCTGCAATCATCACAAAAACATTTTTTTATTGTGGTTTGATTAACAGGTAATGTACTGAATTAGAATAAATTAGCACTTACTAGTCCAAGTAAAATTAATCCTTAACAATCAATCTATAAAGCTTTAGGAACACTGTAATTTTTATGATTGAAGTGATGCCTGGAATTCAAATGACTTATTCTATTACACCACTTAATGATTTTACACCTTTGGACCTTTGGAATGCCACGTTTTGATGTATTGTTTACATTATTATAATGCCAATTTTTAGAATTTCAATCATGACTTTTGTCCACCTAGCTTATATCAATCGAAACACTGTGCGATGGTTCAGAAGCATGCTAGGATTCATTTAGATTCCGGCTGGATTTATTTTTATAATCCCCCTCAACATTTTTTTTTTTGGTGAGGAGTAATAAATAACAAATAAATCCCGGCATATCCTTTCTACTTTTTTATTTATAAACACTGCTCTATTGGGCATTATTTAAAATACTTTTATTAAAACAAATTAAAATATAAGTTAGCTTCATTTCTTTTTTAATACACAAATAACAAGGGGCAGATTAAGCACGTAATTTGGGAGGTCATGACCCCCTGTCTCATAATCATGTAGCTGAGAGCTGAGAGCACCATATTTTTTTATGAGATTTATTACCTTGTATTAAAAAGTACTGCGATCAAAGAACCTAAAGTGTTAAGTGTAGGACATAGTAATTACCTAAGTATATCATTCGTTTAAAAATTCAAAAAAATTGAAAAGCCAAAATATTTGAGGAGGGTCATGTTCACCCTGGATCAACCCATGCAACTAGCTTGAATGGGTTGTATAGTAATGTCTTGGGATCGGATTTTTATGTATTTATAATTACCAAATATTTAGTTAAAATGTGCATTTATTTTCATCAAATATATGGTATGTGATTTTATTAAAATATTTAAGTAAAATGGACATTTTTTTTATGAACATGGAATTTGTTTTCACAACTTATAATAATTATTAGGAACAAAAGAATTTTTTTTTTTACAAGTTATAATGATTTATTCAAGAAAAGAACATTTTTGCAACTTTTTTTTTTTTGTTCGGTACCCCTTGTGTGGCATATGGTGGTTGCTCTATAGGTGTAACCGACCTATTCTAACCATGGTGGGAGGGTCGAGATTTATACGGTGGGGCCTCCACGAAATAAAAGTCAACCCTCCCAAGGCGGATTCGAACCGCTGCCGTTCGGCTCGAGCGTTCTTAAGCGCGTCGCGCTCCAAAAACATTTTTGCAACTTACAATAATTTCTTTGTTTAACACCACTTAATGCAACTAAGGCTAATCGGACGATGCTACATTTTGCCTATCCAGGATAGAGATCTTTAACGAGTACCTTACTAATAAATATGTTTTTAACTTTTTTTTAACAACTTCAATCAGTTATTTTCAAAGTGTTTTTTTTTCCCAACAGTTGGTTTGTTTAACGTCCCTTTATGCCAATAAGGCTAATCGGACGATGCTATAGTACAGAACTTAAACGAGTACCTAACATCGAACAGGCTCGGGACCTCCATTTTACCTCCTCTCCGAGGGACGGCATAGCCAAGGATTTTTTACTCCCATTAAAAAATCCTAGGGCCATCGCGCTGCCTATAGTATTGTGGGTTGCTATGCTAGCCACTACACCACAGTTGACCCCATTTCTAACAATTAGGGTCAGGTGGGGTGATTGGGAACGAAATAGGTTGGTTTCAAATTTTTGTACCTTCTTATTACCACTCTGACCATGCAAAGCATTCAAACTCAAATGTTTATGCCTTAAATTGTTTGTAAATATGTTATTAAAGTTTCCTACACGCCTAACATAAAAATCCGTTTTTCTGATGGCCTTATTTGACGCGTTCACAATTACCCCATAAGGTAGGGGGTGATTGGGAAGGGCTACTTTTTAAGCTGTAGCTATTAAATGAATCCAAACCCTTATTTAGAATTATTACCATAGCCTGTTATGTATCTAACCTACATAGAACATTTGAGCTCTTTGTTCACAATTACCCCAAGTTATGTTCTCAATTAAAATCGAGTTTTTAGGTTTGGATCTTTAATTACTTAAGTATCTTTTATCATTTTTCTTCAATTTTTTTATAAGCCCTTTTCCTTTTTGTTTTGCGTGTCAAAATAATAAATTTGTCCGAAACAGACATAACACGCTCTAAAAAAAAATGTTTTAGTAAAGAAAAAAAATTTAAACAAAAGAAAGGGGGATAGTCCTGGATGCTCCCCCTTTCTTCCCTGTTTTATTGATGAAATTGTGATATTAATACACAATTCATATAATATTTTGATATTCTACATTTAGATTTACACAATTGCAATAATTATATTTTGTCATGACCAATGGTCTTGATTGATTGAATTTTTTAACAAACAAAATAATAATAATAATAATTTCTTGGTAATAAGCTTGGTTTTTCCACGTACGTCCCTTTTCTTCCGAATATGTGGTTCTTTCCATCGCTTGTAACCAACCGACTATCATTGTTTCTGACTACATACATATTTCTTTTCACCAACATATTCTACTCAACTAGACGAACAATTATATATATATATATATATATATATATATATATATATATATATATATATATATATATATATATATATATAACTACAATTCGGAAAAAAATTGACTCTCCCCCTTTCTTCCGTGGACTCTTCACTTATAACCACTTACCTGTTCTACTTCTCTTCTTAATTCTTCAATAATTATATAGATAGAGACAAGCTGTCATGTCTTTAAAAGTAGAGGAGGGATCCATTGCAGTTTTATATTTTTATTCTACAAAAAAGAGAACTTAAATGCTACAACAAACTGCATGCTTTCATTCAATGCTGATTAGGAACTATCAGTCTATAATTAGATCATATCGCACATCGGCAAGAAGATTATTACAACTCAAAAAACTGTTGTTTTTTTTTATTATCACAAATGAAGTTTCAACTGAAATCTTAATTTCGCTATGTACCAACAAACAGGGACTAGGGAAAATTAATAAGTCTTTGATCACAAATAGTCTATCATTAGGGCAGTTAGTAGCACTGGTACTAACTGTATCTGTCGCCCTCTATCCATGTTAACACAATCATTTCCTCAATTAAAGAATATGGTAAATTGAGTCTTATGCGAACGGATTAATAATTTTATTGTGACCATGTTCTGGCATTGTAGCTTTTGCCATTCTGCTTCCAATGGTATGCATAACTTTTTGCCGATGTGGAATATGAACTGTACAAATGTGAAATAATCGGAAAAATTAATACCCATCAGACAGGAGTTGTAGAGTATCATAAAAGTGAAACATAAAACTGCAAATTTTTTAAACCAGCCTAAGGCTTCCCCACACTCAAAACACTACATAGATTACACAGCCCTACAGAACAAAAATTTTTTTTGGTGCCTAGAATCTTATAGATGATTTTAACTATGTTTGGGGCGCTGAATCCAATAATGCAATCAGATTTTTTCTATCAGCTCTACTTTTTTAGCTTCAGCTTATCTAAAACGAGACTTTTTGAAGAATCATTCAAGAAAGTGTGAAATAGAGTCTCTTTGAAATGTAATTGGTTTCTCTAGAAAAAAAAAACTAACATTAACTTTAGTTACAAAGCGATTATGTAAACAATATGTGTGTTTATATGGTTTTAATTGATTTCAAATGCTTTATGTAAAGAATTTTAATATCTTTGTTTTTTTTTTCACCCGCTATTAACCTGCATATGTAATTATGTTTGAAGAGGTAAGCCACGCCATTTATATATCTCAACAACTAGAGCTGATAGAGGAAAACTAATGGCAAATTTGGATTCAGCGCACCACTTATGTTCAGAATCAGCTATAAAACCCTAAGCACCAAGACTACTGTAATCCTGTGTTATTTATTGTACTACATTTGGTACTAAACATCAAATTAAAATAAAGGAAAAAATGCACACATATATAAGCTCTCATTTATTTAATTATAGAAAATAAAGCACAAACAGAAGTACAATAAATCATCACATACTCGTTCTCATTTTATCGATTGATATATTTCAATGAATAAAACAAAATACCTACTGTACAAGATAATTTGAGAAATTTTCTCTATGTATATTAATTTTAATCGGAGGAAATAATATAAGGAAAATGAAATGTTTAGGCTTCTTAAATTAAAACATCTTATATTGTAACCTTAACAATATATTACTGGCAAGAACTTCAGTTCCGATCACAATTATGATTTTTGGCACAAGCGACAATTACAAATAAAACTCACATCGCTCAATAAACTTGACTTGTGCTGAAATCACAGACCTAAATAAAATAACAACAGTTCTTCACAAGTTAAATTTAGTGAAATATTAAACAATATAAATCTCAACAAAATTACAATATAATTAACAATAATACATTAAAAAAGTAAAAGTAATATAAACATTATTTTGATTAAGATGATAATTAACATTAAAATATAATAAAAAAATTAAAAAATAAAACATAAAATGTAATAATTAAATCAGCGATAAATATTAATAAAAACTGTATGTTAGCAGTCATCACATAAATGTAGGAATGTTTCGGAACAAGATATAAGGTAATTTAGATTGATAATACTTCCTCAAATTCTTTTAGCTACATTTATATTAGCCGTGTGCGCACTAATATCCAACAGATTAAGTAAAGCTTTATCAGGCCTTACTGTGAAGGGCACCTTATAGAACAGTGTGTGACCCACTGTTCAGAAGTTCTACCTAATATTTAATATACAAGTAGTAAATTCTCAGTGAGGTGCATATCTAGGTCACCCAAGCACCGCGAGTTAAATCTTGCTGAGTGGTTATCGTGCACGAGTATTTAATATTAATACATAAAATATTTATCATGAATTCACTGGTGTTTGTTAGGTTAGGTCATCAAATGCGAAGATTAAACAACGATTTTCCAAGCTATTGAAAATCATTATAAATTATTTTTTATTGTATTTTTATATTCCAGAATAATAAACGAAACTATATTCTTTCAACAGAGACTGTAATAAATTATGAATAATGAATAAATTATAGTCAATTATGAATTTTAAGATGTTACAAAATTTTTTTTTTTAATGACTTAACCCCTTTTGTCATGATGCCAAATATAAATGAATTAGTAAAATGAATTCATGAAGATAGTACTTGATTTTATAAATAATAAAAAATAAAAATACAATAAAAATTATGATAGGCTGATTGATAGTCAGGATATTCAGTTTTATATTTTTTATTTTGGAAAGCCAACATTTCTTCTTGCATAGATACTCAAATATTTGTCTTCTTTTAGTCCTTATGAAGATTCACATGTAGGGATCGAAATGTTGGCTTTCCAAAATAAAAAATAAAAAATAGATAACTGAAAATCCTATCAATCAACCTATCGTTAAGAAAAACAGTTGACAATTACTCACCTCTAAATAAAAATTATGCCTTTAAAAGAAAATAAGTAATTGATTCGAGAAAATTTATTTCATCAACAATAAAAAATATTTTCTAAATCACCAGACATCAATCACAGCAACATAAACGTGCCTTTACACTGTACGAACTTCACCCTTCAAACTTCCAGCCCTGAACACAGTTGGGCAAATCTAAATAAGGCATGAACTCGAGTAGGTACTTTATCCGTTCGCCTGTGAGTTTGGGAAAAGCACTAGTGTCGCTTTTGTGATAGTTAAGGTAAGCTTCTAGACCTTCTTTTAGCATTTCTCTAACGTTGCTTTTATCCATAATAAGTTAGAGCAAAAGCCAGAACAACCACTAGTTCCAAGTTAGCCGTCTTTGTAATAAAATTATTGTATTAGCCCTCCGACGGGCGCACTGCGGCATTTAGACCGCAATCTGAACATTTGTCAAAATATTAGGAATACTAATTGAATCAGTGAGCTGAGGGTCCTAGGCATTTGTTGACCCACATGTTCTGACAGCATTAGATGGTTGTGCCCGCCGTTTTCAGGTTTTCCTCAATACTTATATTGCCTTATTTGCAGTAGGTCTGTAAGTGCGGTCCAAAAAGATTCGTGTTACAGATTCAGACAATCTCTGCTGAATTATTTTATCGTTTTCTGCGTTTTCTTTGCCAATTAAAATGCAAGTATTTTGGTTTTTTCGTTGTCTAATATTGTTTGAAATATTTTTACACATAAAGTTATTTCTAGTCTTGTTTGTGAAAAATTAACCCTTACATCTATGCCAATGTTTATTATTACAATTCGAGCACTTATGAACGAACGATGAACGAAACGGCAAAAATAAAATATGTGATTCTTACATATTAATGATATTTATTTTGACCGCACTCACGACCATTTCATCATAACAACGGTCAACCATTATTCCTATGTTCATAGGAGCAACATTTATTATAATAAGCAATTTATTATTATATTATCTCTATACATTATACTACCAATTTAAGTTTTTTTTTGTGTTTTTTTATTGCCAAAGCTATTTTAATTTATTTTATTTTTTTACCATCCTTCTCTTAATACATCTTATAATCTCCACTCATTAGAATTTGTATAAACCTAAAGCAACGAGTAAATAACAAAACAAAACGTAAGTTATTGCTTATTTTCTAATAAAATATATAGAAAACAAAGATGTGGTCCAAACACCGCAGCGCGCCCTCTATTGTAACTCAAATAGGCGCGCCGCCGGAGGGTTAAGGTTAATAGGTGTGGCCAGACATCATTGTTCGCTGGACTTCACATTTAAGTGAAAATAGCTGATTCGTGATACGCCAGTAAGGCAAGGTTCGCAGCGTGCAAAGACACCTTTGTAATATAAATAGTAGTTAGTGTTAAAAAACAGAACAATACTTGTAAATTAGTGCTACTACAAAGAAACTTTTATGCATCTTAACAGCAATGTAATGGGAATAATTTCCACGAGTCTAGTCAAAACAGAATAAATATATCAAAAAAAAAAGAAGTAAAAATATGAAAATATCATAAGTTACTTAAGGTCTAACTAAGCTATTGTGTTGATGTTAGAAGTTTCGATAAATAAAAATATTAAAAATTAGTTATAGTTAATTTTAAATTAGGTAGGGTAAACCGTACAGTTATTGGCACCCTTAAAACTACATTTATGTGGTTTAATTAAAAAAAAAAACTTTTTATAAAGGGATCAAATAGAAACTTCCTATAGCTCCTCTTTATCTATCCTCATAAAGACTCAAAAGGTTTTTTTTTGGGTCAAATGTTCAATAGGTTTACAATATGGCAATATTTATTGTTAAAAGTGCCAAATCTAGTTATTGGCACCCTGTGGATTTAATTGTGAAATCTTCCCTATGGTTAGTTTGTTAAAGTCTTACTTCATAGATGACTTAGAGAACCCTTCAAACATTAGACTCATGTATATCTTGTAATAAAATTAGGACTTGTTTACCTATTTATTTAAGTTAAAGTTGGGGTGCCAATAACTGTACGGTTTACCCTATACAGGAATTTAAAAAATCAAATTACCAATAGATAGCAATCATTGACTTATAATACTATTAAACTAAATAAAAATAAAATGATATTGAAAATCATGGGAACATAAGTTTATATAACAATCAAATAAAACTTAAGATGTAATTAACTTAAGAGGTATAAGCTATGAAACTTCATTGCGATCATCACTTACAAAGACTAGAACGATGGCCTAACATTTGCGCGTTTTTCGAAAATCCGATTTTCGAGAAATATGATATATTAAAATAAAAGCTTTGATTTTATCACCATTTTAGTTATGATTAGGAGTTTTTCTTAATAGATAAAGGATAATTTCATTCATGAATAGAGGTTTTGTTCTTGCAAATAATTCCAGCAATTGAAGTTAACCAACTTTTCATTTAGTATATCATTATAAATTTAGATGTTTAACCCTTTCATGGCTCTGGAGGATATATATCGCAAAAAAAAATGTCGGTCCCCACAAGCTGACGATGAAATAACTCGTCACGGGCCGCTGGTCCCAAGTAGCTAAATATGATATATCTCGCAATCGGTTTTTCACTTATTTAATGTCCTCAGATTCACAGGAGATAACTTGTCGTGACTGAGGCACATCCTAGCGGATTCACGGAGACTTAATAAGTACATCTAGCGGCCGCTCTCTATTGCGGAAATATTTGTTTCGGACCGGTAGCTGCCTATCATCTCCATACGGGGAAGCCCATCTCACCCCTTTTGTACCTGCTAAATTTTTTTTTCTGTTCCTCATCCCTTCCCCAACTACCGTCAGGGCTCTTGAAGGACATATTTACTATTGTTCATTTCGAGTTCTAGAGGCTCTGAGCAATAGTCCTCTGTGTTTTTTGGTGATATTTAGCATTTTAATTTATTGAAATAAAGATAAAGGTTTACAGAATCATAAAAAGTTAAGAAATAGTTGGAGAAGGTTATGAGGAGTTGAAGAAGTTGAGGCAGTCAGCGACGGAGAGTAGCCTGCACACCTTAGATTGGGGAGTATGAAAGACGGCAGACCCGCTTAGCATCTCAGTGCAACTTTCATTCCGAAGTGCTTAGCTGTTAAAGGGTTAATGGATATTTGTTTGTTTTTTTCATACATTAGTTAGGTTGGTTCTAGATCGCTAATATTTTTTTTCTGAATTTCGCTGATCCTAAAGATTGATTTTCAGAGAGGCCTCTGATAACAGCTGCTCTACAGTATTATAAAAAAATTGTTGCGAAAAAGAATTCCAATAAATTATACCATAAAGTTTTCATTCCTTAACATATTTCACACATGATACAGATAGTTGAATAGGTGGTATTCAAAGATTAATTTTCCAAAGTCAAAAGACATTACACCACAGGAATATGAATATCCATTATGACCTGGCCAACATAAATATAATAATGCCAATTTCATTAAACAATAAAAAATGCATAATAAAAATAAAAATGTGATGGTCCCAAGGCCATATTGTTTTCAAATTTATTTAATTATTTAATAGTTATCTATCACGATGGCCTTATCATTAAAATATAAACAAGTTAACCAATACAAACCGAGGAAATTGATAAAAAGTGTAAACAAAACACTGAGAACTTAAAATCCGTATTATTTACAGAATATATAGGTATATTACATAACGATTTCTAGACAAAATATTTCTTAATTTAAGTTAAATTTAAATATACATGTATATATATCATATGATATGATCAAATTATTAAAATACTGCCACAAAATTGAATAAATGAAATTTTATAAAATTTTCTTTAAGAGATAAATTTAAATGAGGGTAACTAATGAATTATAAATGTAGTCAAAACTCGTCAAGTCTTATAACTCAGTACCCGGTTTTTATTATACATCTCTAGAATCAAGAATCAAAGTTATTTTTATAGTGAGCGAAACCTGATGCATTATTATTCATGATATTAAATTATTATTTGAACATGAATTTATTTCCAGACATTTCTAGAACTCACCAGTTTGAGTGCAATGGTAACAAAAAAATATAAATATGGTCGATGAGATTTGACCACGTTAAAAAAAAAAATACTATAAATTTATCAAATCAATGAGATTCTTTTTTCTAATATACCGCTAGTTTTTTGTGCATTTTTTTATTGTCTTAATAACTCAGAGGCAAATAAATTATTTTTAAGCCGAATTGGATTGAATTCCTTTTTTCAATAAGAATAGTTAAGAGATTTGGATAACAAACAAGATAATTTTTTTTTTTTTTTTATGGCAGTAAATTTTAGATATGATATATGTAAGCAACTAAATGTGTCTCTCGTATTATTCCCATGTTGCTTGAATTTTTTTCAAATACCTAGCAGCTCGTTGTGTGATGTTTAACGCAGGATCTATTTCTAGGAGTCCCCTTTCTCTCATTAAACTAAGGCCGCAAAGACCTGAAAAAAGATCCAAAACAATTGTTATAATCAATTTAAACATTATCGTGGGTAACCACCTTATTTTTAAATATTTTATTTTTGATTGAAGAGAAAAGATTGGGCTCAGCCGGTAGTCGAACCCGGGTCTCCCGCGTGACATGCGTGGTATGCTAACCACTGTGCCACCGAGTTCGGCTCCAAGTTTTTTTCTTATCACTGCGCCACTGAGCTCGGCTTCAAGGCTTGGAGGCAAGAGACCCAGGTTCGACTCCCAGCTGAGCCCAATCTTCTCTCTTCACTAATAAAATATTTAAAAATAATATATAATTGTTATAATCCTTTTAAATATTGAACCTGAAATATTCCAAGATTTTATGAGTGGTTTAAGATTTACAATAAAAAACTAAATACAGGCCAGAAAACAAGAAACCGGCAAGAAGATAGTTACAACTCAAAAAACTGTTTTTTTTTTGTTTTTTTGGGTAATCCCAAGTGAAGTTTCAACTGCATTCTCAATTTTACAGCATTTTATACCTACAAACAATGAATAGGGAAAATAGTATTTGATCACGAATAGTCTATAATTGGAGGAGTTAGTACCACTGGTACTAACTGTAACTAAAAAGCAGCCCTCTGCCTGCGTTAACACAATCATCCCCTCTATAAAAGAATATTGTAAATTGTGCTATACGCGAATGGAACTATTATTACTATTATGACTATAATTGGCCTTGTAGGTTTTGTCATTCTGATTCCAACGGTATGCATTGCTCAAAATTGATAAATTTTGAGTTGTAACCATCTTATTACTGATGTGCGATCTATAGGAGCAAAATAGCATATTATATCAATATTTTCAATATGTTAAATGATTATCAGGATTTTCAGTTAAAACTTTTTTATTTTGGAAAGCCTTTATTTTTCCAATTTTTTATGCATTGATACCTTATGTATTATCTAAATTTTGTTGTTATTATTGAGTCCAGACATAACAATTTGTATACAGTACCATCTTTTTGTTAGTTTTTAATATTTTATTTTCACTCAGTTGTCATGTAGCCTTTCACTTCCCTGTAATAAGCCTTTGAAGTCGGCAAACCTACCCCCTACCACTACCTCTCACCTTATTTTACCTTCAGTCTTTGTATCACTCTGGGCTCAGAAGGTAAATATCAGATTTTATTTTATCTTGCTGACCAGCCAATTATTTAAATATTCATGTATAATGCTTACCATCTTTTATATTATTATCAGTTTTGTAAAGTATCCATTTATCGTCATCGCATAGATACTCATACATTTGTTTTCTTTTAGCCCTGATGAAGATCCACAAGTTGAATCGAAACGTTGGCTTTCCAAAATAAAAAAGTTTTAACTGAAAATCCCGATAATCATTTAACCTATCGTATAGAATAACAGTTGACTATCTCTCACCTCTACACTCATCAATATTTTCATTTTTCCATTCATAATAATTTTTTCTGAGTCCTGTTGTTGCTGAAATTTCACTCCTTATTTACAAATTAAATATTTTTATATCATTTTAATACCTTGCTTTTCATAGTTTAACGCTTAAGTGGGTTGAACAAGTTTTATTAAATGAAAATAATAATTTACAATGAATACAAAGAATTAAAAAACAAATAATTAAATAGGTTACAAAAAGTATGTATGTGTGTATTACTTTGTAATACACTTTGTATATATGTGTGTGTTATATAATGTTATAGACGATTGAGTTGTTGCTCAATCTCTATGGCATATATAACCATGTGATTGTTTTTCACTTGAATCATATTGAGTAATAAATATTCTTTCTAGCAGTTAACTTAATTAACCTTATATCTAGTACTTTAACATGGCGCAGTCTTAAAGCTGGGCCATAGTCAGAGAAATTGATAGGGAATCTGGAGATGGAATCATTAGTACCGTCTCCGAGAGAACTGAGCTGGAGCGAGGACCCGGCTGGAGAATGGGTCTCCTTCAGAGAGAGGTTCCTGACTTACTTCGAGGCGATAGGAGCTGAGGACCTCTATTCAGAGAAGAGGAGGTACGCCATATTCAAGATGATACTAGGTGAGAGAGGACTCCATATACTTAGTAGTTTACCTGGGGAATATAGTACTGTAAACGAAGCAATCAAGGCCCTGGATACATATTTCTTGCCTCAAAAAAATTTAAATTTTGAGAGGTACAGGTTTTTTATCTGTAGTCAGTCAGAGTCTGAATCTATTGATGAATATTTGACTAGGTTAAGGTCCCAGGCTAAGAAATGTGAGTTTCAGGGACTTTCAGATGGCTTAATCTTGGCTAGACTCATATCAGGTTTATTGGATGAGTCCCTACGGACCATGTTACTACAGGATAAGGATATTAGTTTAGATGAAGCTGTAACAAAATGTAAATCTGTTATAGCTTCTCGGGAAAGGAACAAAGAGATAACTGGGAAGGAGGTATTATATGTAAAGCCAAAGACTCCAACAGTTGAGACAAAGGGTAAGACAGCTGTTAAGGTTAGGATAGAGGACTGCAGATTTTGTGGCCTTTCCCACCTGGCTGGGAGGTGTCCTGCATTCGGCAAGTTATGTAGCCGGTGCAGGAAAAAGAATCACTTTGCTAGGAAATGCAACCAATCAGAAATTAATGCGGTCGATCATGAAGGCCAGGTTAGTGATAGTGATGATCTACCTCTTCGCCAGGTATTCTCTATGGGAGATACCATAGAAAGTGAGTGGAAAGTTAATTTAAAGGTGGAAGGCAAGAGCGTTACTTTTAAGATAGATACCGGAGCTCAGGTAAACATCATTCCCCATAAGATAGCTTCTCGGCTAGGTGTCACCTGTAGGAAGTCTATCAAAAGGTTGTCTACGTATTCAGGTGGTAAGCTGAACGTGACAGGGACCTGTAAACTCAGTTGCTCCTACAAAGGTTCTATCAAGCGTCTTGAGTTTGAGGTTGTTGATACGCCCTTTTCCATAGCTCTTCTCGGGTTGAACTCTTCGGTAGCACTGGGTCTCATAGCCAGGGTAGACGAGATCACTAAGGAAAATTTAGCCAGCTTATACCCTACGCTCTTCAGTGGGTTTGGGAAGCTGTCCGGCAAGTGTCACATTACGATAGATCCTAGTGTCACGCCGGTGGTGCACCCCCCAAGACGTATCCCCTTTGCGGTTCAGGATAAGGTGAAGCGAGAGTTGGAGCGCATGGAAAAGGAGGGTGTTATAGAACCCGTGTCTGAGCCCACCAACTGGGTTAGTCCTCTA
This sequence comes from Aelia acuminata, assembly GCA_911387785.2. Taxonomy (NCBI): domain Eukaryota; kingdom Metazoa; phylum Arthropoda; class Insecta; order Hemiptera; family Pentatomidae; genus Aelia; species Aelia acuminata. The sequence goes on from OU426984.1 coordinate 12,887,655, forward strand.
GTGATCGCGTACAAGCCGAACGGGGATGTTAGGCTCTGTATAGACCCCAAAGATTTAAATAAGGCCATTAAGAGGGAGCATTATCAACTGCCCACTGTAGACGAGATCGCTAGTGACTTGCATGGTGCTAGGTACTTTTCCTCATTGGATGCTACCGCAGGCTTCTGGCACATGGAGGAGAGTTCTAAGTTATGTACGTTCATCACGCCTTGGGGACGATTCAAATTTTCGAGGTTGCCTTTTGGGATTTCATGTGCTCCAGAAAAGTTTCACAAGCGGTACAAGGAGGCTTTTGCGGGCTTAGATGGAGTAAAAACTTTCATAGATGATTTATTGGTGTTTGGGCATACCAGGGAAGAACATGATAGAAACTTGGAAAACGTGCTGAAAAGGGCTGAGTCCGAGGGCATTAAGTTTAATTTAGAAAAATGTAAAATAGGATTGACTGAAATAACCTATTTGGGGCAAAAGTTTTGTGCAGAAGGAATTAGTCCAGATAATAGGAAAGTCGAAGCGATAGTAGAGATGCCAAGGCCGGCGAATAGAAAAGATTTGGAGAGGTTTTTGGGTTTGGTAAATTATATCGGAAAATTTATTAAGGATTTGGCGACCCTCACCCAACCTCTGAGGTTGTTGCTACAGAAGGAGGTGGCCTGGCATTGGGAAGACTTTCAGGAGCAGGCATGGAATCGGTTGAAGTCGGCCTTAACAACAGCACCAGTATTAGCATACTATGATCCCCGTCTGCCAATTACGATTTCGGTTGATGCTTCGCAGACAGGCTTAGGAGCGGTCCTGTTTCAAAATGGCCATCCGGTGGCTTATGCATCAAAGTCTTTAACCGGAACTGAACAGCGGTACGCTAACATTGAGAAGGAGTTATATGCGGTGGTATTTGGATGCGAGCGGTTCCACATGTATTCTTATGGTAGGCCGTTTGTCGTGGAGAGCGATCATAAACCTCTTGAAGCTATCTTCCAGAAACCACTTTATAGTTGTCCGCCAAGACTTCAAAGGATGATCCTGCGCCTCCAGCGATACTCCGTCTCGGTACGATACGTTCCCGGCAAGAAGATGACCGTTAGCGATACGTTGTCCAGAGCTCCTCTGAAGAACCAACATGACATGGACTACTTCTCAAAGGAATTAGAATCTTACGTTTTAGCTATAGTGAAGAACCTTCCGGTATGCGATAGAACATTGGCTAGAATCAAAGAGGAAACCAAGAATGATGAGGAACTTCAGGACCTGATGGTTTGGCTAGCTGAAGGATGTTCAGAAAATATTTTTAATTCATTCGTAGAAAAATATAAGTTTTTGAGGGATGAATTATCAGTACACGAAGGGTTGGTTTTTAAAGGTCAACAAATCGTAATTCCTCGGTCCTTGCGCAAAGAAATGCTGGGCAAGATCCATTATGCACATCAGGGTCGGGATAAGTGTCTTCAAAGAGCTCGGGAAGCGTTGTATTGGCCAGGTATGCAGAATGATATTTGTTTATTAATAGGGAAATGCAATGTTTGTTTGAAATTTAGAAATTCAAAACGGAAAGAACCAATGGTATTAATGGAGTTACCAGAGGGACCTTGGCAGAAAGTAGCTATCGACATTTTCACGTGGAAAGGGTTAGATTGGTTGATCATAGTGGATTACTTCTCCAAGTTTTGTGAATATTCTAGATTGCCCAACATTACAAGCCGGACAATAATATCTGAGGTGAAGAAGGTATTTGCTAGACATGGAATCCCCTTTGAAGTGATTGCAGATCAAGGGACACAATTTTCATCAAGCCAGTTTTTAGAGTTTGCCAAGTCCTGGGGTTTCAAGAGGACTTTGGTGATCCCCAAGTACCAGCAGGCCAATGGACAAGCAGAACGGTTCGTACAAACTATCAAGAAAAGCCTCAAGAAGTGCCTGGAAAGCGAGAACGATCCATACTTGTGCCTGTTGGAGCTCAACAATACTCCTAGCACAGATCTCCCTGCCCCTGCGGAGCTACTTATGAGCAGGAAGCTGAGGGGAGTTATTCCTAGAACTCAAGAACAGCTTAAGCCTCAAACCAAGGACCTTGAGGAAACGAAAGCGGTGCTGAGAATGCGACAAAAAGTCAGCAAGAAGTATTATGACCGGGGAAGCAGGAAGGTAGAAGGGTTCTGTCCTGGTGAGCAGGTGGTGTTCCAGAAGTCTCCGGGCTCAAGTTGGACTCCAGGAACAGTCAAGAAAGAACTGGATCGGCCCCGATCCTATCGGCTGATGACTGAGGATGGAGGTGAGGTGGAGAGGAACCAGCGACATATCCTGCCAGCTGGGAGAGAAGAAAAGGGAGATGAAGAGGACGAGGCGCGAGGAGCTAGGGAAGGCGAAGGAAGAGCAGAAGATGGAAGGATCTACAGGACCAGAAGCGGCAGAGCCGTCCACCCTCCGGCCAGGCTCAATCTTTGAGGAGGGAGATGTTATATAATGTTATAGACGATTGAGTTGTTGCTCAATCTCTATGGCATATATAACCATGTGATTGTTTTTCACTTGAATCATATTGAGTAATAAATATTCTTTCTAGCAGTTAACTTAATTAACCTTATATCTAGTACTTTAACAGTGTGTGTGTATTACTTTGTAAATACACAGTAATGCATAAATAACTGAAAATTTGAGATTCAGAACAAGACTAACACTACTGTCCATCCCTCCTTATACTTAGTCTGAAAAACTGCCTGGAAGGTTACAAGCCAGCATAGATGGTACTCAAACATCATAGTCACAAATGTACTGGAACAGTTTGTCCCATCTGTTCCAATTAGTCTATAACTATTTTAAATCATATGATTTGTGTTTTGTTTTGTTTCACGTTACACTATATTTACGAATTGTTAATACATATCTCTGACTGGTTAGCTAGTTTATTATTTAGCCCTGAAGATCTGAAATCTCGGTCGAAATGATATAATAACATTTGCGTAACATCTATAGATTTTTTATTGTGCTAGTGCTATTCCCTGCCCGCACTCCAGAATCATTTACACTTCATTACTTACTTAATACAAAAAAAAAACTAGAAAAAATTTTATATGAAAATTTTTTATTTTTTATTTTAATGTGCTAATTCTATTTAGTGAAAAGATATCAATAGATAGATCTGGGGTCTTCTTTACAAAACGACCCCATGTTACTTTTTAATTGTTACAATTACATTTATAAGAACAGATGTTAATTTATAAAACCATGTATATTTTAGTAAATAAATGTCATAGGTAATAATATTATTTAAAAAGCTTTGTTTAAAGGTAGCTTGCTAAAATTAAACCAAGTCTCCTTAAAAATACTAAAACTTGACCTGCAACCTTTTCTGTAGCATCTCCATCTTGGTGTGTGACTTCCTGTAATCACCAACTTCATGTCATGTTCCAGGGAACACTTCCTCTTCTTATGGAGAATAAATAAACAAATAAAAATAAACAATTCTTCTTAGTATTTCAATACACTTTCCTTGAGATGATAATGAATTGCTTAATTCCAAAAGATTCATTTTGTCTCGAGGAAATCTAATTTCGAGATACAAATGAAATCAAGAATACTTTTATCAAGTAGTTTATAACCTTGCTTATAAAATCATATGTTTACCTTTCCGGTTACAAGTGAGTATAAATGTAACACTTAAAAATCTGGTGCGTGCGCGCAACACACAACTTTCACTTACCAACTTACTTAGATTAGAAATTGACGTGTTTTGCTAATAATCATTTCCCAAAGTCACACATTTTTCTACATTCATATCTCATTTTTGTTAATCGTTAAAGCCGTTTTTGAGTAAATAAAAAAACCTGTGAAAATGATACAAAATTTATTAAGTAAAGTCCCCCCTCCCGTAGATCAATTTTGATGAAATTTTTACAGTCATATCTCGGACATATAAATACATCAAATACCAAGTTTGATCAAAATCGTTAAAACCGTTTTTGAGTAAATAAAAAAAACACGTGAAAATGATACAAAATTTATTAAGTAAAGTCCCCCCTTCGGTTGATGAATTTTAATGAAATGTTGGCTATCACATATTTGGCATATACATACATCAAATACCAAGTTTGATCAAAATCGTTAGAGCCGTTTTTGAGAAAATCGAAAAAAACGTAAAAAGTTATTAAATAAAGTACCCCCTCCCTTTGAGCAATTTTGATGAAATTTTTGCTGCCACATCGCGGGCATATACCTACACTAAATACCCAATTTCAGGTTCCCACGGTTTATAGTTTTTGAGCTAGTCTGTTCACATACACACAGACACACAGACACACACACAGACCATTTCGCGGGACTTGGTTATTTCGACTCAGGGGGTCCCAAAACGTGTATTTCCGTTGAAAACCGGAAGTCGAAAATTTTCACGATCGTAATACTTCCACTTACTATATATATCATATATAGGTAAGTGAAAGTAAAAAGTAACATGAGGTCTTTTTGTAAAGAATACCCTAGATCTGTATTAGCAAAGGGGAAAAAAATATATATGTACAATATTTGAAATTCTCTAAGTATATAAATTTTAAAATTAATTGCACATACACTGCAATAAATATTATTGAAAATTTATTCAAAGTTATATTCTAGAATTTTCCTCTATCAAAATGCCACAATAGCTTGTAAAGAGTAGATTCCTTTGAAAATCACTAAAGTTTTCATGATTGGTCATCAATTTTTAGGACTCTCTCGAACTCAAATTTAATTTTCTTAATTATATCCAATATATAATTGGTTTTTTAATTTCCTGGGATATTTATATTATTGGTATAGTGGTTGTTAACCTTATTTGAGCAAACACCAGGACAATCTCAACTTTACCATTTATTGCTTTTTTTCAACGTTTCGGCTATGTCGCCATTTTCAAGTCTCAATCTGAACAAGGGTGTAATTTATCCAGCTTTAAACAATGCCTTCATCAATTCAACAAAAAAATTGCTTTTTTTTTTTTTTTTTTATAAATTAAATATATCTAAACCATTAACTGGTGTCGTCATGCTGAAAGACTTAAATAGTGTGAGTTCTCGTAAATAGATCATAAGACGTAAATAGCTCACACTGTTTAAGTCTTTCAGCATGACGACACCAGTCAATGGTTTAGATATATTTAATTTATAAAAAAAAAAAAAAAAAAGGCATTGTTTAAAGCTGGATAAATTACACCCTTGTTCAGATTGAGACTTGAAAATGGCGACATTGCCGAAACGTTGAAAAAAAACAATAAATGGTAAAGTTGAGATTGTCCTGGTGTTTGCTCAAATAAGGTTAACAGCCACTATATCCATAACTCAAATTTAATTTTATAAAAAAAAATTATTTTAGATACCTAAATAAGTATGAAGAGGATCAGGAACGTAATCTTCCCATTTCGCGAATCCTCCGGTCAGGCTATCTTGGGTTGTCATAATGTACGCCCTATTTTCAGCAAAATCTATCATATCGAAGATCTGCAACATCTGAAATATAATAGAAAATTAGCATTAAATGAAAAACAACAAAAAAAAAAAGTATAACTGACAGGGGGCATAATTTTGGTAGAAGATTAAAATTATCGAAGACTGAGTTGAAGGGCTAAGTTAATTCCAAAGTTTATGTTTGGACTAGAAAAATCATACGATTGAATTTTGATGAAATGTTGGCTATCACATATTTGGCATATACATACATCAAATACCCAGTTTGGTCACAATCGTGAAAGCCGTTTTTGAGTAAATAAAGAAAGCACGTAAAAATGATACAAAATTTATTAAGTAAAGTGCCCCCTGCGGTTGATCAATTTTGATGAAATTTTTACAGACATATCTCGGGCATATAAATAGATCAAATACTAAGTTACAAAATTTATTAAGTAAAGTCCCCCCTCCTGTTAATCAATTTTGATGAAATTTTTACAGTCATATCTCGGGCACATAAATAGATGAAATACTCATTTTATTTCGCACGGTTTATAGTTTTCGAGCTAGTCTGTTCACACACACACACACACGCACACACGCACACACGCACACACGCACACACGCACATACGCACACACACACACAGACCATTTCGTGGGACTTGGTCATTTCGACTCAGGGGACCCCAAAACGTGTATTTCCGTTGAAAACCGGAAGTCAAATTTTTTCACGATCGCAATACTTCCACTTACTATATATTTCATATATAGGTAAGTGAAAGTAAAAATCCTAAGGCCACTGCTAGACACGAACCCACGACCTTTAGTATTGTAGACTAGTAGTAGTGTAGGCTATGCTAGCCACTACATGACAGGTGACTCCTCAAAGAGGACTTATAAATAACAATTTTAGACAAAATTAAACATCATTATTACCTGAATCGTAGCACCGACCCAAAAAGAATAGCATGTATCTTCTTGTTTGTTTGCCCTGCCTTGGAAACCGGTTACTTGTCGCATCAGCACCCATCTCTTTAGGCCTTCGAGCTATGAGATAAAGTTTTTAAATAAATTTAAACCAAGAAATATTACAATGAATGAATGAAAAATAATTTTATTATCCTGGGACTGATGCCCCTCAAGAATACATAATAAAGATCTAGCCAGAGCCAGTGAGGCCGTACAGTACCAGTCAAAAGTTTAGACTCACCCTTAGATTTTGTAAAATAAATAAAAACATTGGGTATTTTTCGTTTAAAGCACGCCAACCGAATCTACAGTTACAAATAACACAACACATGTTTTTAAAAGTAACAATATTTAATAACTACTATTTTATTTGTCACTTTATTCTAACTTCCAAAAATTACAGATGCCTTCCAACATAACCTCGAATAAATCTTTGTTTTGATTCCTATGTCTCCACAGAAATTCAGCAAGATAAATAAATAAATAATAAAAAAATAATTTAACATTTAAATAATTTTTCCAAATAGTTGCAGTTTCCGCACACATACTTAATTCTTCTTGACAAAATAAGGTGCTAGTGTACTTTTTTGTCCACGAATAAATGAAAATCAATGCAGTATTTAATGGAAATTCAGAACCAGTAAACCACGTACCTTCTCTTAAGCAAATTTCCATACGACAGGAACTATTATTACATCTCCACCTGAATCTATTCTCTCTCTTGCTTAATTTCATGTTATGTCCATTGCGGCATATCCTATCTTTATGAAGAAGACCTTTTTCCTGTAGGAAATCTACAGTTTTATCTAAATCTTTGAATTGGTCATGTAACCTAAACAAAGCCATGTTTACAATCGTAACTAAATATTTTAGTCATATGTTGTAATTGTAAAGAACCGAGTATTACGTAACCAAGTAACGATATCGCAAATAGTAACGTAGTAGTTACCATATGTTCATATTTGTACCTGTAAATTAGGTTGGCGTGCTTTAAACGAAAAAGACCCAAAACATTTTATTTATTGAACAACACAACTATAATTTTATTTTTAATTTATTTAAAACTAGCTGTATATCCCGGTTTTACCCAGGCGATTTGGAAAAAAATGAGAAAAGCCGTGGGTCAAGAAAAGTTTGTTAGGACAGAAATGAGATTTTTTTCGACTCCAACGGTTTCGATTTCGTAAAAATCTAATGTAAAGCGAGATCATAACGATTTTTATAACACTAAAGAATATACCCAGAGATTGGCTGAAGTTATTCAATTTTAATATGGACAGGTGTTCGCACCTGGTATGAAAGAAACACTAAAAGAAATTTGGAGAATTTAGGACAAACGGTATGGATTTCTATAAAGAACAAACAAACAAAAAAACAGAATTTCATCTTTATTTATATAGATTGTATTTGAGACAATATAGTTTTTAGTTTAGATCATATAGTTTTTGAACTTTTACCTCTTAAGTTACAATTATTTTTTTAAACTTGAAGATTGTGAATTAAATACAAGTGAGTCTAAACTTTTGACTGGTACTGTATATGATACTAAATATTTAATAAGAGAGTGTCAAATTTGCAACCAAGGTATGAATACATGTGAATAACATAAAAATAAAAAATAAAATAAAAACAGAAACAGGGATAGTGAGTGCATTCCTTCATACCAAAATAATCTAAAAGCACGATAAGTGAGAAAAAAATATGAGGAAGAAAGAAGGCAAAAAGATTTTGAGACAATAAAATAAAATAAAACAACTTGAATAAATAGATAAGATAGTATTTTGTATTTGATTGTATTACTAATACAACATGAAATAAACAAAACTAAAATACACATGAAATATTCAAAACTATAAATCAAGGAAATTAATTTTGATATTTTCAGCGAATATATGTAGGTATAAGTACATTACCATATTTAATATCGATTTAATTTTCAAATCCACATTTAGCATTGATTACGATTGAAATGATATTCCAAATGATCGCACTTTTAATGGAAGACTACCATAACCCTGAATAAACCATATCAGAGGAAACAACATATCTAGTGCTTCATTTGATCTATGTAACGCCAATGTGAGAAAACTGAAGTTGAAGTTTGTGGAATGGCATTGGATTTACTTCTATCGCTTTTGAATTACAATATATTTACCTTATTCAAATATAAAGCATGATAAAAAAAAAAAAAAATATAAATTAAAAACATCATTAAATTGGTTTGGCGTTTAGTTCACTATGGTTTCACACTGACCATTTAATCTTAAAAATCTGCCACTCATTTATTAATGCAATTCCACATTACATATTGAACAATTATAGGAGGATATGTCTCATTATAAATTACAATATAACATGATAATTTTAAATGAAAATATAGTTGATATTAAAAAAATGGATAATAAAATAAAAAATATGATATTTTTGAATATCATATAGTTATTTCTAAGACCCTATCTTTTTTTTGTCGGTACGCCATAACTTCCTTAATACTTCATCCAATTTCATGAATGCGGCATCATTTTAAAGCTTTCCTTAACCCCTATACCGGAAAAATATACAAATGTCTCATTTCGCCTTCGATTGCGAGTTATAAGCGCAAAACCGCGGTTCGAGAAAATCAAAATGGTCCTTGAGGTTTTTAAAATCATATCAATCTTTTCAGGCTTTCAAAGAGAACATCTTCGGTCATATACATTTTTTTTATTAACCCATTCGTTCGTGAGTTGTAAGTGAAAAACTGAATGAAAAACAAATAAAATTTTGAAATGGTCGCAGGGCTCTTTCAAAGTTTTCATTTTTTTCAGTTTGTCGAGACGAACATTTTTGGTTATATAAACTTTTCCGATTGTCGCCGTTGTTTACGAGTTACAAGCAAAAACATGCATTTTGAGTATAGAATCAGCGTGGTCGCTTTCGATAAAGTACTAAATACTTGCACTAAATACGCACTATACGATACTAAATATACGGTGTGTACTTTAATTAAGTGGGATTTAAGTAAGTTAAAGTGCGAATGTTTCGCACGCGTCAGCTAGTAATAGTAATAAAGAACATAAAATTAGAGTAATTAAAAAATCACCTGCTTGGCATTCAGGACACTGTGTAGTTTGCCCATCAGACAAAGCACTGCAACAGCACAATAGGTTACACCACCATGAGATTCAAGTTCAGGTCCTTGACCGAAACCATAATCGTAAGACTACAAAATTCCAAATAATTACACCTATTATTATTTCAAGATTAATAAAAAAAAAAAAATATTCAATTATTTCTCTTTTCATGATAACATGAATGTTTGTTTATTGTTTGATGTCTATTTATTGTTTAATATTTATTTATGTTAAATATTGTTTATACGAAGAGAATATAAGGCTAAGGCCTATCTTTCCTCTTCTTATAAAAAATATTTAAAAAGACTAATAAAACAGTTTAGCGATATCATCTCATATTACCATGCTTCTCATGATATATTCGATCGTCTTCTCAGTGTCCATTCCGGACCAGTCTTGGAGTATATAACATATCACAGCAGCGCAGTAAACAAACCTCATATCGTTTTCACTTCCCATCTGAGTCGCACAGAAGCTAAACAAAAATTTGTTTTTCTTAATTAATATGATGCTTAGACCAATTTTAAAGAGAATTTATATTTAATTATAGCAATAAAATAGTTTTGAGCTTAGCTCTAACATTATAATAATCTATTCCATAATGGTAGCTTTCTTATTATTAGTTCAAACAAAAATGAAATGCTGAAAAACAGTAAATTGCACAATGATATGCAGTAAAACTTCGATTAACAGATATCGATGGATCAAAGAAGATGTCGGTAACATGGATGACATAAAACCATCATTAACTTATTAAACGAGATGAGTGACTCACTCTCAAATAGTGCAAATATTTGAACTCTAGTTTTAGTTTAAGCATTTGCCATATAACAATATGCTTTATTAAATTACTACAAAAAATATACAGGAGAATATCACAAACGTGTAACATAAAAGTAAGTTATGAACTTACGTTAAAAAGAGATTATTGAGCTTGAACATAATTTTTAATTTTCTTTAGTCTGTTTTTGGCTTGACCTTTCTGCATGAAAATGGGTGATAAATTAACTAGTCAATAATTTTCACAGTTACCCATTTTTCTGTTCTCGTTCCTTCACTTCCTGTTGAACAATAATTTCATGATTTTTGAGCCTATATATTTAATTACCTTAAGTATTTCTGAAGTAATACATTCTTTTTTTAAACTACTTTGACTTGCTCAAATTATTCTTAATATTGCATTAGTTCACTTCAAATATGAGATCAATAATTTTCTATAAATCCTTCTGTAGAGAAGTTAAACAAATACTGAAAGGGTGTCAGTTAATTGAAGTTTTACTGTAATGGACTTAGACACATTCTAAGTCTAGTTATATTTCGCTAGCACAAATAGAATGAATACTTCACGAGAACTCATAAAACATTCCTATAGTTGAAAGTGGAGTCAGAAATAAAACAAATAGTATTATTTGAGCTGGCATTACTGCTTTGATTGGATATAATGAAAATTTGTTACAGATCTAGGAAAAATAGTATCATACATGTTAGCTAAAATTGTGAATAAGGAGATATTAAAAAAAAAAATAAAAACAATGAAAATCCTTTGACACAAAAATGTTTTTTCGTGTATAAAATATATTGTGTTAAAAAGATTTTACAAAATGTTTATATGAACAACATAACATAGCTATGAATAGTAGCATAGCTATTGTATGTAACATTTTATTTACATGGATATTTAGGCATGCAAACATTTAGTAAAAATTAAAAAGTAAACAAAATATGTATGGAAGAGGGAAGTCAGATAAAAACTGACTCCTCTCATGGGCGATCCCGATTATGGAATTTTCAAAGCTAAGTTGGCATGAGACACTGCATCTATTTAATTTCAAATCCTGTTAATTTTCGCCTGTATGGTCATATACCCCTGTTTTCCGTATTTCAATTCCATGTCAAGCAAAGAAAAGAAAAGTATGAAAATAAATAGCTTGTCGGAACCGTTTAATAATTTCGTGTTAACTGATATTTCATCTTGAGCGTTTATGTGCTAAATTTATTCCAAAGGGAATCTTAATTTAGAAAGGAAAGTTAAAAGGATTAAATATAATGGCTGTTAATAGCTTAGACAAAATCAAAAACTGATATCATTCTTTCTGAAAATATAAAATGAAAATAAATAAAATAGCAGAAGTATTATAAATTTATTTATAATATGGATATTTACCTTCCATCATCTTGCTGCAGGCTCCTAACGCCTTTAATTATAGCTTTCCTATTAATCCTAGATAAATCATCACCTAATATCAGAAGCGAGGCTAGACCAGTATAGGTCATCGCAAGATGACCACTAGTAAACTGTTTATTGCAACACTGAACATTGTCGTCGACACGTATCATAAAAGTATCACTTCCTTGGAAACCACACCTATCCGTATTACCATCTATCGATAAAATAAAACAATTATTGAAAATTTTATTTAAAATGAAAAAAAAGATGAACCTTGAATGAAAGAAGAAAAAAAATTGACAAACCTTCATCCGGTAAAATTTGTAAACTATAAATCCAATTGCATATATTCTCCTTAGAATCTCTTATTTCATCTAATGCATCGAGTACATCTAAACCGGATAAAGAAAAAAATGCTATGGTCAGCCTGAAACAGAAATAATGCAAAATATATTTTAAATAACGATGATTTTATCATATTTGGTAGTATGTTTATGGGGAGAAGATATGGTTATGGGTAGCGGTCAAATCTACAGGATCAGAGCTAAGCAGCACTGAGTTTTAAAGTAAACACTGTTTACCATCAATTCAAGTTCATAAACCGAAAGAAAAATAACCGGTACTAGTTCAAAAATACTAGTATCTAATTCTTGAATTAAATAAAATGAACTCCAACATTTAGCTGGCAAAAAATTTTATTGTTAAAAGTACCTAGTAGAATCATAGGATGATAAGGTGTCAGGTAATAATTTAAGAAACTGCTTAAGATATCTAATATGTTCTCTGCGAGCTAACTCGACGGGTTCTCCTTCCATTTCACCATTAAAATATTATATTTCAGCTCAAAAAATTTGTAAATTCTTCAAGCTCACTCTCAAAGTAAACAGTGAGTAGGTTACTAATGTGAGGGTTATTTTAATTATTCATTAATTATGTCTTAATATTTAATGCGCCTATAATCTGTATTCAATTGAAAATTTTTAGCCCAAAATTATTTTTTTCTTTATCAAAAGCCGTTTTTCAATAGTTTTCTGAAAAATTATTTATTTTCTATATACGAGGTGAAAAAAGTCTTATTTTCATTAAATACTTTTTTTTCAATTTTTTCGTGCCAATAATTATTTCATAAAAAAGATTTTAATAGATCCGAAATATAATATTAAAGTAGAAAACAAAAATTAGGAAATGTCTAAACTTTGAATGATTTTGATTGAATTTTTATATTTTGCCGGTAATAAAAAGGCCATGGCTACATTTGGGGAAGAAGAATTAGAAGTCTTCAGTGACAGGTTGTGTATTGTTGTTTATGTGTGAGAGGCACTAGTTTTAATTTTTAAGTTTTCTGTAATATGTCAGTTGAAAAAAAGAGATTTGAATGCTCGGCATTACCAAAAGGCTGGCAAAGAGAAGAGGTTATAAGAAAAACAGGACTTTCAGCGGGAAAAGTCGATGTTTGTTATTACAGGTAGAAGATAACTTTATCAAATTTTGAAGCCTTGGAAGAATTCCATTGTATTGATAATTTGTAAAAATGAAAAGTTTGAAAAACATATCAAAAGATTTTTAGTATAGTTTGCGACTTCTGCTTTCATTGATGTCCCTATAACTATTTACTTTCAACTATTAATTGTAAAAGTTTTGATATGACCTATTATTAACTTCATACATTTATTAGATCAAGTTCTATTTTTATCATTATCTCCAAAATCAATCATCATGTAAAAGTAACCATATCTGTTACCTTGCATTCAATAAAAAGTTTTCTTGAACTATGTATGATTTTTTAATTTAAGCAAATGGATTCATTCATTAAATCAAGGTTATAAGGTATGTAAAATTTTCATTTTGGCTGATAATTGGATAATAGTTTCCCTATGGTTATGAATTTGCATTTGTTTAGCTGTGTCGTTTTAGTCTGTTTATATAATTATTTTTCTTTTATAAGAATTTTCTATTTATGTCTTCCATTTTTTTTTTCTGTTACTTGTTAATATTTTTAGTTCGTATTCATTATTAGTTTGCGGTATTGATCAATTTAAGTTGTTATTAAACACTTGAAACGTCTCCCTTATCGATGCACAGAAAAATCGTTAGGCGATTAGTTTTAATACTTTATCAATATGTTTATTGAATTAATTCATTGGACTAAAATATTGTTTTATTCCAAGGATTTTTTTATTTATTTGTGAATTTACTAATTTTTTAATATACTCAGGTATTTACATATACTAAACTTGTTTTGTTCTAATTTTTAATCTGAATTTTTGTTTTATTTAATAAAATAGATAAAAGGATGGTGATTGGTTAGTGCTGCTTTTACGTATAATTTTTTCTGTTTTTTTATGAACTCAATGTTTAATATATCCATTAATGTTTGTTGAAACGTATTCACCCTATACATACCTCTGTGTGGTTCTTTGCCTTTATCAGTTGGTTTTGCTCTGTATGATGGCCTTATTCTTACAAATGCTGTCCATTTATATAAATCTAGGCTAGTAATAGTGTTTTTTTTTTTTCTCTACAGACTGGCTCATTATGTTGTTATTCCTTGATCGTTGGTCTATTAATTGTCAAATAATGGGTTAATATTTTTTTTTTTTTTTGTTAGCTTGATGAAATCTGTAAATACAAACCAGTGGGTGTATTTAATGAAATTTTTAAAATCATGTTTTATATGTTATGCTTCTTTGCTAATAATAATATATTGTCTATGTTACAGTTTTATGTTTAAATGATAATCTCATATTGGCAGTCTTATGTTGCTCACGTTTCTTAATATCATAATTATAATTACTTTTGTTTTCTTAAATTAATAAGAGTAGTTTACTTCAAAATTAAACAATTTAGTAACACACATTAAGTATTAAACTAGCAAAAGAACTGTTTAATATATCCGTATTAGAAACAATTAAAATATTAACCATATTAAAATCGTAAAATTAAGGGTTTATTTTTTACTTTCTGAAAAAAAAAATGTTTTAATAATAAGATTATGGCTTATGACTCTGTTTACATAAATTTTATCTCAAGATTAATGATTAACTGTATAAAAAAAAAAAAAAAAATTGTGTTTTATCACTGAGAAATTATGGCAGAAAGAATTGTAATATTCGGAATCAAATCTGAAGAAAGGATTTTTACTTGCAATATGTGATGCTGTTTGTTATTTACCTCACAAACACTATTTAATCACTTGAATATTAGTTTTAATCATAAGTGATGGCACATTATGCGCATCACTACTTAGTCTTTTTATAAAGTATTGATGATTAATCATTTGGTAATAATCACCTAATTGTAATTGGTCACTATCCACTAATCATGAAATTTGTCTTGAGTTTTGTTTCGCATGACAAAGAATTAAAATAATGTTAAATCTGATTTTTTTTTTCTAATACTAACTATTTATTTAATGTTCTGATGTCTTTATTTTGTTTTCTGTTAAAAAAAAATATATCGATACAGTCGACTCCGTTTTATAGGGACATAAAGGGAAAATTTGTTTGTCCCAATTAGACGGAGGACCCAATAAAGCGGAGACCATGAATCCACGTGTAAACGCAAAAAAAAAAATGCCTAAATCTGCTTAATCACTGGGATACCGTACATGTATGATAATTGATGTCATACATTAGACATATTTGTGGGAAAACCCAGTTAATAGGTGCATTTAGGTGTACCTATTCTCGTCTATTAATTTAATGATGGAGTCAAAATAGCACGATTAATTTAACTCTTAAAATGTATTTCTATTAAATAGGTGTTTTCATATAAGAAATATACAAGATGAAACAAATTAAAATAACTAGTTGTGTACAATATAAATTATACTGATAAAGGCGAAGTGAGAAATTAATCAGAACATGTTTTTACATAAATTTTTTTAACAGGTAAGAATCAAGTATGCATTGTCACACTCATTGTAAACTATGACCAACATAATTAGTGCACTTCTTTAGGACGCCTAAGGATTTTCTTCATTTCTTTTTTGTGAAAAAAAAAAAAAAGCAATTAACCTTTTTGATGCTGTTTCTTCTGGTTGAGAAACAGGCGTGGTCTCAGATACTTAGGTTATTCGATTGACTAACCTAAAGTCTCATAGTTTTTTGCATTAAGTTCCATAAAGTTTTGTCTCAATAAAGCGATGATATTTTACCTATGAAATTTGATTCTGTTTTATTAAAAATGGCTCAATTAAGCAGTGGTCCAATTAAACGGAGTCGACTGTACATATATTTTTTTAAATAATTTATTTTTTGAAGAGAAAAGATTTGGCTCCGCCGGGAGTCGAACCCGGGTCTCCTGCGTTACATGCGAGGATGCTAACCGCTACACCACAGAGCTCGGCTCAAGGCAGAGCAAATCCTTCCTCTTCACTGATGAGGAAGGATTTGCTCTGCCTTGAGCCGAGCTCTGTGGTGTAGCGGTTAGCATCCTCGCATGTAACGCAGGAGACCCGGGTTCGACTCCCGGCGGAGCCAAATCTTTTCTCTTCAAAAAATAAATTATTTAAAAATAATTTAAAATTGGTGGTTAGCCACAATTTAAGATTGCATTAATATATTTTTTTAATGCTAATATGATCCCGAGACTCTCTGATCTTGGGATCTGGAGAATGTTAAGATGTCTTTCTGGAGAATTCTTATTTATATAGCAACCAGTTTCCATCCACTAACATTCAGTTTTTTCTTATTGAGATTTTAGAATTTTTTTTTTTCTTTTTGAAATCCACAAACAAATATTGAAAAATGACACTAAGACCCCTTGTCTTTTAAGTTCCACATTTGTTTGAATAATGATATAATATAAAAATATATTTTCTAGCAAATTATAGGGTAATAATAATAACATCCTAAGAATAGTATTGAGACTTAAGATTTTATCTTGAAGTATTCATTGCTGATAGTGATAATTGTAACTGCATTTGTTGTATTTTTCTATGTATTTTAATTTAAAATTTTTGTCATTAACATTCCTCATTTAAACTTGTTGCATGTACAGTGCACCGAAACTGGTTCTTAAATTTATTTATTTATGATTCTTGAAGATAGAAAATTTTTTATTATTCTCCTAATGTTTTCATATATTGTTTTGTAATAAATGTTAGGGAAAATAATAAAAGTATTATAGTCTTATGATGATAAATAATCAATAAACAAAAAAAATCTTAGTTGATACTCTAAAAGGTTGTAAGTATGTCAATTAGCTGATTTTCAGGAGAACAAAATAATCATTTGATTTGCAATTCATTTTTTTTAGTTTTTGTGTTTGATTATCGAAAGAAACATTTAAATTTTTATTATATTCATTTGTATAACTTTTTTGTGTTATAGTTTAAATTTCCATTATAGGCTGGTGTCACTCTGGATTAATGACCAAGCGAATCCTGAATTCGAACACGTTTTTACTGTGAATGATTCTTCTTTTCTATTTACTGGTGACATACTTCGTCTTTTAGGACCCTAGAGCTACTCGTTTTGATTAAAAATCCAATAAAATTGGAAATTTCTGACATACGACCTTTTGCAGTATCAACGACAAAATATATTTCTGTTAAAAGCACGTTCATAAAAAAGGAGTCTTGTTTTTTACCTTTTGGTACTAAAACTTGGTGTTTAATGTAATCACATTCATGATATGATTTTTCAAATAAAATTTGCAGTATGATTACATACATGAATACATTTAGTATTGTGTAACAAAACTGAATATGTGATGCTCTTTGCCAATTTTTTGGGTTTGTTATGATATTTGTTGTTTCTGTTGAATTAATTCTAATTTTCTTTTTTTTTTTTTTTTTTTTTGATCCATCAATTTCAGCATTGTATGCAGTCTTGTCTTGCATGATTTGTTTTCATTTGTGTGTGTGTTATATTAGTAAATATCTAAAATCAATATTAAATGAGAATTTGGATGATGATATTGTGAATGTATTTTTGTTAGTTGTTGAGATAATTTTCTTGTATCTTGTATTATTGAATCTTTTCATATATTATAGAGGTTTTTAGAAGAAAAAAAAGAAAAGTTAAGCATGATTAATTTGTATTTTATTAAGAGTGGAATTGGGTTACGGGGGTAATGGAAGGGTGTGTGTGTGATTGCAGCCCTGATGGACAGAAATACGACAGCAAACCACAGCTGGTTCGCGCGATAAGCGATTCTGTCGACCTGACCACGTTTGATTTCTCAACGGGCAAGTGTAATACGCTCCTTGCTCGTAGACACAAAAAACCAAGAACTAGTCAGTTTGATTACAGGTATAGTCATTATTAGTGTTTTCGTATCTGTTTCACCCTGGCTTTTAGCTAGCAATAACAAAGCATTTCACAGAGGTTGAGATTCAAGTTCCTAGGGAATCAGCGAGCATATTTTCAATTTTTCATATCTATTTATGAATTATTGAAAACATGTTTAGTAATCATAAATAATACAAAACAAAAAACACCAATACAAATGAAACATTTGGTTTCAAAACCGATTACATCCATTTTTTCCAAAACATTTTTTTTCTTTTTTTTTGCAAGTTTTTTATGATAGAAATAATGTGTTAGACGCGTTATTTAAAAAGATGTCTAGATCCTTCAAAAATCAATACTTAAAGATTCCATTTCTTATCAAAAGCGGTTCCATCCAAGCTTCACTTTTCAGAAAACCTTCAATTTTTCAAAATCCCAAATGGTATCCATGTTTCCAAACAGTTGGATGATGTTGATACTCTATTAAGAAAAACATTAAGGAGAAGACTGGAGATCAATAGGTACCCTAGAATTCTGTAAAGTTGTAATAGACAGTACAATGTCACCTATCCAAGTAAATATGCATAATACCAATATGGATGTGGGTCAACATCAAGATTTAAAAGAAAATTTGTATATTTAAAAAATAAAAACTGTGTATATTGTTCATGTTAAATAAAGAGATTTGTTTTTAAAAAATGTCTATTCATAATTAATTCAAACTTTGATATTTTCTTATCAAAGTCAGGTACATCCAACATATTTTTTAATGATAAATGAGATTTAAAAAAGTAAATGTGATAAAAAGTTGTCAAAAATTTTTGTTTGAAGGTAATTGTTAGCAAAAAGACAAAATAAAACAAAAAAAATTTTAATGATGGGTTCATAAATTTTGCCAATTCCTCACATGGGCCATTTATAGAATTAGAAATGGACAAGTATGAGCTGACATATATAAAAAGTATAACGGTATATTTTAAGCCTATGACATTAATATATTTGTTATAATATTTATTAGAAGACCATCAATCATACGATTGAAAAATTATTTATGTTTTGAGAATGAAACGTCAACATGTGATGCTGTAAAGAAATATTTATGGTGAAAAAGGAAGATACTTTTTGCTAATTTTTTATTAATTATATTCATTATTATATTGAACCTTTCGAACAGAAACTTTAACTACAAACCTATTTATTTATATATATTTATTTTAATAAAACTATGCTTGCCTATCTACATTAAAACTTTTAAAACATTATTATATATAAACATTAAAAAAAAAAAAAAAAGCCTTACAACAGTTCAATTGTTTCAATCCCAATTTTTAGACTAATAACGAACTCACCTTCCTATGTTTTAAACGAGACCCTTTTGAATGCCGGGAGTATGCACCAAGCAATGCTATCTCCCTCATGCCTACTAATATCATGAATAATTCAATGTATTTCATTTGTTTTATTATAAATATTTTGCTAGCGCAAATATAAATATTCAGTTTTAAAAAATTGTTGTATTGAGGATATTTAAAAAAAAAAAAAAAACTCCATATTATAAATAAATTCCTGATTGATATTTTCTTATTCTGGCCTTAGAATGGCCTTTAGTTCCATTTTTTATAAATCTTTACTTATCCTATTTGAATAAAATTTAAGCATTAATGGATTGATGGCTGTTTTTAAAAAGGGATTGATGATTATTAAAGGACCTGCATTATCATGAATGCACTGTTAATGTTAGTAGTAGAGCTCAGATATCAATTGTCTCAGGATGTTTTAAAAACTAGGCTCCATAGAAAAATGTTGAATAATAAGAAAAGGATTTTATTCCTTAGGTAAATTCATTAAAATATATACACATATATATCACTCATTAATCGATTATTAGATCAATTAAAATAAAATTATAACAATAATAATAATTATCTATTTGCCTTAGGCTTAACATTTATAAAAAAAGAAACAATACTTTTTAAATTACCTAATTATTATATCCTGTATATTTTGATTCAAGCATTCTATACAAACTCATAAAACACACAGTTCAATTTTATTTTTTTTCAATTTTATTTATCATATTTTTATGTGCTTAACTTAGTTGATTAAATCAGAATTTAAACTTTTTCTAAGGTTTTATGCGGTAATAAAGTAATATATTTTATTTTAAAAGAAGAAAAAAAAATTAACATAGGCGTGATTTTTACGTCCATTCGGTTATATCTATACTTATTTATCAATCTTTTTGATACTTCATTGATTACCTTGAATAGGAACAATGAGTCTTGACCTTTGTAAAGTGCATTTTTGTTTCAATAATAGGTGCATAGCGGTTGGTTGCATGTTTGTAAATATCCATCAGGTTGTTCCTTTTGCTTGTTGCATGTTGTATTTTGTCCGAGTAGTAATCAGTAGTGATAACTCACTGTATTTTATTACTTTTTCTGAGCAAAGCTTTTTTCTATTGGATGGGTGGGGGTACATAGTAATGTTTAATGGTGACAGAGTATCAACAAATTTAAGCAAACAGCAAATTTAATATAAATATTTTTTTTAATTTTATGTGTTGTTAAAATTTCAGAGGTAATTAAATCAATCTCAGATTTTAATGAAGTATTTTGAAATATTTATCACATTTCAAACACTATGAATTTTTGATATATATATTTCAATTTTATTTCATTTGTAATAGAGATATTGTGGCTGTTGAGGTGTTTCAATATGTGGTTTAAAGTATGTCGATGTTTCAGTTTTCATCAGGGCTAGGAAAACAAAATTGATAAGTATTGAAAAAAATTAATATAATAGAATTATTTGAGGTTTAAATGTATATATATATATTATTGTGATTTTCTGTTTCTTAAAAATTTATAAGAATGTTTTTTTAATATCTTAGAGCTGAGTGAACTAAGATTCGATTACAAGGGAAAAAGATTTATTTCTAGCTAAGCATTTGTAGTTATATTCTTGGCCAATGAGTTTTTCATTGAAGATATCTCAGTTGAATTTGACAGGCCATTTATTAATAAACTTGTCGGATAGCGGTCCTTAACTTTTTATATATCTATAAATATTTGATGGGGAGGGTACGAACATAAATTAAAAATGCTGTAACTATGTTATTAATTGCCCTATTTACGTAATGCAATTTTTCATTTCTCAGCGAATGAAGAAAACTATCATTTTGCTTACAAATAATGGACAACAGACAAAAAAAATTGTTGGGACAAGAAACATTTGGTTCCATTGAGATCATCAACATAGAAGTAAATACAAACATTCTTCTACTGAAGTGAACTTTGTGTTAACATTCAAGTCAATCCATCCACTACTATGTTGTAAAAAACAATGATTTCTTTAGTATCGATGTTTCGACTTAAGCAGAGATTCCTTTAACATTGGACTTTTGAACATTCAAAAATGTTTTAAACATCAGTTTTAGTATCGATCCTTTTTCAAAAATAAATTTAATTTTTTATAAGTTTAAGTATTGTAATTTATAAATATGATAATTTATAATTAATAACTATAATTTAATTAAGTTTAAGTACTAAATATTTTTTTTATTATAACTTATGAGCATAGATGTTTTGAAAACATAAAGACGTTTTTAACATCACTGTTTTAGCAAGTACAAACATTTTTGTTTAACATTGATATTTTGACAAAAACAGAGATTTTATAAAAAAGATATCGATGTATTGACAAAACATAAAATAAAACATCGATGTTTAAATGCGTTTAGGCGTTACCAGATTAATGTTTTAAATTTGATATTAAAATCTATCGATGTTTTGCTGACGATGTCGTAATCTATATCCATCTCCAGCACTCAAATATAAATTATTAGGTCACTAGACCAATTTATTTTCACACTTATCAAAGGTTTCTTTCGTTCGTTCTTTTAGTAACATCAGTAATAATAATAAACAGTAAATACTAACTTTTTTTTTTGCGTTACTGATATTTACGTTACTTTATGTTACTCTGGCTATTCGTGGGACTTCTAAAGTTTACCCATCAAGGTATAATCAGGTTAGGGAACTTTGTAGGGTACCTGAAGTTGAAAGGATTGGTACCTCCATTTTACATCCCATACAAAGAAAGGCACAGCCAAGGATTTTTTATTAACTTAAAAATATTGTAGGGTCTCTTGTTGATCTACAAACACATAACCTTTGGTTTACTATGTTGCTATGCTAACCGCTTTTTAAATAAAGGCGTCGGTTGAATCCCTTTAACTTCATTTTACTATTATAGCACACTGGCCACTCCCACTATACCTGCCCCGTAAATTTTGTATTTTTTTCTTATTTTATTCTTCTGTATTTTATATTTTTGCCTAAACCTCTTCGTCTCTCCTGATTGCTGAAAAAAAAAAATCGATCTTAAATACTGCATTATGTATAGCATAGATTTCATGATACAGCCGCCCACAAATTTAGGTTTTTAGGCTGCTATGCCAACCACTACGCCTCAGGTTACCCGTTTTTAACAAAAAAAGTCAGTTCGATCCCGTGATCTTCATTTTACTAGTAAAACGCGCTAGCCAACCTGCCCCGTAAATTTTGCAATTTTTCTTTATTTTTTATTTTTTCTTAGTTTATTTGTCTGAATTTTGTATTTTTCCAAGACTTCTCCATCTCTCCTGAGTGATTAAAAAAATCGATCTTTAATACCGCATTATATATAGCGTAGATTACCTACCACCCGTCGGTCTAGTAACCCCCTACCTTGGGTTTAGTATTCTGCTATGCTAACCACTACGCTCAGGTTACTAGCTTTTTTAAAAAAAATGAGTCAGTTCTATCCCACGATCTCCATTTTACTAGTAATGCGCGCTGGGCAATATAACTGCCCAGTAAATTTTGTATTTTTTCTGAATTTTTCATTTTTGTATTTTTGCCTAGACCTTTTCGTCTTTCCTGAGCGCTGAAAAAAAAAATCGATCTTTAAAACTGTACTATGTATAGCATAGATTTCATGCCACCCACAACCTTGGGTTTAGTAAGTTGCTATGCCAACCACTACGCCTCAGGTTACCCGTTTTTTAACAAAAAAAGTCAGTTCGATCCCGTGATCTTCATTTTACTAGTAAAACGCGCTAGCCAACCTGCCCCGTAAATTTTGCAATTTTTCTGATTTTTTTATTTTTTCTTAGTTTATTTGTCTGAATTTTGTATTTTTCCAAGTCTTCTCCGTCTCTCCTGAGTGCTGAAAAAAAAAAAAATCGATCTTTAATACCGCATTATGTATACTTAAATTACTTGCCACCTTGGGTTTAGTAGGCTGCTATCCTAACCACTACACCTCAGGTTACTAGCTTTTTTAATAAAAAGGAGTCAATTCTATCCCACGATCTTCCTTTTACTAGTAAAAAGCGCTAGCCAATATACCTGCCTATTACACTATACAATAACAAGCCAATATACAAAAAACGTAAATTTTGTATTTTTTCTGAGTTTCTGAATTTTTTCTTAGTTTATTTTTCTGAATTTTGTATTTTCCAAGACTTCTCCGTCTCTCCTGAGTGCTGAAAAAAAAATCGATCTTTAACACCGTGTTATGTATAGCGTAGGTTCATGCTAGGGGCGTTCAGAAGCAGAACATCCAGGGGTCCTCCTCCTCTCGATTAATTTAATAATGCCCAGAGATCCCGCATCCAAGTTATTTTTAGTTTCCTGTGTCTTTGCTGTCTGGCATGAGACCTCCATGTTCATTTCCTCCTCTTACTGGCTCTGTAAACTTATGAACTCCGTATGAATTCTTTATCTGTCTGCGATTGTAAGGTAGGTTCCAACGGATGCCTCATTGTCAGACTTTCCTTTAATTTAAGAGTATTCTGTAGTTTTATGTGAGGTCTGTTTTTGCTTTATAGCGAAACTTATTTAATGTTCCAAATCTTTTTTTTTTTTTTTATTTTATTCTCGTCTCCTCGTATGTTAGGCTATACGGGGTTCCCCGGCCCAGGGGAGAGGGTGGGGGATTAATGCCGAGTATTATTTCATATAAACACATAGAATGTCGCACGTGGGCAAGAAGATGGTTAAAACTAGAAAAAATCTGGTACGATGCGCGCAGCACACAACTTTCACTAACCAACTTACTTTGATTAGCAATTGACGTGTTTTTTTAAATGCCATTTCTCTAAGTCACAAATTTTTCAACATTCATTTACTTATTTTTGTTTGTATTTGCTGTTAAAAGTTTTTTTTTTATTAACGACTTTATTGCAACGCGAGGTCATATGTCGTTTCCTAACAATCCATCCCGCCATTTTTCCTGTCCTGACAGTCGTCTTCTTGCAATCCTCTTGCTGCCATAGCTTCTTGCAGTCCGTCCATCCATTTCTTTTCAGGACGACCTCTCTTTCTTCTTGCAATCCTCTTGCTGCCATAGCTTCTTGCAGTCCGTCAATCCTTTTCTTTTCAGGACGACCTCTCTTTCTTCTTTCACATGGAACATGCTTCAGTAACCTCTTAGGCCACCGGTCGTCCGACATCCTCATGACGTGTCCGAACCAGCTCAGCTTTCTTGTTGCGATAGTATGAAGGATATTAATTGGTTCTTGGACTATTTCCCTTATGATATTATTCGGGACATGTTGGATTCGAGATATCCCACAGCTACATCTCCAAAAATCCATTTCCATTGCAACAAGTTTATAAAAGCAATACTGATTATAAAAGCAAAGAATATTCTTTTTTTGGTTTGAAGTTGGACATTCTTATTCCATAGAACAAAAATTAATATTTGGATAATCTTTCTACCTCTAATTACTTTTTCATCAATATCCATATTGCTGTTCCCTTTCGATAGCCACCTGCCCAGATATTTAAACTGTTCAGTTGGGGTCAAATCCCATTCTCCAACATTTATTGAGGAGTTTCCACTACTTTCCATTTCCGTAGCCATTGTCGTTTCCTTTTTGACAGTCTTACATCCGAGGCTGTTTTATTAGGTTTGAATGCATTTTTATTATTTTTCCAACGATGGGCTGCAAACCCAAGGCCAACCCCCATCCTGGAGGACCAGGGAACTTGATTTTGGGGTCTCATACCCCTAGGTGGGTTGCCTTCACTGAAGCCCGAGAGCTACGGCTTGGAGCCCCACCTACCCCTGAATGCCATTTCCTGCACTTCACAATGGTTATACCGCCATGACTCGGTACCGCCTCTGTTTGAATTACCCAGGGAGCACCACGGGAAGGTAGAGGTCGGATTTTGCCCCCCCCCCCCCCTGTTAAAAGTACACTCAATTTTTTTATTATTACTAAAATAAAAGTGTTTACTTGTGATAATTCGGCAATGCAAGCATAATACTCCAAAACAGTCTGATTTTATAATTCTCTATGTGGTTGTTGAAAACTTCATATAGTTACCATGAAACAAATAATTTCCATTAAATTAACTGAACATCTTTAATTATAAACATTGGTCTGTCATTAAAGGCGTACTGCGTGGGCTCAACGTGTTTTATCAATTGACGGAATATTTTTTATTTTTTCTCCTGTATATGTTCACTTGATTTTTTTCATATTTCATATTTAGCAATTTCTTATTTTTAGGCGAAACGAGAGACAGATAATTTCTCCATAAAAATAAAAACTTTTTTTGTACTTTATAGTAAAACTAAAAAGGCCCTTTCCCCATTTATGCCCCCTCAGAACATTTTAATAATGATAAAAGTTTACCTGATATTAAAGAATACTTGATTCTCATTAAACATGGCGAGTTTAATCAAAATTGTTAAGAAAATTGAAAAAAACGTAAAAATGGGAAAAAAGTTATGAATTAAAGTGCCCCCTCTGTTTGACCAATTTTGATGAAATATTTGCTGTCACATCGCGGGTATATAGATACATTAAATACCCAATTATAAACAAATTAAATTATAATTATAAACAATGGTCTATCATTAAAGGCATACTGCGCATGATTGGGCTCAACGTGTTTTATGAGTTGACGGAATATTTTTCTTTTTTTTCCTGTATATGTTTCCTTGATTATTTCATATTTATCCATTTCTTATTTTAAGGCGAAATGAGAGACAGAGAATTCTTCAATATGAACAAAAACAAAGGTACTATGTACTATATAGGCAAACAAAAAAAGGCCCCTTCCCCATTTAAGCCCCCTCAGATCATTTTAATAATGATAAATATTACATGATATTAAAGAATACTTGATTTAGTATGCGAAAATTTGGCTGTTTTTTTGTAATTTAATTAACAAAAATTTATATAAGAAATTTTTGGTCGAATCTTTTTAGATCAGCTAATTAATATAACACAGTTTCTGTAATAACATCTTTATCTGTTATGATACGTTTTGATCCAAACATGTGGATATTCGTCAGGGCTGGTTTGGTCGAGAGTAATAAAGGCTTTCTATTGCTCGAGTCTCTCAATTACTCTGGACTCAACAAGCCCTAATAAATATCCACATGTTTGGAACGAAACGTAGGCCCTCTCGATAAAGAAAATTTGACTGAAAATTTTGATAATCAATCATCCTTATCATGAAGAAAACACACCTCTAAACTTAATACACATATCTCTCTCTCTCTCTCTCCCTCTATATATATATATATATTAATAAAATAAGAACATTATCAACACCTTTCAGTTACTATATATGTGCGATATCTTCCATGGATATTCCAGTCATTTCTAGTACTTATAATATGATGGGAGTTAATTTAAAAGATTCGGGATCAGTTCTATCTAGAACATTTAGAAACATATTTAATTGGTTTTTGTTTTTTTTTAGAGGTGAGTAATTGTCAAAACAAATATACTATAGGTTTGATTGATAGAATTTTAAGTTATCTTTTATTATTTTGGAAAGCCAACGTTCGATCACTACCTGTGTGGATTTTCATCAGGGCTAAAAGAAGACAAATTTATGATGACAATTATTGTTGTATTGATGACAATATGTTTTTATTATTATTTATATATAATTATTTATTATATATATATATATATATATATATAAACATAGATACATGCATCTATGACTAATACCTCTGTTGTACAAAAATATAAGTCCTACCAGTTCCAGGGTACAGCATATATTTCAAGGAAGCATTTATACGTCCCGCCCGGTTAAATGGTTAATTATAGGTAGTAACAGATCAGAGTAACAGAATAATGGAAACCAAATCCAGCTGTCATGTTTATATGACATGGATACTTTACGAAACAGATAATGTTCTAAAAAATGGTAAAAATTATCCAATGAATACATTTTTTATTACATTATCAGTTTTGTAAAGTATCCGTGCCAAGTAAACATGACAGTTGGATTTGGTTTCCATAATTCTGTTACTCCTGTTTGTTACTATCTAGAATTAATAATTACATGTTAAACATTTAATTGTCATCTTTTTGCATTGGTACTCATATATTTGTCTTCTTTTATCCCTGATGAAGATCCCCACATGTAGGGATCGAAATGTCGGCTCTCCAAAATAAAACAAAATTGAACTGAAAATCCCGGCTATCAATGTTTTCTTTTTTAGATTTAATAAAAATCCGGTCACTCTCACCTTTAAAGAGAGATTTAAGAACCAGTGTTATTAAAGGCGTTATCTGTCACATCTTGGTGATGTCGCGCCCGGGCCCAGCACGACCAGGAATTTTGTTCTGCTCTAGAAAGTTATCGAGGTGAGGTCAAAGACTCAAAGGATTAGAGATGGGACCCAAAGACAGTCGGGCTACCTGCCTTCATAATGGGCTCGTCCATTGTAGGAGAGCCCAATCAAGTCGCTCCCCCCTCCCCTGACGTCACCGAAGGGGGGACGTCGCCTTATCTGTCAGTGCCGAGATGCCGTCCCACTGCTGCGTGCCCCAGTGCACCACCAACTACAGCCGATCCGACCTCAACGTGTCAGTGTTCTCGCTGCCGAAGGACCCGGGAAGGAGGAGGCAGTGGCTTCGAGCCATCGGGAGGCAGGAGTACAGCGTGGGGAAGAGTTCTGTCGTCTGCATCAGGCACTTCGAGGATGGGGCGGTCCTGCGGGAGGATCGCGCCACGAGGGGGGACGGCAGCGTGCTCGCGGTTCCGCGGGCGAGGCTCAAGTTGTGCTCCACAGCGCTCCCCACCCTCCACCTCGGGGCATCCTCTGTAGAGCCCGTCCAGGAGTTGTGAGTAGTCTCTTCTTATTATTATAGTCAATAATTGTGATTAATACTGTATTATTATATCACGTGTATACCCTGCCAGGCGTTGCTGTGGCTCAATAGCTATAATGCGTTGAATTAGCTATACCCTATTATTTTCTATAGTTAAGATAAGTTTAATGATAATCAGGATTTTCAGCTTGAACATTTTTTTTTGGGTCTTCTTTACAAAACGACCTCATGTTACTTTTTAACTGATACAATTACATTTATAAGAACAGATTTTAATTAATCAAATCTTAATTTGTGGCTGACCACCATTTTAAATAATTTTTTTTTTTTTTTTTTGAAGAGAAAAGATTTGGCTCCGCCGGTAGTCGAACCCGGGTCTCCTGCGTTACATGCGAGGATGCTAACCACTAAACCACAGAGCTCGGCTCAAGGCAGAGCAATCAGTGAAGAGGAAGGATGTGGTGTAGTGGTTAGCATCCTCGCATGTAACTCAGGAGTTTCATGACTCCCGGCGGAGCCAAATCTTTTCTCTTCAAAAAAAAAAATTATTTAAAAATAATTTAAAATGGTGGTCAGCCACAAATTAAGATTTGATTAATTAAAATAATTTTAAAAAATTGACTTATGTCAATAAATATCATAAATTGGACAAAATTTGTCCACCTCCCGCTACTACTCGCAAAACTTGTGAGATAGGGGGAATAGGTATCAGTGAAGAGGAAGGATTTGCTCTGCCTTGAGCCGAGCTCTGTGGTGTAGTGGTTAGCATCCTCGCATGTAACGCAGGAGACCCGGGTTCGACTCCCGGCAGAGCCAAATATTTTCTCTTCAAAAAAAAAATTATTTAAATATAAGAACAGATGTTAAATTATAAAACCATGTATATTTTAGTAAATAAATGTCATAGGTAATATTATTATTTTAAAAACATAACTTTGAAAAGTTATTAATAAGTAGCCTTATTCCGCTGGTGGCCAATAGTTTCTTATGCAGTCCATAATTTTTTCAAAAAGGTCACAATTCTCGTATCTCCTCCTCCAAACGAACTCACAGAGATACGAGTCAAACAAAGTTCGACGGGTCCAAGCTTGCTAAAATTAAACCAAGTCTCCTTAAAAATACTAAAACTTGACCTGCAACCTTTTGTGTAGCATCTCCATCTTGGTGTGTGACCTGTAATCTCCAACTTCATGTCATGTTCCAGGGAACACTTCCTCTTCTTATGGAGAATGCCATAACTTCTTAGTATTTCAATACACTTTTCTTGAGATGATAATAAATTGCTTAATTCCAAAAAAATCATTTTGTCTCGAGGAAATCTAATTTCGAGATACAAATGAAATCAAGAATATTTTTATAATTAATCCAATCTTAAATTGTGGCCGACCACCAATTTTAAATTATTTTTAAATAATTTATTTTTTGAAGAGAAAAGATTTGGCTCCGCCGGGAGTCGAACCCGGGTCTCCTGCGTTACATGCCAGGATGCTAACCGCTATACCACAGAGCTCGGCTCTAGGCAGAGCAAATCCTTCCTCTTAATAATAAGAATACTTTTATCATGCAGTTTATAACCTTGCTTATAAAATCATGTGATTACCTTTCCGGTTACAAGTGAGTATAAATGTAACAGTTAAAAAGATACATGAGGTCGTTTTGTAAAGAAGACCCTTTTTTTTACTATCGAAATCCAACGTTTCGATCCAACTTGTGGATCTTCATCAGGGCTAAAAGAAAAAATATATACGAGTATCTATGCTAGAGGATGATAAATAAATTACTATTTTACAGAACTGATAATAATATAAAAGATGGTAAGCATTATACATGAATATTTAAATAAGATATTTAATATTTAAATATAACCAAACTCAAAGACCCAGTACCACTCCTAGACAGTAGTTTATCGTATCCAGTGCTCCACGCTTAATTGCAACAGTAGCTATATCAGGGAAACCAAAAATTATTTTTAAAAACGGATTTACCAACATAAATACAGTATTTCCACGCGTAATTCGTCTACATCTAAATTAGCAGAACATGCCATTGCCCACAACCATTCCTTCGACTTTGAGAACCCTTCCATATTAGCTACTGTACCAAACCACGATAAACGATTCCTCTCAGAATCCATTTTCATCCATCTGGAAAAAAACAACCCTGTAAATCATAAAACAGATAAAGAGATAAGTCTATCCATTTATTCTAACATCTTCCGCATCATCAAATCCTAGTTTTGATTTTATAGGTATCCGCAAGTATCGATTTACTTCTTGTATGATTATTATCTTTTGTATTGTATAACTTCCTTCTGTATATTTATATATTTTTTATGCCTTGTTACCTTGTAGGTATGATCTCAATTTTGTGTTATTATCGAGTCCAGACACAACAATTTGTATACAGTACCATCTATTTTGTTAGTTTTTAATATTTTATTTTCAATCAGTTGTCATGTAGCCTTTCACTTCAAAAGCGTTGGGTTTCCCCGTCATAAACCTTTAAAGTCGGCAAAATATCCCCTACCACTACCTCTTACCTTATTTTACCTTCAGTCTTTGTATCTAACTTGACTCAGAAGGTAAACATCAGATTCTATTTTATCTTGCTAACCAGCTACTTATTTAAATGTTCATGTATAATGCTTACCATCTTTTATATTTTTGTCAGTTCTGTAAAATATTCATTTATTGTCATCCTGTAGCATAGATACTCATATATTTGTTTTCTTTTAGTCCTGATGAAGATCCACAAGTTGGATCGAAACGTTTGCTTTCGATAATACAAATTTTTTTTTCAAACTGAAAATCTTGATTATCATTTAACCTATCGTAAAGATTATCAGTTGACTATCTCTCACCTCTACAATTTTCTATAGTTAAGTAAAAATTCACTGATAAAGATAAAAAGCGTTTCAGCTAATCTAAAAAACAACAGGATTTGCAAATTTAAAATTTTCTGGTAAAGAATTTAGAGGGGTTAAAGTTTTTATTGTTTACATCTTATAATTGACCACAATGTGTTAATGAATGACACATGTAAAGAGGAAATAATAAATAATATAATTGGAACAGAATTTATTACAATCACAATAGACAGTTAGAAAAAATGTACCAAATTAATCTTTTGCCGTAATACATATTACTTAAATTCAAAATCTAACACATGATGACATAATATATCGTATCAGGAGGTTATACTAATAAGTACACTATGATTTTGGTTAACCTGTTTTTTACTAAAACAAATAGATTCGATCAGGATACGAGATTTATATATATATATATATATATATATATATATATATATATATATATATATATAAGGATGTATATATGTACAGTTGACTACGTTTTATTGGGTCATGGAGAGAATTAGGTGGATGAACCAATAAAGTGGATATCTGTAAGTTATGTTAATTTTTATTTAGTATTGTTCCTTAAAAGTGATAAAAATTATTTCAAGGTATAATGGAACCCATCCTCTATTCATAGAAATGTTCATCTTATTCCCTAATATAGCATGGAATAAAAAAGTGCATTATAGCCCCTATCGTTCCAAATGAAAACTTTTGGGAATACCCCCCCCCCCCCCCCCCCTCCCTCCGGTCATCATCTCTGACTATCGATAATTTTATGTCCGATACTATGGAATCTATTGATAGTTTTACATCACAATACTGTGCTAATCTCACCCTCAAAAAAGATGATAGCCCGAATTTTGCCGTACAACGAACCGGAGTACTACGAACAGCCATTTACACTTGAAGTCAAACGAACAATGATGGCATAAACCCCCCCCCCCCCCATGTTTGGGCCGCAATACAACAATTGGATCACCTGCTGTGTAGTGACTAGCATAGCAGTCTGCAATACTAAAGATCGACGGTTCGCGTCCCGCGGTGGCACTAGGATTTTTTACTGAGCTAACCGGAACTCGGATAGGTCGTAAAATGGAGGTCCCGAGCCTTTACGATGTCAGGTACTCGTTAAAGATCCCTATCCTAATTATACCTGGATAGGCAAAATTTAGGACTCCCACTGTAGCATCGTCCGATTAGCCTTAGACGCATAAAGTGACCTTAATTGAACAAACAAACGATACACTTTTCATTACGAATACGGCTGACTAAGAACTAACGGTTGTTCTCTCTCTTGCTCTAACTTATTATTGATACAAGCAATGGCAGAAAAAAGCTAAAAGAAAGTCTAGAGGCTTATCTCAACTAACTCAAAAGCGACACCAACGCTGTCTCCCCACTAGCGGTCTTACAAAATATCTCTTCAAGTTAGTGTTTTATTTAGATCAGCCAGTGTTCGGGAGAGCCTGTTCGAAGCTGAGGTTCGACACAGTGTAAAGGAACCCTAACTCATCTGTTTTCAGGAACGCCTTGATGTGTCATTTATAAGTTTGATCGGTAATTTTATTGTAAATTGTATTTATGGCAGTTTAAAAGCAACTAAAAGAAGTAGAGAAATATGATATTAACTACTGGCGAGGACTGAATTTCTAGAAAAGCCTACTTAGGCAAGATTTACGTAAGTCTTCAAGGCTTTAAGAAAAAAAATCTGGTGCGTGCGCGCAACACACAACTTTTACTTACCAACTTACTTAGATTAAAAATTGTGTTATATTGTGCTCTATAACAAACACTAATTTCTTTTATTATTTATTTATTTATTTATGTTTCCCATGTAGATTTGCACCTGCGCTGTGGCGCATCGAGCAAATTTGGTCACTGCTGCTTTCTTTTATTATTAAATAAAAGTTTTTACTTGAGATAATTCGGCAATGTAAGCATAATACTCCATAGTCGACCGATTTTATAATTCTCTATGTACCTACTTGTTGAAAATTTCATTTAATTACATAGAAACAAATAATTTCCATTAAATGAACAGAATGGCTTTAATTATAAACAATGGTGTGTCATTGAAGGCGTACTACTTGAGCGTGGGCTCAACGTGTTTTATGAGTTGACTCAATATTTTACTTTTTTTCTCCTCTATATGTTTACTTGGTTTTTATCATATCTCATATTTAGCTATTTTTTATTTTTAGGCGTAACGAGAGACAGTTAATTTCTCCATATAAACACATACAAAGGTACTTTATAGGAAAACAAAAAAAGCCCCTTCCCCATTTAAGCCCCCTCAGAACATTTGAATACAATAAAGCTTACCTGGTATTAAAGAACACCTCATTTTCACTAAACATGACGAATTTCATGAAAATCTTTAAAGCCGTTTTTGAGAAAATCGAAAAAAAGGTAAAAATTGGAAAGAAAGTTATGAAATAAAGTGCCCCCTCCGTTTGACCAATTGGGATGAAATGTTGGCTATCACATCTTTGGCATATACATACATCAAATACCCAGTTTGACCAAAATCGTTAAAGCCGTTTTTGAGTAAATAAAAAAAAACACGTGAAAATGATACAAAAGTTATTGAGTAAAGTCCCCCTTCCGGTTGATCAATTTTGATGAAATGTTGGCTATCACATCTTTGGCATATTAATACATCAAATACCCAGTTTGATGTAAATCTTTTAATCCGTTTTTGAGTAAATAAAAAAACCACGTGAAAATGATACAAAATTTATTAAGTAAAGTCCCACCTCCGGTTAATCAATTTTGATGAAATTTTTACAGTCATATCTCGAGCATATTAATACATCAAATACTCAGTTTAATCAAAATCGTTAGAGCCGTTTTTGAGAAAATCGAAAAAAACGTAAAAAGTTACTAAATAAAGTACCCCCTCCCTTTGAGAATTTTGCTGTCTCATCGCGGGCATATACCTACACTAAATACCAAATTTCAAGTTCGCACGGTTTATAGTTTTTGAGCTAGTATGTTCACACACACACACAGACAGACACACACACACACACACACACACACACACACACACACACACACACACACACACACACACACACACACACACACACACACACACACACACAGACCATTTCGCGGGACTCTGTTATTTGGACTCAGGGGACCCCATAACGTGTATTTCCGTTGAAAACCGGAAGTCGAAATTTTTCACGATCGCAATACATCCACTTACTATATATTTCATATATAGGTAAGTGAAAGTAAAAAAAAAACTGTCCACCATTATCAACATCAAAAAATTAGGAGGTATATCGATATATTTCGTTGGCATACAAGAATTGAAACGAAAATTCTGTTTTTGTTATCTTACGTTTTGTTGGGAGTCCTGCATTTGCCTATCAAGGAATAATTACATGACATCGTACTGGCTCGGGACCTCCATTTTACGTCCTATCCCTTTATATTTTACCCACTTTAAAAAATCCTAAGGCCACCACCAGA
This sequence comes from Aelia acuminata, assembly GCA_911387785.2. Classification (NCBI taxonomy): domain Eukaryota; kingdom Metazoa; phylum Arthropoda; class Insecta; order Hemiptera; family Pentatomidae; genus Aelia; species Aelia acuminata. The sequence continues at coordinate 12,922,031 of OU426984.1, forward strand.
CGCGAATCCGTGACTTAGTATTATAGATTACTATTTTTACCACTGCACCACACGTGACCCCATATAATTTTAGTTTTTCTATGGAAAGTTATGGAAAGTATTGTTGCTTTTCACATAACAGACAATTATGATTTTTATAAAATTTTAGAAGTTTGGCCTTTTTGATTTGATCTTTCTTAATAATAAATATCTCAGAACTAAAAAATTTTGACTTTATCTGTTTCACATCTAAGCCGACGATTTATATTGATATAATAAATACAGTAATTATTATATACTTGCAAGGTAGATTAGTATTTGAAGAAATGAAGAAATATGTGAAGTTAAGACGGAAGCTTGAAGATTGTTTTCAAAATAAATTGTCTTCTATGATTTAAAATATGGTGTCCAGCATGCAAAATGTGAAAATGCCATATGGCAGGAAATATTGTGAATGCACCCCTGAGATTATGTCAGGTACAGTTAGAGTACCCTTCAGGACCCTTCAAACCGTTCTCTGATGTCTGTGTCCAACTTTATTTGCAGGTCAATACAAGTAAAAAAAATTTAGTTTCCGATGCACGTGGCAGTTAAATTTTTCTAATCTAGTAAAAATAACAACTTTATTCTTTATAAAACGCACATTAATAAAAAAATTAGCTTAATGGCATCCGATTCTTTATTTATTTAAAAATAATCTATAAATCGGATACGATGATAAATTATAAGGATTTTCAGCTTAACGTTTTTTTTTTGGAGAGCACAAGTTTCGATCCAAACTTGTGGATATTCCTCAGGACTAGTCGAGTCCAGAATAAAACAGAGACACTTAATTAATCTGTACTCAAGAAACCCTGATGAATCTCCACATGTTTGGATCGAAACTTAGACTTTCAAATAAAAAACTTTTGACTGTAAATCCTGATAATTTATCATCCTATCTTAAAGAATGAATGAATGAATGAATGAAGTTGACCATTACACACCTCTAAATTCATCTATAAATCGAAGGTAAAGTAACAATAGTCTGAGAATTATAAATTTTTATCAAATAGATCCTACTAAGAACAGATATTTAACCCATTCCGTCTCAAAGGTAGAAATAATATCTATTTTTGTTGCTTCTTTGAATTTCTACGTTAAAATATACCCATATTATGTGATTTCTAAATTTCAAAGAATTAGATAAAGTAGACGTATAAGAGAGACGTAACTGTCTCTACTGAAAAAATCGTGTTTTTTTTTTTTATTTTTTTATTTTAAACTTTCACTTATCTATATATGAAATATATAGTAAGGGAAAGTATTGCGATCATGAAAAATTTCGACATCCGGTTTTCAACGGAAACACACGTTTTGGGGTCACCTGAGTCCAAATAACCATGTCCCGCTAAATGGTCTGTGTGTGTGCTTGTGAACAGACTAGCTCAAAAACTATAAACCGTGCGAACCTGAAATTGGGTATTTACTGTATGTATATGCCCGCGATGTGACAGCAAATATTTCATCAAAATTGGTCAGGTACTTTATTTCGTAACTTTTAACGTTTTTCTCAAAAACGGCTCTAACGAAAATTGGGTATTTGATGTAGTATATGCCCACGAAATGACAGCAAAAATTTCGTCAAAATTGATGAAACGTAGGGGGCACTTTATACAATAGCTTTAACGATTTTGATTAAACTAGTATTAGAGTACTTTAAGTATTTTTTTCACCACATAATATTTAATACTAAGATTATAGGAAATTTTAGAATTCGTCAATCCAGAGTATGCCAATTAACCCCCTATGTGGGGCAGGTTGGTCTAGAAGGTGGGGTTGTTTTGCTATCTCATTCAAGTACTGTCTGACACATATTATTGTTATCAAAAGCTGCACTATAATGGTATAATAATTTTGAATCAGTTTTTAACAGCTTTTAAGGGAAAATAGAATGACAATAGAAGAAGATAGAAGTTTAGACTGTCGTCACTTTTTGCATAGGAAAAATTGCTCTCATCTTCCTCGCTGGAACTAAAGACAATTGGTAGTTTCACCTTTGATTATGTTTACCTTGCTTTTGTGAATTGCTACTGCGCCAAAAAAAAACTTGAAGAGAGCCAACTAACCCCACAGGAGAAGTCATATGAAAGATGGCTGCCAGGACAGGGGAGAACAATCAAACAAGAAACTGGTTAGTCGAAAGGTTAGGTTTTTCATAGGAGTTTGGGGTTAAGTGAACAGAATCGGAGTCAAATATTTTTCCATGCCTTTAAACCAACTTTACTGAAAATATAAAAATTTACTTACATGTTGTAAAATCAATCAATGAAGCACACTCTTATCTACACTCTTAGCATCGGATTGAAAACTCAGGACAAGACTCCCGAGGTCGAGCGGGTCATATGGTACAATGGTTGGGCCTTCACAACAGGTGTGACGGAAACTATAAGCCAATGGCCTACCTACCCCCTATGCCAACCAACCCCGCTCTCCCCTACTACATGAAGTTTTCAAAAACTACATAGAGAATCATAAAATCAGATGACTTGGAGAATTATGCTTGCATTGTCGAATTATCACAAGTAAAAATTTTTGTTTAAGTAATAATAAAAAAATTAAGGGTACTTTAAGGAGAAAATTCAAACAAAAATAAGTAAATGAGTGTGGAAAAATGTGTGACTTAGAGAATAAAATTTAACAAAACACGTCAATTTCTAATCAAAGTTAGTTGGTAAGTGAAAGTTGTGTTTCGCGCGCATCGATGTTTTAGTTAGACCAGTCATGCACAAGATGAACGATTTGTATATTATTAATAAATATTTTCAGTTGATGAATGTTATTTTATCTATATCTAAGGGAACAGCAATTGAGAAACTATAAACGAAAAGGGAAATTACACAGAGATAAGAGATAATTTAATCTTGGATAAGAACGCTATCAATCTGCCGCGTAGTATAAACAAGATTATTCTCTAAATTGTCCTAAATCTTCAACTTGGAGTTGAAATGATGGGACTCAGAGAAAATAATTATCAGCATTAACGATTCAATATAAACACGATGGCCTTGGAATAATTGTGTCTAGGATCCTGATAATATGTCTGATAATTTAACGTCAAACATCTATCGAGAATTAAAAACTAATAGACATTTCATCAGAATTTGAAGGTACTTATTAATTTTAGTCTAAAAAATCTGGTGCGATGCGCGCAACACACAACTTTCACTTACCAACTTAATTTGATTAGAAATTAATGCGTTTTGTTAATGCCACTTCTCAAAGTTACACATTTTTCCACATTCCTTTCTTATTTTTGTTTTCATTTGCTCTATGAAAAACAGTAATTTCTTTTATATTTAAATAAAAGTTTTTACTTGTGATAATTCGGCAATACAAGCATAATACTCCAAGTCGTCTGATTTTATAATTCTCCATGTACTTGTTGAAAATTTAGTTACCAGGAAACAAATAATTTCCATTAAATGAACAGAACGGCTTTAATTATGAACAATGGTCTGTCATTAAAGCCGGACTACGCATGCGTGGGCTGAACGTGTTTTATGAGTTGACTGAATATTTTTCTTTTTTTCTTCACAATATGTTTACTTGATTTTTATCAAATCTCATATTTAGCCATTTCTTATTTTTAGGCAGAACGAGAGACAGTTATTTTCTCCATATAAACAAAAACAAAGGTACTTAATAGGAAACAAAAAAAGAAACGAACAAAAAAAGCCCCCTACCCCATTGAAGCCCCCTCAGAACATTTTAATAATGATAAAGCTTACCTGATATTAACGAACACCTAATTTTCATTAAACATGACTAATTTGATGAAAATCGTTAAAGCCGTTTTTGAGCTAATGGAAAAAAAAAGTAAAAAAAGTTATGAAATAAAGTGCCCCCTCCGTTTGACCAATTTTGATGAAATTTTCGGTGTCACATCGCGGGCATTTACTTACATACATCAAATACCCAGTTTGATAAAAATCTTTAAAACCGTTTTTGAGAAAATAAAAAAAACACGTGAATATGAGACAAAATATATGAAGTAAAGTGCCCTCATTGCGGGCACATACATACACCAAATACCCAATTTCAGGTTCGTACGGTTTGTAGTTTTTGAGCTAGTCTGTTCACACACACACAGACACAGACCATTTCGGAGGTCTTTGGGGGACCGGGTGCCATTCGGGGGACTTGGTCATTTGGACTCAGGGGACCCCAAAACGGGTATTTCCGTTGGAAACCGGAAGTCGAAATTTTTCACGATCGCAATACTTTCCCTTACTATATATTTCAGATACATATAGGTAAGTGAAAGTAAAAAAGAAAAGACGTACTTGCTTTCTTTTATTTACTAATTCTCAGTAGCGCTAATGTTGTAAATGGAAAAGGATAATTTGGATTTGAATTTTTCTAAGTCCATACATTTCATAATTACTCAGATATTTTTCAAATATTTCATCTATTATGTTTGAAGCTGGCCAGCCTAACTTTTTGAACAGCGCGTGCCAAAACTAAGGGTTTCATATTCAGGTTTGCTACGGCTATTACTCCACCTTACGAACTTTACTTTCGAACATCACCCGAGAATAACCTTCGTGGAGCCTTCACGTCGACTGTTCAGGTGTTCTAGGTACTTCATCTGTTCGCCTGGGTTCGGGGGTAGCGCTATTGTCACTTTTGATTTGGGTTTTTCCTAAGTGACTGGAGTTGTTTGTGATACTAGTGTAATTTGTGAAAAGTTGTAAATCGTCTACTATTTTTTTATTTTTCTGATAATATAAAATATATTGATAATGAAGATTTTTTCTTTATCATAAGCTAGCTTTGGGTGCGTCAGCCATATTGGTTCGCTTAACGTCACGTGAAGTATAAATGGCTGTTCGCTTCACGTCGGTACGGCAAGGTTCGAAGGAGAACTTGTTCGAAGGTGAGGTTCGTAAGGTGTAAAGGCACCTTTAAAGGTTCATTTACACCGTGCGAACCTCATCCTCGAACATCTGTTCGGAACAGTGTTCGGCTAATGTGAATGAGACACGAACTCGAACGGGTATTTTATCTGTTCGTCTGTGTATTCGGGGATAGCGCTAGTGTCGGTTTTGATGTAGTTAAGATAAGCTTTTAGACCTTGATAAACTTCATTGCTAACCTAATATATTGATTTCCCATTATTATTGGCTATCGATAGCTCACGGGTTTTTATTTTCATTTCGTAATGTATAGTCTATCAGAAATATTTGAAGGGTATACGGTAAAAACCCTGCAAAGTAATTTTTTTTTTTTTTTTAATTTTTTTTAAGAGTATCACCTAATAGTTGCTGAAGTATACTTTTCGAATAGTCTATTATATTTATACAAAAACTTCTAAGTCTTTTACCAAAATTTAACATTATAGTGTGAATGCAGAAAATGACGAGGAATACGTTTCTAAAGAAAAGTTTTATAGAAAAATAATTTATATTATTATAACTATTAATAATTTTAAAGAAAATGTTTTCTTGTGTTTTTAATAAAAAGCCTTTTTATTTCTCTTAATTTTGTATATTCGTCTCTGCCATTAATTTTAGAAATAGAAACGATGGAAATGACTGTAAAAAAGAAAATAAATCCCAGTCTTAATTATAAAATAGAAATTAATTAGATGATGGGGTCTGATGTGGTTAGCATAGCAGCCTAAAATATTGAAGGTCGCGGGTTCGCGTCCTGTAGTGGCCCTATGGTTTTTAAAAAGAGAGTGAGAAATCCTTGGCAATGATACCCCTCGTACATGACGTAAATCATAGGTCCCGAGCCTGTACGATGAAAGGTACGACCTCTATTCTAATTACTCTTGGATTGGCAAAATTTTGGTTTCCCTCTAAAGCATTGTCTGATCAGCCTTAGCGACATAAAGTGACATTAAACAAACAATATGAGATAAAATAATAAATTATCCCTACAATCTTGTAGTTTGTCTTATCTCTCATATTAATTCTAAAGCAATTCATTTTTTCCCTCGATTTGGAGGGGGGGGGGGGAGGGCGAGTTTCAGTTATATCAGTTTCAGTCAGAAGCCAATAGTGCTAGTCAACTTGTATTTTATTTACATACATACATATACATATATATATATATATATATATATATATATATATATATATATATATATATATTAATAAGGTTAAGCTAAAAAAAAAAATTTTTTTTAAAGGCATATGTGGTGGACCTTGAAACACAAGACATCTAAATGACATTGCTCCCATTTTAAGTGAATCAAAGTTAAAGTTTAAAAAAGTATTTTTTTTTTTGTTTTTAAAAGATTAGTAATTAGTAGATTTTTTTTCTGAAAGAATAGTAGTTTAATTATTGCAGAAGAGTGAGTTCAATAAATCCTTTAACCCTAGGTTTACCGGGGGGGGGGGGGTTTGTTTTGCCTGTTTTGCACCTAAATTATTAAATAAAAAATCTGAAAAAATTAGTAGGTGTCGCGAAAACATTTTAGATTAATGCAAATATGAATTGAAATTTTTCTGTAACATTTGATATCGCTAGTGGGCTGGCGGATATAATTTAAATTATCAAACTATTATATTATAAAGGCATTGATGATAAATCTCAAACAATTTTTTTTTTCATTAATGTACCTGAAAACAATTTTTGAAAGTGTGAATCAGTTAAATATCTTATATATCATGATTGATGAATTTTAGAAAACACGGACATGATGACATTTCTAATTATCTAGAAAAATAACTTAATTTTTTTTACATCCACAGTTTTATACATAAGTAACTATTTTAATTTCATGAAATAAATGTTTAAAAAATTATTTACAGTTAATTAACTATAATAGTTAATTAAGCTATGCTTCGTAAACCCCCCCCTTCCATAGTAAAGTCTCTTGACGGATAAGAAGGATTACCCATTGGTAATGCTAGGGTTGAATTTGTTTTATCAGAATATTTTGGACTTTTTTTTATAAAAACACGAGGCCAACCACTCCATCTTCAGGTGAACAACTCAAAAAAAAAATTCTAAAATTTTTCTTATACGATTCCTTATTTTTTTTTTTTTTTTTTTTTTTTTTTTGTCACGTCACATTAAAATAAATAAGGTACAGCAATCAAAGAAACCTTTTTTTCACCTCATTCACTTTTATGGTGGAAATTCTTATCATCTTAAATCACATTATTTTCATCATTATCAAAGCTTGTCGGGAGGGAAAAGGTTTGTATTTATGGAACACATTAAAAATAAACTTTGGGTTATATCTGGTACTTTTTAGGAATAAGATGTTTCCTTCCCAGACTAAGCCCTATGATATGATTTCAATGATGATAAAATTTATCTGCAATTTAAGTATACTTAATTCTTTATTTCTTTGACGAGTTTTATTAAAATCGTTTGAGAGGTTTTGGAATAAATCGTAAATTTCTGTAAAATTCTTCGATAATTATAGTAGTACAAAGGCTACTAAATTTTTGTTACTATTAATATGTATTGCTATTAAAAATAACGATGATAATTCAGGGCAATATATTATAAGAAATTACTTATATACGAAAATGTTGCTATCAATCACTAATACGATGATTATATAGTACAATATTATAACACTTATGTAGGTTAAAAACATTTTCATTAAACAAAAAAAATCTGGTGCGTGCGCGCAACACACAACTTTCACTTACCAACTTACTTAGATAAGAAATTAATGCGTTTTGTTAATGCCACTTCTCAAAGTTACACATTTTGCACATTCATTTCTTATTTTTGTTTTCATTTGCTCTATAAACCCCTCAGAACATTTTAATAATGATAACGCTTACCTGATATTAAATAACACTCAATTTTCATTAAACATGACGAATATGAAGAAAATCGTTAAAGCCGTTTTTGAGATAATCTAAAAATTAGAAAAAAAGTTATGAAATAAAGTGTCCCCTTCGGTTGATCAATCTTGATGAAATGTTGGCTATCACATTTTTGGCATATACATACATAAATACCCAGTTTGATCAAAATCGTGAAAGCCGTTTTTGAGTAAATTAAAAAAACACGTGAAATTGATACAAAATTTATTAAGTAAAGTCCCCCCTCCGGTTGATCAATTTTGATTAAATGTTGGCTATCACATCTTTGGCATATACATACATCAAATACCCAGTTTGATCAAAATCGTGAAAGCCGTTTTTGAGTAAATAAAAAAAAACACTTGAAAATGATACAAAATTTATTAAGTAAAGTCCCCCCTCCGGTTGATAAATTTTGATGAAATTTTTACAGTCATATCTCGGGCATATAAATAGATCAAATACTCAGTTTAATCAAAATCGTTAGAGCCGTTTTTGAGAAAATCGAAAAAAACTTAAAAAGTTAATAAACAAAGTACCCCCTCCCTTTGAGCAATTTTGATGAAATTTTTGCTGTCACATCGCGGGCATATACATGCACTAAATACCCAATCTCAGGTTCGCACAGTTTATAGTTTTTGAGCTAGTCTGTTCACACACACACAAACACACACACACACACACACACACACACACACACACACACACACACACACACACACACACACACACACACACACACACACACACACTCAAACACACACAGACCATTTCGCGGGACTTGGTTAATTGGACTCAGGGGACCCCAAAACGTGTATTTCCGTTGAAAACCGGAAGTCGAAATTTTTCACGATCGCAATACTTCCACTTACTATATATTTCATATATAGGTAAGTGAAAGTAATAATAATTTACTACGCCAATTGAAGCGTGGAAATGCATAAGTGCCAAAAAAATAAAACAAAGTTTTGTTTTCTCCAAATTGTTATATGTGCCAAAGCCATCCTTCAGAAATGGGTATAAGTAATGTTTTTACTTTCACTTACCTATATATGAAATATATAGTAAGTGGAAGTATTGCGATCGTGAAAAATTTCGACTTCCGGTTTTCAACGGAAATACACGTTTTGGGGTCCCCTGAGTCCAATTAACCAAGTCCCGCAAAATGGTCTGTGTGTGTGTGTGTGTGTGTGTGAACAGACTAGCTCAAAAACTATAAACCGTGCGAACTTGAAATTGGGTATTTAGTGTAGGTATATGCCCGCGATGTGACAGCGAAAATGTCATCAAAATTGCTCAAAGGGAGGGGGTACTTAACTGCCACAAAGACTTTTTTTTGAAACGCTTGTTTCAAAACTCACGTTGAAAGACCAATGCACTGCTTCTCGGGTTGTTACGAAGAGATATTTTTAACAGGCAACTTCACGGTCCCCAGTTTTTTTCTAATTTACTTTTTCTTATAGAACGCACCACGTGTTTTTAATCCTTCAGAGCAATCAGTATTCCGCTCGAGTGTCTGTTCTACTTCTTACTGGGTACTAATCTTTTGCTTATCCCAAAATGGATTTATATCTGTATATTTTATTTATTTTTTAATGTGTTACATGCTGAGACAGGTAACGATTTAGTATCTATCGTTGCTCAAGCTTTTTTCTCGTTCGCATGCGCAGTACGCCTTGACTAACAGTTTTGTTTTCAGACAAGAGGCAAACCACTTTTTGAACATGAAAACCAATCAATCGAACTATCGTTTCATGACAGTTCGTACAAGACGGTTTTTCTGAAATTTATGTAGAAGGGAATACGTTTAGACACGTAGAGATATTTAGATATTTAGGGGCGATGGTAACAAAAGAAGACAAAATCGAAAAGGAAATCAAGGCTAGATTAAAAGCCGGAAATGCTTGCTTCTTTTCAGTAGCGAAATTGCTCTGCTCGCCCCTTCTGTCCCTTAATAATTAACAAATAAAATAAAAATAAATTAATAAAAATTAATTTAATATTAATATAATATTTATTAATTAATTTATATAATTAATATAAATTAATAAAAAAACTTAATAATTATAATTCTTCCAATGGTCCTTTATGGATGTTAAAGGGTTTATGAAAAAAAAAAGTATTGCATAGAATATTGGAATGTTAGAGAAATGAAGCTAACGGAGAATTTAGACGTTTACACAACGAACTCAGTGAACAATATGCCATAAATATTGGTGAAATCAGCGCGGAAAATAAAATGGGCATGTAAAATTGTGAAACAGTAGTGGACGAATTCCTAAAACATTAATAAGCACGGTGTTGTCAGGGAAACGCCCGAGGAGTAGGCCGAGACGAATGTGGGAGGATTGCGTGAAGATTTGTAGAAGCTGGGTCTGGATTGCGGTTGATGGAGGTGTGCAGGTAGCGAGTTATGTCGGCATCGAACCTTCGGGTTCGTTGTGCATTTATTATTATTAGTGCGTAAAAAACTATACACGAATAGTGTAACGATTTTATGTATTTACAATCTTTAAAAAAAATAGTTCATTGTCTTAAAAATAGTACCGAAAGTGGCACTTTATGTTGCGAGATTGTGTTTGAATGGCGAGGGGAAGCCGCGCCTGTTAATAATAAGCATCGTAATATCACTTTCGGTACGAGTAATGTACGATACTTTTCATCACGAGGCAAAAACGCTTAACGCAGTTTTTAACTCGTGAATCTACATATTAAGATTTTAATAATTAATATTATTACTGTTGTTGTATTGTTTTCCATTTTATTGATTACTAGCTAGGGTGCCCGGCTTCGCTCTGGTACTTGTGTGTTAGTTTTAATACCAGAAAAACTTTAAAATTAAAGGAAATAGAGAACAAAATTATCACCTTCTTGAAAAATCGGTTTTAACTTGGTATCAATATTCTGCAGACTTGAGATCTGCTGAGTGAGCCCAAATAAGGAACCCTCTATATTTTACAGGGGGTTAAAAATGGTAAATGAACAATTAATTTTGCTGCAACTTTGTCGAGTTATGCATCGTTTTTGATGGTTTCTGTGATTCTGAATCCTATAAGCCCATTCCAAGTAGTCAGCAGATAATAAGTTATTAGATTATAGTTGAAAAATCTGTCATCTCAGATAAAAAAATTATATTTCGAGTAAAAAGTAAGCTCCGACTACTATGTTGGTCCTATTTGATTCAGAAGTATAGAAACTACCGAAGATTCATAGAAATTTTTTTTAAGACCTTGCTTCCATTTCAACCTCCCTAAAATATCCCCCCGTATACGTTCTGCATACCTCGAATCTTACTACTATTACAAAGTGAAAACCAAAAGTTCTTGGAGGCACAATTTTTTCATCATATTTCTTTTTATCTTGAGCTATGAGGGATGATAAAATCTTGAATGCTGTTATTGGAGTTAGTCGTTTTGTCAACTGGAATGCTCATCATACATAGTAATCAAACCAACTTCTTTTTCATAAATACTATAAGAACACCTCAAACTTTTTATTTTCGATTTATATTCAGTCAATTCATCTCTTTTTGTTAAGTCTGTAATGTGCTGATCATATATTAGCCTTCTTATGAGAAAACTAATTCTTTAAGGAATCCAGTTGGTTTTCTAATTGATTGCAGAGATGTAAAATCATTATTTTATTTTGAAAGCAAAGGAGAAACTAATTATTTTCGCTTAATTTTTTAGTAATTTAAAATGAACAGCTGAACAAATATATAACCTCTACAATTTGAACTGGATGAATGAACAACAAACGTTGAGTGAAACGCACCCTAGCGCTTCCTGGTAGCCTGGAGCTCGAACTAAATTTATCATTCATTAACTCGTATCTCAATCTCAGAGAGGCTAATTAAATGGTGCGAGAGGCTTAAAATTCCAGTCCTTTTCTCTACAATTTTACACTCTTAAGAGAAAAACGGAAACCTTCTTCTCCGTAAGGGATCATATGATTAAACGAAGACATAACTTTCTTAACCCTACGTGGAGTCGTTTTTGAGCCTTTTCGGCACGCACATTGTACACTTTGCTTTATAATATATATTGATTTGTAACAGCTGCTTTAGAGAAATAACCGTAGCGAACCTCGTTTTGATAACAGTAAATACTGCTAGCTGCGCAAACTTTCCCGTCTAGACGTGTAAAATCGTATGTTCGTTGTTTTACCTTGCGCTAAATTTTGAGAAGTGTAAAGGCCCACTTTCCTTGCTCCCAGCTGTTATGGAAAGTATCTATTTTCCAATCCGACTGATGAAAAATCTATAAAATTGCACCCTCCAGTCTTAGTAATGGAAATCAGCTGTGCAATAGCCTATAAAAATGAAATTTACATTTCAATTACTCGGAGGATAATTGTAGGTAAAAGATTATCCTCATAGTACATTCAAATGTTAGAAATGTTAATACTTTTTTTGTGCGTGTTTTGCGATTTTTCATGTTAATTTAATATTTTATTAATCTTTTGAATTCAAACTACAATCATCTAATAATTTGTTTTAAATTATTCGAGCTATCACCTCGTCCAAGTCTCTTAATTTATATCTTCTGTTTGCATTCTAGTATAACTTTAGATATGATTGTATATCTCTTCTATTCGACTCAGTAAACTCAGCCTCTACAAAGAATCGATATCCAGTCTATCCTCTACAAGTATTCACTCTTAATTGATGAAAAATTAAGAGGGGGAAACTTGGCGGTTGAGCATGATCATGGTCAAATCACCTCTCTTCCTATACTGTTGCGAACCCAAGTTTCTAATAGTTTTTAAAATCAATGAACTCTCGATGAAACATTAAAAAAGAATATTTTTAGAAATGCCAAGGTTTTTAACAATTGAACACAGTTCTATGTAATTTATGTAAAAATATGTAATGAGATTTCTTTGACGTTGTAAAAAGTCATTAAAGGGTCATTGAAATTTAAGTTAGCGTTTCGTCTAGTCGGTTTTGATTCGTTGCTAAGTGAATTCTTTTTTTTTAGTCCAATTTTTTCAGATTTATTAATTCAGGAAGCGATCAATATCTTTCAAGCATTAATCTTTTATATTTTAATCTTTATTATAAATGTTTAACCTTTATATAACAAACATTATCTCAACCTTATATCTCGCCTCAAGTCGAAATTTCGGGTCTGATTTGCCATCCCTAAAACTTTTGGCTATAACTGTCTCTGTCTCAATATAATTTTCAAACATATCGGCAAGCAGATGGTTTTAACTTAAAATATATCAATGTTAAGTTATGCATACCGTTGAAATCAGCATGACAAAACCTGCAATGCCTCAATATAGTCACAATAGTATTTATCGTTTCTTTCGCGTAAGGAGCAATTTACTAAATAGCCTATAACTTTCTTGATGGAGAAATAAAATGAAAAAAAATATTAATTGGGATTTGTCGTATCGTAAATTATATTTTAAGAACGCAGCACAATTCTATGCAGAGTCGCTTACTATTCCGTTTTTGCTGTATCAGCGGAGAGATATTAAGTACATAAGGAAACGGTCAGAAATAATGTTTTGCATAATTTTCGCTGTTCTTTGCATTATAATTTTTGTTCATGTGTGCATATAGGAATTTGTTGAGTTAAATATATCGCCTTTATTATCTAGAAGTCATGAAGAGGTCTAGCAATAGACCTTACATTAAGTATCATTGCGGTTTGATCATTTTTAAACGGGCACAGTTTCTTGGTCAGCTTTGAACATAGTCGTTGAGGACTTTTATCATTGAGCTCTCGCTCTCCAAATATGGAAAGGAGAAACATTAGGTTTACCAAAAATTCCATTTAAAATATCTTGCATCGTGGGATAACACTACAATCTTCCTGAGAAAAAATCTTGTTTATATATATACTTGCTAGGGTGCCCGGCTTCGCTCCGGTAGTTGTGTGGTAGTTTTAATACCAGAAAAACTTTAAAATTAAAGGAAATATAGAACAAAATTAGCACCGTCTTAAAAATTCGGTTTTAACTTGGTATCAATATTCTGCAGACTTGAGATCTGCAGAGTCCATCCAAATAAGGAACCCTGTATAATTTACTAGGTGTTGAAAATGGTAAATGAACAATTAATTCTGCTGCAACCTTGTGGAGTTATGCATCCTTTTGATGGTTTCTGTGATTCTGAATCCTATAAGCCCATTCCAAGTAGTCAGAAGATAATAAGTTATTAGATTATTGTTGAAAAATCTGGTATCTCAGTTAAAAAAAATTATATTTCTAGTAAAACTTAATCACTGACTACTATGATGGTCCTATTTGATCCAGAAATATAGAAACTACCGAAGATTCATAGAAACTTTTTTTTAAAGACCTTTCTTACATTTCAACCTCCCTTAAGATATCCCCCCGTAATTTGAACGGTTTCTGCATATCTCGAATCTTACTACTATTACAAAGTGAAAACCAAAATTTCTTGAAGGCACAATTTTTCATCATATTTCTTTTTATCTTAAACTATGAGGGATGATAAAATCTTGAATGCTTTTATTGTAGTTAGTCGTTTTGTCAACTGGAATGCTCATCATACGTAGTAACCAAACCAACTTCTTTTTCATAAACACAATAGGAATACTTCAAACTTTTTATTTTCGATTTATATTTAGTCAATTCATCTCTTTTTTTATGTCTAATTTTATTCGCTCACTGTACTACTAAGAAATGTTCACTCATATTGCATTAAATTTACTTAAGTATATATTATATGTAGATTAAATGTAACGTGCTGATCATACATTAGCCTTCTCACGAGAAAACTAATTTTTTAATGAATCCAGTTGGTTACTTTCCAAGTTTCTTCCAAGAATCCAAGTACTTATTTTATTTTTAAACGCAAACTAATTATTTTCTCTTAATTTTTTAGTAATTTAAAAAGAACAGCTGGAAAATTATAGAACGATTACCTACGTACTGAATGAATGGACAATAAACATTGAGTGAAACGCACCCTAGCGCTTCCTGGTAGCCTGGAGCTCGAACTAAATTTTTCATTCATAAACTCGTATCTCAATCTCAGAGAGGCTAATTAAATGGTGCGAGAGGCTTAAAATTCCAGTCCTTTTCTCTTCAATTTTACACTCTTAAAAGAAAAACGGAAACCTTCTCCGTAAGGGATCATATGGCTAAACGAAGACGTAACTTCCTTAATCCTACGTGGAGTGGTTTTTGAGCCTTTTCGGCACGCACATTTTACACTTTGCTTTATAATATATATTGATTAGTGAAGTACAGTTAATTAAGGATTATTTGTCTAATTGGGATAGTTTAGTATTTGATGGGAATCCGCAACATGACACAAAGGGGCATAAATACTTCCAAATAGATTTCATTTTAGTGTTTATAATATCATAAATCGAAAAAGATTGTAAAGTGGGAAAAAAAAAAAAATGATTGAAAAGAATTCTAGACTGTTTGTTGGAACAGTTACAGACTGTTTGTTGGAACAGTTACAAACTGTTTTAGTACAAGTTTGTGGCTGTTCTAGAATCTTCTACGCTTGTCGGGAACATTTTAGATTGGTCAATTTCAGACTAAATATAAGGAGCGGTGGACTGAAGAGTTAGTGTTGCTCTGAAGATCGAAACATATTGTTACTTTTGTGTTACTGTGTCGTTACAAGTTGATACATTTTGTAACATTGTTAATTATATGAGTTTGTATATTTTTCTGACATTGTGAATTATCATTTATCGTCAATAAAAATTATTTAAAACCAGTATAAAAATAATGTTACAGTATGCACGACATTCAGCTTATGACAATTTAAATAATTATTCACTTTTTTTTTCAAGAATTAAGCCTGTAATTTAACAAAATTAAAAACAATATTAATTTCCTGAACAGTTTTGCTTAGGAGCCTTAAAATAATGACTGATTGCTATTAACAGTAGGAAGAAAGGAATTTTAAAAAGTAATAGACATTAAAAAGAAAAAAGTCTCAAAAATTTCTACAGCAGAGGACGTAATAATAGATGTTACTCGTGCGTTAGATTTCTTTCATCTGTCAGTATTACCTTCTTAACAAGATTTTTGTTGGTTTGACGTCACTTTATGGCGCAAAGGCTAATCGTACAATGCTACAGTGGGAGTCCTAAATTTTGCATATCCAGGTAGAATTAGTTTAGGGTTCTTTAACGAATACCTAACATCGTACAGACTCAGGACCTCTATTTTACGTATTATTCAATGAACAGCATAGCCAAGCATTTTTTACTCCCATTAAAAAATCCTAGGGTCACCGAGGTACCTTTAGTATTGTAGGTTGCTATGCTATCCACAACACCGCAGGTGACCCCATATTGTAACGTTAAACAAAAATAATAAAAACATATGGTTTAGAATTGTTGGAACGAAATAACAGTTGGAACAAACTGTCTTTGCACGTGTTTGTGACTTCGATGTTCGAGTACCATCGATGCCGGCCCAGAAGATTCTGGATTGTTTTCCTTACGAATATATATAAGGAGCAATTGACAATTAAGCAATAAATATAAATAAATAAAAATAAATAGCAAATAAATAAAGGAGCAATTAGTTTAGGGTTCTTTAACGAGTACCTAACATCGTACAGACTCAGGACCTCTATTTTACATCCTATCCGAATGACAGCATATTTAAGGATTTTTTACTCCATTAAAAAAATCCAAGAGGCATCGCGGAACGCTAACCCGTGACCCTTAGTATTTTAGGTTGCTATGCTAACCACTAAACCACAGGTGACCTCTCTTAACAAGTTTTATTGAAATGAACATAAAATTTTATGACTTAAAGTTAAAAAATATTGAAAATAACCGTCGTTGTTTGCTTATTTTGCGTCGTGGTTAGATACTCTCAACTCCGTCGTAGATGCAAAATTTTAAACACTTTGAAGCGAATACCCACACGCAATTTCGCTACTACTTTTTCATTAGTTACGATTTAACAGGTTTTGGTGGATAAATTACAGATATAAACTTTTATTTATAATGATAATAATAATTTACTTTAATTTAATCGAATCCGTAAAAAAATGCTACAAAAGTTTCTAAAAAAGTGTAAATCCACATGAATGCTAGGTCGTTCATGTTGTGAAATATAATTATTATGAAATTGACCAAATGATTGGACCTTTATCAAAGAGTAACGTTGTGTTGTTGAAAAGAATCATTGCAATATGATTTTTACGTTTTATCAGCTTCTGTTTATTTTATCTTCGGTGAGTCATAACTGTCGTCATTAGCTTATCAGGAGATAGTCGTTTACTCTTCCTCGATATTTCCCACGTTCCATTTACAATTGAATTGATTAGTGAGGTAAGTATTCCCCACGATTTTCACTGAATGCGTCCTTTGTCAAAAATATTTATTACTTTTCGTATTTTTGTTTAACTTTATTGGGTGCTGTATGATACTACTGCAATCTCAAACTAAAAAACTATTGATAGTTTTCAGTATCGATTGTTTTCGATATTATCGAAAGTAAACTATCGACACGTGAATAAAATTTTTTTTGTGTTGTTCAATGTATATAAGGTGCCTAATTTTAATGTTTGACATTAAAATGTGTGTTTTACTTGTATACCAACGGAATATATCTGTAAAATTAAAATCTGGTATTTTAAAATTACCTTTATCACATCAACTATACCTAACCCCGTTCCTTCCGACATTTTGCAAAACTACTAGCGCACTCTTCAGAATCTTCAGATCAAGACTAACTCCCCAGTCAATTACTCCTTATATATATTCGTAAGGAGAACAATCCAGAATCTTCTGGGCCGGCATCGATGGTACTCGAACATCGAAGTCACAAACACGTGCAAAGACAGTTTGTTCCAACTGTTATTTCGTTCCAACAATTCTAAACCATATGTTTTTATTATTTTTGTTTAACGTTACAATATGGGGTCACCTGCGGTGTTGTGGATAGCATAGCAACCTACAATACTAAAGGTACCGAGGTGACCCTTGGATTTTTTGATGGGAGTAAAAAATGCTTGGCTATGCTGTTCCTCGAATAGTACGTAAAATGGAGGTCCCGAACCTGTACGATATCAGGTACCCGTTAAAGACCCCTATCCTAATTATACCTGGATAGGCAAAATTTAGGACTCCCACTGTAGCATCGTCCGATTAGCCTTTGCGGCATAAAGTGACGTCAAACCAACAAAAACCTTGTTAAGAAGGTAATACTGACAGATGAAAGAAATCTAACGTACAAGTAAAATCTGTTATTACGTCTTGTGCTGTAGAAATTTTTCTGAGACTTTTTCTTTTTAATGTCTATTACTTTTTAAAATTCCTTTCTTCCTAATGTTAATAGCAATCTGTCATTATTTTAAGGCTCCTAAGCAAAACTGTTCAGAAAAACAATACTATCTTGATTTTTTTTCTTTCTATATTATTAGCGGACTTAATTCTTGAAAAAAAAAAAAAGTAAATAATTTTGTAAATTGTATTCAATTTGGTAAATGTCGATTCAATTAAATTAACTGTAACACTATTGTATGTTTAAATAATTTTTATTTAAGAAAAATGCTGATTCACAATGTCAAAACAAACTCAAAAAATTAACAATGATACAAAAAGTATCAACTTGTAACGTTACAGTTACAGAAAAATAACCATATGATTCCATCTTCAGAGCAAGACCAACTCTCCAGTCCATCGCTCCTTATATTTAGTCTGAATTAGAACAATCTAGAATATTCCCGACAAACGTAGAACATAGAAAAGGCACGAACATGTACCAGAACAATTTGGTTAGTTCAATCTACAACAATTCTATTCCTATTTAGGCCATTATTATAAATATTTATGGTGAATGAACAAATGTATTCTAAAACATATATATTTGAAAGTATTTATGTCCTTTTGCGAATTCCCAACAAATTTCACTCATCGGATTATCCGTAGCCAATCGCTTAAACTATCCCAATTCCACAAATTCCACATTCCTATCGTAATTATATACCTGGATAGGTAAAATTTAGGACTCCCACTGTAGCATCGCACAGTGGTCCGAAACAGCTTGTTTGGCGAAAAAATTACATAGCAATCGATATATTATTTTTTATTTTTCAAGGGTCAGGTATAAATGAAGACACAGTATTAGCTGATATATACATGCTTTATTTACAAGATTAATGCAAAATTCTTTGTTATATAAACTTTTTTTTTTTGTTTTATTGATAAAGAGATAATACAAAAACTTAAGGGCATTTAATATTAGTGCTCAAAAGATACATTCACACAACATAAACAAAATAATAATTAGAAACGAAAAATAGAAACTAAAATAGGAACTAAAATATATACAACCTAAATAGAAAATAAAATATATAAAGCCATCCAACCTTATATATAAAATTAACTATGTTATATATAAAATAATAAAATAAAAAATATAATAATAAAATAACCTTATATGTAAAATTAACCACCCCTTGTGGCTATTGGTATGTCTAAAGAATCAATATTCCTTATATAATATTTTAAATTTTTCAGCCAAATTTATTTTTTTTTTAAAAAGCGGTCGTAAGTACGATTTGCTTCTTCCCATCTACGACCTAAATGAGGTAAAAATACTTTTTTCAAATACCTGCTAACTTCGTCCAGGTCCTCCGGTGTGTAGATAAGGGTAATTACATTTCAATTTTTCTAAACTCTTCACAACATCACGGTCACTTGCTAATATTATATCAACTATTTCGCGATACGTGCAATGGAAATTTTCCATCGTGAGACTAAAATATCTGGGATGACAACCTTTCTATTGAAACAGTAGCAAAAGACTAAAAAAAATAAATAAGTATTATCGACTGGAGGAATTTGTGGCATTGTTTACTCCTGAACAGTTCAGTCTTTTAATACTCGAGTTGGAATTATTGAGACAAAATTGGCAGGGGCAAGTTGGTGCAGGTCAATCCTATTAGGTCTTTTAGACAAGTGTAAGTGATGTTTTCATACAAGTATGAAAACGGAGCATGGTGGAGCTCAATAGTTATGGATTACTAAACATTCGTAAAAGTTGATTATTGGACCATCTACTTAAAAAATCTCTAATTAATTATAGCTCAAAATCTGAAAATTGATATAGCCTTTTCTGTTTTTTAGGTATTTTGTGAAAACCGGAAAAAATAATAGAAAATTATAAAATTGTTTAAAACATATTTTTAAAATTAAAATAGAATACGTATTATTAAACTCAAAAAATATGTGTACGTATGTGACGAATACTTTTATTTGTTAATTAATGTAAAATGCACCACTACCATTCCTAATCATGGGGATTTAATACTCAACTATTAAGCTTTCAAAATATCAACTTCATTTGTTTTTTAAAAATGTTGAAAAATTGATTTTTTTCGCATCGTGGACCACTGTGCATTCCGATTAGCGTTAGTGTCGTAAAGTAACGTTAAACAAGCAACAAACGTTACAAAATGTCTAGATTTACACGAGCCTGATATTGGAGACGAGAGAGTTAATATTTGTACGATATAGGTAACCTCACAAATTTTGTAAATATCCTGCTCGTTTACTGTGTTATAGTTATTCGTTTCAGTTTATCCAACAGCATTCCAGTCCCGAGGAACACAAATAAAAAAATAAAAAAACGCCCAAAAAAAGAAGAGGTTTATCTCGAATAATCTCACTATCTAAATTGTGTTCTGTTTCAGAGTGGGACGTTTATCTGTCTTTGAACCTTCATATCGTTTCATTTAATATTGTTTGAAAATTAAATATTTTATTATTATATAAATAATTATACACTATTAAATATTTCATAATAATTGTTTATGTGTTTATGTTTGACGTCACTTTATGCCACTAAGTCCTAAATTTTTCCTATCCAAGTGTAATTAGATTACGGATCTTTAACGAGTACCTGACATCGTACAGGCTCGGGACCTCTATTCTACGTCCTATTCGAGGGACAGTATAGCCAAGGATTTTTATTCCCTTTAAAAAACCCTAGGGCCATCGCGGGACGCGAACCTGCGACCTTTAGTGTTTTATGGTTACCATGTTATGCTATGCTAACCACTATACCTCAGGTGACTCCTAATAATAATTGTTATTATTATCTTTTGGAAACGTTAGACTTAATAAAAAAACATTGATGAAAGTAAAGAACGACAAAGAAGTGGGGCTAGAAATAAATGAGGAAAAAACAAAATATATCCTTCGGTGTAGAAACGGTGACGATTTTGGTGATTTTGAAAAAGAAGAGGAAATTTATGAAGCATGACAACTCATTTTTTATTAATTTCTTTTATTTAAATGACGTTTCGGCCACACGGCTATCTTCTAGACTAAAAACATTTAAATTTTTTTTTAGATATTTATTATCTACAGTTACTAGAAAAAACGAAATCGCAGAGGAAATTAAGGCTAGGCTAAAGGCGGGAAATTCTTGTTATTTTTCTGTTGCAAAATTACTTAGCTCACGCCTTCTGACCCGAAATTTAAAAATTAAAATTTTCTATGCAGTATTGCATGAGTTGAACCCGGTAAACGTTATCAAAGTTATAGCTACGCATTGGTTAAAGTGGGCGTGCAAAATTGTGAGTTAGTTGCGAAGGAATACCTAAAAGATTGAAAAACACCCTATCAATTGGAAAATGTAAGAGGGGTAGGCCTAGGCGAAAAGTGGGAAGATTCGGTGAGAGCTGATCTTGTTTAGTTGGGATTGGACGGAGGGATGTGGATGGAGATGTGTACGGAGCGATTGCTGGAGTCGGCATCGGCCCTTCGGGGTTGTTAAGCCTTTAACCCATTTTATCCCAACTTTTCAAAAATTAATATTTCAGGTTGAAACTCAGTACGCAATGAAATTAGCCCATTAGTAGTGTACGTGCTGAGTATCAACCCAAAAACATCGCCTGGGGGGGGGGGGGGTTGTCCCCCGCCCCAAAATTGGGGCAGTGGGAACAAAAGGGTACATGTCCATTCTAAATTGATAATCATTTTTTAAAATTACTTTTATTCACAAATTACAAAAAGAACTTTATAATTTACACAATAAAACACATTTGCATGACATGAAGTAATATCTAAGTGATAAAACTAGGAATGAGAAATTTCAAAAGCAATTTGCATGACAACCAACATTACATTTTTTTGTTTTACATTTTTTACAACTGATTTGTTGTACAACACCTGATTTGGGTTGGATTCGAAATTAATATATGACCATGTCCCTCGAGCCTAACATCATTAGGAACTCTCTTGTTCTCGAAATGCTGGTGTGAAACCTCGGTCGTCCGGTTGGTGCTGGTTTTCTACATTGCATTTTTTTGATTGGATGTTGAATCGGAATTTTGAAATATTTTAATCCAGCATCATTACCACAAAAAAAGGTTGGTCAATAAGTATCTTCTTTTTTTTCGCAGCAATCCACCTATTGGCCAGCTGGACGGGTTCAATGCCATGCTGAGTGGAAGATATAGTCACCAGATTGCTGTCGTTTACTGGTATTTCTGACACTATGTCAAGAATTACAGACCATCCAACTATAGTTCGCACTGAACTTCCTGGTATGGTCCGCAATAAACTACTGCACTACACCTTGTACCCAAATGGGTTTTCCATGGATGTGTTACTTCGCCCGATGCCGACCGGAATAAGGCATCATTGCCTCATCGATGGCCAAATCAGGATCATATTTATAAAAGTTCAGAAAGTTAACATTTAGGTGGATATCTGGCCCCTCTGTGTACACTGTTGCTCTAAATGCTTTATCACTAAGTTATTAGCGAAACAGCTCCTTCAACTGTGAATATTCTCAAAAATAAAGTAAAAAAAGAATGTTCAGATAAACGGACCCAGCCGATCCCACTGCCCCAAAAAATGGGCACCCAACAAAACCTGTGATAAACCCCCTACATTACAAATGTTTGATATACTGGGTATTTTTAATCATATTTACATACATTGTAAAGTAATATTATAGTCAGAAAACTAAAACACAATAATCACTGCTCTTGAAAAAAAAATTACCTACTTTTTATTGCACTCCATGCTAATAATCCTTTGTTTATTGGAAAACAATAAATCACATAAGGAATGTTATATTGTGGCATTCACAACAATCGATATTCTGTGGTTCCGGTATAGTGTGAAACCAGTTTTTAATGCAAAAAATCGCTTACATTAAACTTGAAGCATGATTATATCACTGCCCCATTTTTGGGGCAGTGGGATAAAACGGGTTAATCTTCTTCGTAATACTTAATACATATAGGAAAAATAAGGATTTCTTTAATTTATAGTTTTTGGTGGTAGGGACAAAATGCAAATTGACACTCAGTACAGTTATTGACACCCCAACTTTAGCTATAACTATAGTTATGTAGTGGGCCGATGCTAGTAATGTGCATATTAATCATGGCCATATAGACCTAATTTGATTCTAAGTAAACACATTATTTTATAAAAAAGATTAAAAAAAATGTCTCGCTTTGTAAACTAAAATATAAAACATATGTAAAAAAAAACTTTCTTTTTTTTTCAACCTTTCTCTTTTGCATTCAAAAACTTGTATACAAAAAATAAAATAAAAATAATAAAGTCCACAACTAATGCCACAAATCCAGGAGCTAGTGGATAAAAGAAGTTTTACTATGTCTCATGGCTTAGGTGTAATAATTTTCATGACTTTCCCTGTATTTATTAAATCACACCTGTTTAAATAACAATCGACAATCAATGAATCGTTTGTTACATATTATTAGCTCGCTATGAGGAAGAAATTTATTCAGCATTACTCTTTTACCTCTTCTAGATTTTATACCAAATTAATTTTTGCACTTTAACAAAAAAATAATGCATAATTTTTTTTAAGTTGAAAGTATTATATTTTAACATTTATGTCGGTGATATAATTTTTATTAAACAAAAATAACAATTTACAATGCCACATAAATAATACAAAATCAAATAATCGAAGAGGTTCCATAAAGTATCAACTTTTAACGACACTTAAACAAAAACGTGACCATATGATCAATCTTCAGAACAAGACTACTATTGCTTTCTATCACTCTTTATATTCAGTCTGAAGAAGAACTGTCTGGAAGGTTCTAAGCAAGTGTAGATGGTACTCAAACAGTTTGTTCGTTCTGTTAGTTTGTTCTGACAAGTCTAGAACTCTTTTAAATCATAATGTAATTTGAAACAAAACATATGATTTGGAATAGTTCTGGACTTGTTCTTGGAATGAAGTTACAGTTGGAAGAAACTGTCATAGCACATGTTTGTGACTATGATATTCTGGTACTATCTACCCCGGCCTAGTACCTTCAAAGCTGTTCTCTTTACGAGTAAATATGAGAAACGATGGACTGGAGAGTTAGTCTTTGTTCTGAAGCTCCAGTCATGTGGTTATTTCTGTGTTACAAAGTGATAATTTTTGTAACCTGTTTAATTATTTGTGTTTCAATAATTTGTATGGCATTGTAAATTATTATTTTCAATAAATAATAAAATAAAAATAGTAAGAATAAAGATTGTTTAAAAATAAATAAGATAAGAAATAATAAGAATAAAAATTGTTTTGTTTCACGTTATAACAATTATCCATAATGCATTAAATACAATATCAGAAATTAGTACTATCTATATCTTTTTTAAAAGATCTTAGTAAAATCATTTTTCTTAAGTTAAACAATCAATGCTCACCTGTCTAAATTAAATTTTACATTCTGATTTGTTATTCTATTTTAATTTATCATTTTATCAATTGTTATTGTTTCACAGTACAACTTCTGCTAACAGACACTTCATTATATCAAATACCACTCTTAATTGTACTTACACACCTCTTAATTGTAAAATTTTTCAATGTACCAACAAAAGAGGAGCCCTGTGCTCTTTTCAGTGGTTATTTATTAAATAATTGATTATTAAAAACTTTTTTTATAATTTATATTATAACTATTATTTTTAAATTGATAAAGAAATTAATTGAAGAAAAAAAGATTTATTATGATTGAAAGATGTCTTAACAAAGTTTTTTATTTTTAATTATTGTAATAAAAACCATATATATAAATTGAGAAGAGTTAAAATAATAAAATATTATTTATAATTGTTTACCCACCATTTGTAACACTACAAACATTTGTTTAAATGTAAAATAATTGTACCGGCATGTTCTCATCAAACCTGCAAAGCTTGACATCCCAAAATATTTTCTTAATGTTATTCCTGTGCATGAACATCCTCAGAACACGTAACTGTGTAAAAACAAATATACTTTCTATAATTTACATATTGTTAAGGGTTGGAATGGAAGTACGCAATTTTCAGTTCACACTTCTTGTTAAATGTTTGCACGGCTAGTGATTATTCAATATTCTAGGTTCCATGAGATAAGCATTAAAAATTATGTATTAAGAGAATCATTTAATATAAAAAGAATTGAAGCAGAAAAGAATAAAATTGTATATCGATTAGTTTTTTTAAAACATAAAACGTTTTAGATAATAGATAGTTGGCTAGTCTAAAATGGTGGTCAAAAAATCTACAAAAATTAGTATTTTATGATATGATAGGTAGACTGTTGTTTTATTTCATTGATAATTAAGTAATTAACCTTGTTTTTTAAAATTGTCTCTTATTTTTATTGTATTATACAGCGAAGCTTTCAGTGCTTAGCACCATACTATCTAAAAAATATACGTTTTTATAGATTGCAATATAAATAATAAATATAAATATATTTTATCAAATAGAGGAGAGCGGGGTTGGTTGGCATAGGGGGTAGGTTGGCCATTGGCTTATAGTTTCCGTCACACCTATTGTAAAGGCTCCACCATTGTACCATGTGACCCGCTCGACCTCGGGAGTCTTGTCCTGAGTTTTTAATCCGATGCTAACAGTATAGAGAAGAGTGTGCTTCATTGATTGATTTTACAACATGTAAGTAAATTTTTATATTTTCAGTAAATTTGGTTTAAAGGCATGACAAAACATTTGACTCCGATTCTGTTCACATAGCCCCAAACTCCTTTGAAAAACTTAACCTTTCGACTAACCAGTTTTTTGTTTGATTGTTCTCCCCTGTCCTGGCAGCCATCTTTCATATGATCTCTCCTGTGGGGTTAGTTGGCTCTCTTCAACTGGGTTTGTTTTGTGCAGTAGCAATTCACAAAAGCAAGGTAAACATAAACAAAGGATGAAACTACCAATGGTCTTTAGTTCCAGCAAGGAGGATGAGAGCAATTTTTCTTATGCAGAAAGTTACGACAGTCTAAACTTCTATCTTCTTTTATTGTCATTCTATTTTCCCTTAAAAGCTGTTGAAAAACGATTCATAATTATTATACCATTATAGTGCAGCTTTTAATAATATCTGTCAGGCAGTACTTGAATGAGATGGCTGAACAACCCTACCTTCTAGGCCAACTTGCCCCACATAGGGGGTTAATTGGCATACTCTGGATTGACGAATTCTTCAATTTTCTATGATCTTAGTATTAAATATTATGTGGTGAAAAAAATACTTGAAGTACTCTAATACTTGGAGTTCACAGTGGTATCAGCCCTATTGGGATTATATTAACAGGAATGACTCAAAAATCATAACAGTGAAAACTGTTGCCAACCAACCCCGCTCTCCCCTATAGATTGCAAATTACACATAAATTTTGGGGCCGGGATAGCCTAGCGTGTAGGAGCGCGACCCGTTGTTGCAAGCTCGAGCCGAACGGCGGCGGTTCGAATCCGCCCTGGGAGGGTTGACTTTTATTTCGTGGAGGCCCCACGGAATAAATCTCGACCCTCCCACCATGGTTAGAATAGGTTGGTTACACCTGTAGAGTAACCCCCGTATGCCACACATGGCCAGGTAGGGGTATCGAACAAAAAAAAAAAAAAAAAAAAAAAAAAAAACACAAATTTCTTTTTTTTTTACAATGTTCCTAAAACATTGTCGCATGTTCTTTTTGCATTATCCTTAGTGGATATCGTCTAATTTATTCATTTTAAATCAATACAATGTCAAAAAAATAAATGTATACCGTAAAACGGGGTGACATTGTGACTAATGGGGTGACTTTGTGACAAGCATATTTTTATACAGTTTTTGAATTTCCCTCCTTAAAAAGGATCAGGTTAGGCAATTCAGTGTACCTTTCAGGTAGTCAGTAATGTGCTACAACCTACTGGCCACATATAACTTCTTTCATTCCATTTACCATGGTGCTTTATTTCATATATGTTTGATTTTATCATTTAGTTGAAACCTTGAAATAAAGCACCATGGTAAATGGAATGAAAGAAATTATAAAGGTCCATATGTGGCCAGTAGGTTGCAGCACACTACTGACCAACTGAAAAGTACTCTGAATTGCCTAACCAGATTGTTTTTAAAGAGGGAAATTCAAAAACTATAGAAAAATAGGCTTGTCACAAAGTCACCCCATTAGTCACAATGTCACCCCGTTTAACGGTATATATGAATTTAAACTGTAAAAAAAAAAAAAAAAATTATTACTGTTACTTACGCTTTAAAACTCTAAAAAATAAGTTAAAAACTCGCTCAAATAAGAATCTAAGAGGTCCCTCCTTGTGCCGCACTCTTTTCTATTTCTTATTTTAGCTATTGCCCAGAGAGATTCAATTTGTGTTGGCTTCAGTTACAGAAATCTATAACATTATAAATTATTACTTTTAAAGTAATCATTTAGTGATAGAAAGTAACTGGCAGGCTTAATGTAAAAAAGATCCTAACTTCCCTCTCTGGTATTAATGCAAATCGGACGATGCACAGTGGAAGACCTAAATTTTGCCTATGCTCATATAATTAGGATAGGGATCTTTAACGAGTATTTGTCTGTATTTTGTTCAATTAGCCCTGAAGAAGACTACTGTTAGGTTGAAATTTAGGCTACGATAATATATTTTAACACTATTTGTAGATTTTTTGACCGACACCCTGCACTAATTCTTGAATTCATAAAAATCTTTTAATTTATTTTAGGAATTTTTCTACTACTGATTGCTTTAGATTTAGTTTTTAACAAGCCTTTCAGATGTTTAAAATGACTGTATTTTGCTTATAGCCGCGGTGTCAGAAATGATGCCTCTTTGGTGCCACCGATACGCCAAACTGCATCGATATTCAAGCAGCCTGTTACAGTCTACCGGACACAGGAGGGGAAGGTGAAAGCTGATTTCAAACATGGACCTCAGGAGAAGCCTAAGCAGGTTTGAACTTTATTCACTAATAAAAAATATGAAAATATTCTATTATAATACTAAAAATTATTCATTTATTGAAATATATGACAGTACTCATACAATATAACAAGTATCCTTAAGACTAAATTATGGACAGTCATTGCATCCCATTACGACGATGGGGAAACCCTTAACTACTCACCTTAATCAATGTTACTTATTTACTCACCATGGGTCAATATGACCCAGAACAAAAAAAAAAATTTAAATAACCTTAGGGTGTAAGATATTAATTTAAAACAACGGGAGGAGGCTTGAAAATATATATTTATTTTAGTATACAATAAATGAAAGTTTTAAAATATGAATAACATCTTGAATTATAGGTATGAAATGAAGTAATAAAATAAAGGAACTCCTTAACAGTACTATTATTAACATAATTTCTTTTGATTTAAAATTGAAAAAAAAAATTCTACAAATAACCTTTGCAGTTAGAACAAATAAGTAATGAGTGGTTTTTACAAATGAAATCCCCGCATTGGACACAAAACAATGACTTGCACAACTACTCACCTCGGGTCAAAATATCGATTTCGATAAAATAAACAACTCCCTTATTTTCCAGACACTGGAAAGAAGTAACTGGAGCCAAAACAAAAGATATGTCAAAGTTTGGTTATCATTCAATGCCAAAAAGGTATAAATAGAATGAAATGCAACTTGGTACAGGTCAATATAACCCGACGTGAGTACTTAAGAGTTAAAGGAAGGGTTCTTCTACTAGCATGGCAACCTACAATACTAAAGGTCGCAGGTTCGCGGATTTTCTCCCTCTTTCATAAAAGGAGAAAAAAATCGTTAGCTATGCCGTCCCTTGGATAGCACGTAAAATGGAGTCAGGTACTCGTTAACGACCCCTATCCTAATTAAACCTGGATAGGCAAAATTTAGGACTCCCACTGTAGCATCGTCCGATTAGCCTTAGTAGCATAAAGTGACGTTAAACAAATATGGCTCTTCTACAAAATACAATGCTTTAATTGACTATAAGTTCAATAAATCTCTCTTGTTTTTTCTACTGAGGTTTAACAGTTGTGTTATTCTAAAGTGAAAAATTATAATGATATAAAATCGATAAAAATAAATCCTCAATTTTAAATTATCACCAATTTTAGTAGGAATCAGTACCCCAAAAAATTGTACTTCACTAAGCCCAAAAAAAAAAAATCTGGTGCGTGCGCGCAACACACAACTTTCACTTACCAACTTACTTAGGTAAGAAATTACTGCGTTTTGTTAATGCCATTTCTCAAAGTTACACATTTTTCCACATTCATTTCTTATTATTGTTTTCATTTGCTCTATAATCCCCTCAGAACATTTTAATAATAGTAAAGTTTACCTGATATTAAATAACACCTAATTTTCATCAAACGTGACGAATATGATGAAAATTGTTAAAGCCGTTTTTGAAATAATCAAAAATTTGGAAAAAAAGTTAAAAAATAAAGTGCCCCCTCCGGTTGACCAATTTTGATGAAATGTTGGCTATCACATCTTTGGCATATACATACATCAAATACCCAGTTTGATCAAACTCCTGAAAGCCGTTTTTGAGTAAATAAAAAAAACACGTGAAAATGAAACAAAATTTATTAAGTAAAGTCCCCCCTCCGGTTAATCAATTTTGATGAAATTTTCACAGTCATATCTCAGGCATATTAATACATCAAATACTGAGTTTAATCAAAATCGTTAGAGCCGTTTTTGAGAAAATCGGTTAAAACGTAAAAAGTTATTAAATAAAGTACCCCCTCCTTTTGAGCAATTTAGATAAAATTTTCGCTGTCACATCGCGGGCATATAGGTACACCAAATACCTAATTTCAGGTTCGCACGATTTATAGTTCTTGAGCTAGTCTGTTCACACACACACACACACACAGACACACACACACACACACAGACCATTTCGCGGGACTTGGTTATTTCGACTCAGGGGACCCCAAAACGTGTATTTCCGTTGAAAACCGGAAGTCGAAATTTTTCACGATTGCAATACTTCCACATACTATATATTTCATATATAGGTAAGTGAAAGTAAAAAGGATATGCTTGATAAATACACAGTATAGTTCTTATGCAATGAAAGGAGGTAACCATGCCTGTTTAAAATCCTGAGGGTTCTTCGTTCGGAATCAGTTAATTCAACACTCAATTAACGGTTAACAACAAGAAACTGCTCACATGTGTTTATTTCTTCTTGTAATTGAAGAGATGTCTTTTAACTCAAATAATATTTCCAATTTTGAAATGTATGCACTTTTTTTTTATCCACTCAGTTCGGCTGCTCTGAAGCCAGCTATTTTGAAATATGTAAATAGAATTTCATAATGATTTAATATTGGTCAAGATATTTGAGTTTAAAGTGTGAAGTTTAATCGCCATTCCAGAAAATGTGTAATTACCATTGCTCAGGACACAGCCATTTTTAGATATGTTTTGTTGTTTAGTGCAGGCTACCAGGTTTTGCTAAGTCTGTATCCGTCTTCTTTATTTATATTATTTGGTTGTTTTATAATTTCTTTAATTTAACTTTAATTTAATTGTTTTTCTATAGCCTCCCTGATGGATCTATGGTGGTAGTTGTCAATCCTAACTATGGCTTTGGTGTCTTCGAAGGCTATCAATTATTGATGCTAAAACATATTTGTTTCGTCAAAAACATCGATTTTAAAAAAACAGCTTTGTTATTGTTAAAACATATTTCTTTTGTCCAAAATATCGATATTAAAAACATCCTTTTTTATTGTCAGAACATAGATGTTAAAACGTATTTGATAAAAAATTAAAAAAAACAGCGATGTTAAAATCAACTTTGTTACTTTATGCATTTCTTCTTCATGGTGTGGCCATGTAACAGGTTTTTGCACTGCTAAGCTTTCACCTATCTTGCTGTATGCTTCTTCATGGTCTATGGTGGTAATTGTCAATCCTAAATATGGCTTTGGTGTCTTCGAAGGCTATAGTGTGTTGTGTTGTTATATATATATATATATATATATATAATTGAATAAATTTTATAAATAATATTCAAAATAAATATAAGATATATTGGTTAATTGGGTTCATAAGTAAGGTTTATCTTGTTGAAATATAAACGTTACATTGAGGCTTCATCCAGAAGTGTCGAGTCGGCCAACATTTGGTAAATTGCAGATTATTGAAGACAGATGTGAGAAACAGGAATATGTGTCTAATTTTTTTTGTACTATTGTAGTTTAAGATGTTTTCAAGTAAAGAAAGTTCATAATTTTCATTTGTATAAACCTTTATGAAATGTTCCCTGTATGGGTTACAAAAAGAACAGCACAAGAGAAAGTGCTTTAGAACGTCTTCAATAGGTTTCTGGCAGAGTTTACAAGGCTCGCTAAGGTTGAAGACTAGGCGCTTATTTTGTAAAGGAATCTGCAGGTATGCAGCGCTTGCGATTCTCAATTGGCTTATGGCTCTATGTTTTTCTATTTTTAAGCTGAATGACAGATATTCTTCTGGTTGGGGATATGTGATATGGTGGGGATATTGCAGATGCTTCTATAGACGGGGTTGTGGGTGGAGGTCATTGCCCGGTTTATGTCTGTGGACAAGGCGTTGTTTTTTACCTTTTCCATAATTATACTTTTGTTTGTTTGTTTTTGTTTGATAACAATTGGTTTCCGTTTGATAGGTCTGTAAAAAACTCAAGTGCATTGTTCATGGAAGCTATTCTCTTAACTTGTGATATCCAGTTATATCTGTGTCCAGTTTTCTGTTGTCCATAGTTAAAAGTCTATTAAAGCATTCGCGTGGTAATCAATGCTCCGGTAACCAAAGGATTTTTATGCAAAAGTTTAGAAGTTTCTTAAAAACTATTACAGAAAGCGGGAGATGACCTGTTTCTAGGCGTACTAGTGTATGTAGTTTGGTGTAGTTTTAGGACAGAGATAAACAGATTTAAGAAACCAGGTTTGCGCAGTTTCCACAAATTCCAAGCGGCTCATGCTTGGAGCAGCATACAGGAGAGTTGAGGAGACAATGGCGTCGAAGAAGGTTAGTTTTGTTTCCCAGCTTGCCACTGTTGCCGATTGAACATAGTGTTCCGCCGTTTGTGAGAACTTTGCCATTGAAAAAAAAGGAACTCCAAGGTAGGTGTATGATTTGGTGTATTCTAAGGGCACGCTATTCCAGTATATTTTTGCTTCTTGGTGACTTGTAGAACACTATGATTTTTGATTTTTCTGGATTCAGTGTAATTTAGAATCAGTGTAACTTGCTTGTTTATAGCAAGGGATTTGAGGGAGATGGAGGGGATACACACATAGCAATTTTCTCCCCATCCCCACCTTGACCGGCCAACACTTCTTGTTATAGTCTTGATGGATGAGTGTGTCGAATATGCCATAGTGTAAATCATGATCCCACTCTGTTTAGAGAACAGATTGGTTCATAGCTTTAAGATAAAGTTAATGCTCTCTAGAATTAGTTAATAATTCATACTTTATTTATTAAATTGTAGCTATTCTGGGAAAAGAGACTTGAAGGCCTGAGAGCGAGCGATGCGCAGGGGAACCCTCTGGAACCAATGGAACTGCCACGAGCTCTGCGACCTGCAGGGCCGGGGGTGACGGACGAGACCCTACTTCAGTCGGTAGCGACTGCGCTTCACGTGCTCGGCCAACCTATCACAGGCCAGACCAACCTGAAGCCAGGTTCGGATAAGAATCCTGCAGTCTTCATCAACCCGGACCAGCCACTGATACAGGTACTTGATCCTTTATTTATTTAGAAAGATTTTTACATCATGTATTTAACTTTAAAATCACAGCTCTATCCAAACATTGATGTAGGTATATGCCCATGATGTGGCATCAAAAATTTCATCAAAATTAATCAAACGGAGGGGGCACTTATTTTATATATATATATTTATAACTATTATTTTATATATATTTTATAACTTTTTTCTAATGTTTACATTTTTTTCGATTTTCTCAAAAACTGCTTTAATGATTTTGATTAAATTCGTCAGGTTTAATGAAAATCAAGTCTTCTTTATCATTATTAAAATGTTCTGAAGGGGCTTAAATTTACGTTGTTGTTTTTTTTTTTTTCAATTGTAGTGACAGACCATTTCGTAATTAAAGCCGTTCTGTTCATTTAATGGAAATTATATGTTTTATGCTAACTAAATGAAGTTGTCAACAATTACATAGAGAATTATAAACTCCGACGACTTGGAGTATTATGCTTGCATCGCTGAATCATCACAAGTAAAAACTTTTATTCAATAATAAAAAAATTTATTGTACTTTAGAGAGCAAATAGAAACAAAAATAAGTAAATGAATGTGGAAAAATTTGTGTCTTCGAGGAGTGGCATTTTACAAAACACGTTCTAAGTAAATTCTAAGCTAATCTAAGTAAGTTGGTAAGTGAAAGTTGTGCATCGCACCATTTTTTTTCTTATTGCAATCTCTTTTTGTTGTTTCTTTCAATCCTGCGCTGGAATTGCATATCCATGGCCTGAATGTGACTTATATGTTCTGTCATTAAGGTCCATGATTTGCTGCAGAAGGTCATTATAGGATGTAAGTGTTTGTATAGGCTTAAGTGTTAGTCTTCTACTCTTATTCCATCCATAACTATAATTTCAAAACATGAAATAAATTTATATTAATTCAATCTTTATTCGTGGGTAACCACCTTTTTTAAATTAATTTTAAATAT
The DNA here is from genome assembly GCA_911387785.2 of Aelia acuminata. Classification (NCBI taxonomy): domain Eukaryota; kingdom Metazoa; phylum Arthropoda; class Insecta; order Hemiptera; family Pentatomidae; genus Aelia; species Aelia acuminata. The sequence continues at coordinate 12,955,763 of OU426984.1, forward strand.
TTTATTTTTTGAAGAAAAAAGATTGGGCTCCGCCGGGAGTCGAACCTGGGTCTCCCACGTGACATGTGCGGTATATTAACCACTACACCACAGAGCTCGCTTCCAAGCGGAGCCAATCCTTCCTCTTCACTGATACCTTTCCCCTTGGTCTCGCAAGTAGGACTTCCTGGGTCTACCTCTGGGCCTCTTGCCCAATGGTCTCACCTCCATTGTTTTAATTGGGTCTCTGTGGTGTTCCATGCGACAGACATGTCCAAACCACTTGAGCTGGCGGGTCTCAATTGTTTTCTGGAGTGGGTATATCTTTAGATCTTCCCTAACCCTCTCGTTTCTGATGCGGTCTCTTCTTGTTTTCCCAAGTATCGGTTCCTGATACGTAGATTTGATAGCCTCTATCAATCGGGGAGGCACATTCTTTGCTCACAGAGCTCTCCAGATTTCTTCTCAAGGAACCGAATCGAAAGCTGCTTTCAGATCCAAAAACGCAAGATATATATTCCTATCACGGTCCCATGCCTTTTCTATAACGTTTCTGAGGGTGAAGATATGATCTTGCGTCTGTCTTCCTGGGCTAAATGCACTTTGCTCCTCTTGCAGGTAGGGCTCAACAATGGGTCTTAATCTTTTCTCCAGTATGCTGGTATATATCTTTGTATATTCTTTTCTATCCTTGCAGAAATTTTTCCAGGCCGTCTTTTTCTCTTTTATAATTGCTCGAAGATCTTCTGTCCACCAGTCAGAGCGTTTTCTTGAAGTTGAGACCTTCTTCAATCCGCAAAACTTGGATGCCGATTCCAACAGAGCTGTTTTGAGATCAAGCCATACATCATCCATTTCCTTTTCGAAATCTAGTTCCTGAAGTCTGGCCTTCAGATCATCTTCGTAGCGTGTTCTTATTTCAGGATCATTGAACTGTTTTACCTCAATGCGTTCATATGCTTTCGTGGGAGTCTTCCTCTCCAGAAGGATTCTAGTGTCGGCAACTAGAAGCATGTGATCACTGTCGATTTCAGCTCCACGAATAATTTTTACATCTGTATTGTGGAACCACCTTTTTTAAATTAATTTTAAATATTTTATTTTTTGAAGAGAAAAGATTGAAAAGGTGGTTACCCACGAATAAAGATTGAATTAATATAAAATAATTTAAAATTGATGTTTGTCAAGAGATGCCAAAAAATAGACAAAATTTGTCCACCTCCCGTTACTACTCGCAAAAATTGCGAGATCGGGGGAGATGTATCAGTGAAGAGGAAGGATTGGCTCCGCATGGAAGCGAGCTCTGTGGTGTAGTGGTTAACATATTGCGCATTTCATGTGGGAGACCCAGGTTCGACTCCCGGTAGAGCCTAAACTTTTCTCTTCAAAAAATAAAATATTTAAAATAAAATAAAAAATTAAATATTTACAAATAAATGTATTTTTCTTTCATTTTCAGGCTGTTAGTATAACCGATGAAGATATTAAGCGACAAGAAGAAAGGGTCAATTTGGCTCGGAAGAGATTGCAAGAAGCGATGAAGGAATATGACCCATAAATCATCGTGTATTTGTACCTTAGTGTATATAATTTTTATATGATAGATGTTTATAAATTTTATTCTTTTTTTTTTATAAAAAAAATTTAATGTTTACCGTTTAGGGTATTGGGATGTGACTGATCTCGATGCTTTTCTGTTACGGCAATATTGGGAGGTCCATGTTTATAGTCATCGTTATTTAGGCTAAGAATAAGAATTAATATGAATTTCTTTCGTATATAAATTTTGTCAGTTTATAATCATTCGTTAAAATTTCTGAGCATAATGTACTTAATTGAAAGAATGAAATAAAAGTAATAATAATAATAATAGTTATGTTAAGTTATCAATTGCTCAATGATCGAAACCGACAACAACTGAATGTTATTTCGTCCATTTCATTTATAAGTTAGGAATAATTTGTTAAAATTTAATTCTATACCAATCTGATGTTTGGTGCTCATTATTAGTGTATGAGTTATTTTTATAATATATTTTTTAAGGAAAAAATGAACTGATATTCTCTTTTCAGAGATTCGAGATAGTACTCTATCATATTTCATGGGTCCCAAATTATACATATATCCTTTTTGTTTTAATATATATATATTTATAATTCATTTCTTTTAAAATAGTATGTTAATCTAGTCTTTCAGTATTAAGTTTTCACTGCCAATTTTTTTTTTAAATGTCAAATGGGACAAGAAAGTATCTTTGTGTTCATTTTTTTTTATAACTTGATTTCTATGAAATAATGATTTTGTTTAAATTTTAATGTAATGTTTTATATAAGGACCCTTGATATATATATTTTTTTTCCTTATACAAATAATAAATTATAATTTTTAAACTATTTAATTAGAAGATAAAAAGTTTCGACCACGGCCGAGAATCGAATCCAGGTCTTCTGCATCAAGTTGTAGCTCTTCTTACTCTTGATGAGCGGCCCTACGATTATCTCAATGGTCAGAGTGGTACAACGGAGATGCAGAGGATCTGGGTTAGATTCTGGCCTTGGTCGAATCTTTTATCTTCTAATTAAATAGTTTAAAAATTATAAATTAATTATTTAAAAAAATAATCAATGATTTAATAAATTATAATATATTTTAAATTGTACTAATGCCATTTTCATATTAACACACAAATGTATTTAACATGATCTATTTTGTCTACGCGTTTGTACGACAGTCTTCTATTACAACAATATTTATTGTACAAAATTGAATTTTTTTTGTCTGATTACGTATTTATTATATATTAATTTATACATATTTATTTATTTGTATTTATTTAGAGATTATATGTTAGGTGATAAGCATTTATATTTGAGTTGATTTATAATGATATTGTAATATTTGAAAATCAATATTAAAAAAAAAAATATTTTGAAAGAAAATGAATTCTTTTTTTTATTGTTATCAAACTGTAATGATCTGTTTTATCCATAAAAAATAAATGGAAAATATGAAAATGTATGTATATGAAATTTTATTGTAAATATTAGTTAGTTCTGTACTTAACAGACTGACTTTACTTTATCAATGTCTTTTTAAATTTACGATCGTAACTTAACTGCTGGTGAAAGATCTCATCGTCTTGGCTCTTTGTATCAACTGTAATATAGTGAATAAATCAATCTATATAAATGTTTCTTTCTGTCTTTCTATTTACTATTTACTTTTTCCCAATTATGCATATTGTTAGAGGGACTACACTCTCTCTCTCTCTCTCTCTCTCTCTACTATTATTTCTTAACACGTCCACGTGTACCACCGGTGGCTCATACTAGAATGCCACCTCTGCAAAATAATAAGATCTTTAACAATTTAACTGCCAAAAAAGAATACCTGAGAATCATGCTCTCGCTTTGACACAATTTTAATATTTGATTCTCTGACAAGAGAACAGTTAGTCGATTTCAGGTGACATGGCAGCCAAAGTGTTAAGAAAGTAGAAATAATTTCTATATATCTGAAAATTAAAATAATGAAAGTTTAACATAAATTCATTTATTTGTATTTAGTTATATTTACATTCTCATACTTATAATCGTATAAACATTTATTTTTTAGTAACAATTATAATTAATACCGTATTATAAACATAACTAGTTTTATTGTTTATTTTATTAATGTTGGATTGCCTATCCTGCATAATGCCCTGGAATAGCTCCTGTCCGATAGAGCGAACAGCATTTAACAGTCCTGGCGTGAACGTGCTAATTAACATTTTCTTATATCCTTAAATCTAATGCTCAAATCCCCATGCCATTGCATTTTTTTAATTGTAATTCAGAAAGATGTAAGTCCATCTATTGGAGTGTTTTGGTGAAGTTTTATAATGAACTTTTTGGGGTCTACTGCACGAAATTTTAGATTTTGAATGTTTTTTTCTCAAAACAGCATTTGAAAAAAAAATTGATTTAAAAATTTTATATATATATATATATATATATATGTCACAAAATTTGTCAAAAAGAATATGTGAATTTATCATTGAAAAAGAATGAAGGAAATATTATAATGTTAACAAATAAACTCATCTAATTTCCAAGAGCCCATAGTTTTTCTGAATGTTTGTATTGTTTCTTAATTCTTGTAGTTTTTCCTTTTATTTATCTCCATTCCTATTTATTCTAATGGCCACATGGTTTTCAGCAATCATAGCAATAAGCAAAACTGCTAGGAGTCACTGATGCCATTTTTCTCTTTGTTTCCCTACAAATCTTCAACTGCTTCTTAGTTTAGTTTAGTTGTTTGTTTAACGTCCCTTTAATGTTGCTGAGGATAATCGGACGATGCTACAGTGGGACTCCTAAATTTTGCCTATCCCGGTATAATTAGGATAGGGATCTTTAACGAGTACTGGACATCATACAGGCTCAGGACCTCCATTTACGTCCAATCGGAGGGACGGTAAAGCCAAGGACTTTTTACTACCATTAAAAAATCCTAGGATCACCAAGGGACGTGAAACCGCGACCTTTAGTACTGTAGGTTGCCATAGTAACCACTATGGCAACCTACACCGCATGTAACCCCTTCAACTGCTTCTACCTTCTCAGGGCAGATTTCATCTTCCAGCGGATCAGATTCTTCCTTTGACTCTGGGCTAGCCTCCACAGCTGTTTAAAATTTTGGAAAATTGTCGCATAACTTAATGAGGAAATTAATTTTCAGTGAGGGTGTAGATCTTTGCGATTCTCATCAGTTTGGCCCTTATTTTTAGTGCAAGACATGATCAGGTTCTTTACAGTTTCCGGAATACCACATGTTGGACATAGAGGCTCAACATTCACGCCAAGACTGTGGAGCTCAGCTTGGAATCCTCCGTTTAACAGCATACGTTTCTTCATCAGGGCTAAAATGAAACAAATTTATGAGTGAAATAAAGGTATCTATAAGTAGCAAAGAAAATATGAAGTACATAAATAACACAAGACGAATAGATATGCTCGATTATAACATCAATTACAGACCGTAAGCATGCAACAAATGATAAAAACAAGATCCAACTAGTGATATGTTTTCATGACGTGGATATTATGAATTGTAATAAACATAATAAAATAATGTTAAGTGTATTGATTGGGCATAATAAAATTTGATATTTACCTAGCTGAGTCATGGGTCTGTGCTCAGAGACTGATGTAAACGTAAGGAGTAAAAAAGTGATGGTAAGAGTTTTTTTAAAAAAAAGGTTTATACATACATTCAAGGGTTCGTTTAATTAATATAATAGGTATATGTGTTTCATAGATCATATACAAAATCATAAACCACATCAAAAAAACAATATCATCAATTGTTGAAGTTGTTAAATCCAGTTTGTTTGTCTTAATGTAGTTTATTGTTAATATTCTTAATTGCTAGTCCAGATAATAATGTTGTTTTTTCCTAGGATCTGTGACCGTTTATTGTTACAGAAAGATACTAAGCTAAAAATTATGATCATATTATCATACTATTTAGATGTTATCTACTAAGTAGGCCTGCGATCTTGATAATTATCGACTTCCTCTGCCTGTTGTTTTTAACATTATGAGAACTGCCGCTTAGCGCTTGTCCTTCATGAGTAAGTTCATTACCTTCATTTTCCTTGCATTCAATCATATACGAATAAAAATGCTTTTACTCGCTCAGGCAGTCATATTCTGGTGTTTGTGAATATCATTGTCAACTAACATGGCAATTTGATTTACAGGGAGGGAATCATATTATATGTCTGCATTTGGAAACAAAACACAAAAAAAAGTGCTTAGATGTTTATTTACTCTTGGCATTAGGACCTTGTAGGAGAGGAATCACCTGTAGTGTAGTGATTAGCATAGCAACCTACTACAATAGTAAAGGTCCCAGGTTCGCTGCCCTAGGATTTTTTAACTGGGACAAAAAACCTTGCCTATGCCTTCCTTTGGATAGGATGTAAAATGGAGGTCTTGAGCCAGTAGGATGAGGAGCATTGTCCGATTAGCATTAGTAGCATAAAGGGACGTTAATCCAAACAAAGAAACAAAAGTATTCATTATTATTATTTATTTAAAATAAGCTTCTAGATCTTCTTTTAGCTATATAAATACAATTAAATGTTTACCATTATAGTAGTGAATTGCTACTTATTTACAGGTCATGCTCATTTATATTAGACACAGTTTTCTTAAACCATTTCAGATAATATTTATGAAATGGAGTGTATCTTAATTTTTTGTAAGTTTAAATAAACAGCAATTTATGTCCAAATTTGATGAATAACTGTGGTAGAATAGTCACAGGTAGGTTTAGAATAGTCCAATAACACTTTTTTTTTATATTACTATTTGGGAAGGGGCTGCTCCCCCCCCCCCTGATTGTCCAATTTCTGTGATTTATTTATTTGTTATGTTGAGAAAGTAGAAACTGGCACTTACCCTTCCTTGGTCACCACCAGGGGTTGAGTATGGTGTATTAACCAGAGATGATAAAAATATTTTTGGTTTAGTGGTTAAAAAAAACCCTTTATATTGTGAAGGCGGTTTCTTTGTAGTGATTATGACTATAATTGAGGCGTTCATTGGAAATTCAGTATTAATAATTAGCATTAAATCTGTTGTAATCGGTAATGTGTAAAGTAGTTAAATATCTTAATGGTCCTAGACATGGGCGTACCCAGGGGGCAGCTGCCCCCCCCCCCTGGAAGGCTGGAAGCAAAAATTTTTTAGGCTTTGAAGACTGGAAGCAATAATAGAATACATTTTTTTCAATGGTACGCCCTTGGTCCTAGACGTTTCTAAATAATATCAATCTTTTCAGGCTTTCAAGGAAAACATTTTCTGTCATATATATTTTTTCGATTAAACCCTTCGTTTGCGTGTCACAAGCAAAAACGTGCGATTTCAATCTATCATATCATATATTTATTTCTAAGAGCCTTATTTTGTCAGTACGCCACAACTTCCTTAATACTTCATCAAATTTCATGAATGAGGTATCCTTTTAAAGCTTTGCTTAATCACTACACCGGAAAAATATACAAATCACTCATTCCGCCTTCGTTTGCGAGTTGTAATCGCAAAACCGCGGTTGTGAGAAGAAAATCAAAATGTAAAGGTTTCTAAATGGTAGAATATTTTCGGTCATATACATTTTTTCTATTAACCCCTTCGTTTGCGAGTTGTAAGCGACAAACTGCAATTCTCAGCGAAAATGGTCGCAGGGCTTTTTGGAAGGTGTCATTTTTTTCAATTTGTCGAGACGAACATTTTTGTTTAGATACACTTTTCAGATTTTCGCCATCGTTTGCAAATTGCAAGCAAAAACATGCGATTTCGCACAACAGAATCAGTACACTCGCTTTCCGCAAAACCGATATGTGTATTTAAGTATAGGTTGTACCTGCCTGACCCTGTTTTATCACACAGTCAGTTGTATGTTGGGTTTTCCAGGGTGCGCTTTATCAGTGACATCTATTTCTGTGCAAAACAAACCCACTGACAAAAAATCTCAGATGACCAGGTCGTAACTTTAAACATAGTGGTCAAAGAGGTCCTGTAAACACAGTAATATGTAAATACCTTAAACTCACGTTTCAAAAAATAAATAATCTACAATTTAAACACATCTATTCTTTACTTCAACCCTCACCTATGCCCATGACGCACTATCATAGGGGCTCCAGCCGATTGTAAAGGGGGTACTGCAGTCCGAAAGGAGGGGGCTGCAGCCCCACAGCCCTTCATTTGGATCTGCTAATCAGCTTTTTTACCTTTATGTTCCTTTCCCACAACTAAAGTTCTACTTGTTCCGCATATTATTTCTTCTTTAACTTGCTTCCTTACTTTAAGGAAAGTCAAATTCTAACTTTAAATGGCGAAAATTTTTTCAAAGGGAGGGGCTGCAGCCCCCACAGCCCCCCCCCCTAGATCCTATACGATAGGTACTGAATATACGGTGTGTAATTTAATGAAGTGGAATACGTAAGTAAGTACATTAGAGTTCGAATGCTTCGCACAGGTCAACTAGTATGTAAATATTGAAATAAAATAAAATAAATTTAAAAAAAAAATATTTAGAGTTACTTAAAAACAAAAGAAAGCTAAGGCTTTGTATAGCCCCTTCCCTTGGTAAAACCTAGAAGTCAGAAACCCCTTTGGCAATCCGAGGTTTAAGTCAGGCTTTCATTTGAATTTTCGTTTTAATAATTTCCGTTAAATCCGTTTTCATCGTTCGGCGAACAAATATGCAACTCATGATATCTCACTACTGATTAAATCAATCAGTTAGTTTTATATCCGTAATCAGTGGCCATTATTATGGTATTTGCCATCTTTTGATAATGATAACCTGATTTGATAGCAATACTGTTCAAACTTTAAAAGCCGTGCCCTGAAAAGTAAGAAACATTGACTTAAACACTCTCAAAAACAATGGGTTTTATAAGATACTAGCTGTATATACCGGTTTCACCTGGAGAATTTCATTTTTTTAATCTATAAAATCTATAAAGTGAGACTTATCGACTCAAACGACCGATTTTGTAAAAACCATTGTAAAGCGAGATCAAAACGATTTTTATAGCAATAAAGAATATACCCATAGATTTGCTGAAGTTATGCAATTTTAATATGGACAGGTGTCGGCACCTGGTATAAAAGAACCACTGAGTGAAATTTGAAGAATTTAGGACAAACGGTATGGATTTCTATTAAGAAAAACAGAATTTCATCTCTATTTACATAGATTATAGCTGTATATCCCGGTTTCACCCTGGGAATTTCATTTTTCTAATTGAAACGGTCGATTTCGTTAAGAACCATTGTAAAGCGAGATCATAACGATTTTTATAACAACAAAGAATATCAGCTGAAGTTATGCAATTTTAATATGGACAGGTGTTTGCACCTGGTATCAAAGAACCACTGAGCGAAATTTGGAGAATTTAGGACAAACGGTATGGATTTCTATAAAGAACCATGGGCGGATCCAGCCGATCGTAAAGGGGGGGCTGCAGCCCCACAGCGCTTCATTTGGATCTGCTAATCAGCTTTTTTACCTTTAAGTTCCTTTCCCACAACTAAAATTCTACCTGTTCTGCTCATTATTTGTTCTTTAACTTGCTTCCTTACATTAAGGAAAGTCAAATTCTATCTTTAAATGACGAAACATTTTCCAAAGGGAGGGGCTGCAGCCCCCACAGCCCTCCCCCTGGATCCGCCAATGTAAAGAACAAACAAACAAACAGAATTTCATCTTTATTTATATAGATAGATTGTTTTTTTTTGTATATGGAAAAACAAATAAAATTTATTTCATGAATTTTCACCTATCTCCCCATACCAAAAAGGACTACATAGGAGCAATACACACCGATACAGCGTCTACTTCCACCAATTGGCTCGTTAATATTTTGGTTTAATTAATTTGCATCGGAGGTTCCCCATCAAGGGAATGGATTGGTTCCAAACAGATCGGCCATGTTGGTACATAATTAGTGTATACATTGCCCCCACAGTGTGCCCCCTCACTATCCCTCTCTCTCTCTCTCTCTCTCTCACACATACACACACTCTCGCTCTCTCTCCGTCTCTCGCTACCTCTGCTACTAACGTTTAATATCGCGTGGAAGCTATTCCTGGTAGCGAAGGCTCTCTGATGTGGTATTGGTCATCTAGCTGATTGCATCTCTGTAGGCTTAATATATCTAAGTAGCAATTGGTAATCACGAATATAATGTTAGCACACGGTCAGTATGCGAGCTGACCTATTAGGTTTGTCCGGGAAATGATGCACGTTTAAATTGCGTTTTGGGTACAACATCGGTTACGTACCGGTTAAAAGAGAGCAAGTGCGATAACCAACATCGAAACGCTTGGAGTGATCTCGGTGTACCTTTTTACTTTCACTTACCTATATATGAAATATATAGTAAGTGGAAGTATTGCGATCGTGAAAATTTTCGACTTCCGGTTTTCAACGGAAATACACGTTTTGGGGTCCCCTGAGTCAAAATAACCAAGTCCCGCGAAATGGTCTGTGTGTGTGTGTGTGTGTGTGTGTCTGTGTGTGTGTGTGTGTGTGTGTGAACAGACTAGCTGAAAAACTATAAATCGTGCGAACCTGAAATTGGGTATTTAGAGTATTTATAAGCCCGCGATGTGACAGCAAAAATTTCATCAAATTTGCTCAAAGGGAGGGGGTACTTTACTTAATAACTTTTTACGTTTTTTTCGATTTTCTCAAAAACGGCTCTAACGATTTTGATTAAACTGAGTATTTGATCTATTTATATGCCTGAAATATGACTGTAAAAATTTCATCGAAATTGATCAACCGGAGGGGGGACTTTACTTAATAAATTTTGTATCATTTTCACATGTTTTTTTTATTTACTCAAAAACGGTTTTAACGATTTTGATCAAACTTGGTATTTGATGTATTTATATGCCAAAGATGTGATAACCAACATTTCATCACAATTGATCAACCGGAGGGGGGACTTTACTTAATAAATTTTGTATCATTTTCACGTGTTTTTTTTATTTACTCAAAAACGGTTTTAATGATGTTGATCAAACTTGGTATTTGATTTATATATATGCCCGAGATATGACTGTAAAAATTTCATCAAAATTGATCTACGGGAGGGGGGACTTTACTTAATAAATTTTGTATCATTGTCACGGTTTTTTTTTTATTTACTCAAAAACGGCTTTAACGATTAACAAAAATAAGATATGAATGTAGAAAAATGTGTGACTTTGGGAAATGATATTTAGCAAAACACGTCAATTTCTAATCTAAGTAAGTTGGTAAGTGAAAGTTGTGTGTTGCGCGCACGCACCAGATTTTTTTTCTTACCTTCCTATTTTATGTATATCACTCACGAACCTCACCTTCGAACAGCCTATTCGGCTGTTCTAAATTTGACACGAACTCGAACAGTTAGTTTATCTGTGTGTTCAGGTATAGCGCTAGTGTCGCTTCTGAGTTAGTTAAGATGAGATTCTAGACCTTCTTTTAGCATGTTTCTGACGTTGCTTATATCCATAATAAGTTAGAGCAAAAGTCAGAACAGCCGCTAGTTTCAAGTCAGCCTTTGTCAGTCTTTGTAATGAAAATTATTGTATTAAGGTGCATAGGTCAGACATCATTTTTCGCTCGACTTCACGTTTAAGTGTAAATAGCTGTTCGTAGTTCGCCGGTACGGCAAGGTTCGGGGGATTACGAGTTCGTGGGTGAGGTTCGGAAAGAGTTAAGGCACCTTTGTGTATAAACACCTTGCGCAGAGGAAATATCGTAACCAATGAAGGCCTACTGATTATTGTTAGCTGAAAATTCGGCGTACCAGAACTTTCTTGGGTTTTCATTTCTAAAGTGACGTGAGTTACACGAGAGTGCTTTTTTTTAATTTTTACATTGCGGTTAAAATTATTATTAAGATACCTCGAAAAGTAACCTTAGGAAACAAATATTTTACAAAACTACTTTTTCATTATTACATCATTATTACATCAAATAAGAGTGTACCGTACGGTCCTACAGCCAGTGGTAACATATGGGAGCGAGTCCTGGACGCTTACACTCAATGATGAAAGGCTGCTAAGCACATGGGAGAGGAAAATCCTCAGAAGAATTTTTGGCCCTACCAAAGAAGGGGATCGCTGGAGGATGAGGACAAATGCGGAGTTAAGAGATTTTTATGGAACTCCAGATCTTGTTTCCACCATCAAGAGTGCCAGAATAAGATGGTTGGGGCACGTACAAAGAATGGAAGGTGGTAGGCTCCCGAAAATGATAATGGAGGGACACCCTGGTGGTAAACGGAGTAGAGGTAGACCAAGACTGCGTTGGCTGCAGGATCTGGAGGAGGACCTTCGGTCATTGGGTGTTTCTGTATGGAGAAGGGCAGCTGCGGACAGGTTGGAGTGGAAGAGGATTGCTGAGGGGGCCAGGGTCCTGCAAGGACCATAGCGCCGTTAGATTAGATTAGACTTTTTCATTAAAAAAAAAAAAAGTATTCTCTCCCCCTCTCTCGCTACCTCTGCTACTAACGTTTAATATCGCGTGGAAGCTATTCCTGGTAGCGAAGGCTCTCTGATGTGGTATTGGTCGTCTAGCTGATTGCATCTCTACGGGCTTGGTATATCTATGTACCTATTGGGAATTACCTAAATAATGTTAACGTACGGTCAGTATAAAGTTGTTTAGAATGGGTTGTTCGGCAATATATGTTGATGCACGTTTGTGCTGCGTTTTGAGTACTACATCGGTTTCTTACCGGTAAAACCAATAAGCAATCAAAACGCTTGGAATGATCTGGGCCTTCCTTTTTTTTTTTTTCTTACCCACTAATTTATTTTTATCACTATCCTTATATATATAAAAATCTCGTGTCCCGATGTTTGTCTTTCTATTTCTCAGAAACTACTCAACCGATTTTAATGAAATTTGGCTCAATGTATATAGTTTTGGCCAACTTAATAGACAGGATAGTTTTTAACTTGATTAGTGATCAAAATAATTCTTATACAGCGAATTATTGCAAATACAGTAGGTCGTGTTTCGATTTATTAACATGGCGTCATATGTCTATTTCATAACGTTTTTGTTTATAAGCATGCTATTGTAATACAGGTTATCATTATTATAATTTTGTATTGCGTTATGTGAGAGCAGTTATATTATTATTTTCCACAGACAAATAGTAATACAAATCTTTGTATTTATTGTTAATTTTCATTAAAGAATAAATAAATAAAAAAAAAGGTTACAATAAATTCTCAAAAGTGTAGGTAATTTTTCTTCCTTTTCCTTTTTTATTTGTGTTTCAATTAAATTACTAGCTAAGCGCTTAAACGCTTTGCTGTGGCCCAACCTGATATCAACTTTTAGTAAAGTAAATACATTCTAATAATTTGAATTAGGCAATTATTTGAAATAATATTCTATAAATGTTGTAACAGCACCTACTGCCAGAGGTGTAACCTAATAGAAACCTGACTTGGGGAGTCAGTGTTGCCAAAAAGTTGTGAAAATTAGTGGCTACACTGCGGGTAACCAGTCATAAAAACTCCCTGAGTGTGTTTTGATTAGGTGTTGTGGGATACTTTGTGATTTGCTAAAGAACTGCATAATTAAGACTTTAATATTATATTTTCAGTTGATTTATTTATTTATTTAAGAGAAATTTTACAGACGTGTTAACCAAGATTGGCATGACCCTGAGCAAAATTAAACGCGTTGTTAAACTAACAATACCAAGTTGAAGTAGTGTTAGGCCAATAATTAATAGATCAATGGCTGAGGTTATCAAAACTTACTTCAGTCATCCTTTTTAAAATTAGCGGAAACATATAGCCATTTCGAGTTAGTTTATACCGATCCATAAAAAAAGGGCGATAGTGTTGGCAGCTCTGTGAGTCGTAAACACAATCAACTCCTTTTTAATCAAACTACATTGAAATATGAGATGTAAAAAATAAAAACTTTAACTTTCCTATATTCTTTACCAAATACTTTTAAATGGTCTAATGCTCTATTCTCAATCACGTTGGATTTTGATTAGCTGAAAGGTTTTCATCTTTATCAATGAATATTGGTAATACTGTATTTGTTTAAAAATATTAGGATATAACTACTGAGCCACAGCAACGCGTGGCCGGGTCTGCTAGTTTACGATATATATTCATTTACATTCATTAGGAACTCGAACAGGTACTGTATCTGTTCGCCTGTATATTCGGGGATAGTGCTAATGCCTCTTCTAAGTTAGTTAAGTTAAGCTTCTAGAACATCTTTTTACCCCTTATTGTGCAAAAATGTTTATCTGTGGCTCCTAACTCCCAGGGGATGTAAATTCTACCTGATGATGCTCCTGAAAAGAAAAAGGGTGTGACCTACTTCTACAGTTTAGTCAATGGGTGCTGTCCTCTTTGTTAGGTACCTTTACACTATGCGAACCCACCCTCCAAATCTCTCCAACACTCTCAACACAGTTCGGCTAATCTAAATAAGACAGGAACTTAAAGAAGTAGTTTGTCTGAACGGCCACTTGTTCGGGGGTAGCGCTAGTGTCGCTTCTGAGTTAGTTAAGATGAGATTCTAGAGCTTCTTTTAGCATCTTTCTGACGTTGATTTTATCCTTCAATAAGTTAGAGCAAAAGCCAGAACAGCCGCTAGTTCCAAGTCGGCTGTCTTTGTAATGAAAATTATTGTATTAAGGTGCATAGGTGCGGCCAGACATCATTGTTCGCTCAACTTCACGTTTAAATGTAAATGGCTGTTCGTGGTTCGCCGGTACGGTTATCTGTTCGTGGGTGAGGTTCGGAGAGAGTAAAGACATCTTTGTATGTAAATACCTTGTGCAGAGGCAATATCGTAACCAATTAAAGTCTACTTAGGTGAGATTAATTTTAGTTGAAAACTCGGCATACTTTTTTTTTCTCACCCTCCTCAATTTATTTTATTTAAAACTACAATATAAATATACAAGGATAAATATATGCTGTATACAATGTTTGTCTGTGTGTGTCAACATATTTGTCTGTCTGTCTGTCTTAATTAAAATTGTTTGCTTGTTGTTGTTTAGGGGCGAAAACCTGCAGCGGTCATCAACGCCCATAGGTTTAATTAAACTTATTCACACATTTATAGTTAAATTACCACTATCTGTAAAATAATTATATATATATTTCAGTTAAATAGCAATAGATAAAAACTATAAAATATACTAGGAAGCCAAAGAGTGACAAATATAAAATGAAAAACATTAAAAATAGGTTAAATTAAAAAAAAAAAAATCAAAAAATCAAGAGAACGTAATATCCAAGCCGTTGACCGTCGAAATAAAACCTGAAATATATGAAATAAAAAGTGAAAGAAACGATTATAAGTTAAATTTTTTTTTAGAAAATAAAATAATGTTCAAAACCGTCGTAACTTCAATACAACAAATTATTTTATTCAGCTGTAAAAGTTATAGTAAGCTAGGTGAATCAGGTAAGTGATATGGAGAAAAAAGAACAACAAAACAGATTTTATATTATTATTATTATTATGAAAATTTATTTGAGGAGTAAGATTTTAATCTTTCTACTATCTTTATGATTAAAACTGTTAGACTGATATTTTGTTATTTGTTCCTTTTAATTGATTATTATACATATTTTCTCAATTGTACTAGAATTTATAAACAATCAGTTTGGTACTTCTACCATACAACTAAAAGTGAGATTTAAAAATGAGTTCATGTTATCACCTATTGCCAATCAAATACATTTAAAATTGATTAGCAATTGGTAATGCCATAATATAAAACATTTGGTGATTGCTTTCACTGATAGAAAATAGCAGTGATACGGCAGTAGAAACACGGGAATAATCCTCCTCCCGACTAACTCGGGATTAGTCCTACTACGCCTCCCAAAAATCTATGGCTAATCTCAAGTTGAGATTAGGTATCAGAGTAGGTATCAGAGTAGGTAGAGTTGTAGTTCGGAACTGGAGTACGGAAGTAACGCATTTACCCGTAATTTTTTTTTTTTTAAACTAAACATTAGCCTTAGGCACGCGTAGAATTTTCGATTTTAGAATTGTGTCGATTAAAAATATTAAATAGAACGACGTATATAAGGGAAGGAAATGAGATTTATTCATCTTTGTTTAAAATAATTTGAAATTTATTTTTAAATATCGCTTATATAATAAAATTGTTATAAATAACTTTAATCTCATCTAAATATTTAATAATCCTAATAAAGATTTTTGGACTAATTACCTATGCGAGAGGTAACTAGTCGCGAAAAAAAAAGCCGTATTAATTACGGTTTTTAAAATTTTAGTTCGCGAGAACTAACAACAGATCGCATTAACAACGTTGGTCGCGGTAGTCGGGGACGTGGGGCGGATAATTTAGAACGGAGAATTTATACAGAATTTATACAGGTGAGATCATACTCGGCATACCAGAACTTTCTTGGGTTTTCATATCTAAAGTGAAGTGAGTTACACGAGAGTGATCGTTTTAGTTTTGTTTTAATTTTAACATCGAGGTTAAAATTATTATTAAGATACCTTGAAAAGTAACTTTTTGAAATAATTTGTTTACATTAATTTTTCATTAAAAAAAAAAAAATCAAAACAAATAGATTCTCTAATATGGCAGCCGGCTTCAGAAAACAAGATTTTTCTATAACGCCCAATCCGATGCCCTAGACTTCATTTGGGGTTTGCCGAGATGTAATAATACATAAGAATACATTTTATGAAATAAATATAAATGAATGAATTGGCTTGAATTTCTCGAAAACAGTTCAAATTTATAATTTAATGAAAGAAATTAACCTATATTTTCTTTTTAATCGAAATGTTCTTATTTATTTCATTTATTATCAATGTCTGTTGCGTTAGATATAAAACCAAGGCGGAAAGCAGTCGGAGGCTTACGAAGATTCAAAGTACCGAAATTAATTAGATTACTATTGTATAATCTTATTATATATAAAAATCTTGTGTCCCGATGTTTTTCGGAGGTGAAATCAGAAACTGCTTAACCGATTTTGATGAAATTTGGCTCATTGTGTGTAGTTTTGTCAAACTTAAAAGATAGGATAGTTTTTATCTCGATTATTGGCCTAAATATTTCTTTTTTTGCAAATTGAATGCTTATTATACTACAATTGAGTGTGATTATAGTTACGTTCTATAAATTTCCAACAGATAGTGGTGTAACTAGATTTATTGACCCAAAACTTCATTTTCTTTCAATATTTAGGTTGGGTAAGCATCCATTAGCCAAATATATTTTTTCCGGCTTGGACTAGAAAAATCCGTATTTTTCCCATGGCAAATTCTGTGTCACCTTTCCACTTATTTGTTTTAGATAAAAACAGGTTAACCAAAATCATTGTGCACCTATAAGTATAATAACCTCCTGATACGTTATCTCATATCATCATGTGATATATTCTGAATTTAATTAATAAGCATTATCGCAAAAAAATAATTTGGAACATGTTTGCTAACTTTCTGTTTTGATTGTATTAAACCCTGTTCCAATTATATTCTTTATTATTTCCTTTTAAATATATCATTCATTAACACATTATGGTCAAATATAAGATGTAAACAATAAAAACTTTAACCCATCTAAATTCTTTACCAAAAACAATTTTAAATTTGGCGTAAAGTTCTATTTTAAATCCAGTTGGTTTTTAGATTAGATGAAACGTTCTTATCTTTATCAGTGATTTCTGATTTGACCGTATTAAAAAGAATAGGATCTAACTAATTCAACGTATTATAGCTACTAAGCGACAGCAACGCGTGATAGGGTCTGGTCGTAATGCTATAATAATATAATAATATAGCAATACTACTATAGTAGAGGTGAGAGATGGTCAAATGTTCTTCAATTGCGATAGGTTAAATGATGGTTGAATGACTTTGAGAACTCCTCCATATTAGCTACTGTACCTAACCACGATAAACGACTCCTCTCAGAATCCATTTTCATCCATCTAGAAAAAAATAACCCACAAAACTGATAAAGAGATAATTTCATCCACTTATTCTAACATCTTCCGCATCCTCAAATCCTAGTTTTGATTTTATAGGTACCTGCAATTATCTCTGTACATCTTGTACTATTATTATTTTTTGTATTGTATGCTTCTTTCTGTATATTTTCCTAATTTTTATGCATTGTTACATTATGTATTATCTCATTTTTATGTTATTATTGAGTCCAGACTATTTGTATTTGTATACAGTACCATATATTTTGTTAGTTTTTAAATATTTTTGTTCACTCAGTTGTCATGTGCCTTCACTTCAAAAGCGTTGGATTTCCCCGTCATAAACCTTTGAAGTCGGCAAACTAACCCCCTACCACTACCTCTCACCTTATTTTTACCTTTAGTCTTAGTATCCACCTGGACTCAGTAGGTAAATATCAGATTCTATTTTATCTTGTTAACCAGCCTCTTATGTTAATATTCATGTATACACCATCTTTTATATTATTATCAGTTCTGTAATGTATCCATTTATTGTCACCCTCTAGCATAGATACTCATATATTTGTTTCTTTTAGCCCTTGTTGGGAAAAGTTGGATCGAAACGTTTGCTTACCATAATAAAATCATTGTAAACTGAAAATCCTGACCATCATTTAACCTATCAATACTATTATAGTACAATATATAAAGCGATATGAATGGACGCACTTTATCTGAGCAGCCCGAGTTTAGTTAGTGAAGATGGTCAATTAATTATTGAGAATAAAAGCTACCAATATGCTCCACTGACCTCTTAATGTGCCTTTACACTGTGCGAACCTTGCCTAACAGCTATTTACACTTAAACGTGAAGTCGATCGAACAATCATATCTGACCGCACCTACGCACCTTAATACAACAATTTTCATTTCAAATACGGCTGACTTGGTACTAGCTGCTGTTCTGGCTTTTGCTCTAACATATTATGGATAAAAGCAACGTCAGAAAAATGTTAAAAGAAGGTCTTGAAGCTTATTTTAGCTATAAAAAAAGCGAGAATAGCGCTATTCCCGAATACATAGGGGAACTCATAAAGTACCTGTTCGTATTCATGTCTTATTTACATTTTCCGAACAGTGTTCGAAAGTGAAGTTCGTACAGTGTAAAGTCACCTTTACACTAACGTCGCGCACAGGGGTATTTGGCCCTAAAAGTTGGCCAAAACCCATTTTTTGAAATTTGAAATTTCTGGTAAATAATGACTGGATGTTTAAGTAGAGTACCTGCTCGATCATGTAAGATGATTTTTATCTCTTCCAGGCCCTTAATGCAGCGGCTATTCTAATTCAAATCTGACCTTATCCTTTAACTCGTCTCTGCTCATTAGTTTTGGTCTACAAAATATATTAATTTTCTTTGTTCTTACTGAAGTATCGGCATTATCATATGATGGATAGTTCGAGGCAAGGTTTGTACTTGTTATCCAGATAGTTATAATTTTTTTGTATTCAATACTAGTATCAATACCTTTTTGTTTTTTGGTAGGTATATTTTAGAGCTAAAAATTAAATTTGAAGGTTAAAAAGTTATACTTCTGGGCATTTCTGGGCAACGAAATATTTTTTATGATAATGTATAATTATCGTAGATTATGTTTCTTGAAAAAAATTCTGCGAATAGCTGCGATTGGGAGACTTATAATTTTTTATTGCTGAAATGTCAATTTCATTAAATAATAAAAAAAATTCAATTTTGTTATATTTTCATTTATTTGTATTTTAGGATCTTCTGGAAGAATAACTGTAACCTGAATGGAAATATTTGACATATTTTTAAAGTCAAAACATTAGCTTTTAAAAAAAAGGACTTTTTGTTTTCTTTCTAATTGGGAAATATTGTGAACTAGAGCATGTGAAAGAGCTAAAACAAAATTATACAATTTGAGGCATGATTTCCAAGTGAGATATAATGCTTCTTCAAGGAAAAGAAATTTTTTTGAAACAGCAACAAGAAATGGCTAACTGGGACGATATCAATCAAAAGCTGTCAATCAGATATCAATCTGGTGGACGCTCTAAAAAATCATTTGTTACTTTAAAACTTACAACGAATACGGAGAAACTTTATCAATGGTATGCTATGTCATCATCTGTTCACAAAATTTTAAGGGATGGTTTTGAAGTGATAAAAAGCCCTCTGCTTTATATTGGTCTTTTATCTGAGGAAGCAGCAGAAACCCGAAATAACCATTTCCGGGTTTATAGAGAAAATAATAGATTAATATTGACATCAGATCCATTTATCACAGGTATGAGAAGTTCAAGAAAAAAGGTATCAGGTTTTGTAAGGAAACTTTAGAAATGTCTCCCCCAACCAACTTAACCGATAGTGGTGATTCCGAAAGTTCATTAAGAGACGAGGAAAGTGAATAATGAATAATTATATTTCATATGCATTTTTAAGAAAGGTTGGGGCGTTTCTTCCTGGGATATAAGTTGTGTTTCGAAGAGGTATTAAACAATTCTTAATGAATTAGGAAAACACATTTTTTTTCTTTATAACCATAACTTTTTATATTCACCTACTTTACACTATTTTCATTTTTTAAAAATAAAAGTAATAGATAAATGATCATAAATCTTTAATTAGTTACAAGCATATTTCATCGGTGCAATGCATAAAGAGAAAATAATATGAACATAAATTGTAAACCCATGGATGCCTATTTCACAGTCGGTGGAGTTATGTAAAAATTTATTTTATGAAAATTTTCTCCTTAGAGTATTTTTTTAACTGCTAAAAAAACATTTTTACTGTCTATCACAAATATAGAAGCCATTTTGAGGACTTTTGAATTAATAAAATGGAAGGAAATAGTTTTGGCCAGCTTTTCGGGTCAAATACCCCTGTGTGCGTCGTGCATATTATATTGTATAACCACAATATTGTAGCGTTTGCTTCAAGCTGCTACCTAACATGTGTTTGTTCCCTTGCTAACGTGTAAACAACATTATTGATTTACAATAACTCTCTCCGTAGGTTTGGTCAATAAAAACAGCTTTGGAATGGTTCGGGTCAGCGGAGCACAACATCGTTTATAACTCCACATGTGTACAAATCTTCTTGTTGATAATCTAGTAATACACTAACAGTAATTACAACTTTAAGATCTCTTTATAACTGTAACACATCTATATCTTGGGTGAAGTACTGTGTAAGGAAGTAGGAATGTGACATCGATGTCGATGCTTATAAAACATCGGTGTTTTGACTAAAACGTGTGATAACATCTCTAACTGCAATATTTGCCTCAAGCATTAAATAATTTCTGGCAATTTTGCTTTTATTTTACTTGATCAAATGAAGGTTAAACATAATGGTATTTATTGGTGCTTTGACAAGAAAAAAAAGATGGTTTTTCGACAAAATAGATAATACAAAATAAAAGAGATTTTAACATTGGAGTTTTGACAAAAAAAGAAAGATGTATTAACAGCTCTGTTTGACATAAACCATTTTTTTTTTTTATCGATGTTTTGATAACAGCAGATATTTTGAAAAAAAAAGTAATATTGTTTTTTGAAAAAAATTATGGATGCGTTTAATCTTGATGTTTTGGAGATATCGAAATTTACGAGTAGGTCGTATTACTATACAATATTTACAATAGTTTACATAATAGAAAATGTTTTTTCACTAATCCATAATTTCCTGTCATATTGTTTTTTTGTAGAGTAAAAAAGCGTCCAGCGTCCTACTTGAAATATCTCAAAGTTATTGAAGGATGTTTTTGGATTGTTTTAAATTATTTTAAATAATTTATTTTTTGAAGAGAAAAGACTAAGCTCCACCGGGAGTCTAGGGAGAGGTATCAGTGAAGAGGAAGGATTGGCTCCGCTTGGAAGCGAGCTCTGTGGTGAAGTGGTTAGCATACCGCGCATATCACGCGGAAGACTCGGGTTCGACTCCCGGCGGAGCTCAATTTTTTCTCTTCAAAAAATAAATTATTTAAAACAAGGTGGTTACCCACAAAAAAAGATTAAATTATATATATATATATATATATATATATATATATATATATATATATAATTTATTTTTTGAAGAGAAAAGATTTGGCTCCGCCGGGAGTCGAACCCGGGTCTCCTGCGTTACATGCGAGGATGCTAACCGCTACACCACAGAGCTCGGCTCAAGGCAGAGCAAATCCTTCCTCTTCACTGCCTTGAGCCGAGCTCTGTGGTGTAGCGGTTAGCATCCTCGCATGTAACGCAGGAGACCCGGGTTCGACTCCCGGCGGAGCCAAATCTTTTCTCTTCAAAAAATAAATTATTTAAAAATGGTGGTCAGCCACAAATTAAGATTAGATTAATATATATATATAGTTTTTAAATCGGGGTTTTCTGGAGCTGGATTGTATAGCGAGCGTCAGGTGCTCCATCAGTTGGCGGATATATTAATGACTACCGGAAGTCGTAGGACATAAGTAGGAGGAGCGGATAGGAAAGGATGTAGGATAGGTAGAAAATGGAAAGGATATAGAAGAAAAAATAAAAAAAAAAATAGAAAAAAGATTGAGCCGGGTTTGTCTGAGTTGCATCTGCTGGGTAGCATGTGCTAGGCATCTGCCCCTACCTGCTAGGCCACTCCACCTTTATATCAACTACTGTCCTATTTATTGTCAGCCCTCTCTTTCTATTATATAGTAGTAGGGTGCGCTATAGTATAGTACTATATTCAGAATAGTCTTCACAGAGCACCTGATTCCGTTTTAAAAAAGTCTGGTGCGATGCGCACAACACACAACATTCACTTACCAACTTTTGTTGTGACGAGTTTTGTTAAATGCCATTTCTCAAAGTCATACATTTTTCCACACTCATTTACTTATTTTATAATAGCATTTGCTCTTTAAAGTACACTAATTTTTTTTCATTATCAAATAAAAGTTTTTATTTATGTTATATTTCGCCAATGCATGCATACTACTCCAAGTCGTCTCATTTTATATGTCTCTATGTAGTTGTTGAAAACTTCATAAAGTTAACACGAAACAAATAATTTCCTTTAAGTGAACAGAAGCTCTTTAATTATGAACAATCTCCTGTCATTAAAGGCGCAATGCGCATGCGTGGGCTCAACGTTCACAGTATATTTGAATTGTTTTTCTCCTGTGTATGTTTATTTGATATTTGATATTTCATATTTCATATTTTGCCATTTCTAGGCGAAACGATAGACTGATAATTTCTCCATATAAACAAAAACAAAGGTACTTTATAGGAACACAAAAAAGGCCCCTTCCCCATTTATGCCTCCTCAGAACATTTTAACAATGATAAAGCTCACTTGATTTTAAAAAATATTTGATTCTCATTAAAAATGACGATAATTTGAGAAATTTTTGAGAAAATCGAAAAAAAAAAAAAAAAATTGTAAAAAGTTATGAAATAAAGTACCCCCTCCGTTTGGACCAATGTTGATGAATTTTTAGCTGTCACGTCGCGATGATATACATATAATACGAGTAAATACCCAATTTCAGGTGCCTACGGTTTGCAGTTTTCGAGCTAGTCTTTACACACACACACACCATTTCAGGGGACCCCTAAACGTGGATTTTCGATGAAAACCGGAAGTCGAACTTTTTCACAATTGCCCTTACTATATATTTTATATTATATATATAGGTACGTCAAAGTAATAAATCTGGTGCATTGCGAGCAACACACAACTTTCACTTACCAAGCTACTTGGAGTAAAAACCGACGTGTTTTGATAATTGTGAAAACGCAATTTAGAAACTTCACAGAATAAAATAGCTTTATCCATGTTTACTAACTTATTTTTCCTTGTTATTCTCCAAAAAGTATTATAATTATTGATAACGACGTGAAAGTCTTCAGTGATTTTTGATACATTATTATTTCTTTATCTTTTTAAGAGGAAAACACTAATATTATCAATATTGAAGTATTTTTTTAGCCATTTTTTTTTAAATAAGTAGATACGTCATGAGTTGGAATCATATTGATAAAAATAGAAGGGACATTATTAATAGGCATTATTTAGATTATTGGAACTTAGTTTTCCAATTTTAGTCCCTTATTAGTTTCCAGAAACCGTCTATGAAGATTATCGATGATTGTTCCAGCAAAGACCACCATATATTTCATTCAGTAATCTATTATGGAACTAAAGTTTTAAACCAGCATATATTTTTTAAGGATTATATTTTATTTTATCTATATAAATAAAGATGAAATTCTGTTTGTTTTTACTTTCACTTACCTATATATGAAATATATAGTAAGTGGAAGTATTGCGATCGTGAAAATTTTCAACTTCCGGTTTTCAACGGAAATACACGTTTTGGGGTCCTCTGAGTCAAAATAACCAAGTCCCGCGAAATGGTCTGTGTGTGTGTGTGTGTGTGTGAACAGACTAGCTCAAAAACTATAAACCGTGCGAACCTGAAATTGGGTATTTAGAGTATGTATAAGCCCGCGATGTGACAGCAAAAATTTCATCAAATTTGCTCAAAGGGAGGGGGTACTTTATTTAATATTTTTTTAAGTTTTTTTTCGATTTTCTCAAAAACGGCTCTAACGATTTTGATTAAACTGAGTATTTGATCTATTTATATGCCTGAAATATGACTGTTAAAATTTCATCAAATTTGATCAACCGGATGGGGGACTTTACTTAATAAATGTTGTATCATTTTCACATGTTTTTTTTTTATTTACTAAAAAACGGTTTTATCGATTTTGATCAAACTTGGTATTTGATGTATTTATATGCCAAAGATGTGATAACCCACATTTCATCACAATTGATCAACCGGAGGGGGGACTTTACTTAATAAATGTTGTATCATTTTCACATGTTTTTTTTATTTACTCAAAAACGGTTTTATCGATTTTGATCAAACTTGGTATTTGATGTATTTATATGCCAAAGATGTGATAACCCACATTTCATCACAATTGATCAACCGGAGGGGGGACTTTACTTAATAAATTTTGTATCATTTTCACGTGTTTTTTTATTTACTCAAAAACGGTTTTATCGATTTTGATCAAACTTGGTATTTGATGTATTTATATGCCAAAGATGTGATAACCCACATTTCATCACAATTGATCAACCGGAGGGGGGACTTTACTTAATAAATTTTGTATCATTTTCACGTGTTTTTTTATTTACTCAAAAACGGTTTTAACGATTTTGATCAAACTTGGTATTTAGAGTATGTATAAGCCCGCGATGTGACAGCAAAAATTTCATCAAATTTGCTCAAAGGGAGGGGGTACTTTATTTAATATTTTTTTAAGTTTTTTACGATTTTCTCAAAAACGGCTCTAATGATTTTGATTAAACTGAGTATTTGATCTATTTATATGCCTGAAATATGACTGTTAAAATTTCATCAAAATTGATCAACCGGAGGGGGGACTTTACTTAATAAATGTTGTATCATTTTCACATGTTTTTTTTTATTTACTAAAAAACGGTTTTATCGATTTTGATCAAACTTGGTATTTGATGTATTTATATGCCAAAGATGTGATAACACACATTTCATCACAATTGATCAACCGGAGGGGGGACTTTACTTAATAAATGTTGTATCATTTTCACATGTTTTTTTTATTTACTCAAAAACGGTTTTATCGATTTTGATCAAACTTGGTATTTGATGTATTTATATGCCAAAGATGTGATAACCCACATTTCATCACAATTGATCAACCGGAGGGGGGACTTTACTTAATAAATTTTGTATCATTTTCACGTGTTTTTTTATTTACTCAAAAACGGTTTTAACGATTTTGATCAAACTTGGTATTTGATGTATATATATGCCCGAGATATGACAGCAAAAATTTCATCAAATTTGCTCAAAGGGAGGGGGTACTTTATTTAATATTTTTTTAAGTTTTTTTCGATTTTCTCAAAAACGGCTCTAACGATTTTGATTAAACTGAGTATTTGATCTATTTATATGCCTGAAATATGACTGTTAAAATTTCATCAAAATTGATCAACCGGAGGGGGGACTTTACTTAATAAATTTTGTATCATTTTCACGTGTTTTTTTATTTACTCAAAAACGGTTTTATCGATTTTGATCAAACTGATTTGATGTATTTATATGCCAAAGATGTGATAACCCACATTTCATCACAATTGATCAACCGGAGGGGGGACTTTACTTAATAAATGTTGTATCATTTTCACATGTTTTTTTTATTTACTCAAAAACGGTTTTATCGATTTTGATCAAACTTGGTATTTGATGTATTTATATGCCAAAGATGTGATAACCCACATTTCATCACAATTGATCAACCGGAGGGGGGACTTTACTTAATAAATTTTGTATCATTTTCACGTGTTTTTTTATTTACTCAAAAACGGTTTTATCGATTTTGATCAAACTTGGTATTTGATGTATTTATATGCCAAAGATGTGATAACCCACATTTCATCACAATTGATCAACCGGAGGGGGGACTTTACTTAATAAATTTTGTATCATTTTCACGTGTTTTTTTATTTACTCAAAAACGGTTTTAACGATTTTGATCAAACTTGGTATTTAGAGTATGTATAAGCCCGCGATGTGACAGCAAAAATTTCATCAAATTTGCTCAAAGGGAGGGGGTACTTTATTTAATATTTTTTTAAGTTTTTTTCGATTTTCTCAAAAACGGCTCTAATGATTTTGATTAAACTGAGTATTTGATCTATTTATATGCCTGAAATATGACTGTTAAAATTTCATCAAAATTGATCAACCGGAGGGGGGACTTTACTTAATAAATGTTGTATCATTTTCACATGTTTTTTTTTATTTACTAAAAAACGGTTTTATCGATTTTGATCAAACTTGGTATTTGATGTATTTATATGCCAAAGATGTGATAACACACATTTCATCACAATTGATCAACCGGAGGGGGGACTTTACTTAATAAATGTTGTATCATTTTCACATGTTTTTTTTTATTTACTCAAAAACGGTTTTATCGATTTTGATCAAACTTGGTATTTGATGTATTTATATGCCAAAGATGTGATAACCCACATTTCATCACAATTGATCAACCGGAGGGGGGACTTTACTTAATAAATTTTGTATCATTTTCACGTGTTTTTTTATTTACTCAAAAACGGTTTTAACGATTTTGATCAAACTTGGTATTTGATGTATATATATGCCCGAGATATGACTGTAAAAATTTCATCAAAATTGATCTACGGGAGGGGGGACTTTACTTAATAAATTTTGTATCATTTTCACGGGTTTTTTTTATTTACTCAAAAACGGTTTTAACGATTAACAAAAATTAGATATGAATGTAGAAAAATGTGTGACTTTGGGAAATGATATTTAGCAAAACACGTCAATTTCTAATCTAAGTAAGTTGGTAAGTGAAAGTTGTGTGTTGCGCGCACGCACCAGATTTTTTACGAAATCGACCGTTTGAATCGTAGATAAATGAAATTACCCGAGTCTAGAAGTTTATCTTCACTCAAAAGCGTTCAAGTTTGGCCTGATTGTAGCTGAGTGCTCTCACCTAGTCTACATAGCTTTTAATTACAGTGATGCGGCTGGGAGAGAAGCACTGGGATCTCCCAGAGTCTTCCTATGCCTTCCTGAGTGGGCAGCAAATCATAAATCGGAGTTTCCCAGGCTGAATGTATATATTGTGTATAGGTATGAATGTATGTTATTTAATTTTGGTGATTGTTATTTTATTTATTATTAATATTATTATTATTATTATTTTCTCTTTTCTATTTCGAGTTTACATTTTATTTATTACTAGCTGTATATCCCGGATTCACCAGGGAATTTCGACTAGTCAAACGGTTGATTTCGTAAAAAAACCAATGTAAAGCGAGATCTTAAAGATTTGTATAACAATAATGAATATACCGAGGAATTGGCTTAAGTTATGAAATTTTAATAGAGCCGTTTTTGAGAAAATCGAAAAAAAACGTAAAAAGTTATTCAATAAAGTACCCCCCTCCCTTTGAGCAATTTTGATGAAATTTTTGCTGTCCCATCGCAGGCTTATACATACTCTAAATACCCAATTTCAGGTTTGCACGGTTTACAGTTTTTGAGCTAGTCTGTTCACACACACACACACACACACACACACACACACACACACACACACACACAGACCATTTCGCGGGATTTGGTTATTTTGACTCAGGGGACCCCAAAACGTGTATTTCCGTTGAAAACCGGAAGTCGAAATTTTTCACGATCGCAATACTTCCACTTACTATATATTTCATATATAGGTAAGTGAAAGTAAAAAACAATGTAAAGCGAGATCATAACGATTTCTATAACAATAAACAATATACCCAGAGATTGGCTGAAGTTATGCAATTTTAATATGGAAAGGTGTTCGCACCTGGTATGAAAGAACCACTGAGCGAAATTTGGAGAGTTTAGGACAAACGGTATGGATTTCTGTAAAGATCAAAGAAACAAACAGAATTAAATCTTTATTTATACAGATTACTAGCTGTATATACCGGTTTCACCCGGAGAATTCCATTTTTTTAATCTATAAAGAGAGACTTTTATCGACTCAAACGGTCGATTTTGTATAAACTAATGTAAAGCGAGATAAAAAGGATTTTTATAGCAATAAAGAATATACCAGGAGATTGGCTGAAGTTATGCAATTTTAATATGGTATCAAAGAACCACTGAGCGAAATTTGGAGAGTTTAGGACAAACGGTATGGATTTCTATAAAGAACAAACAAACAGAATTTCATCTTTATTTATATAGATTACTAGCTGTATATACCGGTTTCACCCGGAGAATTCCATTTTTTTAATCTATAAAGAGAGACTTTTATCGACTCAAACGGTCGATTTTGTATAAACTAATGTAAAGCGAGATAAAAACGATTTTTATAGCATTAAAGAATATACCAGGAGATTGGCTGAAGTTATGCAATTTTAATATGGTATCAAAGAACCACTGAGCGAAATTTGGAGAATTTAGGACAAACGGTATGGATTTCTATAAAGAACAAACAAACAGAATTTCATCTTTATTTATATAGATTATTATTATTTTCTCTTTCCTATTTCGAGATTTACATTTTATTTATTATTATTACTTTTTTCTTATTTTTAATGTGCATTTGCATATAGTTATTGAGTGAATGTGTCCATACGGCTCTAATATTGATCCCCTTGATTGTGGCAGAATGTATTAATTCTTTCAATAAATGAATGAATGAATGAATATCTTTACTTATTTTCGGGGAATACCCCATACAAATAGAGTTGGCTAGACAAGGTAAACACAAGGAAGTATTAAAGCTACTAACAATAAAATTCAAGCGATAGTAAGAACACAAGAGGATGTGGCAACATGTTCTCCACATAGCCATCCAAAACATAGATTTTTTATAATAAACACCATGCGAAATATGTAACTAATATAAACTGAGTTCAATTAATTGCTAACTACATAAATATAAACATTATATACGTACACAAATATCCATTAAGAACATTTAATTAAACTCTATCTTTAAATTAAATAGATTATAGAATGTAGTGGTAATATAAATCTTTCAATAAATCTTTCAATAGGCAGCGGGGTAGCCCACTGGTAAGGCAGTGGACTGCTGTGCTTAAGGTCCCGAGTTCGAATCTGACATGGCTTATGATATCTTTATTATTCGCCACAGTTCGTCTCGTGGGCCGAGAGACCCTCCTGGGGCAAACCCAGCCTCTATAATGTGGGTACCCTTAATTGAAAAATTAAGGGGAAAGAACCTGGCGGTTGAGCGTGATCACGGTCAAATCACCTCCTTGCACGACCGCTGACCAAGAAACAGTACTCTTTCTTACATAGTACTGCACCCAAGACCCTTTATGGGTTGTAGTGGTACAGGTTTTTTTTTTTTTTTTTTTTTTTTTTTTTTTTTTTTTTTTTTTTTTTTTTTTTTTTTATAAATCTTTCAATAAATAAAAAATAAAAATAAACTCAAAAGCGACACTAGCTCTTCCTGAATATCCACGAACACAGTACCTATTCGAGTTCGTGTCTTATTTAGATTGGCCGAACACTGTTCCGGATAGGCTGTTCGTACGTGATGTTCGCATAGTGTAAAAGCGCCTTATTATAGTTAAATAATAAGTAGGTATTTTATTGATAGGATATGATATGGTATTGATAATAATATCTTTTGAAATCACATCGATGTTCGATGGGTAAGCTAGAATTGAATTATTTATTATGTTTGGATTTTATCGATAGCGTATGTCACATAAAACTTTACGACATGTTATATATATGTTAATATATAAACACTAGCACATGACTATGTGGTAACAGGGCTATAGATATATATATTGTAGATTAGTGCTGTAAGGAGCGACGATAAAGACGGACAACTGTTGCTATGTAAATCTGTTGGGCAGCTGCTCTGCCTCACCTGCCGGCGTACACCTGGCCACCCCCGGCTAACGGGTTGGGTCTCTCCTTTAAACTCGGCCATAAACACACTCTCCGGGGGCATTTAAACTTCTCCTGAGTGGATCTGGGGCGGACTTCTGGATCTGGGGAGGATGCCGGTATTAGGAAGATCGCAGGTCAAGACAGAACTATCCTGGTGTTCTGTTCCAGGGTTATCGGATTTGTGGATCTTGTTATACAGCAAGGACGACAGGTGCGCCTTTAACATAAAAAAAAGAAAAAGATTTTTTGGTTATTTTAGGCGCAAAAACATCTCAGGCCATTAGCGCCCAATTAAAATGAAATAACTAAGATTAAAAATCTGGTGCGTGCGCGCAACACACAACTTTCACTTACCAACTTACTTAGATAAGAAATTGACGTGTTCTGTTAAACATAATTTCCCAAAGTCACACATTTTTCTACATCCATATCTTATTTTTGTTAATCGTTAAAGCCGATTTAGAGTAAATAAAAAAAAACACGTGAAAATGTTACAAAATTTATTAAGTAAAGTCCTCCCTCCGGTTAATCAATTTTGATGAAATTTTTACAGTCATATCTCGGGCATATACATACATCAAATACCAAGTTTTATCAAAATCGTTAAAGCCGATTTAGAGTAAATAAAAAAAACACGTGAAAATGTTACAAAATTTATTAAGTAAAGTCCCCCCTCCCGTAGATCAATTTCGATGAAATTTTTACAGTCATATCTCGGGAATATAAATAGATCAAATACTCAGTTTAATCAAAATCGTTAGAGCCGTTTTTGAGAAAATCGAAAAAAACTTAAAAAGTTATTAAATAAAGTACCCCCTCTCTTTGAGCAAATTTGATGAAATTTTTGCTGTCACATTGCGGGCTTATAAATACTCTAAATACCCAATTTCAGGTTCGCACGGTTTATAGTTTTTGAGCTAGTCTGTTCACACACACAGACACACAGACACACACAAACACAGACCATTTCGCGGGACTTGGTCATTTGGACTCAGGGGACCCCAAAACGTGTATTTCCGTTGAAAACCGGAAGTCGAATTTTTTCACGATCGCAATACTTCCACTTACTATATATTTCATATATAGGTAAGTAAAAGTAAAAATATACATATCTATCTTTCATAGCAATAGAAATATATTTCTTTTATAAAATCACTAGCTGGTCAGCAATCGCACGAAGCATTCGCCCTCCAACTTTCTTAAATCCCACTTAATTAAATTACCTATACGCCGTATACAGCGCTGTATACAATATCGTACAGAGCGTATTTACCCATGGCTTTAACACGTTAGGTGCGGCATCGGTCACCGGAGTCCGATGTCTTACAATCCCATCTTAACAGCCGATTATCACATGAAAATGTCCGATATGCCGAACACCTCAAAGACTCAATTTAGTCGATTTTTAATGAGATTATTGTATTTTAGTGCAGCAAAAGTTGCTAACAGATGAAATTCCGTTGTTTTTTAGAATCGGACTCCGAGGTCCGGTACAGGCCATCAGTAATAAAAAAATCTGGTGCGTGCGCGCAACACACAACTTTCACTTACCCACTTACTTATATTAGAAATTAATGCGTTGTGTTAATGCCACTTCTCAAAGTAACACATTTTTCCACATTCATTTCTTACCTGATATTAAAGAACACCTAATTTTCATTAAACATGACGAATTTGATGAAAATCGTTAAAGTCGTTTTTGAGATAATCGAAAAAAGGGTAAAAATTGGAAAAAAAGTTATAATAAAGTGCCCCCTCCGTTTGAACAATTTTGATGAAGTGTTGGCTATAACATCTTTGGCATATACATACATCAAATACACAGTTTGATCAAATTCGTGAAAGCCGTTCTGAGTAAATAAAAAAAACACGTGAAATTGATACAAAATTTATTAAGTAAAGTCCCCCCTCCGGTTGATCAATTTTGATGAAATGTTGGCTATCACATCTTTGGCATATACATACATCAAATACCCAGTTTGATAAAAATCGTGTAAACTGTTTTTGAGTAAATAAAAAAAACACGTGAAAATGATACAAAATTTATTAAGTAAAGTCCCCCCTCCGGTTGATCAATTTTGATGAAATGTTGGCTATCACACCTTTGGCATATACATACATCAAATATCCAGTTTGATCAAAATCGTAAAAGCCGTTTTTGAGTAAATAAAAAAAACACGTGAAAATGATACAAAATTTATTAAGTAATGTCCCCCCTCCGGTTGATCAATTTTGATGAAATGTTGGCTATCACATCCTTGGCATATACATACATCAAATATCCAGTTTGATCAAAATCGTGAAAGGCGTTTTTGAGTAAATAAAAAAAAACTCGTGAAAATGATACAAAATTGATTAAGTAAAGCCCCCCCTCTGGTTGATCAATTTTGATGAAATTTTTAAAGTCATATCTCGGGCATATAAATAGATCAAATACTCAGTTTAATCAAAATCGTTGAGCCGTTTTTGAGAAAATCGAAATAAACTTAAAAAGTTATTAAATAAAGTACCCCCTCCCTTTGAGCAATTTTGATGAAATTTTTGCTGTCACATCGCGGGCATATACATACACTAAATACCCAATCTCAGACTCGCACGGTTTATAGTTTTTGAGCTAGTCTGTTCACACACACACACACACACACACAGACACACAGACACACACACACACACACACACAGACCATTTCGCGGGACTTGGTTAATTGGACTCAGGGGACCCCAAAACGTGTATTTCCGTTGAAAACCGGAAGTCGAAATTTTTCACGATCGCAATACTTCCACTTACTATATATTTCATATATAGGTAAGTGAAAGTAACAAGACTACTGGACGGCATCACACTTCCGCGTCCGATAATATTGCAAAGAATACCTTTATGGTTATCTTTAATACTTCCTCCTAAGTCTGTAATTATAAATAAAACATTGGTATTTGCTTTATTTATTTAATATAAATTCATTTCTTTAAAAAGAATTTTTTTTTATCATAGAGTGAGTGGTTGAAAAGCAGTAAAAGACTCCAAAAAATCGTTTTAACATTGCAAAAATTATCAATATGGATGGTAATTCAAAATTCCAGCAGTTTAATGCTATTTTCGATAAAGTATGGCGTAAATCCTGTATCGGACCCCGGGGGCATGTCCTGTGCCTGTTATGTCTAGGTCTAATCCTTACCAAGAGATAATGCCTTTGAGAAGCTTATTTAATTCACTTTTCACTAAAAAAATAACACTTTCGTCTGAGCATTCCCATCGGACCCCGACGCCCGATATCGTCTGTGGCTCATCCCAGCAGTCGGACCCCGAGGACCGATACCGTCCAATTCAGGATACCCCTGAAATACGCCGCCGCACCTAACGTGTTAAGAAGCCGAGCTGGAATAAATAAAGATTAATAAAAAAAAATATAGAGCGTATTTAGTGCGTCATGAGCATAGGTGAGGGATGGAGTAAAGAATAGATGTGTTTAAATTGTAGATTATTTATTTTTTGATACATAATTTTCAAATGTATCAAAATTTTAAATTTATTTAACACGTTCAGTGCGGTACGGGGTCTCTAGACCCCGTATGATACTATCCCATAGTGCGAGCCTCAAAAGCTTATAGTTTTCTCTAGTGCGGTTCGGGGCCTATAGACCTCGTACGTGTCGTAACGTTAAGTGCGTTACGGGGCCTATAGACCCCGTAATTATTTCAGACATAAAAATGTCCTACGAGCTGGAAAATGTTTTTTATTTGATTAAAATTTGATTTTTCACCAGTCTATTAGTTACGGAAGTTACCACAATGACAGGAAGTAGAAACTATTAATAGTTTGGTATTTGTTGTTAATGAAGTTTATTCGTCATATTTACACCTCATTGCTGATTAACAATTCGATTTCAACTGATTAAATTGTGTTAACTGAATTTTATATCTTTTTTACATTTTAATGACTTTCATTTATAAAATGATAAACCCATAAATTATTTAAAGTTATCAAACATAATGGTAATAAAGATTTAATTATGAAATATGAATACAAAATAAAAAAAATCTGGTGCGTGCGCGCAACACACAACTTTCACTTACCAACTTACTTAGATAAGAAATTGACGTGTTTTGTTAGATATCATTTCCCAAAATCACACATTTTTCTACATTCATATCTTATTTTTATTAATCGTCAAAGCCGTTTTTGAGTAAATAAAAAACCCCGTGAAAATGATACAAAATTTATTAAGTAAAGTCCCCCCTTCGGTTGATCAATTTTGATGAAATGTTGGCTATCACATATTTGGCATATACAGACATCAAATACCCAGTTTGATCAAAATCGTTAAAGCCGATTTAGAGTAAATAAAAAAAACACGTGAAAATGTTACAAAAATTATTAAGTAAAGTCCCCTCTCCAGTTAATTAATTTTGATGAAATTATTACAGTCATATCTAGGGCATATAAATAGATGAAATACTCAGTTTAATCAAAATCGTTAGAGCCGTTTTTGAGAAAATCGAAAAAAACCTAAAAAGTTATTAAATAAAGTACCCCCTCCCTTTGAGCAATTTTGATGAAATTTTTGCTGTCACATCGCGGGCATATACCTACACTAAATACCCAATTTCAGGTTCGCACGGTTTATAGTTCTTGAGCTAGTCTGTTCACATACACACACACACACACACACACACAGACACACACACACACAGACCATTTCGCGGGACTTGGTCATTTCGACTCAGGGGACCCCAAAACGTGTATTTCCGTTGAAAACCGGAAGTCGAAATTTTTCACGATCGCAATACTTCCACTTACTATATATTACATATATAGGTAAGTGAAAGTAATTAAACATATGGAATGACTGAGTGACTTCAAAAAAACAAAATAAAACTATTTTTTCGGTCTCAAAATTTATAATAGGCAAAATAGAGTCGATACCTGAAGTAGATGGCTATAATCTCTTCTATAATATCTTCATCATTGCATGAATTGCCACTAATACTTTCAGAGTCACTAATCGATGACGGAACATATTCCTCACTTTAAGTACTCACTGAATCTGTATCACTATCACTTGATAAAAGATTGTGACTGTTCACGAAGAGAGCAGAAAAATAATAGAAACTTCTGGTCGTCTAAAAAAACAAAGAATGACAGGCTTGTACTAACATGAACAATAAGGCTCTTGTTCTAACATGAACAAGTTGAGACACCGTACCGCACTGTATGAAGCCAATGTTGTACAGTGCGGTACGGGGCATATAGACCCCGAACATGTTTCTATTATATTTTAGTATTAGACGACCTCCATAACAAAATAGCCGAGTCAGATTTTAAATATATAAATAAATAAAGAAAGGAAAGCCAAAACACGTAACGAAAACTTCCCCCTTTGTTTACCCGCACTATGGGATATTATCGTACGGGGTCTATAGGCCCCGTACCGCATTAGGGTAAAGTATCAGATTTTGAAAGCCGCACTGAACGTGTTAAATAGTATTTACGTGCTTACCGGACCTCTTTGAACACTATATTTGAAGTTACGATATGGTCATCTTTGAGTGTTTGTTGGTGGGTTTCTTTTAAACGGACTAGATTTCACTGAAAGAGAGCACCCTGGAAAACTCCACGTACTTAAATGTACATATGTTTTGCGGAAAGCGAGTGCGCTGATTCTATTGACTGAAATCGCATGTTTTTGCTTGTAACTCGCAAACAACGGCGAAAAGCGAAAAATTGTATATATCCAAAAATGTTCGTCTTGACAAACTGAAAAAAATGACACCTTCGAAAAAGACCTGCGACTATTTTCGCTTACAACTCGCAAACGAATGGATCAATCGAAAAAATTTATATGACCGAAAATTTTATCCTTGAAAACCTGAAAAGATTGGCACCATTTAGAAATCTGTAACTACTACAAAACCTCTACTACCAAAACCGCGGTTTTGCGCTTATAACTCGCAATCGAAGTTAAAATGAGTGATTTATATATTTTTACGGTATAGTGGTTGAGAAAAACTTTAAAATGATGCTTCATTCATGAAATTTTATGAACTATTAAGGAAGTTATGGCCTACCGACAAAAAAAAGGCTTTGAGAAATAATATACCTATTATTTGATATTTCTTTTAATATTTATATGTATCATATTATATGAAGACCCCACCTCCACAGGAGAGCAAAAAGAGTGTTCAAATCTTGAATAGAACACAACCTAGTAACTCTAAGTCAAAGGGAAAAAATAGTGTATGCCCAATATATTTTCAAATAATGGTAATGTTAATAAAAATACAATACATTATTTGTTGGTCCAAAAAGAATCAGTGACCAAAAAATAATCGTAATTGCTTGTGCCCCCAAAACAGTATTGTAAATATCTCAAGAACTGAACCCGTGTAACCGTTTTCGTGTTAACTACACAGATTTGTAGTACTCGAAGTGGTTTACTAAAATGAGCTATAAAACAATATTCACAAAAAATGGACTGAACACGTTCTTAGCGCGGGGTGTTTATATCTCAAACTCTGTTGGATCAAGATAGGTAAAAGTGCACCAGAGCAATAAATGGCTACCGATTTACACATATGTACATCAAGAGAAACCACCTTCCCCCCAAGTTACAGGTCCCTAACACCTTCCTGTGGCCTTTAGTTTGCAAAATTTTCTTGAAACACTGATATTTTTTTTTTTAGTGTCAGAAAAACTTCTCTTTTGAAATTTAAGTTAAGAAATTTCATGAACTAAACAGAAGAAATATTTAAAATAATAACTCAATCATCGAACATGATCAAGTATCAAAAACTTTATGGCGTATCGTAAAAAAACCAAAAAACTTTGGTTTTAGAAAAAATATTTGGAAGATTAATACTTAGATACTGTTTTGGTTACCACAATATCCACATTTAGTTCACACTGTTGAGAGCTACCAATGGGTATGTCTCTGTAATATGTCTCTTCATGTTTGTTCAAGACATATTTTTTCTTAGTATTACCACATTTACTAAACACATATTTCTTTAAAT
Source organism: Aelia acuminata (assembly GCA_911387785.2). NCBI lineage: Eukaryota > Metazoa > Arthropoda > Insecta > Hemiptera > Pentatomidae > Aelia > Aelia acuminata. Next base: position 12,992,783 of record OU426984.1, read on the forward strand.
ACAGTTGTAAATTTCAATAAATAAAAAAAAAAGTTCACATTTATGTATTTTTTAATTGCAATGCTCTTCAAGCTCAAAAATGTACTATCTCATACTCCAATCTTACCTCTCCGACCGATTGTTCTCTATCCGGCAGGGCTCAGAGATTTCTTCAGTCCGACCAATCTTAGCAGGAGTTCCGCAGGGGTCAATACTCGCTCCCTGACTATATATTACATATACACATGACATTCCTACACACCCCCAAAACATAACCTGCAACGTACGCAGACGATACAAAAATTTTAACAAAACACCATGACCCTAGACTGGCTTCATTAAACTTACAAAACTAACTAATACATTTGAAAAATATTTCTCACTCTGGAAAATGGAAAATGGAACACATAACATTCACACTACGATGAGATACATGCCCTCCAGTTTATATCGGGGACCACCAAATTCCTCAGACAGACAACCTACGGTACCTTGGACTAATATTTGACAGAATGATGACTTGGGGCCCTAATGTCCAGATGAAAAGACAGACTTTAAACAAACGATTGAAAATACTGTACTCACTATTTTCCTAATCATCAAAATTGAAAATCAGGCAGAAATTGAATACGTACACATACTTACTGAAACCCATTTGGACATACACCTCACAAATTTATGGATCAGCAAAAAAGACACACTTACAAAAACTCCAAACCTTCCAAACCAAAATTTTACGACTAGTAACGAACGCACCTTTGTACGTTAGTAACAAAACGCTAGATAAAGACTTACAACTACCAACTAGCGATGAACAAATAAGGACTCTCTATTCTGGCTTCCATATCAAATTTCAGGGACATAACAATAGACTTATTAATGACATGGCCACAATTGACATGCCTTTTATGAGGCGACTAAAAAGGCGTTGGATGAGAGACCTCCTTTCCTAAAGCAAGAGCGGGATCTTCCCTCGTGCTTTAAAATGCCAGCACACAGCAGTTTTCATCACATTTGCTGATTGTCGCTTATTATTTGCGACAGGTGAAAATAAAAGTATGCAGTGAAAAAAAAAAAAAAAAAAAAATTGCCCTCATCACAATGTCTCGGAAATAATCAGGAGAGAGAGAGAAAAAATAAACGAATTAAAATTTTTAAGAATTATTTGTTTTTTTAATATATAACTCCTGAAAGATGGGTCCAAAATATATAAAGTTAAAAGTTTTATTTTTATTTAAAGATTAAATTTGATATTTTATGAGTTTTACTACTAAGTCTTAATTTAGAATGGAACAGAAGGTTCAAGGACAGTCAAGATCTTGAAAGCAGTTGAACCAAGAAAAATAAATTAGTATTTAAATATTTAAAAAATCTATTTTATAATTAATTATTGCTTGCTGCAATCTCGCGTATGAGATATTAAAACCTAAGGAATTTTCTTCTTCTTTTTTTTTGTTAGCCATAGCTCTACGGGTGGTTGAAATATGATTTAATCAGAGACTCGGAGTAAAGGGAAATACCAAAAAAACAAAACAAAAATTAGTATCGCGAAATAATAAATGTTGCATGTCCCCAAGCATTTACTTAGCCTTAAGACATAAACCACTGGAGTTTGCCATATTTTCAAATGTTACGCTGATTTAATGCTCAAGGATACGTTTAGGGCCGTATACTAGTATCAATATACGATCATTGAATGTACATGAAATGTATACCTGCAGGTATATGAGGTACGCAAAAAAAATAAATAAATAAACATTTCTTTTACTGAGTTAGTCGTGACTTGCAATCACAAGTAGATGAGTGAAATACATTCCAGTTTAATATATAAAAAAATAAAATTGTTGATTTTAAAATGAATGGTTTTATTCTTTCAGTAATTACATTATTTACAATAGTTATCTACAAAGACCTCCACGATGGACTAATTGTCCGTCTCTTAAAGTCCGTCTAACTTTAGAATATTTATTACAAGTTATATTACAAACAAAAGAATAGACACAAAAAATAGAACAAACAAATATTGTGAAATGTTGAATGAATAAATATGAAAATATGGCTCAATACAATAACATTAAAAACAATAATAGCTCCTAATTCATAATTATATAGTATTTACAAATATATAAAAAAGGTAGATTACTTAAATACCAAACCTTCTTTGGTATTTACTCTTCATTTAAATAAATAAATGTTAAACTAAATATTGCCAATCAATATTTAACTTCTGTAATAATTAGCTTCCTGTAACTATTAGCCTCTTTAATAAAGCTAAATAACCTAACCCAGTCTTCACCATTCAGGTACCCTATAACTGAACTTTCGTCGAGAACCGATTTTCCTAACCATTTTCTCCTATATTCACTGATTATAGGGCATTTTCCTAAGAAATGAATTATGATTTATTTTTCATTTAGATTGCACATACTGCATAATTGAGTTCTGTTCTGGTCCCACGGCTTAAAGTTTAAGTTCAGGAGTCCCCCCCCTCCCTTGCTTTAAAAATTAACTTCATAAGTTTTTATTTATGGTTGTCACCAATATAGTTATTTTTGAGGTCTGTGTCCAGTTTTTACTTTCACATACCTATATATGAAATATATAGTAAGGAAAGTATTGCGATCGTGAAAAATTTCGACTTCCGGTTTTCAACGGAAATACACGTTTTGGGGTCCCCTGAGTCCAATTAACCAAGTCCCGCGAAATGGTCTGTGTGTGTGTGTGTGTATGTGAACAGACTAGCTCAAAAACTGTAAACCGCACAGGCCTGAAATTGGGTATTTAGTGTATGTATATGCCCGCGATGTGACAGCAAAAATCAACGGAGGGGTCAAACGGAGGGGGTACTTTATTTAAAGAATTTTGTCTAATTTTTAGGTTTTTTTCAATTTTCTCAAAAACGGCTCTAACGATTTTGATTAAACTCGGTATTTGGCGTATCTATATGCCCGCGATGCGACAGTAAAAATGTCATCAAAATTGATTAATTAGAGGGGGCACTTTACTTAATAAATGTTGTCCCATTTTCACGTGTTTTTTTTTTATTTACTCAAAAACGGATTTAACGATTTTAATCAAACTTGTTATTTGATGTATGTATATGACCGTGATTCGACAGCCGAAATTTCATCAAAATTGGTTAAACGGAGGGGGCACTTTACTTAATAACTGTTGTCTCACGTGTTTTTTTTGTTTACTCATAAACGGCTTAAAATACACCTATCGATTCACCTTCACGATGTATTTGCAAAAAGCGACTCATAGTAAAAAACAAGCAAGCATTAAAAAACTCGACTGTTGATGAAATTAGTCCCTTCATATATAAATTAGCAATAATGAATCGAAAAGTACTGAGAATTACCAAATTTTGCGATGCAGATATGGAGATCTAGAAATATAAGTATATACTTAAATGTGTGTAGATGAGGAATGGCGTTTACATATTACAGAGACACGACGATTTCTAATCCAAGTAAGTTCTTAAGTGAAAGTTGTGTGTTGTGCGCATTGCACCAGATTTTTTATAAATTAAGAGAGTTATTTCGGGATTTTTTACAGTTATTAGTAAAATATTGTTAAATTTTAATATTTCATCGCTTATAGGCGGGCGCAAGCGACGGTGCTGCTTCTTTACTGGAACTAGAGAAACGGAGATAGAAGCCGGTCCATTGCCTGGGATTCATAGGGTTTTTTGGCGTTTTTAATTTATTTTTCCATAATTCAAACCCGAAAGAGCAAAAAATTATTTGAAAAATGTCTAATAGGTATTGCTCGGTCCCTCAGTAAATTAAGATGTGGATTGTAAAATTAAGAATAGATAAGCCTGTTTCGAAACATATCACGATTTGTAGTCTTCATTTTAAAGAAAGTGACTATATTTATCCAGGTAAATATTAGTATTTGACATTTTATTATTCCAAAATGCAAGTTTTATGCAAATAACATTGGGATCATAGTGTCATAGATTTGTTTTTCGTTTTTAATTTTCCCCATTTTTTGTATTAGGTACATCCGTTGTGCTTAATTGTTCCAAGTTTTCAATGCGATTCCTGAAAGTTTTGACAAATAAATAAATAAATAATAGGACAAAGAAACTAAGCTGTTATGAAAATGACACCTGCTATAACAATGATTGTATGAATAGGTAATTAATGTTATTACTAACCGAAACACGTAAAGTTACAATGAAGTGTTTATATTACCTGTACTACCAGCTTTACACGATAATTGCTTATTATTATAATAAATTTTATTTCCGCTTTTATTTGATGGGGCAGTCCTTTAAGATCGCTTGTTTGAAGGCACAAGGCTTGTAAAATAACTGTTTTTTTACTTCTAGATATTATTCCACATGTAATTATGTGGTTTTCATCAAGGATAGCCTGCCCTTCAATTAATGGTCTTTTAAAATTACCAATTATCTCTATCACATCAACTATGTCATCCCCGTTCCTTCCGACATTTTAGAAAACTACTAGCGCACCCTATAGTTGATTGCGCCCGCGAATACAGTTTTCTAACTTTGAGGGCAATTCATCAGTATACATAGTTTTCCATAGATGAGTGAAATACATTCCTATGTGATATACAAAAAAATAAAATTGTTGATAGAGATGAGAGATGGTCAACTGTTCTTCAATTACGATAGGTTAAATGATGGTCAGGATTTTCAGTTACAATGATTTTATTATGGTCTGGTTGAGTCCAGACACAACTATTTGTATACAATACCATCTACTTTGTTAGTTTTTAAATATTTTTGTTCACTCAGTTGTCATGTGCCTTCACTTCAAAAGCGTTGGATTTCCCCGTCATAAACATTTGAAGTCGGCAAACTAACCCCCTACCACTACCTCTCACCTTTTTTTTACCTTCAGTCTTAGTATCCACCTGGACTCAGTAGGTAAATATCAGATTCTATTTTATCTTGTTAACCAGCCTCTTATTTTAATATTCATGTATTCACCATCTTTTATATTATTATCAGTTCTGTAATGTATCCATTTATTGTCACCCTCTAGCATAGATACTCATATATTTGTTTTCTTTTAGCCCTGATGAAGATCCACAAGTTGGATCGAAACGTTGGGCTTACCATAATAAAATCATTGTAACTGAAAATCCTGACCATCATTTAACCTATCGTATTAAAATTGTTGATTTTAAAATATTAAATATCGTAATATGAGAACTGAGTTTAATAAAATTATAAAAATAATTTTAAATCTACTGAAAGATAGAGGACCTCAAAACTGAAATAAGAATAAGACTAAGTTTCAACGGACACTGGGAAGAATGGACCAAGGGAGACTAAACAAAAAATTTTTTGATTCTGTGAATACCAGAGATTAGGAGTATATGTAAAGTAAATGAGAGAGGAAACTGAAAAATTGAAAATGACACGTGAAATCTGTCTGGATAAAGAGAACAATACGGAAAATAATTGGAAGAAACCAAGGTTTTTAGGGATAGTAAAGAAAAAAGGAAGGGCACTGCATGGTCGAACGAAAAGGAAGCAAAAGCACGCGGAAAAGAAGAGAAGATATTGGTAAGAAAGAAAAACGAAAGTGTGAAAGGAAAAGTGATATAAGTGTGGTTTTAAAACGCCACATTGTAAACAAATAAATAAAATAACTTTAATATATAAAATACTAATATAATTTACTAGCAGTCCCAGACACGCGTTGCTGTGGCTCAGTAGCTAAAATGCGTTAAATTAATTATATCATATTCTTTTTAATACAATCAAATCAAAATTCAATGATAAAGATAACGTTTCAGCTAATCTAAAAATCAACGGGATTTAAAATAGAACGCCAAATTTAAAATAGTTTGGTAAAGAATTTATAATGGTTAAAGTTATAATTTTTTACATCTCATATTAGACTTTAGTAAGTATTAACGAGCCATTTATTTAGCTCTTATTGGATTTTTTCAGCAGAGCTGAGATTAAATATAACACTCATGTAAAAGGAACTAATGAAGAATATAATTGGAATAGGGTTTACCAGGTGTGTAGATATGAAACCGGAATTCGCCAATGATAGGAGTTAGCAGTCAATATAATCTTCTAACTAATCCGTCAGTGGTGTTATCTGCTTTTGCCTACATGTAATAAAGAGATCCAATTGATGACAACATCAGTTTCATTCTATAACCGTGTTTTTAGTGGCGTTGAACATGTCGACTTTTGTGCCAACAAATCAAGATTTGCGGACAGCATTTATTTTCCGTTTCCTTCTGAAAAAAATTGGAGCATTATCACATAGGCTGCTTGTTGAAGCTTACGGCGAGCATGCCCTAGGCAAATCTCAATGTTTCGATTGGTTCAAAAAATTTAAAGATGGATTTTGATAAAAGAAACAAAGACCGTGGAAAGCCACAAAAAAAAACTTTGAAAACGCTGATTCGGAAGCGTTTGTTGAAAAATTATTACATGTGACACCGTCTCCATTTGTTTGAAAGACATGGAAAAGATCCAGAAGGTCGGAAAATGGGTACCTCACCAACTGAATGACAGGCAGCAGGGAGCACGAAAAACATCATGGCAAATGCTGTTCGCCAGGTATAGAAAAAAAGTCATTTCTTCATCAAATTGTGACTGGTGATGAAAAGTGAATTTACTTCGAGAATCCTAAGCGTAAAAAATCCTGGGTAACTCCTGGTGAACCATCGGCATCGCTTGGGGAGGAAGAAAATGCTCTGTGTCTGGTGTGATCAGATGGGTGTTACCTACTATGAGCTACCTACAACAGATGATAAATTTAAATAAAGATTTGCGCCAAAAAGTCTCAAATATCAAGAAAGGACACACAAAGTGATCTTGCACCATGACAATGCCCCATCACATTCGGCGAAACGGACCAAGGAAACGATCCAAGTGTTTGGTTGGTAAATTCTTCCGCATGCGGCTTATTCACCAGATTTGGCCCCATTCGATTACCACCTATTTGCATCGATGGGACACGCACTAGCTGAGCAGCGCTTCACTTCTTATGAAAATGTACGAAATTGGTTAAGTGATTGATTTGACTCAGAAGAGGAATCATTATTTTGGCGGGGAATCCACAAATTGCCTGAATGATGGGAAAAATGCATAGATAGCGAAGGACAGTACTTCGAATAAAAAAGTATGTATCATTTTTACACAATCAACTCTTATTTGCTATTTGAAAAATTCCGGTTTCATATTTACACACCTGGTAGTACAAACACAATACACAATTAGCTAAAATGTACCAAATTAATCTTTAGTACTAATACATATTAATTAAATTCAGAATATAACACATGGTGAAATGAGATATCGTCTACTTGTTGAGGTTCTACCTGAAACAGGTTATGAAAAGCGAGCAACCTCAACCCATGCTGATTTTTTAACATGCGACTTATCAAAACATAAAATTTTATAAATGAGGTAGGTATATAACTTTTTCCAACAATGATGTACATTTTTTTATTATTATAATTCACAATTTCTATTTAGTGTAGTGCTAATAGGTGCACGATGATTTTGATTAACCTGTCTTTTGCTAAAATGCGTTTTTTCTAGTCCAAGCCGGAAAAGATAAATTTTTACTTAACCATCCTAAATATTGAAAGAAAATGAAATGTGTCAATAAATAAACTTACACAGACATCTGTTGGAAATTTATAGAACTTACAAATAATCACACCCGACTGTAGTATAATAAGCATTTAATTGGCAATAAAAGAAATGTTGAAGCCAACGATCGAGATAAATAACTAACCCAGTCAATGAGCAAAATTTTATAAAACTCGGTAGGCCGTGGATGTGCCCTGTTGTCGCCCTCAGATCTGGCACGTCCGTTGAAAGATACGATAATACGAGGATGGCAAACGATGTGGGAAGAAAGTGCACCTAGTAAATTGAGAATAATTAAAAAAAGCGTGAAAGCGGGATAGCTCTTGCCGCAGTAGCCGTCGTGAGGAGGTGGTCCTGGCGCGCCTGCGGATCGGACACACAGGATTCACCCACGAGCACCTCATCAAAAGGGAACCACCACCAAGATGCTCTACATGCGGTATACTAGTTAGTGTAAAGCACATGATCGAGGAATGCCCTGCATACAGAGGAGTGCTGTCTCGAAACGGTGTGCCAGCAGATGTGAAGGCGGCCCTGGCGGACGAAAAAAACACTGTCAAGAAGCTCTTGAGAAGTCTAATAGAACTGAAATTAATATAAAAATTTGACTTCCAGACTGAAGATTTCTTAACCCTTAAAAGAACTGAAATAATTCCACACTGTAATATAGGCATAGATGACCGTACTACGGTTTTACGCCTCTAAATAAAACCAACCATCCTAAAACTCGGTAGAGTAGTTTCTGATTTTACCCCCGACAAACAACCAAAAGGTTATGAAATCGGCATATGACGCCAAGATAATAAATAAAAACACGACCTACAGGATTTGCAATAATTCGCAATAAAAGAAATATTGTGTTCAATAATCAAGATAAAAACTGTCCTATCCTTTAAGTTGGTCAAAACTATTCATGTTGAGCCAAATTTTATTAAAATCGGTTGAGTAGTTTCTAAGTTTACCTCCGACAAACATTGGGACACGAGATTTATATATATATATATATATAAAAGGATATTTTTATATTATGCATATAATATCCGATTTAAAAGATATACTCGTATGAATAAAATGTTAGTGATTATAAAGAGTTACTACAACTATTTTAGAAAAACAGTGATAAAAAATTAATAACAAAATTATGTATAGTTGTTGATGGTATGAATAGTTCTTTTTAAGCAGAGTTGGGCAAATTGTAATCTGAATAATGATTAATGAATATGAATAATTGTAATCATAAAACAAATGAATAATCAATAACCATTATTCATAATCAGTGCGGAGTATTTTTAATGACTATTGAGTGTTTATGTTATTCATTTGAAATGAATAATGAATAACTGGTATTCAGTTATTCATGATTAATGAATACTGATAAATTCAGTTAGTCATTATTCATGAATAATATATATTCATGAGCTAGGATTAATATAATATTCATCAATCATGAATACCTAATATTCATCAATCATGAATAACAAATATTCACCAATCATCAATCATGAATATAATATATTCATAATCATTATTCATTAAAATTTAAAAGACGAGGATGCATTTCTGAATTAAATGTTTTCCTAATGAGCAAGGACAAGTCCTAAGAGTGGGTGTAGTCAACTGAACATCATTTGAAGTCACAAGTAAAGAATTAGACCCTAATTCCAATGGGTATTGGTAAAGGTCTATTGACAAGAATAGAAAGAGCAAACAAATTTTCAATCATCATTCATGACTAGCAAGACTCAGAATTGTTTGTTTGTTTTGTAATCATGATTAATGAATTTATATTATTCATGATTAATGAATAATCTGTAATCATGAGTAGTGAATTCCCATTAGCCATGATTAATGAGTAATCATGAATAATGAATTCTTCTTAATCATGATTACTGACTTACATTTAATAATGAATAATGGTCATTCATGATTGTTGAATACATTATATTCATGAATAATCCACTACCAATGATTAATAAAATTAATCATCCTGATCATGATTAATACCATGAATAATGATCCTGCGCTAAAGAATGATTTGTGAATGATGATTACAATTATTATTCACATTTTTGATTATTATTCATAATCATGAATATATTTTTATTTAAATACGCCCAACTCTGTTTTTAAGATGTTCTGGAACTGTGGGGCAGCCCCGAAACCTCTACTGTTAAGAAAAATAAAATATATAGAAGATGAACGAGCCATTTATTTAGCACTTATTGGATTTTTTCAGCAGAGGCGTGATTAAATATAAATAACACTCATGTAAAAGGAACTAATGAAGAATATATTTGGAATAGGGTTCAGTACAATCACAATTCACAATTCACATTCTATAAACGAAAGAAAAAATCCGTATAAGTACTCTATATCTGAGTAAATTAGAACCGAGTTGAAGAGAATTTTCTCCTAAAGAGGATGGGCTTAGCATTTGAAAAGGTATGAGTTGAAGAGGCGGAAGCCGTCGTAACATCTTGCGAGTCCTAATTTAACTTCGGGTGAAGAACTCTCGAAATTAATCTACCTCGTTGGCAGGGAGCGCTTCATAACTCTGTGCTGGAGTGATACGGTTAAGGAGGTAGGGATGAAACTAAATTCATTTCCCTACTCTAAAGTAAAATATAGTTGAATTTAAACGGCTATGATTTAGTTTTGCTATTAATGATAATACAGTGTTTGCCGCTTGATCCGTTGAAATCGGATAAAATAATAACAATGATATTTTTCAATAAATATTTTGAAAAAAACAATAATGTTTTAACTTCGTCGTTTTGGCAAAACAAAAAAAAAAAGGTTACTAACATCGATGTATTGGCAAAAACAAAAATATTTTTAACAGCGATATTTGAAAATCTATATAAGAGGGGTTTGTTTGATAAGAAGTAGGGCAAGCGATTATAGGCTGCTGTAAGATGTTTCCTAACCTAGATAGGAGTAGTTTGATGACGAGGGGAGGTGCTTTAGCCAGCTGTTCGTCAGCTGGTCAACCTGCTCGCCAGAATTCGATGAAAACTCTCTTCCTCTATTTCTTTTTCTTTTATTTTTTGGGTCAGTCGGTCCGACATGTGGTGTCTGCCGTCCAAGGTGAACGCTTTCATGTCCAGCAGATTATTCGATTGCTAGTAATTATTTTAAATCGCAGGTTGCAGGTTTCATGATACACAAAGGGGGGATTAATTCAGTCAAAGTAGAGGATTTGTATTGCTTAGTGCTAATATCCTGATATTACCTAAAATAGTTCTACGATTTTGAGATTTTGAAGAATTTCATGTATTTTTATTTACATTTACATCGTTCCAGGAAGAATTTTGTCTCACGTAATATAGAAAAATATATTCGCGGGCGCAATCGACTATAGGGTGCGCTTGTAGTTTTGCAAAATGTCGGAAGGAACGGGGATAGGCATAGTTGAGGTGATAGAGGTTATTGGTAATTTTAGAATACCATTAATTGAAGGGCAGGCTATCCTTGATGCACACCACATAGGGTAACTGTACCAATAGTTGACAGTTTAAGAAAAAAAATTATATTATTGACATTGGTTACCAATGTATTGATGTCAGGATAATCTTTGTTATGAATTTAGTTAGGCCAATCCCTCTAGAAAACTAGGAACAAGGGCGTACCCAGGATGAAAACTAGGGGGGGGGCAAGCTAAAAACAAGGGGGGGGCAAGCTATGGTCGTTCAGGTTGTAACACCTTACCGCGGAAAAGGTAAATGAAAACACAATTATGTATAATTATAGCAGTGCTTTATGAACTAAGTTATTACAATTATTTGCTTGAAAAAATTTATCTATTATTGCTTCCAGTCTTATAAGCCTAAAAAATTATTGCTCCCAGCCTTCCAGGGGTGGCAGCTGCCCCCCGCTGGGTACGTCCATGACTAGGAATACAATATCCTATGGTCTACATTTACTGTTTTTATAAAAAGTGATTTGTTAGAAACTTCTAAAATGAACCAATAGTTGACACATCAGAATGTAAAGGTTAGGAAAGTTGACATTTATGGTTTTAAAGTTGACACGTGCATTAATATTTGATTTCCCATGATTTTTAATAGATAATAAGGACTAAAATAGAAGTTAATATTTTTTTATTTATAAAATAGTAAATTTGCAATGGAAACAAAATAAAATTTCCACAATTTAATTATTTTATACACAAAAAGCTTAAATGAGACAAAAAAACAAAACATATTTAAACGAAAAATGAGTTCACCCAGTTAAGTAAGTATGATAAATAGATTTTAGTAATGGCCAAAGTTCCGTTTTTTTAATGTTGGGGTTACGCAATTTTCGACACTCCAATGATGAACTTCACTCTTCTTGTGCCCTTTTGGACAATTTAAGATTCATTGGTTAGATGAAATGTGTAGCATTTTGATAGAGTGCGACTAATAGCAAGTATCCCATGTTCTTTCCAGAATCGGGGAGTGGGAAGAGTCAGATGAGATTCTTGTCCATATAGGAATAGGATTATTGGCAATGAAATTTTGATCTCAACGATCCATGGATACAGCACACTAGCTATAAATTCATAAAATAAGACACCTGTCATCCATACAGACTCAGATATTCATAAACCACCCCCAGATGGTACACTATTTGCTAATTCTGGCGGTAGTTGACATCGATGTCAACTATTGAAATTACGGATTAATATCTGTTCTAATAGTTGACACCTACATAGTAAGCCCTAAAACATTGTATAAATATATTAAAAAAGATATCAAATGATTCTCAAGAACTTATTGAATACCATAAAAGTAATTAAAACATAATTGAACTCAAATATACCAACTAAAAAGCTTATTTAAATTGAGTTCTACCTTAATGAAACAGGGTAGCAGCAACCAAGTTTTCAGGCCACTAGAAAATTCGCCATTACAACCTCTCACAAATAAGCTTGAGTTTCATCAAACTAATGCCGATGGCAGCACAGCTAACTAGTATAACTTGGCAAATTACCGCCAAATTTTGAACCAAAATAATGAACCCTGAATCTTATTATTCACACTTTTTGTGCAAAATGTTAACTATTGGAGCACTGTCAACTTATGGTACAGTTACCCTACTTATCAATGTGAATAACGTTAATAAAGCTGTCTTGATGGTAAAAATAGCAAATTTTTTTATAATGGATTATGGCAAAACGACTAAGCCTTTTTGAATTTCAAATATGTCATTCTAGGCGCTTTTAGATATAAAGAACAATTGAATGATCTTTAATTCGAAGAATATGTAATTTTTTGCCAAATGCATGGTTTTTAAGTTATTAGCTGACAACTTTAAAAAGTAAAAACTAAATTGGAACGCATTGGAAAATAGTTAGATTTTCCGATTTCATTCACACGGGGGTCCAATTTTATGTTATCGAGGACAGTGTTTTTGATAAAAATATTCATTTTGTATTTTAGGGGCGAGGGGTGGGTTCACACAAGAAAACAGTTTGAATTTCGTTTTTCTTTCTACATGGGGGTCCAATTTTATGCTATCGGGAACTTTCTTTTTGATAAAAATATTTATTTTATATTTTGGTGGAGAGGGGGGGGGGGGGGGCGCACTAGAAATTAGTTTGAATTAAAAAGTAAAAAAAGTTCGGAGTTTTTTTCACACAGGAGTCCAATATTATCGAGGACTGTGTTCTTCAAAAAAAAATTTCATATGGTAGTTTAGTGGCGGGGGGGGGGGGGCGCACTAGAAATTAGTTTGAATTTAAAAGTAAAAAAAGTTCGGAGTTTTTTCACACAGGAGTCCAATATTATCGAGGACTGTGTTCTTGAAAACAAATTTTCATATCGTATTTTAGTGGCGGGGGGGGGGAGGGAGCGTACTAATATTGATGATGATTACCTTTTCGATCGCCACGGACAACCGGACAAAACATTTGAGAACCAGAAAAATTTCAAGTTCGAAACCCGGAGCCAGGGGAAATTTAATAATACTCGGCATTAATCCCCCACCCTCTCCCCTGGCCCGGGAAACCCCGTATAGCCTAAACGGCGAGGAAGGGGAGGAGACAAAAAAAAAAAAAAAAGTTTATGCGAAAATAATATTTATTTTGAATGTGATCTAATCATACTTTTTATGTTTCTTTTTTATATTTTGTATGAGTGTTTATCATTAATTATGGGGTCATATCATTTTGTTTTTTGTTCCTCCCTTTCCTCGATTTTTTTTTAGGCTAAGCGGGGCCAGAGGAGTGGGTGGGAAATTGATGCCGAGTAATATTAAATGTTTCCTGGCTCCGATAACTATCTCCGGGTTATCAATCATACGTTACCATGGGCAACGCGTATTTTCTAACGCGTTTGCCCACCCGACTATCCTATAATTGTTTGCTAAAATAATATGATTTAAATTTTACCAGGGTTTGTTTGGGAATTATTTTTCATTTACCATTTTAAACATTAAATTATAACATAAGATCAGATTCGAAATAAATATTATTTTCGTATAAACTGTCCTAGATAAGATAATATTAGACCCTGATGTGAAAAAAAAAAATCCGAAAAGGTATTCCTTATCGATATTAGGCGCCCTCCCCCCCGCCACTAAAATACAATATGAAAATTTGTTTTGAAGAACACCGTCCTCGATAACATATTGGACCCCTGTGTGAAAAAACTCTGAAAATATAACTTTGTCAAGTTCGCTCCCCCCTCTCCCCGCTATTGAAATAAAAAAGAATAATATTTTCTTAAGCAACGTCCTCGATAACATAATATTGGACCCCCGTGTGAAAGAAATCGGAAAATCTAACTATTTCCCAATGCGCCCCCCACCCACTACTAAAATACTATAAATGAATATTCTTTTCAAAAACACCGTCCCCGATAACATAAAATTGGACCCCCCATGTGAAAGAAAAACGAAATTCAAACTATTTTCTGGTGCCCCCCCCCTCGCCACCAAACTACAAATTGAATATTTTTATCAAAAAGACAGTCCCCGATAACATACAATTGAAGCCCTGTGTGAAAGAAAAACCAAATTCAAACTGTTTTCTAGTGCGCCTCCCCCCCTCCTCCAATGAAATACAAAATGAATATTTTTTCAAAAACAACATCCCCGATAACTTAGTAATGGACCTTCGTTGGATAAAAATTCAAAAATGTTACTTTTTTCAATATTAAAGAGTCCCCCACCCCCTTTCGCTAAAACTTTAAAATAAATATTAATGCTGATGGATACCTGGTCATGATATAATACACTTAGGTAATGGGGTAGACCTGGCAAAAATGAGGGGTGGTTGAATTTGACTTGGACAAGGTTGAATTTGAAATAGAAAAGGTTGCATTCGACATTTTTTTATGAAGTTCTCTCGCCGCTCTCCCTTTTCCAAATAGATTGCAGTACTTCAACAAAGCAGGCTCACTAATACAGTATACCCTCGATATAGCGAACTGGTAGGGGGTTTGATAATCAGAGTTCGCTATATCGAGGTTCGTTATAACCAAGGATTCTTTTTTTTTTAGCCAATGCCCGCCCTAATTTGATCATATTTAGAATGAAATTCATTCATTAGAACTAGTTAAATTAAAAGGCATTTATGTAATTTATTTTTAGTTAAACTACATATTAAATAAACAATGAGATTCATTAATTTACCTACCAAGTTCACTTGAGAGTTCTTTAGCCTTAACTTATTATTCGAATAATACAGAATGGTTAATAAGAGGGTCTGAGTCTGGTATCTGAGATCTCATATGTTTAAAGCAATTTATCAATTTTTTTCCAAATATTCATGAGCCGCAGAGCGCAGTCGTTTATTTGATGCTGAAGTTAATCCTTGGGCTGCGGTTGAATCTATTTTATCTTTGTTTTTTATAATGGTTGACAATGTTGATTTGTGAATTCCATATTTGTCTGTATATGGTTTTCTTACTTAGAATTCCCGATTCAATATCCAGGAGAATTTTCAATTTTTCCTTGATTGATAAGGATTTACGTTTGTGACACACGTCTACCAACGAACTCATTATGTATTAAAAAACAAACAGTATAAACGACTACAGAACACTGATTCGAATAATACAGAACTCCAAACAGAACTTAGCTAGTTTTGAAAAAAAAGTCAATGGAATCAGAGAGAGAGCAAAAGGAAATCGAATTAGTTAAGAGTAAAAAAACACCTCAATTCTAGAAACTGGTGCTACTTCGTCTTCCCGGGCTCATTCTACGTAATACAGTAAAAAAAAAAAAAAATTAATAACAATTCTAGCAGTTCGTTATAACAGAATATAATAATTCTCAGGCATCAAATTTAGTTCGTAGTGCGCACTAACCGAGGGATTTCGCTATAGCGAGGGGTTCAGCAGAAATATAATGGTAATTTTAGGGGGATAGCATTTTGGTTCGCTATATCGAGGTGTTCGTTATATCCGAGTTCGTAATAATGAGGGTTTACTGTATTCCGAAGTTAATAATATTTGGATAGTAGTTAGTAGTTAAATAATTGTAATTACCAACTACAGTTTGTAGTTAGTAGTTAACATATTCTAACTACTTTTTCTAACTTGTAGTTGGTAGTTAAAAAAATTTAACTAGCTAGCTGTTAAATTCATATTATTTATTAAATTTATATTAGTTAAATTTATATTATTTAGCTATTTAGCTGTTAACTACTTACTACAAACTGTAGTTAGTAATTTTAACTACAATCAAACCAAAGTAGTTGTAGTTAGAAGTTAATAGTTGTAACTACATTTTGCCCAACTCTGTGAGGTAGCATGTAAAGTTTGGTGATGTGTCCAAAAGATTTTTTCTTTTCTATCATCAGCAGTATAATAACCATTTCATTAAGGGGGGGGGGGACGAAGGAGGTAGAGCAATAGAAAAGAGAAATAGAAGGTACGAGGAGGAGAGGATAAGGAGATTTAGATAAGAAGGCAGAGAATGGGAAGATAACACGCTCATACAAACAGACCTTTACCGTCTGGATAAAAAACTGAGAGCCCTTTGCTGAGTGGTATATTTATTAGATTTGTTCTAACAAGCAGTTCACAACTGTTCTGACAAGCAGTTCAGAACGGCTCCCAACTAATTATTACTTTCACTTACCTATATATGAAATATATAGTAAGTGGAAGTATTGCGATCCTTAAAAATTTGGACTTCCGGTTTTCAACGGAAATACACGTTTTGGGGTCTCCTGAGTACAAATAACCAAGTCCCACGAAATGGTCTGTGTGTGTGTGTGTGTGTGTGTGTGAACAGACTAGCTCAAAAACTATAAACCGTGCGAACCTGAAATTAGGTATTTAGTGTATGTACATGCCCACGATGTGACAGCGAAAATTTCATCAGAATTGCTCAAAGGGAGGGAGTACTTTATTTAATAACTTTTTACGTTTTTTTTCGATTTTCTCCAAAACGGCTCTAACGATTTTGATTAAACTGAGTATTTGATGTATTAATATGCCCGAGATATGACAGTAAAAATTTCATCAAAATTGATCAACCGGAGGGGGGACTTTACTTAATAAATTTTGTACATTTTAACGTGTTTTTTTTTATTTACTCAAAAAAGCATTTCACGATTTTGATCAAACTGAGTATTTGATGTACTTATATGCCAAAGGTGTGATAGCCAACATTTCATCAAAATTGATCAACCGGAAGGGGGACTTTACTTAATAAATTTTGTATCATTTTCGCGTGTTTTTTTACTTGCTAAAAAACGGCTTTCACGATTTTGATCAAACTGGGTATTTGATGTATATATATACCAAAGATGTGATAGCCAGCATTTCATCAAAATTGGTCAAACGGAGGGGGCACTTTATTTTATAACTTTTTTCCAATTTTTACCTTTTTTTCGATCATCTCAAAAACGGCTTTAACGATTTTCATCAAATTCGCCATATTTATTGAAAATTAGGTGTTATTTAATATCAGGTAAGCGTTATCACTATTAAAATGTTCTGAGGGGGCTGTTTTTTTGTTTCCTCTACAGTACCTTTGTTTTTGTTTAAATGGAGAAATTAACTGTCTCTCGTTACGCCTAAAAATAAGAAATGGCTAAATATGAGATATGATAAAACCAAGTAAACATATAGAGGAGAAAAATGAAAAATATTCAGTCAAATCATAAAACACGTTAAGCCCACGCATGCGTAGTACGTCTTTAATGACAGACCAGTAATAATAAAATGAATTAGTGTTTTTTATAAAGCAAATGAAAACAAAAATAAGAAATGAATGTGGAAAAATGTGGAACTTTGAGAAGTGGCATTAACAAAACGCATTAATTTCTAATTTAAGTAAGTTGGTAAGTGAAAGTTCTGTGTTGCGCGCACGCACCAGATTTTTTTTGCATGTGGGCAGAACAGTTTTTATTAGGTATTGCACTAAACGCTAGAAAATGTGATATCCTAAGAATATATTAATAAACTAGAATTTCTGGAATTTAATCACACAGCCTACTACATAGCTGTCATATTCAGTTTAATAATCATCCATCCTTCTAGTGTAACACACCCTCAACACATAAATCGTATAATTATTCTTTAATCATAAGGCATCCAAAGATCTCTTACCATTTATTCAGTGACTTATTTTGTATCATTATATTTATTTATCCATCTTTTTAAATTTTCGATTTACACACCGCTTTGTATTTTGTGTACTACATTTCATCTTATTTACCTAGGCAGCGTTATTGTAACCTCATTATACGTTCACCTATGTTTTATAATTTCTCTACATTACCTCAGATATCCCAATTTAAGTTTTGTCTTGTTTTCATTTATTACTTTCATCATGGCCTTACTTTAAGAGCTTTTTTTAAATTCTAAAAAAAATGTTTATGTTTATTTTATCTAACTTGTTTAATTTTGGTTAATGTTTCACACACATTTGTAACTATTTATATAAATGATCTGATTGGTTGTATTTTTTTTTTTTTTTTTCTCATTTAGCCCTGACGATGACCTAAAATTTGGGTCGAAACGTTGGCTAGAATAAAATATGTAAATATCAGATATTTGTACTTATTATTTTGACCGCATCCTCAACCGATTCCTGTTCAGTAATAAATTAGATTTTTTATCACTTATAGCTTATAATTAATCCTGTTAATCAAGAGTATCGCAGACTTTAACAAGATTTATGATTTAAATAATTGGATAAATACTTTGTTAAATTTTTTGTTCTTTACTTAAAGTGCCTTTACACTTTGCGAACCTCGAAACAGCCTGTTCGGGAACAGTGTTCGGCTAATCTAAATAAGAGACGAACTCGAATAGGAACTTTACCTGCTCGCCTGTGTGTTCGGGGACAGCGCTAGTGTCGCTTTTGAGTTAGTTAAAATAAGCGGACTGTACCGACATCGCTCAAAGCTAAACGGGAGGAGATAGAACTTTGCCCCATTGTTAATACTATATGTCTTTAAATATAGAATATCTTCAGAGAAAGATACTAAGTTTCGTAAATTTCGGAACTTATCCCCATGTCAAGCACCTCAATTAAACACATACCTATGCCGGGGTCACTTGTGGTGTAGGGGTTAGCATAGCAACCCAGGGTCGCGGGTTGGCGTTCAACGGTGGCCCTAGGATTTTTTAAAGGTAGTAAAAAATCCTTGGCTATGCCGTCCCTCGAATGGGAGGTAAGATGCAGGTCCTGAGCCTGTACCATGTCAGGTACTCGTTAAAAATACCTATCCTATTTTTGGTATAATGAACCCCTCTTCATATAAAAAACTCTTTTTTACTTTCACTTACCTATACATGAAATATATAGTAAGTGGAAGTATTGCGATCGTGAAAAATTTCAACTTCCGGTTTTCAACGGAAATACACGTTTTGGGGTCCCCTGAGTCCAAACAACCAAGTGTGTGTGTGTGTGTGTGTGTGTGTGTGTGTGTGTGAACAGACTAGCTCAAAAACTATAAGCCGTGCGAATCTGAAATTGGATATTTAGTGTATGTATATGCCCGCGATGTGACAGCAAAAATTAGAACGTTAGAACGTGAAAAAAACATACATTGATGTAGGAAATATGATAAGAAAGCATCTGGGGCTAGTTAGGGCTGAGTTTCTCTCGTTTTTGCCTAAGTGCCAAAAAGTTGCTCATTTTCAGCGCGCTCTAGCGGCGGTGCCCAGCACTCAAACATTAAAATTGACCAGTGTATTTTGAAGAAAAATTTGTCTACTTTAATTTTGTAAATAATGAAAATATCACTAGGATGCATATTTTTCAACTTAAAAGCGATTTTGTAAAAAAAGTCCGAAATTTTTAGGGTTTTTTCCGATTATCACTTTGAAGCCGTCATTTTTTTTGTTGGCAAACTTCAGATTCGGATTTACCCTAATCTATCTATATATCTATATATTCTAATTTAATAAATCTAAATAAATAATAAATATAAATAAATATAATATAATATAATATATAATATATATATAATATAATATAATATATATATAATATAATATATAATATAATATAATATATATATAATATATATATATAATATAATAATATAATAATAATATAATAATAAATATAATAATAATATAATATAATAATATAATAATATATATATATAATATAATATAATATATATATATAATATAATATATAATATAATATATATATATATATAATATAATATATAATATATAATATAATATAATAAATATAAATAAATAAAAATCTAATTCTAAATCTATCTATATATCTATATATATATATCTATAATCGGATCTAACCTAATTTTTTTTTGTCAAAACTACCATTTGACCGGGCTATTTGGCACATATAACAATTTGGCATGGAAAAGCTTTATTTTTTTTTTTTTTTGGCACTTATTCAATTATTCAAACCTACGTTAGTGTTACAACATTTTTTATTATAAAAAATAAGTCGTATTTTTTTTTCGTCCCAAGGGCAGGGCAAAGACACCCAGAGTCACGCACTTTTCCCGAGCGCACTCTCAAATACCAGCTTATCTGCCTTCAGTCCGAGTTTCTACCTTTTAATTCCTTTTTTACCTGCACTTAAGTCATTATTTATTCAGGACTACATATCTTCCTCTTTTAGATATTTTTATTTTATTTCGATGCATTACTTGCTTGGTATTTCAGATTTATTCTTCTCGTTTGCAGTTAAAATTCATTGCTTTACAAATTGCATATATATATATTTCTACCTTTGTACATATTTTTTATTACTGAGGAAAATAGTTAATATATTTCTTCTTTATAAATATGTTTTTTACTTTCATTATTTATCATTGCACCTGTTGGCAAGTGGACAATTGAAATTGCAAATGAAGGTTGAAAAGTATTTTATATCCTGGCAATTAATAGAAATTTGGACTGTTCAATCTACTAACCAAGGACTAAATCTAGGCCGAATATCAAATTTTTATTTTCATACCTAAGAGATAATAAGGTTTGTTAAGAAACTTTTAACAAATTTTTAAAATCTTGAAATTTCCAAAATACTTTAGGTTTAAAGTTCAGCCGGCGCTGTTATACGGTGCACCTCTATTCAAGCAAGTAAGCAGATCGACTAGAAACAAGCTGCAATCATTTCAAAATGGAATAATAAGAAAAATAGTCAAAGGGACTTACATGCAGCGGATGAGGACATCAGAGATTCAAGAAGTAATTAAATTTCCAAAAATCGGAGAATACATAACCAAGAGGCAGGATTCTTTTTTAAATAAATTATTAACCCTGTCAAATCCACTATTTAATAGCCTCAGCCCAGCGAATCTCCCAAAACGATGGCAAAAACTATATTAATGTTAGGCTTAAGTATTAGAATGTAAGGTTCAATCAAGAAAGAGGTGAGCCCACTCACCGGTAACCTAGAAAAACACTTAGTCCGCAAAAATTAAATTTTCTCAATACTCCTTAAAATGCATATAATTGCTTATTATTCAAGGAAGCAATCAATACAATCAAGAAATTACAAAATCATAAGGGGCTCAGAAAAAAAAAAAAAAATAATTATTTTGAATAAAATGTTAGATTTACAGAATTTTATCACTAGTTTTCAATTTATTTTTAGTAGCGAAGCAATTTTCATTCCACTTTTATATTTTGTTTTATGATAAGATATAATCCTGCCTATTTTATAAAAAAAAAAATACATAATTTTTTAAAAAAATAACCTGTTTGAGAAAATTGGTATTAAACTTTTAAACTTGAGAAAATTTCTTTAGTACCAACCTATACATTGTTGTATACCATACCAAACGGCATGGTATGCGCTGTTACAGACACCAATCTCATAGTCTTAGTCAAATTTGGAAAACATCTACAGCTATTTTTAATCATAATATTTTCTGTTTCAGGATCTAATTTTGAGGACTTTGCAGGTCCATTATTCAAAAACGGGTCGAGATATGTTAGTAATATTTCAAAAAATTTCTAGACAATACAAACAGTAAGAATGTAATCAATTTCAAAAAAATCTGAGAAGGCGACGTTCAAAATGATATATTTTCGTGTTGATTTGACGTAGAAAGGCCCTTTAACTAAAATAATTTTTATAATATTGAGATTCTAAAGAGTATATTGTGCAAAAATATTCATCTGTGAATCCTAACTCCCAGGGGGATGTAAATTCTACCTGACGATGCTCCTGAAAAGACAACGGGTGTGACCTACTTCTACAGTTTAGTCAATGGGTGCTGTCTTCTTTGTATGGTACCTTTACACAGTGTGAATCTCTCTCTCGAAAAACCTCTCCCAAACACTTTTCGGCTAATCTAAAAAAGAAACAAACTTGAAAGGATACTTTGTCTTAACGGCCACTTGTTCGGGAGTAGCGCTATTGTCGCTTCTGAGTTTGTTAAGATAATCTTCAAGACTTTCCTTTATCATTTTTCTGTCTTTGCTTTTATCCATGTTAACTTAGAGCGAAAGTCAGAGCAGCCTCTAATTTCAAGTAAGCCGTCTCTGTAATGAAAATTATTATATTAAGATGCATAGGTGAGATAAGACATCATTGTTTGCTCGACTTCACGTTACACTGTAAATAAATGTTCGTGGTACGCCGATACGGCAATTTTAGGGGGATTACCTGTTCGAGGGTGAGGTTCACACCTAAAGGTGCCTTTATACCTTACGAACCTCACCTCCGAACAAGTTCTCTATCGAACCTTGCCGTACCGACGTGAAGCGAACAACCATTTATACTTCACGTAAAGTTAAGCGAACCAATATGGCTGACGCACCCAAAGCTAGCTTATGATAAAGAAAAAATCTCCATTATCAATATATTTTATATTATCTGAAAAATAAAAAAATAGGAGATGATTTACAACGTTTCACAAATTACACTAGTATCACAAAGAACACCTGTCACTAAGCAAAAACCCTAATCAAAAGTGACACTAGCGCTACCCCCGAACCCAGGCGAACAGATGAAGTACCTAGAACACCCGAACAGTCGACGTGAAGGCTTCACGAAGGTTGTTCGAGGGTGGTGTTCGAAGGTAAAGTTCGTACGGTGTAAAGGCACCTTTAAGCAATATCATGTACGAACCCAATTGTACCTGATATAGGTACACTTGCTTGCTCAACTTGCTGGCTAGGACATTTTCCTAATATAAGTATGAAGGTTTCCTCGCTTAGAAAGTATAACTTATATTCCATTTATATTGGCGCATATACGGAAAAAACTAAAATTTCGACTTTTATAAAATTAAAATAAATTTAAACTATTTTTACTGCCCTCCAATTTATATAGGCAATGTCCGAATTTCTCAAATTGACACCGTACATTACCTTGGTCTTACTCTTTGATAGGAGGATGATATGGGGCCGCATTTTAAGATGAAACGAAAAACCCTTAACAAACGACTTACCATACTTACTCCCTTTTTTCTAAAACCTCAAAACTAGGACTAGGACAAAAGTTGAATACTTATCCATATTTACACAAACAATATGGACTTACTCTTCACAGATATACGGTACAGCAAAAAAGACCCATTTAAAAAGAATTCAGACCTTTCAATCAAATATATTAAGATTCATAGTTAAAGCACCATGGTACGTCACTAACAAAACACTATATACTGACTTACAAATAGAAACAGTAGACCAACATATAAAGACACTTTATAAACGTTTTCATACTCACTTACATGGCCACTTCAACCGACTGATTAGAGACATGGCGACAGCTGATATACCAATAAGTAAATAGGAGATCAAAAAGGCGCTGGAAGAGTGATCTCCTTCGTTAAAAATCCAGATTACCTGAAACAAGCCAGGGAAGAGGTACCGCTGGGTGCTACCCTTCCCCATGCCTGACAGGCCCTTATTCAAATTAGCGCACCTCACATTTGCTGATTGTCGATAGAGTCCTAAAAACTTATTTAAAATAAAACAAGTTTAATTCCCACAAAAGCTGTAACTACATATCTTCTTGCAAACGTGCTATATATTTTTTTCCCTGTTCAGTGTGTGTTATAGATTTTTACTTTCACTTACCTATATATGAAATATATAGTAAGTGGAAGTATTGCCATCGTGCAAAATTTCGACTTCCGGTTTTCAACGGAAATACACGTTTTGGGGTCCCCTGAGTCAAAATAACCAAGTACCGCGAAATGGTCTGTGTGTGTGTGTGTGTGTGTGTATGGAGGGGGTGCGTGCGTGCGTGAGTGTGTGCGTGCGTGAGTGTGTGTGTGTGTGTGTGTGTGTGTGTGTGTGTGTGTGTGTGTGTGTGTGTGTGTGTGTGTGTGTGTGTGTGTGTGTGTGCGCGGGTTAAATGATTTTGATCAAATTCGTCATGTTTAATGAAAATTAGGTGTTCAATAATATCAGGTAAGTTTTATCAGTATTAAAATTTTCTGAGGTGGCTTAAATGGGGAAGGGGCCTTTTTTGTTTTCCTATAAAGTACCTTTGTGTTAGTTTATATTGAGAAATTAACTGTCTCTCATCACGGCTAAAGATAAGAAATGGCTAAATATGATATATGAAGGCAATCAAGTAACATATATAGGAGAAAAAAAGAAAAATATTCCGTCAACTCATAAAACACCTTGAGCTCACGCATGCGCCGTACGCCTTTAATGACAAACCAATGCATTACAATTAAAGCCGTTCTGTTCATTTGAGAAGTGGCAATTAAGAAAACGCATTAATGTCTAATCTAAGTAAGTTGGTAAGTGAAAGTTGTGTGTTGCGTGCACGCACCAGATTTTTTTTTCTATCGACCAATCTCTCCACAATTTTTTTTTTTGTGTTATCTCTCATGTTTATTTCATTTATATTCTCTCATTTTTATATAGGTTATTTTATATTGTGATACCAATTATTTTTTTCTAAATAATACTTTGTAATTCTTCATAGATCCTGCCATTATGTATTTGTAATAAACTTCAATGGGAATGGGCTGAATGTAATATTTGAAAGTGAGTATGATCCGAGCGTGAAGCTGTAGGTAGCCGTGAAAGGAGGCATAGGCTTTCCGCTCACGTCCGCAACACGTCTTTGTTGATGTTCCACTATGGCGCTGACAGCATGTACCTAATGCTCTATCGTGTTCCATTTCTGACGGTGGTCCACTATAAACAGGATTTTTTAATGGGAGTAAAAAATCCTTGTCTGTGCCGTCCCTCGGATAGGACGTAAAATGGAGGTGCCGAGCCTGTACGATGTCAGGTACTCGTTAAAGATCCCTATCCTAATAAACCTGGTAAGGCAAAATTTAGGACTCCCACTGTAGCATCGTCCAATTAACCTTAGTAGCAAAACAAACAAACAAACGAACCTTACCCTCGAACAGTGTTTAATACCTCGATTCTTAACAATTCCCAACTCCGACCAAAATAGTTCGAACTTAACCGGTTTCTTGTCGACTCTCAGTAAGTAACGTTGAAGGTCGAGGTTCTCACCTTTAGGTCGCATTCTGGAAGGTATAATTAAGGATTTTCACCCCCTTTAAAATATCCTGTGGCTACCCAGCGGGGTGTGAACCCTCGATTTTAAGCATTGTAGACTGCTATGCTAACAGAAGTTTGAGAATGTTTGTAAATCGAACTCACGATAATGTACCTTCAAGACCCATCCGCTTAGGTGTGAAGCAGATTGTGCAAGTGAGTGACATAGGTGTCGGAGCTGGCCCTCCATTAGCCATTAAATACTGAGTTAATCCGTTAATCCTCTCTGCAAGCAGGGGGGGGGTGTGAAGGAGGTACAGAAGTAGAAGGGGGGTTAGAGGAAGCACAACAGAAGTTGGGGGGGAGGGCGCAGTAGCCTGTCACACGCTACGTTAGGCACATCAGAATGGAAAACCAGCTCCTATTGGTAAACCTTCCAACCGCACATTTCGCATTATCGCCTCTTGACTCCCATAAAAAGATTTTTTATATAAGTGGTACCCTTTTTTTTTTGTATAGGGTAAGACCGCTTGGTCTAAGTAGATTATCTGGATATTGCTACATACCTGTTTGTAATGGAAGAATAATGGGTTTAAGAATTAGAGGATGTTTGTTTCTTTGTTTAACGTCCCTTTGTGCTACCAAGGCTAATCGGACGATGCTACAGTGGAATCCTAAATTTTGCGAATCCAGGTATAATAAGGATAGGGATCTTTAACGAATACCTGAAATCGTACAGGCTCGGGACCTCAATTTTACTTCCTATCCGAGCGACATCATAGCCTAGGAATTTGAGGCTGTTAATTTTTGGAACGAAGTTTTAGACTAAACGTGACTTCACTATTTGACCATCACTGGCGATAACAACAGACCAAATAGTAAGGCTTAAACGTTCAAGTTTTTTTTTTAAATCTTGGGATTATAATCATCCTCGAATGAATGAATGATTAAATCCTTTATTACAAAGAGTAACAAAAATAATACAAAATACTAGTTTACAAAGAATAATATATAAAAAGTGCACTAATACTACAATAATTGTAATAAATAAGATATAATATAGTTTTTCTAGTTGAAAAATAAATATTAACCATGGGTCTCATGTGGTTTAGTGGTTAGCATGGCAACCTACAACGCTAATGGTCGCGGGTTCACGCCTCGCTGTGGCACTAGAATTGTTCGAAATGAATAAAAAATCCTTAGCTACGCCATCCCTTGGCCCCCCTAAAACGGAGGTCCGAAGCCTGTACGATGTTAAATCAGGTACTTGTTAAAGATCCCTATCCTAATTATACCTGGATAGGCAAAATTTAGAACTCCCACGTAGCATCGTCCGATTAGCCTTAGTGGCACAAAGAACGAACAAACAATTGAACTTGAACTTATGTTCGCCTGTTTGTTTGGCGATAGTTATAGCGTCGTTTTTGAGTTAGTTAAAATAAGCTTCTAGACCTTCTATAGTATTTTTCTGACGTTTCTTATATCTATACAAGCTGTGGGGCCCGGCTTCGTTCAGGGAGTTGTGGAATAGGTGGAATGAAACAATAACTTTAAAATGTAATAGTACAGAAAAATAGACCAAAATTAATCATGATTCAGTTTAGTATTAGTTTCGAAACCTCAGAGTCCGCCCATATATGGTTTAGGTATAAGAGACCCAATTAATGCGGTTCTCTCAATGCGTTTTCTTCCCTTTTCTTGATTAGGAAAAATTATTTTGGCAGCAAATATGGCCTCGTATGTACCATTTTTTATGGTTTGTATGTTCTTATTCCATTGAGACCAGTCTCATGACGATACGGCATCCTTATTTCCTTATTATTCGAAAATTTACGAACATAACAGAACTATTAAACAGAAATATTATATGAACACTTTATTTTCGGTATATATTCCATTAGGTTATATCTTTTATTCATATTATCTATAGGTTATCTATTTTATTCAGTGTTAGTTTTCATTCGCTCACTACACTAATAAGCAATTTTTCTTTTGTTGTAAATTTACTATTATATTGTATATTGATTAAAGGCAATGTTTCGACCAATTCTTTCCTCTTCTGTAAAACTTAATTCGCTTAGGAATCCAGTTGGTTTTGTTTATTTTTAATTTCAATTCATTGCAGAGATGTAATGACCTTACTGAAAAATAAAATGGAAAAAATAATTATTCATACATAATCTCGTGTAATTTAAAGAAAACAGCTGAAGCTAAAACCATAACTAACCGAACTAATGAACGATAACCTTATGAATTGAGTTTAGCTAGCGTTCCTGGCTTCCAAATGTCGAACTAAATTTTTTCATTCATTAACTCGCCTGGGCTTATCAGAGGGGCTATTTACATGTAGCGAGAGGCTTAAAATTACAGCCCTTGTCCCTTCAACATTAGACACTTAAAATGAAAACTGAAACCTTCTTCATCATTAGGGGCAATAGGGCAATATGACGACTTAACATTCTTGATAGTACGTCTACACGTACTTACTACTATTACTAGTACGTCTACTACGACTACTCGTTTTTGAGCCTTTTCCGCACGCACATTGTACACTTTGCTTTATAATATATATTGATTAAGTAAGAGCAAAAGCCAGAACAGCCGTTAGTTCCAACTCAGCCGTCTCTGTAATGAAAATTGTTGTATTAAGGTGTATGGGAGACATCATTGTTCGCTCTACTTCACGTTTAAGTTTAAATAGCTGTTCGCTAATAAAGTACGCTAATACAGCTTGGTTCGGATGATTACCTATTCGAGGGTAATGTTCGCACAGTGTAAAGGCACCTTTGGAAGTATGGAAAGGTAACATTATGACTCAAGCTGCTGCTGACATTCTGTTACCATCCGTGGATCACAGTGACATTGCTCAAAGCCAAACGAAAGGTGATAGAAACTTGCCTTTTTTTCAGTTTTTTCGTCCTTGAATTATTTTGTATTGAAGTTGAAGTATTGAATCTCATCAGTAAAAAAAAAAAACATTTTTTTTAATATTTTGGCATTAGCTTACTTTTCAATGTCAATGCCTCAATAATAAAAGTAAAAAATAAACGAATGTTAAGATACTTAAGTATTCATATACGCATTTATAATTATCAAACATTGCCCCTTCACGTAGATAATTCCCAGAGTCACTGACTGAAGTAGGGGTCAATGAATGTTGCCAACACGTAGTCCAACGCTTGATAGAATGATTGGCTACAATACGGCGAATAGCTTATACTATATAAAACAAAACTATACGTAGTATATAATACATGTATACTGATTTTATATAGATATTATATACATAACTCCTTTGTTGAAGAGGTAAAACCGTACAAGATTACGTCAGGCAACAGCTGGTGCGAACTGGCTTTGATTGAGCTCCTAATACCTCGACTAAAGAGGAAACCACCACTTAAGGTTTGCTGAACTTTATTCTTCGCTACAAGGTTTTTAATTTTTTTTTTTTTGTACGTTTCATAAATTAGTGTGAGATCTAAAAATCGCCTAATGAGAAGCAATGGGTGTTAATATTCTAGTTAGCTCAGTTCTTTGTTGTAAACGAGATCGTATTACGTGTTGTATTACAAAAGACGTATCTAATGACCACAGCTCGGATTTTAATACAATTGCATATCTTACTTCAATTTTTATTTTTTAAAGCACACCAAATTGTCTATGCCGTCTCTCGGATAGGACGTAAAATGGAGGTCCAGAGCATGTACGATGTAAGGTCCTCTTTAATTGGATAGACAAAATCGTCCGATTAGCCTCAGTGGCATAAAGTGACGTTAGAACAAACTAACAAAGCACACCAAAATTTTTTTTTTCGAATCAGAGTACTCAGATGTCATTACCTAAGTTACATTCTTGATTAATACATACTTATATTAAAAAAATATTAATAAAACATTGAAAATATTATAATTAAAATGAAAAAATATTATATTAAAATTAAAAATATTATATTAAAATTAAAAATATTATAATAAAAATATTATTATAATAAAAATATTAAAATACCTACTTATATTAATAAAAAAAATAGTTATTAAAAAAACAGAAAAAAAGAAAGAATAATAACAAAAAAGAAAGAAAAATAATAATAATAATTAAAAAAAAAAACCGATAAAATTTCATACATACATATATATTTCACTTTATAGAAATATGAAAAACTATAAAAAAAAAAAAAAAAAAAAAGGAAGCCAAAGAGTGACAAGTATAAAAACACTAACATTAAAATAGTTTAAATTTAAAAATCAAAAGGGCCTAATATCCGAGTAGTTGACGTCCAAATAAAATCTCAATCTGTATCATACTTATATTTAAACTGTTTGATGATATTGTAAAGGTGCCTTTACACGTTACGTACTTTACCTTGGAACAACACCCTCGAACAACCTTCGTGAAGCCTTCACGTCGACTGGTCGGGTGTTCTAGGTACTTCATCTGTTCGCCTGGGTTCGGGGGTAGCGATAGTGTCGCTTTTGATTTGGGTTTTTGCTAAGTGACAGGAGTTATTTGTGATACTAGTGTAATTTGTGAAACGTTGTAAATCGTCTCCTATTTTTTTATTTTTCAGATAATACAAAATATATTGATAATGGAGATTTTTTCTTTGTCATAAGCTAAGCTTTGGGTGCGTCAGCCATATTAATTCGCTTAACGTCACGTGAAATATAAATGGCTGTTCGCTTCACGTCGGTACGGCAAGGTTCGAAGGAGAACTTGTTGGAAGGGGAGGTTCGTAAGGTGTAAAGGCACCTTAAAGTGAAAGAAAACACAAAACATATGGTTTAGAATAGTTCTAGACTTGCTATTGGAACGAACTAACAGTTGGAACAAACCGTCATAGTAAGAGTTATTGACTACAACGTTCGGGTACCATTTACACTGGCCCAGAACTTTCGAGGCCCGTCCTCTTACGACTAAATACAAGAGAAGCGATGGACTGGAAACTCTTGTTCGGAAGCTCAGGTCATATAGTTATTTCTGAAAGTGATAATTTTTATAACCTGTTTAAATATGTGTGTTTTCATAATTTGTGTTGCATTAATGATTGTTATTTTCGTTTAATAAAATTTGTTTAACCCAAATAAGTGTTACAATGTGATAAAGATAAATAAATAAATCTAAGAAAGTAAAATCCCACATGGGGTCTGTAGGTGCGTTTATACTGTGCGAACCTCACCCTCGAACAGGTAATCCCCCGAACTGTATCACGAACAGCTATTTACACCTAAACGTGAAGTCGAGCGAACAATGATGCTTGACCGCACTTTGTACCTTAATACAATAATTTTCTTTACAAAGACAGCTAATTTGGAACTAGCGGCTGTTCTGTCTTTTTCTTGAGCTCATTATGGATAAAAGCAACGTCGGAAAATCATAAGACAAGGTCTAGAAACTTATCGTAACTAACTCAAAAGCGACACTAGCGCTATCCCCTAACACACAGGAAGAATTTCACGCCATGATGAATGAAGCATCGCCAGAGTCTTGCATTATCTACACTGATGGCTCTAAAACGAATCACCATGTAGGGTGCGCAGTGGTCTCTGCCCAAGAAACTAAAAAATATAAGCTCCTGCACCTGACTTCGATATATACCGCCGAGCTACAAGGAATCAGTTCAGCCTTGGATGAAGCCGTTACTTCGAACCAACGTGATATTAAAATCTGCACAGATTCGCCTTCAGCACTAAAATCCCTAGGAAAGCTCTACACCGACAATAGCATTCTGAATAATATAAAAACTAGCTGAGCATAGCAAAAGAGAAGGGAAAAACAGTCACCTTCGTATGGACCCCAGCCCATATTGTTATCATTGGAAAGGAAGCGGCAGACAAGGCAGCCAAAGAAGCAGCACATTTGAACACTCAGGTAATAAAAAAATTTGAAACACAGGATATCAAAACTTGGTTAAGAAATAAAATATCTGAGGATTGGGAAAATTCCTGGAAATCGACTCCTCTCCAAATAAACTAAGAGAAATTAAGAAAACAACTAGAACATGGAGAAGCTCCGTGAGAGGCAGGAGGCGAGAGGAGGTGGTGATAACAAGGCTAAGGATCGGCCACTCCAGGCTAACTCACGGACATCTCATCAGCAAAGAAGAGGCACCGAAATGTGAGCAGTGTCGTACCCCACTCACAATCAAGCATATCGTCGAGGACTGCCCAAAGTATTCAGCCGAGTTCAGTTCGAGGGGCCTCCCCAGGCAGCTCTCTCATGTATTGTCTGACAACACAAAAACAATAGACACTATAATTGAAATCATTTTAATTAATCTAATCTTAGTTTGTGGCTGACCACCATTTTAAATTATTTTTAAATAATTTATTTTTTGAAGAGAAAAGATTTGGCTCCACCGGGAGTCGAACCCGGGTCTCCCGCGTTACATGCGAGGATGCCAACCACTAAACCACAGAGCTCGGCTCAAGGCAGAGCAAATCCTTCCTCTTCACTGAAACCTACTCCCCCTATCTCACAAGTTTTGCGAGTAGTAGCGGGAGGTGGACAAATTTTGTCCAATTTATGATATTTACTGACATAAGTCAATTTTTTAAATTATTTTAATTAATCTAATCTTAGTTTGTGGCTGACCACCCGAGTAGGTTTCAGTGAAGAGGAAGGATTTGCTCTGCCTTGAGCCGAGCTCTGTGGTGTAGTGGTTGGCATCCTCGCATGTAACGCGGGAGACCCGGGTTCGACTCCCGGCGGAGCCAAATCTTTTCTCTTCAAAAAATAAATTATTTAAATGGTGGTCAGCCACAAACTAAGATTAGATTAATTAAAATAATTTAAAAAATTGACTTATGTCAATAAATATCATAAATTGGACAAAATTTGTCCACCTCCCGCTACTACTCGCAAAACTTGTGAGATAGGGGGAGTAGGTTTCAGTGAAGAGGAAGGATTTGCTCTGCCTTGAGCCGAGCTCTGTGGTGTAGTGGTTGGCATCCTCGCATGTAACGCGGGAGACCCGGGTTCGACTCCCGGCGGAGCCAAATCTTTTCTCTTCAAAAAATAAATTATTTAAATATAATTGAAATCCTAAAAGCCTCAAAGTTTTATAATAGTTGTGATAAGAAAACTGCAGATTACTCCAGTAATGTAACAATTGCGTATTATTCAACTTATCTTATTGGAGACTAACTAGTTTTCAGACTGACGTATCTTCAATTTATTAAAATTTGTATTAACATACTCATTGTATAGTATCTAAGGAAGAAAAATAAAAAACAACCATCAGATGAAATTGTAACTATCCTAATCATGAAATCAATAGAAAATTTTACGGGCGTAATAATCGCGATATTTATCGCCCTAAAACCCCTATCGTATCCTATCCTAACACACAGGCGAACGGATAAAGTTCGAGATTTTGTTTTATTTAGAATAGCGGAAAACTGTTCCGAAAATGCTGTAAGAAGGTGAGATTCGCACAGTCTCTAAGGCACCGTAAGATTCTGGATTTCGATTTTGGGTATTATCCGAGATAAAGAACATTAACTGTTCATAGTAAATATTCTCGAAATTTACCGATCTGTCGATAACAGATCGAACTTACCGATTTGATCTTTACTCTCACTACGAAAGGATATTTTAAAATCGAAAATATTCAACTTTAAACAACAATCATGCAAAAATTGAGTCACTAACAAAAAAACGTCAACTAGCGTCCTATTTGTAGGATAGTAAATATCTCAAAAATTACTAAGGTGCATTTACACAGTGCGAACCAGACTCTTGAACAGATAATCCCCCGAACCGGCGTACTACGAACAGCTAGATACACATTTAAAGTCGAGCGAACAATGATGTCTGAGCAATGAACAATGAATTGTATTAATAATTAATTTCATTACAAAGACGGCTGATTTGGAACTAGCGGCTGTTCTGTCTTTTGCTTGAGCTCATTATGGATAAAAGCAACGTCGGAAAATCATAAAAGAAGGTCTAGAAACTTATCATAACAAATACAAAAGCGAACACTAGCGCTATCCACGAACAGACAGGCGAACGGATAAAGTACCTGGTCTAGTTCTGTCTTATTTAGAATAGGCGAATACTGTTCCTAACATGCGATACGACGGTGAGGATCGTACGGTGCAAAAGCACCTTAAAACTCTCGATTTCGATCCTGGATATTCTCCGAGAAACATGCATAACATAACCCCTTCGAAGTAAAGATTCTTGATATTTCCACACTTGTCGATAACAGATAGATTTTGTTTTAAGGAAATAATCAATTACTGAAGTAAGCAATTATGATGCATTAGTAGTTTCCCAGTATTTTTTTCTGACCCTTCATACCGCACGTGGCCATGTCATACCGACCTCTAAAAAACTTCTTCCGTTTCTTTATATCATTCATGTTTGGGCAAGAGGGCTTAAGTCATAAAAAATGTTTTTTTTCTTTTCTTCTTAAAACTCATAATTGACTACATTAAATAATTTATTTTTGAAGAGAAAAGATTTGGCTCCGCCGGGAATCGAACCCGGGTCTTCCGCGTGACATGCGCGGTATGCTAACAATTACACCACGGAGTCGCTTCCAAACGGTGCCAAATCCTTCCTCTTCGCTGACACCTCTCCCACGATTCCCGGCGGAGCCAAATCTTTTCTCCTCAAATATAAATTATTTAAAATAATTTAAAAAATAGGTGGTTACCCACAATGATGGTTAAATTAATATAATTGACTATAATTTATTCGTTGTTCATAATTTACTACAGTCTCTGTTGAAAGAAAATAGTTTCATTTATTATTCTGGAATAAAGAAATACAATCAGAAAGAATTTATAATGATTTTCAATAGCTTGGTAATTCGTTGTTTTAGCTTTACATTCGATGACTTAACCTCTTTTGACCAAACACCAGTGATATAATATTACCAATATTTGTATATTAAAAAAAAAAATTATAATTTTCAAATGCTTCTTTCGATTCACTTTATATGAGTTAACATAATGTATTATAGAATTCAAATCACAAAAGTTATATTTAAATGTGTTGGAGAACTCCAATTATTGCTCGTAGATGTCAAGGTTGGCCAATAAACTCAAATACATTCACCTTCTGCAGTCTCCTCCATCTTGTGCCTTTTATGGGAGTATATATATATATATATATATACTCAAGTATATATATATAAATATATATATATATATATATATATATATATAATATCAATATATATATAATATATATATACATTCAATCAAGTCATGATTGAAATATAAATTTTTAATATAATTTTTAAATATTTTTTATAAGAAGAGAAAAGATTGACCTTGGCTGGGATTTGAACATATGTACACTCATAAGGCCTCACAAGTTATATATACTGGCAATGTAAAAGTGCTTTTACACATTGCGAACTTGGTCCTCGAACAGTTAATCCTACGAATCTTGCCGTACCGATGCACAACGAACAGCTATTTACACTTATACGTGTAGTAGAGCGAAAAATGATGTCTGAAGCACCTATATATTAATACAATAATTTTCACTTCAAAGACAGACTTGGACCTAGCGGCTGTTCTGACATTTGCTATGACGTATTATGGATAACAGCAACGTCAGAAAAGTTCTAAAAGAAGGCCAAGGAGCTCATGTTAACTAACTCAAAAACGACACTAGCGCAAAACCCGAACACACAGGTGAATACCTGTGTACTTGAGTATGAGTACCTGTTCGTGTTCGTTTTTTATTTAGATTAGTCGAAAAGGCTGTTCGAGGGTGGTTTCGCATAGTTTAAAGGCACCTTACGATTCTTGAGTTCGATCTTGGTATCGCCTCTTCGAAGTATAAATTCTTGACAATTCCCGACTTGTTCATAGCAGCCAGGACTTACCGGTTTAATGCTTTATTTTCAATACGATAGTTTTTTTCTAAATGGAAAATATTCATCTTTGAACAAGAATTATGCTAAAGATAGAGTCACTAACAAAAAAACCTGAAACAGCACCCAGCATCCTGCTTGCAGGACAGTAAATATCTCAAGATGCCTTCACCAGTACAAACCTCACCCTCACAGGTAATCCCCGAACCTTGCCTTACCGGCGTACTACGAACAGCTTGTTAAGGCCTAGCATTCAACATATTAAATTCCTACCCTCACCAATCCTATTATTTTTCCTTCTTCCCAAATTTAGAATTGTATGGTGTATTTTATGTTTTATCACCTTAAACTAACTTCGTGAAGAACAAAGATAACTTCACTGGACCTCCTTGGAGTGATAAGGGAGAGGTTACTGCACTGTCTCCAGCTGGATAGTTATCACCTCATGTTCACCATATCATTCACCAATTTTCACCGCTTAATTATCATCATTTTCTCACCATTTATCATCAGTTCTTCATTAAAATCTTTTACTCTGTTATTTGTTATTCAGGACACTACCAATTTCACCAGTTATTTTCTGTATTTAACCTCCAGTAGTTAGTTATTTCATAACCACCTTATCTCTCTGTAAAGTATAATTTCTTTTCTCTTTTATTTGCTTGTATTGCTAGAAGTTTATATTTTCTTTTCTTTACTATTTATTTAATTGTATATAGCTTTAGTTTATTTCCAATGCATGGCCAGCTTTTATTTTATATTATTCAGCTTATTTTCTTTTCGTTCTCTATTAATTAGCATGTTTATATTTATTTTCTAGTCACCAATTATATTTTTATTTACCTTAGAAGCTTTTAGTATTGTTGCATGTATATTCCTTTATCCTCCTTTTCACCAATTTATTTTACCTTCCAGACTTCATCTATCTATCATCATCTATCAGGCACAATAAAACCGCCTCAGAAGGTGGTAAATAGAATCAGTTATTATCCAGGCATTGTGTAAGGGCGTCCCTTGGACAACCACGCAGTGGCCCCAACACAGCTATTTACACTTAAACGTGAATTTGAGTGAACATTGATACCTTATCGCACCTATGCACCCTAATAGAATAATTTTCATTACAAAGACGGCTGACTTGGAACCAGCGGCTGTTGTGGCTTTTGCTCTAACTTATTATGGATAAAAGTAACGTCAGAAAATTACTAAAAGAAGGTCTAGAAGCTTATATTAACTAACTCAAAAGCGACACTAGCGCTAAACCCGAACACAGGTGAATACCTGTGTACCTGAGTATGGGTACCTGTTCGAGTTCGTTTATTATTTTGATTAGCCGGACAGGCTTTTTGAGGGTGGTTTTGCACAGTTTAAAGGCACCTTAAGATTCTCGATTTCGATATTGGTATTCTTGCACAGTGCGAATACCAGTCAATAACAGGAATTGTGTTGTACCGCCATACAACAGCTATTCTCACTTATATGTGAAGTCGAACGAACAATTATGTCTGAACCTGTGCACCTTAATAGAATAATTTTCATTACAAAAACAGCTGACTTGGACCTAGCGGCTGTTCTGACATTTTCTCTAACTTATTATGGATAAAACCAACGTCATTAAATCATTCATTGAAAGAAGGTCTAGAGGCTTATCTAGCGCTATCCCCGAACCCACAGGAGAACAAAGAATGTACCTTTTTCAGATATAACTGATACAGAGTCTTATTTATAATAATCGAACTGTGCTGGACAGCTGTTCGAGGGTGAGGTTAGTACAGTGTAATGTTTAATCTGATAATGTAAAATGGGGAACAGGGGTAGCCCAAGTTTTTAATAATAAAAATCATTAAAACATCTGTTTTTTTTTTTTACAAATCATATGTTTCCAATCCACATCTAGGTAGCGAAAAAGAGCCCTACAAATCAAGGTCTGATAACCTCTGATTATTTACTAATTCAGGATGTCTGACCGCATCTTTGCACCTTAATACAACAATATTCATTACAAAGACGGCTGACTTGGAATTAGCGGCTGTTCAGACTTTTGTTCTAATCAATATATATTATAGAGCAAAGTGAACAATGTGCGTGCCGAAAAGGCTCAAAAACGACTCCACGTAGGATTAAGGAAGTTATGTCATATTTTAGCCACATAACCCCTAACGGAGAAGAAGGTTTCCGTTTTTCTCTTAAGAGTGCAAAATTGAAGAGAAAAGGACTGGAATTTTACGCCTCTCGCACCATTTAATTGATTGAGATGCGAGTTTAGGAATGAAAAATTTAGTTCGAGCTCCAGACTACCAGGAAGCGCTAGGGTGTGTTTCACTCAATGTTTATTGTTCATTCATCCTCATGTTTATTGTAAAGGTTATATATTTGTTCAGCTATTACTAAAATACTAAGCGAAAATAATTAGTTTGCGTTCCAAAATAAAATAAGTACTTAACATCTCAGCAATCAATTAGGAAACCCATTGGATTCATTAAAAAATTAGTTTTCTTATAAGAAGGCTAATATATAATCAGCACATTACATTTAATCTATATATAATATATACTTAAGTAAATTTAATGCAATATGAGTGAACATTTCGTAGTAGTACAGTGAGCGATAAAATAAAAAATAAAAAAAGAGATGAATTGACTGAATATAAATCGAAAATGAAAAGTTTGAAGTGTTTTTATTGTATTTATGAAAAAGAAGTTGGTTAGGTTACTACGTATGATGAGCATTCCAGTAGACAAAACGTCTAACTCCAATAACAGCATTCAAGATTTTATCATCCCTCATAGTTCAAGATAAAAAGAAATATGATGAAAAAATTGTGTCTTCAAGAAATTTTAGTTTTCACTTTGTAATATTAGTAAGATTCGAGATATGCAGAAACCGTCCAAATTACGGGGGGATATCTTAAGGGAGGTTGAAATGGAAGAAAGGTCTTAAAACAAAGTTTCTATGAATCTTCGGTAGTTTCTATACTTCTGGATCAAATAGGGCCATCATAGTAGTCGGCGCTTAAGTTTTACTCAAAATATAATTTTTTAACTGAGATACCAGGTTTTTCAA
The DNA here is from genome assembly GCA_911387785.2 of Aelia acuminata. Lineage (NCBI taxonomy): Eukaryota > Metazoa > Arthropoda > Insecta > Hemiptera > Pentatomidae > Aelia > Aelia acuminata. The sequence goes on from OU426984.1 coordinate 13,031,127, forward strand.
CTATAATCTCATAACTTATTATCTGTTGACTACTTGGAATGGGCTTATAGGATTCAGAGTCACAGAAACCATCAAAAACGATGCATAACTCGACAAAGTTGCAGCAAAATTAATTGTTCACTTACCATTTTCAACCCCCTGTAAATTATACACGGTTCCTTATTTGGGCGGACTCTGCAGATCTCAAGTCTGCAGAATATTGATACCCAAGTTAAAACCGAATTTTCAAGAAGGTGCTAATTTTGTTCCCTATTTCCTTTAATTTTAAAGTTTTTCTGGTATTAAAACTACCACACAACTACCGGAGCGAAGCCGGGCACCCTAGCTAGTTTACTATAGATAAAAGCAATATCAGAAAAATACTAAAAGAAGGCCTATACTAACAAATTTAAAAGCGACACCGGCGCTATCCCCGAACACACAGGCGAACAGATAAAGTTCCAGTTCAATTGTTTGTTCGTTCTTTGTGCTAATATGGCTAATCGGTCTGAGTTCTAAATTTCGCCTATCCAGGTATAACTAGGATGGGGGTCGTTAACGAGTACCTGATTTAACATCGTACAGGCTTCGGACCTCTATTTTACGTCCTATCCAAGGGATGGCATAGCGAAGGATTTTTTATTAATTTCGAAAAATCCAATTGCCACAGCGAGGCGTGAACCCGCGACTATTAGTATGTTGTTCTAACTTGTTATGGATAAAAGCAATGTCAGAAAAACATTAAAAGGATGTCTAGAAGATTCTATTATGTAACATAAAAGCGACACTGGCGCTATCCCCGAACAAACAGGACAACACATAAATCACCTATTCTAGTTCGTGTCCCATTAAGAACACCCGAACACTGTACCTAACAGGATGTAAAGGCACCTTTATGTGTAATCTGCTAATTTAAAATGGGGGACGTGGGGTAGCCTTGGTTTTTAATCATATAAATCCATTAAAACACCTGTTATTTTTTTTCAGATTATATGTTTCTAATACACGTGTAGGTAGCGATACTTCGGTAAAAGTGATCCTTACAGAACTTAAGATCTGATAATTTACTAGATCGATAGGAAATGGAGATACCTACCTGATTCGAACTGACGATACAAAGCATGGAGCCATAACCTCAGACGATGTGGACATAAACATCTCGCCAGGTAGCCGAGGCCTCTGGTGAGGACAGGTGAGAGAGATCACCTGCTACAGGCCGTACCAAGGATTCATTCCCGGCAGGTGGGCTGAGCAGATGCTGTGCATGGGCCCACTTCTCCAGTATGAAGATGTTTCCTTCAGCTGCTCGGCTCCATTCAAATTCTTTCGGCGAGGCCAAGCACCGTTTAATGGACTCAAAACGAAGTAGGTTAAGCCAGGGGTGTGCCATAACGCTTAAATTAACAGTTTTAACATTTGACGTTAAAGTATTATAAAAAATACCCGGCCTCTCAGAAGCTACTATGCGTTGAATTAATTATATCTTAATATTGTTAATACAGTCAAATCAAAATTCAAATTTAGAGATATAAAAGTTTCAGTTAATTTGTTCTACAGTTTTCTTCTAAGTTACAGGTTTGTTCTAAGTTTATTAAATTCATTAGTAATTGGAATCATTTACTATCTTCATTGGGTTCATGATTTTTGACATTTCTTTTCATTTTATTGATTGACACATCATTTACTGCATCCGATATCTTAATTTTTAATCAAATAAAATGTTTTGATTTAGGGTTAGCCATTGTATCATGCAGTGATATTCAATAAACACAAAACTCTGGTAGTTGATTTTAGACACAATTCCCAACAAAAAGTTAATTTGATGCATAAATTCTGTAGTGATTGAAGATTATATAAAATTATTAGAGTATTAATCTTCAATTAGAAGAAGACCGAAAAGACCACTATAATAATGAAGGTAACCACTATAATAAAAATATCGCCCCTAAATCGCAATTAACAGCAGCCTATATTAGATCCAATTCCAATATTAATATCATCCGTTTAATAGCACAGCTCAGAACTGCAAATAACCACCACATTAGATTCAGCCACAAGAATAACTTCATAGAAATTACGCCATCTTCAATCTGCCCTATCTGCAATATGAAAACAGAAGAAAACCTCATCCACATACTCTGCATTTGTCCTCATTATAATAGCGCAAGAAAGAACTTTTTCCCAAATACCACCACGACAAACTTCATTAATATACTCGACCCAGAATCAAAGGATGAAGCTACAAAACTGTCTAATTTCGCATCCACTATACTTATAATAAGGGCATTCTACTTAGAAGAATAAATGGAACTGTTAAATTATATATCAGTAAAATTATATTAATAACCTTTATTTCATTGTAAAATTTATTGTTAGCATATCATATTTCTTTTCTTTTTTCTTTTGTATATTGTAATTATTATCTCAATGTAGATCAGACTCACTTGTATAGGGTCATGCCCTTAAAACATGTAAATAATAAATAAATAAATTTAAAAAAATAATAATGAAGGAAGGTTCCAATAATTATAAGCAGGTAGGGTCTCAACATTTTTTTTATATATTGACCTTTATACAGGTACAGTCATATTGTATTATTGCTGACTTTTAGCTCATCTGCGAGCATCTTTAAAGCAATTAAAAAACTGTGTGTCATTTGGTAGCAATAATTAGAACTAGTATGAAAAAATCTGGTGCGTGCGCGCAACACACAACTTTCACTTACCAACTTACTTAGATTAGAAATTGACGTGTTTTGCTAAATATCATTTCCCAAATTCACACATTTTTCTACATTCATATCTTATTTTTGTTAATCGTTAAAGCCGTTTTTGAGTAAATAAAAAAACACGTGAAAATGATACAAAATTTATTAAGTAAAGTGCCCCCTCCGGTTAATGAATTTTGATGAAATTTTAACAATCATATCTCGGGCATATAAATACATCAAATACCCAGTTTGATCAAAATCTTTAAAGCCGTTTTTGAGTAAATAAAAAAAACACGTGAAAATGATACAAAATTTATTAAGTAAAGTCCCCCCTCCGGTTGATCAATTTTGATGAAATTTTAACAGTCATATCTCGGGCATGTACATACATCAAATACCCAGTTTGATCAAAATCGTTAAAGCCGATTTAGAGTAAATAAAAAAAAAACACGTGAAAATGTTACAAAATTTATTAAGTAAAGTCCCCCCTCCGGTTAATCAATTTTGATGAAATTTTTACGGTCATATTTCGGGCATATAAATCGATCAAATACTCAGTTTAATTAAAATCGTTAGAGCCGTTTTTGAGAAAATCGAAAAAAACCTAAAAAGTTATTAAGTAAAGTACCCCCTCCCTTTAACTAATTTTGATGAAATTTATGCTGTCACATCGCGAGCATATACCTACACTAAATACCCAATTTCATGATCGCACGGTTTATAGTTTTTGAGCTAGTCTGTTCACACACACACACACACAGACACACACACACACACACACACACACACACACACAGACCATTTCGCGGGACTTGGTCATTTCGACTCAGGGGACCCCAAAACGTGTATTTCCGTTGAAAACCGGAAGTCGAAATTTTTCACGATCGCAATACTTCCACTTACTATATATTTCATATATAGGTAAGTGAAAGTAAAAAGGATACGGTAGTAACATGGTAGTGAAAAAAACAAAAAAAAAAAACAGGTTTTTTGTACAGGTGACTGTATAAAGGTCAATATATAAAAAAAATTTTGAGACCCTACCTGCTTATAATTTTTGAAACCTTGTTTCAGTTAATCTAAAAACCTACGGGATTGGAAATAGAACTTTACGCCAAAGAGAGAGAATTTAGGAGAGCTTTAGTTTTTGTATTAATTCTGTTAAGCAGCTGCAAGTTGGCGACTTGCGTCACTAAATAACAAGGTATTCAGATCATGCCCTACCCGATATCTACAGTTCAGTTCGGGTTTACTGAGCTGTTGTACTCGAGAATCCGAGTATCCCTGACCACCAGATCATTATTTTTTACTTTCACTTACCTATATATGAAATATATAGTAAGTGGAAGTATTGCGATCGTGAAAATTTTCGACTTCCGGTTTTCAACGGAAATACACGTTTTGGGACCCCCTGAGTCGAAATAACCAAGTCCCGCGAAATGGTCTGTGTGTGAGTCTGTGTGTGTGTGTGTGTGTGTGTGTGTGTGTGTGTGTGTGTATGTGAACAGACTACTAATTAACGTGGTCTAACTAACGTGGGAACCTGAAATTGGGTATTTAGTGTAGGTATATGCCCGCGATGTGACAGCAAAAATTTCATCAAAATTGCTCAAAGGGAGGGGGTACTTTATTTAATAACTTTTTACGTTTTTTTTCGATTTTCTCAAAAACGGCTCTAACGATTTTAATTAAACTGTGTATTTGATCGATTTATATGCCCGAAATATGACCGTAAAAATTTCATCAAAATTGATCTACGGGAGGGGGAACTTTACTTAATAAATTTTGTACCATTTTCACATGTTTTTTTTATTTACTCAAAAACGGTTTTAACGATTTTGATCAAACTTGGTATTTGATGTATTTATATGCCCGAGATATGACTGTAAAAATTTCATCAAAATTGATCTACGGGAGGGGGGACTTTACTTAATAATTTTGTATCATTTTCACAGGTTTTTTTATTTACTCAAAAACGGCTTTAACGATTCACAAAAATAAGATATGAATGTAGAAAAATGTGTGACTTTGGGAAATGATTATTAGCAAAACACGTCAATTTCTAATCTAAGTAAGTTTGTAAGTGAAAGTTGTGTGTTGCGCGCACGCACCAGATTTTTTTTTTGTTATTTCAAGTAAAATGTATTTAAATAAGCAAAAAGGATATTTTTTAAAATTATATTAAAAAATATAAACTAAAATTTAAAAATATAAACATTTAATTAAATTAAATTAAACTCCTACAAGAGGTCTTCGACTCACGAAGCGAGCAGTTCCCACGGCAGACCTGCATTTAGTACTGATAATGGCTCTTTATTGGTTTCGCGTTCGTTTCATCTTGTTTCATTGAGCCCATGGGAAAGTATTCCAAGTTACGTGAACCTGTAATTCAGGTTGCATTGTCTTCTTTTATTTTTCCTCAAGTTATTGGTTATTACTTATTTCAGAACTTGATCGACATTTTTCGTGTTTATTATATTTGCTTTTACATTATAATTATTAAACAAGGATTTAAGGAGACATTTTACCTTATATTTCGGAATTCATTAGACTAAAATTAAATCGGTCGTTTGAGGAAATCGACATCTCCAAAAATTCAAATTATTGGAAAAGTAAAAAAAAATTTATTATTTTCTCCGACACATATTCCTACCTAAAACAATTTTTTCATAAGATAGATAGATAGATAGATCTGAAAAATAAATGTTCATTTTTTGACATGTAGGGTTTCTCCTCATCATGGATTACAAACGAATGCTAAAAAAATCTGGTGCGTGCGCGCAACACACAACTTTCACTTACCAACTTACTTAGATTAGAAATTGACGTGTTTTGCAAAATATCATTTCCCAAAGTCACACATTTTTCTACATTCATATCTTATTTTTGTTAATCTTTAAAGCCGTTTTTGAGTAAATTAAAAAAAACCCGTGAAAAAGATACAAAATTTATTAAGTAAAGTCCCCCCTCCCGTAGATCAATTTTGATGAAATTTTTACAGTCGTATCTCGGGCATATAAATACATTAAATACCAAGTTTGATCAAAATCGTTAAAACCGTTTTTGAGTAAATAAAAAAAACACGTGAAAATGATACAAAATTAATTAAGTAAAGTCCCCCCTCCGGTAGATCAATTGTGATGAAATGCTGGTTATCACATCTTTGGCATATAAATACATCAAATACCAAGTTTTATCAAAATCGTTAAAACCGTTTTTGAGTAAATAAAAACAACATGTGAAAATGATACAAAATTTATTAAGTAAAGTCCCCCCTCCCGTAGATCAATTTTGATGAAATTTTTACAGTCGTATCTCGGGCATATAAATACATTAAATACCAAGTTTGATCAAAATCGTTAAAACCGTTTTTGAGTAAATAAAAAAAACACGTGAAAATGATACAAAATTTATTAAGTAAAGTCCCCCCTCCGGTTGATCAATTGTGATGAAATGTTGGTTATCACATCTTTGGCATATAAATACATCAAATATCAAGTTTGATCAAAATCGTTAAAACCGTTTTTGAGTAAATAAAAAAAACACGTGAAAATGATACAAAATTTATTAAGTAAAGTCCCCCCTCCGGTTGATCAATTGTGATGAAATGTTGGTTATCACATCTTTGGCATATAAATACATCAAATACCAAGTTTGATCAAAATCGTTAAAACCGTTTTTGAGTAAATAAAAAAAAACATGTGAAAATGATACAAAATTTATTAAGTAAAGTCCCCTCTCCGGTTGATCAATTTTGATGAAATTTTTACAGTCATATTTCAGGCATATAAATAGATCAAATACTCAGTTTAATCAAAATCGTTAAAGCCGTTTTTGAGTAAATAAAAAAACCCCGTGAAAATGATACAAAATTTATTAAGTAAAGTCCCCCCTCCGGTTGATCAATTGTGATGAAATGTTGGTTATCACATCTTTGGCATATAAATACATCAAATACCAAGTTTGATCAAAATCGTTAAAACCGTTTTTGAGTAAATAAAAAAAAACATGTGAAAATGATACAAAATGTATTAAGTAAAGTCCCCTCTCCGGTTGATCAATTTTGATGAAATTTTTACAGTCATATTTCAGGCATATAAATAGATCAAATACTCAGTTTAATCAAAATCGTTAAAGCCGTTTTTGAGTAAATAAAAAAACCCCGTGAAAATGATACAAAATTTATTAAGTAAAGTCCCCCCTCCGGTTGATCAATTGTGATGAAATGTTGGTTATCACATCTTTGGCATATAAATACATC